>CM060887.1:17742500-18942500 GCA_030762935.1 Hymenopus coronatus | reverse complement strand
CTGAAGACTATTCTGGATGATATTTACGAAATTTTGCATAACTTGAAAACCGTAAGATATAGACAAAAACTTGCTATACAAAAAATGTAGATCATGATAAAACACACAATTTATGCCATATAACATTTTTTTCGGGGGAGTTGGTCGTTTTTTAGATATTCCTTGTTATTGGTTTCAGCGCTAAAATACTTCTACATTTCTCATACAGGAATTTGCCAACTCGTGTCCATACAAACAAAGGATTAAGTCACATAGCAACCAGCTTTTGACTGTCATTTTAACCTATGGTACTCCCTTATTTCGCTTCTAGTTTGAAAGATGCAAGTAATAAGACTATTTCTGCTAATTTTTACTTTCTCTATACGTACTTGCACTCCACCAAAAAATTCGATACCGAGATTTCATCGGAAATATAGTTTTAGGGTACCCTGTGTCCAAAAAAAGTATTTTCGGAAAAAGGTCCGTGTGTGTGTGTCCTTGTGCCTGTGAACAAGATAACTCAAAAACGAAAAGTCGGTAAAATACTAAACTTGGTATTTAAGTTTAGTATCTTCCAGGGATGCGACACGAAAATTTTGAGAAAAATCCCCCCACCCCAAACTTCCTTTTACGTGGAACTTTTTTCGAAAATTTTGATTTTCTCAAAAATGCCTCTAACGATTTTGATTAAAATTTCGTATATTAAAGATATTTACCTGACAAATAAAATGTATCTTTTGAATTTTCTGGGAGTAGCCTCTGAAGACTACTTTATTCTGGGTCAATTTTACGGAATTTTGCATAACTGCTAAACCGTGACGGAAAAGCTTACGACACAACAAATGCAGAGCACTTTAAAACACACAATTTATGTTACCTGCATTTTTTTCGTGGAGTTGATTGTTTTTGAGATATTCCTTGTTTTTGTTTTCAGCTTTCAAAAACATACTTTTCACATACGGGAATTTAACAATCCCTGTCCATACAAACAAAGGAACTTTAGTGACATAGCAACCAGCTTTTGACTATCTCTTTAACCTATAGTACTCCGTTATTTCGCTTCTACTTACAAGGAAGCAAGTAATAAGACTGTTTCTACTAATTGTTTCTCGATTAGCCTGAAGTAAGTAGAAGCATAGAGTTTTTAACAATAATTTGTTGCAGAGATATAGAGAAAGCCATGTCAGATTTTTTAGTAAACTCACAAATGTATCACCTTAAGAAAGAAACCATGTGCCTAGGAGTTAACTGTTAATAGATTTGTTGCAGAAATAACAACAATAATAACACTAAACCTTGTATTTTATACAATATATTGAATCTTCTTGGAACTTGGACCAGACTTATCGTACATTGAGTGTCTAAAGAGGGACAAAAACTGGCGTCTGTGAAGGAGGTGGCCGTTTGCATAACAAAATAGGAATCTTCTCTGCTAGTGTCGTTTGCTTGCAAATGTGGTTGTAATTAGTCGGCTGGTCTTCACAGCGCCACTCAAAATGTCAACTTCTGGTGTGGGACTCGCTCCTGAGCTGCTATCTCTACCACTTCTTACAAATATGTAGTGTTTATTCATAAAACTGTCCTTGGGAATATAGCTCCATTGATTTTTACTTTCTCTACACTTCGATGTCCATCTTTCACTGGAAATACACGTTTTTACGGTCCCTTGTATCCGAAAAATCTTACGTGTTCCAGTCACATGACTTTCTCTGCATCTCTGCAACAACTTATTATTAATAAGGTTATTTTTCTATCTACATCATGCTAACCGAGATAAACATTAGCAGAAATTGCCCTTTTTACTTGATCTCCTGTAAGTAGAAAGGAAAAATGATGTCCTCTAGCAAACAAGCCTTTTATTCAAAGGATTAATCTGTTTACTACATAATTCTAATCAGATAAACATTAGCAAAATTAGTCTTATTAATACATTCCTTGTAAGTAGAAGGTAAATAATAAAATGCACAGGCTAAAGCGATAGATTCGTCCTTTAAAAATCGGTCGTTATATGAATCTCTTTGCTTTCCGAACGAGAAGAAAGATATCCTCCCGTTTGAGAAAAACGTGCCTAAAAGTGAAACTAATCAGGAATATCTCGAAAACGGCTAACTCTACAAAAAAATGTATAAAATAAATTGTGCGTTTTAATCAGATTTACATTTTTATGTAGTAAGTTTTTATATATCTCTTACGGTTTGTCAGTTATACAAAAGTCACCCAGAATGAGAAAGTCTTCAGAGGCTATTCGTAGTAAATTCAAGATATACATTTTGTTTGAAATAAACATATATTAAACATACGGTATTTTTATCAAAATATTTGAGCCATTTTTGAGAAAATCAAAATCTTCCAAATATTTTTCATGAAAAGGGTAGTAGGCGAGAGGGGATTTTCTTGAAAATCTTCGTTTCGCAATCTTGGACACACGCACACACTCGGAAACATACACGGATATCTTTTCTAAAATACCTTTTTTTTAAAACAGGTTATCTCAAAACATGTATTTCCGGTAAAAATCTCGGTATCGAATTTTTTAATGCAATACAATAACTTCTCTATACTCTATGTACATAGTATATGTAGAGAAAGTAAAAAGCATTTTTAGAAAAAGGTCTGGGTGAGTGTTAGTGTGTCGGTGTATCTATGAACACAATAACTCAAAATCGAAAAGACGGTAAAATACCAAACTTGGTGTTTAAGTTTAGTATCTTCTAAGGATGCGGCACGAAGCTTTTGAAAAAAAAAATCGCCCCACCCCAAAATACCTTTTATATGGAAACATTTTAGAAATTTTTATTTTATTCAAAAATGGCTCAAACGATTTTGATTAAACTACCGTATATTAAAGATATTTATGTGACAAATAAAATGTAATAGCTTGACTTTTCTGGGAATAGCCTCTAAAGACTTTCTTATTCTGGATGGATTTAGCTGAATTTTGTGTGACTTATAAACCTTAAGGGACAGACAGAAATATACAACACAAAAAACGTTTTTTTTTTTTTCGTGGAATTGTCAATTTCTGAGATATTCCTGTTATTTGTTTCAGGATTAAAATGCTTACGTTTTTCACAGGGAGAGCTGTAAACCCCTGCATAGAAACGGATTTCAACCACATAGCAACAAGCTCTTTAAAGATTTGACTATAATTTTAACTTAGTGCATTCCATATTTTCCTTCTGCTTACAAGGAAGCAAGTCATTAAGACATTTCTGTTAATGTTCATCTCGATTACCATAAAGTAGATAGAAGAATGACACAATTTATTTGCATAGAATCTTTCGAGTATAGGCTTAAGTACTCTTTTAAGCCTAAGTGAGGTGTATAAACTAGTAAATGTAAGAAATAAGTAAAATCTTGCTACACAAAAAAATTAGATCTCGTTAAAGCTCATAATATATGGCAATAAAAATATGGTGGTGTTAACTTTTCTGAGATATTCCTTTATAGTAGTTTGATTCTTCAAACATTTATACTTTATTCAAGTAGAAAATTACAATTCTTTTTATTTTATCATTTGTGACATGTAAGGAGAACGAACTACAAAGTTATTACATAACAATCCGCTCTTAATAAACTGAATGCAAATAAAATCTTAGTTTATTGCCCTAATCCATTCGTACTTACAAGGAAATGTGTGTTCAAAAGAATTTTACAACTGCCTTTCACGATTAATATGAAGTAGGTTTAGGAGGGCCGAATTGAGCAAAATTAAACAAAGGCTAATCTTCGTAAAAAAAGACAATTTTGCCCAAAATTCAGTTTCTTAAAAAGAACATTGGTTATCTAAACAATACTCATAATGTATTTTTATACTAACAGATTCTATTTCTTACTTTCTCTATACGTACTATGTACGTAGTGTATAGAGAAGGTATTGCACTCCACCAAAAAATTCGATACCGAGATTTCACCGGAAACATGTTTTAGGGTCCACTGTATCAAAAAAAAGTATTTTCAGAAAAAAGTCCGTGTGTCAGTGTGTCCGTCTGTCCGTGTGTCCGTGTATCTGTGAACACGATAACTCAAAAACGAAAAATCGGCAAAATACCAAACTTGGTATTTAAATTTAGTATCTTCCAGGGATGCGACACGAAGATTTTGAGAAAAATTCCCCCCCCCCAAAACTACCCTTTTCATCGAACTTTTTTCGAAAATTTTGATTTTCTAAAAAATGGTTCTAACGATTTTGATTAAAATATGGTATATTAAAGATATTTACCTGAGAAATAAAATGTATATTTTGAATTTTCTGGGAATAACCTCTGAAGACTACTTTATTCTGGGTCAATTTTACGGAATTTTGCATAACTGCTAAACCGTAAGAGATGGACAAAAACTTACCACACAATAAATGTAGAGCACGTTAAAACACACAATTTATGTTATATACATTCTTTTCGTGGAGTTGATTGTTTTTGAGATATTCCTTGTTTTTGTTTCAGCTATAAAAAGCATACTTTTCTTATACAGGACTTTGTGAACTCGTGTCCATACAAAGTTCAGTCACATAGCAACCAGCTTTTGACTATCACTTTAACCTATGGCACTCCTTTATTTCGCTTCTACTTACAAGGAAGTAAGTAATAAGACTATTTCTGCTAATTTTTTCTCGATTAGCAGGAAGCAGATAGAAGCATAAGCTTTTTAACAATAATGTATTACAGAGTTGTAGAGAAAGTCATGTGTTTCACTTGATTTCTAATCAAAATGTCTATTAATTTGGAATGAATAATTCAAGTTTTAACTTTTATGTCTATAGGTGTATTAACAATATCTTTTATTGTAATAATATTATCCAAATTTTTATCTAAAAGGATTATTGACGACCGTGAAAAAAAGAATGTCTTTATGTGCTTTATAGAAGAATAAGCTTGTATTTGAATCCTTTGTTCCATAATTGGTTGTAACACATTTTAATACTTCCTTCTTGTTAATTGCAAAGGAAGGTCTACAAATATATTTAAATAAGTGTTAAAAAGTGAATCAGATAACAATAACATCTTTAGTTACATTCTATGACGGATATGTGAGAAAACCAAGCTCCCATAATCTGTTTTACTTTTCTATTTGGTTCATATTACTTAGGTAGAGAAGGTATTGCATTGCACCCAAAAATTCGATACCGAGATTTCAGTGAAAATACATGTTTTAGGGCTCTCTGAATCAAATAAAAAAAATTGAAAAATGTTTCGTGTTTGTGTGTGTGTACGTATTCGTGTGCGTGCGCGCACGTGCCCGTGTGTCCGTCAACACAATAACTTAAAAATGAAAAACAGGTTAAATGCCCAACTTAACGTATAAGTTCACCAACTTCGAAAAAATGCGACATGAAGATTTTCAGGAATTTCTACCCACCCTGTCTTCACATAGAAAAAAATGAAAATGATGATTTTCTCAAAAATGGCTCTAAGGATTTTGGTTAAATACCGTGTATTAAACGTACCTAAACTGTAAACCGTAAGATATAGGAAAAATCTGATATGTTCCATTCACATGTCACTCTCTACTTCTGTGTAACAAATTATTGTTAAGAAGCTTATTATTCTATTGACTTCATGCTAATCGAGAAAAAAATTAGCAGAAATAGTCTTACTACTTACTTCCCTGTAAGTAGAAGCGAAATATGGGAGTATCATAGGTTAAAGTGAAGTCAAAAGCTGGTTACTAGGTTACATATTATTTGTCTTTAATATACGATATATTTTAATCAAAATCATTAGAGCCATTTTTGAGAAAATGTTACCTATAAAGGGTAGTTGGGGGTGGGGGGATTTTCTTGTAGCATCCTTGTATTTAACGGTCTTTTCGTTTTTGAGCTATGCTGTCCATAGACACACGCACGCACACATGGATCTTTTTCCAAAAATGCTTTTTTTGGATTCAGGGGGACCCAAAACATGCATTTCCGGTGAAATCTCGGTATCGAATTTTTGGTTGCATTACAATACCTTCTCTATACACTATGTAGATATTACGCGTAGAGAAAGTAAAAAAGTTGCCGCACGAAAATGTAGTGCTCATTAAAATACACAGTTATACAAAAGTCATCCAAACGAAGAGGGATTCAGAGGCTATTCCTAGAAAATTCAGAATATCTTAAGCATATGCTATTTGAATCAAAATCGTTGGAGCTATATTAGAGAAAATCACAATTTTCGAAAGAAAATCATCTGAGTGGGGGACTTCCTTGAAATAAGGGAATACAGGAGCTAAAGCGACAATTAAATCCTGTAAAAGCAGGTGGCTATGTCGAACAATTGAAATTCGTTTGTATTTGTACGGCCAGCAGTAAAACAAAAGAGATAAAGCGAATGCGGACTTGCGGTATGGGAAAAGACTGGGTATTTTAATATACTCAAGATCTTTATGGAATAACATTCTTTTGTAACTCTTACAGTAATGTAAAGTTCATCCGGAAAGAAAAGAATTTCAGAGGCTATTTGCAGAAAAATCCAGATGTAAATTTTATTTGTCATTAAAATTTCTTGCATCCTATATGGTATTGTAATCAAAATATTTTGGAAAATAAATATTTTTAAAACCTTTCCGAGTAAACTGTGGTTTTGGGCGAGGGATTTTCTTAAACATTTTTGTGTCACATAGTTGAAAGATGCTGAACTTAAATATGAAGTTTGATATTTAAAGGAGTTTTCGACAGATGTTTTTTTTTCTTTCAAAAATTATTTATTTTGTTCAGAGGACCCTAAAATTTGTACTTTCGGTGAACTCTTAATATCGAATTTTTGAGTGGAATGAAAGAATGTACTTATGGTTACAAATACAGTGAACAAACATAATGTAGGTCAGAAGTAAAAATGTCAGTACATAAAATCGGTTTAATGTGCTACTCAAATTTGGACTATTTAAATTCTATTTTATTTCACGTCGCTTAAGTTTTCCACTACTCATACTTTTCTCAAATAGGAAGTTGTCATTTTTTTTACCTCTCCTGACTGTGCGAAGAGAGGGGAACTTCAAAGACATCACTTAGCGACCAGCTATTAAAACAATTGACTGTCACCCTTATTTCTCGTTTACTTAGAAGGAATTAAGTAACAAGCCTATATCTGTTAATGTTTATTTTTATTAGCTTGTAGTATATGAGATTTTATAGGTATAATATACTGCAGAATAGGTGGAGAATCTCATGTGAATGGAACACATCAGATTTTTACTTTCTCTACACGTACATAGTGTACAGAGAAGGTATTGTATTGCACCCAAAAATTCATTACCGAGATTTCATCGGAAAAATATGCTTTAAGAACACCCTGAATCCAAAAAAGCTCGTGTGTGTGTATGCGTATCTGGGCAGCATAGCTCAAAAACGAAAAGTCTGTTTAATACCAAACTTGATATTTTAGTTCAGTATCTGCCAAGGATACATGGAACTTTTTTCGAAAATTTTGATTTTCTCAAAAATGGCTTAGAGATGTTTAAGATATTTATATGCCAAACCAAATAAAATGTACATCTTGAATTTCCTGGGAATAGTCTCTGAAGACTACTTTATTCTGGATGAATTTTACTGCTAAACTGCTAAACTATAAGAGATGGACAAAAACTCACCAGACAAAATATGTAGAGCACGTTAAAGCACACAATATATGTTATATACATTTTTTTCGTCGAGTTGATCGCTTTTGATATATTCCTTGTTTTTGATTTCACCGTTAAAAAACTTATACAGGAATCTTATCAACTCCTGTCCATACAAAGGAAGACTATTTCTGCTAATTTTTTCTCAATTAGCATGAAATAAACAGAAGCATAGGCCTTTTAATATGAATGGAACACATCAGATTTTTAATAACTGAATTTCAAAGTATATACGTATCGACATAAGATGTAATATAAATCGGTAGGTTGGTTGAATATCAGAATAGTGTGAGAAAGGTCTTGGCGAGTGTGCGGCGTCATTGTGGCTGCCGTTTAGGCTTGTTACAAGATTGCGGACTGGTGTGAGGAAGGTGGTTCCAAAGAAAGAAGAGGGGCCGAAGAAGAGACAAAGTTCAACGGGGCTAAATTGCCCTTAATAGGGGCTGTCGGGAGATTTGCGGGCTGTGAAAATGGAGAGAGAATGTTATGAGGGTGTCGCCCTCCTACACAAAGTTTAGCAAAACTTGAGTAAATGAGCCCTTTAGCATTTGGATGACATCATAAGGTCCTCTCCTTGTTTAACAAAGCCTTTATTTTAGCTGAGACGATTTGGCAACATGTAGCTTGTGTTACGTACTTTCTACAGTGTCTCACTTCCACTAACTCAAACCTGTGTAATGTTCATTGCAAACCATCGATGTGGCTTCTGTGAATGTTTAGAATACAAATGATACTACACTCCCTATCCTATATGCATTATATGTGTCTGGGCAGCAAATTTCAGTAAGGATAAATAGAACCATAAAAGACTGGAATGAATTACCTGGAGCAGCCTTTCGGGGTTGTCCCCTGTCTCTGAAGAAATTTAGGAAAAATCTTGATTTTAATGTTGCATAATTTTTGTAAATATTCCTTAAATGAAATGCTTGTGATTTTATATTGTTGTAAATACGAATGTTAAATTGGTTGGTGATTCTAATTATGAAATTCATTAATCTGAATTGAGAGAAAAATTAATGTTTTCATATTTGTGTAAATAACTATTATATCTAGCTTACAAAGCCATAAACTGGCAGCTGTGATTTATTGTTTATATATCTTGTATACATATATAACTCTGCCACCGGGTGATACCCACTTGCAGAGAAATAAATACATACATACATACAAAAACATTTTAGTATCTTCCAACCATGGTACACTAACATTTCTAGAAAATCCCCCAAAATAAATCATGGAACCTTTTTCGACATTTGATTGTAAATAAAATGTATATCCTGAATTTCTTGACAGTAACCCCTGAAGTCCTCTTCAATCTGAATGAATTTGCATAACTGGTAAACAGTAAGAGATAGACAGCATATACACAAACATCTGATGTTCCATTCACATGACTTTCTCTATATCCATGCAACAAATTATTGTTAAAAAACTTATACTCTATTTACTTCACACTAATCAGAAAACATTAGCAGAAATACTCTTATTACTTGCTTCCTTGTAAGTAGAAGCGAAATAAGCGACTACCAAAGGTTAAAGTGATAGCCAAAAACTGGTTGCTATGTGCCTGAAGTTCCTTTGTTTGTATGGACAGCAGTTGACAAATTCCTGTATGAGAAAAAATATAAGTTTTTCAAAGCAGTAACAAAAAACAAGGAAGGTCTGAAAAACGATGAACTCCACAAAAAAAAAAAAAAAAAAATGTTTATAACTCAAATTGTGTGTTTTAACGTGCTCTACATTTTTCGTGCAGTAAGTTTTTGTCCATCTCTGACGGTTTATCAGTAATTCAAAATTCCGTAAAATTCATCCAGAATAAAGTACTCTTCAGAGGTTATTCCCAGAACATTCGAAATATACGTTTTATTTGTCAGGTAATAGTTTTAATATACGATATTTTAATCAAAATCGTTACAGCCATTTTTAAAAAATCAAAATTTTCGAAAATAGTTCCATGTAAAGGGTAGTTTGGGGTGGGGGGATTTTTCCCAAAATCTTCGTGTCGCATCCTTGGAAGATACTAAACTTAAATACCAATTTTGTTATTTTATCGTTCCCACGGACACACACTCGGACCTTTTTCCGAAAATGTTTATTTTAGCTAAAGGGGGTCCTAAAACATATATTTCCGGTGAAATCTCGGCATCGAATTTTTGGGTGGAGTGTACATAGTACGTATAGAGAAAGTACAACTGTAGGTCTAGTCAAAACACATAATTTATGTCATTTACATATTTGTTATGGAGACCATTTCCAAGATATTCTTTGTTATGGGTTTTAATTTTAAAATAATTCGGTGTACTATTCTCAAACAGGAAGTCCTCCGTGTTTTTGTTTTACTCCTGGCCATGCAAAGAAGCGAATGTTAATGTTAATCGCATAGCGAGAGGTTTTAAAACATTTGACTATCACTTTAGCATAGTATATTTCCTTATCTCGATTAGGAGTAGAAAGAAGAATAACTTCATATACCCAAAGTCGGGGAGGATGATGATGGATTTTTTCGGGCGTAAAACTCCTTATCATGGCTTCCTTCGGAGGGGAAGTAAAGCTGCTGGTCCCGTGTCGTACGTTTTCGGCACGTAAAAGAACCTTAAGCCTGATAAAGAGGCCTTTGAGTAAACTGTCTTTCACACCCAGTATAGAATGGGGCACTGAGAATCACAGCAGTGAAAGAGCATTTAGAAATAAGAATAACCTTTTGTAAGAAGATTGGTTTTATAACAGCTAGATAAAGTCGTGTGAATGGAACACACAAAAAAGTATATTTTTTTCTCTCCCTTTTTTCTGTCTTTTAACGTCCTTTAATATGGTTGGTTATGTCGGACGATGAATGAAATCTGTGAATGGTGTTCAAATGATCTTTTTATTTATTTACTTATTTATTTGTATTTATTTTCTTCTGTCTCAAAAAACATAGACATCGTTTGACATAAAATTGTATGATTACATACTTTTTCAATCAAAATTATATATTTAATTTACAGGTCTTAAAATCTAAAAACTCTTCTATTGAATATAAAGGATTTGCATATACTCTGGACTTAAAAAGTTTTGTTATCTAGGAATTTAATATTTCTGGCAGCTTATTGTATAATTTGATACCTAAGTATATATAACTATTTTGAGTTTTTGATTGTTTAAAATATGGAATATTTATAATTGATTTTATCCTTATATTATAATTATGCATTTCTCTTAATGTTTGGCTTTCAGAAAAAGTGTGTTCATAAACTAAAACATCTAAAATATAAAGATTGTAAATAGTTAAAATTCCTAACTCTATAAAGGTCTACATGAACTTTTATACGAGTAGAAACACTTTTTTATCCTTATTTTATTTTGTAAAAGGAACATTTCAACCATTTTATTACTGCCTCCCCAAAGGATTAAAGCATATTGATTGAAACAAAATCTATGGAGCTTAAAGATTCTCGATGTTCGTCTTCGCAGGATAAAAAATACCTTATCTTAGTAACTCACCCTACGCGAGATTCGAAGTCGGGGCCTCTAGCATGTGAGACGCTAATAAGGCGGTCAGATCGAAAACTGTATACCTCTAAATGCGTTACACCCGGAGGTTTGGGGGCGTTCCGGCAGATGCAAACCATCAAAAAACCATGCCCTAAAACCTGAATACGTTAGAGGATTATAATAATTCTTATAAGCTGATAAGTAGAGATGAAATGTTCAAGATATATTGGAATATCTATATTATACAGCTATTTTTGGAAACGTACTTAATATCCGAACAATTTTGAAAACTTATGAGATGTAATTAACCCCGTAGAAGATCGTAGGTATTAAATTATGTGGAATGCTGTTTTCTAAAATTGATTTTACATTCTGGAATTTAGTTTTAAATTATTTTTTGATGTTATACAATATACATGATTGAAGACTAAGTAAAAAAGCAGTTTTCGCGGCCTGTAATTAAGACTTTCCGGCATCTTCCATACCAGCTGCGACTTTTTTTTATCATTAGCAACAAATTTGTTTAAAATGTATTCTCATTTTCACTGTTATCACAGTGGTGTTAACTTTGCTGATTAAGTAATATTCATTATCACTACTTTATGAACAAAATCTATATAAATGTCTTTAACACAAATCATTCAAGGTAAATTAATATTGACTTCATAACTCCAGATAGCTGCGTAATTTATCATTAATTCCAATGCTGAATTAAACAAAACTAAAAGTGGTAGAGTGGTCACCGTCCTGGCTTCTCAACCCAGATGTCCCGGGTTTGACTCCAGGCTGGGCGAGGACTTTATACTTTCTCTACACGCACAATGTACAAAATGTGTATTGCACCCAAAAAAATCGATACTGATATTTCACTGGAAATACACTTTTAAAGTCCCCTGTATCAAAAAAAAAAAAAACAAACACACATTTTAAAAAAAGATCCGTGTATGTGAACACCAAGACGTG
The DNA here is from genome assembly GCA_030762935.1 of Hymenopus coronatus. Lineage (NCBI taxonomy): Eukaryota > Metazoa > Arthropoda > Insecta > Mantodea > Hymenopodidae > Hymenopus > Hymenopus coronatus. Next base: position 18,930,482 of record CM060887.1, on the reverse strand, counting down.
AAGTAGGACTGACCACAATGGCGGAGTAAACAATATAAAATGGCATGAAATAAAGAAAATCACAAAATAATAATATAAATAACCCTCCCTTGGTCCCACCTTTACTGCTGGATCTTCCTCTCTGCTTTTTACCTCCACCCCAAAAAATTAGAAAAAGTAAACCCTAAAAAGAAATAATAATAACCCTTAAGGAATAAAAAAAACAAACAAAAACAAAAGAAAAAGAATTAAATAAAAAAAATGAGTTGTCTGTTTGTATATATAAAATAGTCTATACAAATAAAATAATAATTAATAATAATAATAATAATAATAATAAATGCAAAAAAAAACAGCATTACTCAAAAACGAAACGTGGTATTTATGTTCAGTACCTTCCAGGGATGCGACATGAAGCTTTTGAGAAAAATTCCTACACCTCTACTTACCCCTTACATGGAACAATTTCGAAAATTCCGATGATCTCAAATTGCTCTATTTTGATTAAAATGCCGTATATTAAAGATATTTACATGCCAAATAACCAGAAAATCTTAAAATTGCAGGAAATAGCCTCTAAAGAAATCTTTATTCTGAATGAATTTTGCTGAATTTTGTCTAACTGGTAAACCGTAAGAGATAGACAAAAGCTTACTTCAAAAAAAAAAAAAAAAAATGTAGATTTCGTTAAAATACACAATATATGTCATAACTTTTTTTTTAATAGTGGAGTAGACCATTCGTCATATGTATATTTGTTAACTCTTGGCCCATGCATAGAAAGGGATGTGAATCACATGGCAACCATCTCTGAAAAGATTTTACTATTATTTTAGCCAAGTGTATTCCCTTATTTCGCTTCTACTTACAAGGAAGCAAGTAATAAGACAATTTCTACTAGTGTTTATCTCGATTATCATAAAGTAGATATAAGAATAGGCTTTTTAACAATTTGTTATAGTGATGTAGAGAAAGTAATTGTAAATGATGTAATCAGAATCATCCATAAAGTTTGAACACAAGACTGAACGAGATTGTCTTTAATGGCAAAACTTATTGAACACAAGCCTACAAGCTGAGCAAGTGTTAACACCTCTTGTTCCTCATAGGTGTGATGAACACGGGCTATAAAATAAACACTAAAATAGTGAACGACAAAATAGAACTCTTACGTGTTCCATTTATATGACTTTCTCTACTTATTCTGTATCAAACAATTCTTTAAAAAAGAACTTACTCTTCTATCTACTCCATGATAACTTAAACAATAGCATTTATTTACTTCCTTATAAGTACAAAATGAAATGTCGTGTTATTTATGAACGCTCTTTAACTGCTATGGTTCTCAGCGTCCCATTCTATACTGAGCGTGAAAGACTGCTTAATTTTGCTCAGAGGCCTCTCTATCAGGCTTGAGGTTCTTTTACCTGCCGTAAATCTACGACACGGGACCAATGGCTTTACTTCCCGTCCGAAGGAAGCCATGCTAAGGATTTTTACGCCCCAAAAAAATCCATCGTCCTCCGCCGGGTTTGAACCCGCGACCTTGGGTATTATAAGTAGAAGGGAACTAAGGGAACACACAAGTATTCTTGTTTGAAAAAAAGTTTTTAAATATTTCAAATTCAGATCAATGACAATCCAACTGTGTACATAGTACGTGTAGGGAAGGTAAAAAGTATGTTGTTGTTATTATTAGGATTTATAATTATTATTATTATTATTATTATTATTATTATTTTAATACTACTATTCAGAGGACCTAAAACATGGCACATATATATATATATATATATATATATATATATATATATATATATATATATATATACCTATGGTATTTTGCTCTGGGGTAGCAGTGGGGAAGCCAATCAAGTATTTTTGTTCCAGAAGAAGGCTCTCAGAACAATAAAAAATTGTAGTTCTCGCCAACATTGTGCACCTATTTTTAAATAATTTGGAATTTTAACTGTGGCATCTTTGTATGCATTTGCATGCTTGAATTTTATTCATCTCCAAAAGACAGATGAGTTACTTTTTTCTGATATACATAACCATTATACAAGGTGTAGATATAATATGGTACCTCTTAAATTTCGGCTACAGAAATCTCTTACCTCTCATCTCTATCTTGGAGTGACATTGTATAATAAACTACCTTTAAACATGAGACAAATTGCAAATGCAAGTTCTTTTAAAATTAGTGTAAAACACAGAATTAAGGAACTTAATTTTTACAACATACAAGAATATTTAAATATAAATGCATTTTAATGACTTGCTGACGAACCCTATTGCATTGTATGTATGCCAAATTGTGCAATAAATTATCATTATCATGTATTTCCGATGTTTCGGTGAAATCTCGAAATTGTATTTTTGGGTGGAATATAATATAGTAAACCACAATCCAACTGCTACTACAATTTACTACAATAGTAGAGAAAGCTACAAATGTGCACATGTAGTATGGTATCTGCATTAGGAAAAGAGGTTAAAGAATAGAGACCCAAGCGTTGGGTGTGCTGGTGTGTGCCGGTGCCCGGTTAGAGTGGGTCGCTAATAGGCATTAACACATCCCTTGCCATATCAGCATTGCTCACCATGATTCCCACACTCGCGCTTTCTGCCACCACCTCGGCCCGAAAACATCTCTTGCAAGTAATATCGGACATTAACACAGTCATTTGTCTGACTCCTGACTTTCTGTTAGTAGGTAAGTTACATTCAATTAAACTAAATTTATTTTAACTTCTGAATGTTCCTTAATTGCACCGGTTTTCAGCGTCCCATTCTACGTTGGGCGTGAGAAGACATTTAATGCCCCTTGACGCCCTAACTTCATATACCCAAGATCGCGGGTTCAAACCCGGCGGAGGACGATGGATTTCTTCGGGCGTAAAAATCCTTAGCTTGGCTTCCTTCGGAAGGGAAGTAAAGCCGTGGGTCCCGTGTCGTAGATTTACGGCACGTAAAAGAACCTCAAGCCTGATAAGAGAGGCCTCTGAGCAAAATTAAGCGATCTTTCACGCCCAATATAGAATGGGACGCTGAGAACCAAAGCAGTTAAAGAGCGTCCATAAATAACACGCCGTTTCCATTTCCCTTGACGCCCGCGAAAATCCATCGCCCCCCGCCGTAATCGAACCCGCAACCTTGGCAACTAGAGGCTAGAATGTTACCCCCAGATCACGGAGGACGACTTTTAGTAGTTATGTATTTCTGCAAACATTTAACTCAAAGCAAAGTAAATAGAAATATAATCTATAAAAGTTCATCAGAAATAGTTTATATAAGTACAAATTTCGTTAAATATAAAAATATCAAATTTCTGATAGGTTCCATTTACATGAATTTCTCTACATCTATCAGTAATACTCGACTGTTGAGTGCTCAGCGAACTGACTTCTGACTCAGAGGTCCCGGGTTCGATTCCCGGCTTTGGCGGTGAAGTTTTCTTTTACCAGAATTATTCCCTATCCCCTACAGAGTCTGGAAGTATGTATCTGAGAGTGAATGTGTGTGTGTGTGTGTGTGTGTGTGTGGGGGGGGGGAGGAGTAAAATGACTTGAACCCAACCTAAAAATCCTACAGATAAACAGTTGTTTTTAATGCAAAGCCCCCGTTATGACCTTAGATGTTAAAATGAAGCAATAACAAAAAAGGAATATCTCCGAAAAAGTACCTCCACAACAAAAATGTAAAGGTCATAAATTATGTGTTTTGAAGAGACCTGCATTTTTTGAGCACTAAATACCTTAAATATACAGTATGTAATAGAAATCGTTAGTCATTTTTCAGAAAATGAAGGTATTCGAAAATTTTTTCATGTAAAGGGTAGTTTGTAGTGGGGGATTTTCTTGAAAATCTTAGTGTCGCATCCTTGAAAGATAACGAACTTAAATACCAAATTCAGTATTTAACGACTTTTCGTTTTTGAGCTATGCTGCCCACAGATACACACATACACACGGACGTTTTTCCAAATTTTTTTTTTGTATTCAGGGGGTCTCAAAACATGTATTTCCGGTGAAATCTTGATTATGAATTTTTGGGTGGAATACATATCTTCTCAATCCACCATGTACATTATACATACGGGCTAGAGAAAGTATAAATAAACATTATTTAAATGGTTGTGAATAATACATAGTCTGAATTAATTGCTTTTTCACACAAGCCGTGTATAGGACAGGAGTTGGATAGGTGGAGTCAGACTGAAAAATTCAATGCCATAGCCGAGATTTGAACCACGGATCTCCCGATCACTGAGCTACCATGGCAAGATGCCGGCAGAGCCTGTCCTAAAGAACTTGCACCATTGTAAGTTGCCATTGGGGTTGTCATCTCAAAATAATTTGAGAACACCCTTGTGGTTTACCGGGAAACATGCGAGTCGGTTGAGAAATTCAATGTTATGCCGGCATGTTGCCATGTTAGTTCAGTGGCAGAGCAACCGGCTAGAGACCGGGAGATCAGTTATTCAAATCCCGGCTATGGCATTGCATTTTTCAGTCTGACTCTACCTATCCAATACATAGTCTGTTAAAATGTTTTGACGTGCTTTATTAATAACTTTACTTTTAAATTTTACTCCCAGAAGAGCTTCCCTTGCTCCGAAAAATAATCCTTTACTTCCCACGCAAAATTTTCAATGTACAGGGTGATTTATATAGAGCTGATATATTTCTTTCATTTATTGTTTCAAAATGTGTTATGCTAGCGACAACTTATTATACCTAAATTGTAGAGGAATTTTGGGAGATTATTTACCTCAATAGCAAATGTTGAAAATGCCCTCCATCCTGCATAAGGCACAACTCAACACCTCGGTTCCATGTTACTGGCCACTCGTTAGAGGACCCCGTTGTCAATAGCTTGAATCTCCTTTGTGTTGTGCTTCAGATCGTCCAACGTCTGGGGACGTGTGTGGCGTAAACCCTGTCAATTAAGTAACCACATAGAAAGAAGTCCGGCGATGTCAAATCCGGAGATTTCGGTGGCCACAGGTTTCTGGAAATTATCCGGTCGTCAAAGAAACTTTCAATCAGGTTCATGGATTCATTTGATGTGTGGAATGTAGCGCCATCTTGCTGAAAATATCCTTGACTTAGCTCTACATCGTACTGATTTTCACGTTGACTACAAGAACAAAATGTCGAAACAGCTGCCGACAATGCAATTAAGAATAAAATATAAACATCTGCGCAAGGAATCGAAACTCCATAATATTCTGCTTAATTTGGTGCCAAAATTGGGTCATTGAATGAATTTCCAACGGAATAATTAAAGAAAGAAATGGGTCAGTTGTACATAAATCACTCTGTATCTCTCATTTAATGAGAAATGATGTAAAGTAATGTTATTCACTGCGTTACACTGAAACCCAAAGTTGTGAAATGCAGCATTCATCGTCGCCTGCTTTCTCTCTGGCTCAAGTCCAATTGCAGTGACATGTGTGCGCTTGCTCTGGAGCTAATGGGTAATGACAGTAATATCTTATTTTGCAAGTCCTGGTGACTTACTAGAGTGGAATTATTTGATAAATCGCCTTCATCGTGATAATAAGGAAGTTACCAACACAAATTTCACATCTCTTGAGAGATAATCTGCCCCATTTCGTGCATCATGCTTTCAGAGGTACTCAATTTGCATCCTCTGCAGCAAAACGAATTTAAGTAATTCGGAGGTATTGGTCATTTAGGACATACTTTTGCTCAATTTTCGGAATTTAGAGTTATAATTCTCCGCAGAAAGAAAATAAAGCTACCGTTTTAGGTTATTCTTTCTTTTTTTACTTTCTCTACATGTGCTGTACATAGTGTATAGAGAAGGTATTCTAATGCACCCAAAAATTCGATACTGAGATTTCACCGGAAATATATGTTTTGAGACCCCCTGAATGAAAAATTTTTTTTTAGAAATATGTCCGTCTATGTATGTTGTTTTTCGTTTCAGCTTTAAAAACACACATTTTTATTTTCACTATGTGCACTATGTACATAATGTATAGAGAAGGTATTGCACTCCACCCAAAAATTCGATACCGAGATTTCACCGGAAATATATGTTTTAGGGTCCCCTGTATAAAAAAAAAAGCATTTTTACAAAAAGGTTCGCGCGCGCGCATGTGTGTGTGCACATGATAACTCAAAAACGAAAAGTCGGTAAAATACCAAACTTGGTGTTTAAGTTTAGTATGTTCCAGGAATGCGACACAAAGATTTTGAGAAAAATCCCCCCAACCCAAACTACCCTTTACATGGAACTTTTTTCGAAAATTTTGATTTTCGCAAAAATGGCTCTAACGATTTTCATTAAAATATCATGTATTAAGGATATTTACCTGACAAACAAAATTTATATCCTGAATTTTCTGGGAATAGCCTCTGAAGACTACTTTATTCTGGACGAATTTTACGGAATTGCATAACTGCTGTTGAAAGTATTTGAGATATTCCTTGTTTTTGATTTCAGCTGTGAAAAACTTATTTTTCTCGTATAGGAATTTGTCAACTCACATCCATACAAACAAAGGAACTTCAGTCACATAGCAACAAACTTTTGACTATGACTTTAACCTATGCTACTCCCTTATTTCCCTTCTACTTACAAGGAAGCAAGTAATAAGATTAACATGAAGTAAATAGAAGCATAAGCTTTTTAACAATAATTTGTTACAGATATGTAGAGAAATTCATGTGAATGGAACATCAGAATTTTACTTTCTCTAGCCCCATATGTACACTGTACGTAGGGATAGAGAAGGTATTGTAATGCACCCAAAAATTCGATACCGAGATTTCACCGGAAATATATGTTTTGGAGTCCCCTGAGTCCGAAAAATGCATTTAAAAAATGGTCCGTGTGTGTGTGTGTGTGTCTGTCTGTCTGTCTGTCTGTCTGTCTGTCTGTCTGTCTGTCTGTCTGTGTGGACAGCATAGCCCCAAAACAAAAAAACCGTTAAATACCAAACTTGGTATTTAGGTTTAGTATCTTCTAAGGATACGACACGAAAATTTTCAAAAAAATCCCCCCACCACAAACTACCCTTTACATGGAAAAAATTTCGAACATTTTTATTTTCTTAAAAATAGCTCTAACGATTTTGATTAAAATCCCGTATATTAAAGTTATTTATGTGCGAAATAAAATGTATATCTCGAATTTTTTGGGAATAGCCTCTGAAGATCTCTTTATGCTGGATGAATTTTGCTGAATTTTGCTTAACTGCTAAACCGCAAGAGATAGAAAAAAAAACGTACTACACAAAAAATGTACCTCATGGCAAAACACACAATGTTTGTCCTCTACGTTTTTGTTGTGGAGGTCACTGTTTTCGAGATATTTCTTGTTGTTGGTTTCAATTGTGAAGTACTTTAATTTTTCTCACACAGGAAGTGTCTGTTTTTCTTTTGTTCTACTCCTGGCCAAGCAAAGAAGTGATTTGCAATGACAATCGCATAACGATAGCTTTTAAAACATTGACAATCACTTTAGATAAGGGCATTCCCTTATTCCCTTCTACTTATAAGGAACTATGTAATAACATTTTTTTTTTTTTTTTGGTAGTGTTTAACGCCCGCTTTAACTACTAATGGCACCGCAGGCGGTGACACTGATGATACATGAATGATGATGGAACACCGGTGGAATGCAATGGCGGGGGAAACCGGAGTATCCGGAGAAAACCCGCCCCAGCGCCGTTTAGTCCACCACAAATCTCACATGTGGATCGAACCCCGGCCGTCTAGGTGAGAGTCGAGTGGTCTAACCATTCGGCCACGGCGCGGCCCTAATAATAACATTCTGCTAACATTTATCTTGATTAGCATTGTGTACAAAGAAGAAGAATCTTTTGTTGGAGTGTTGTAGAGCAGCTAGAGAAAGTCATGTGGGTGTAACATACCAGATTTTTTTTAACGGCTTAGGACAATTTTGATGGATACAGATATACTTTCAGTTCACATTTAATATTTCACTACAAGGAGCTGTAGGTAAAGCGATAGTAAAAGTGTTGAGGTATATTCAGATGTCTTTCTCTACCCATTCTTCTGTAGGCTGATCTTTCAAAAGCTATAGCTCTAAGTGTCAACTTCATGCCAATCAAGACAAACTTTTGCAAAAAGAGTTTTATTATATATCTGCCTTTTAGTAGTGTTAAACGCCCGCTATTACTACTAGTGGCACCGCAGGCGATGACACTGGTGATATATAGAAAGAAGATGGAGTACCGGTGAAATGCAATGGCGTGGAAAACCGGAGAACTCGGAGAAAACCCGCCCCTGCGCCACTTTGTGCACCACAAATCTCGCATGCGGTCGCTTGGGATCGAACCCGGGCCATTTAGGCGAGAGGTAAGTGGTCCAACCACTCGGCCACGACGCGGCTGTTTATATATCTGCTATCTTGTAGATAAAATAATATTAGGGGAATATATTAGACTATATTTTTACTTTCTCTACACGTACTACGTACTTAGTATACAGAGAAGGTATTATAATGCACCCAAAAATTCGATACCGAGATTTCAACGGAAATACATGTTTTGTGCCCCCCTGAATAAAAAAAAAAGCATTTCTGGAAAAAGGTCCGTGTATGTGAATCTGTAGACAGCATAGCTCAAAGACGAAAATACCGTTAAATATCAAACATGGTATTTATGTTTGGTATCTTGAAAGGATGCGACACGAAGATTTTCAAGAAAATCCCCCCCCCAACTACCTTTACGTGGACATTTTTTCGAAAATTTTGATAAAAGGTAGTTTGGTGTGGGAAGATTTTTCTCAAAAGTTTCGTGTCGGATCCCTGGAAGATACTAAACTTAAATACCAAGTTCGGTATTTTACCGATTTTTCGTTCTTGAGTTATCGTGTTCACAGACACACGGACACACACACATACATTTTTTTCTGAAATTGCTTTATTTGGGCCCAGGGGAGCTTAAAAATATATTTCCGGTGAGATCTCGGTATCGAATTTTTGGGTGGAGAGCAATACCTTCTCTATACACTATGTATGTATAGAGAAAATAAAACAGTTTTGAAAATCGGTTGTATAGACCTTGCGATATTAAAAAGTGCCTGTTATTTTTTGATCACACCTAGTACATAACCTCAAACCATATAGAGAACGGATTAAAGCTTTTCTAGTTGCGTTAACAGGAATATCTGCACATTTTTTGATACTCATGTAGACTGTTGTGAACCGCAATTGGACGAGATGGATTTCAGTACCACTTTGGCTAAAGCCATTTACAACGTAGGAAGATTATTAATAATAATTAATGCAGCTAGGAATTAGAGTTGCTCTGCGCGTGCCCAAGGTGACAAAGTAAGCAAGAATGTTTTTGTGGTGACCGGCCACGTTGACCGGCTGGACTTGTCTCTTCAGAATCATGGACCAGCGTAATTATCTTCATTGAAGGAGAGAGTGAGAGGAAACGATATTTCATCGCTCTGATTACAAAATAAGACCACTTGAGGAGAGAGGACCGAGTGAACCAACCGAGCCTATACTTTGGTCCTATCAGCCGACCTTCAGGGCTGTCCAGTCTTCCTGTTTACCAAACATCAGAGTTTCAGCGGTTATTAACCTTTACAAGGTTTTTCTCTCATCAATTAGTTTATTTAACGTGGTATTCATAAATATTATACAAGGTGGGTCATGGCAACCTGACGACTTTTAAAATAAAATCAATAGTATAGGATTCAAATTAAATTTATTTCTGTAACATTGCAATAGTGTATTGAATGCCATTTGAGGACACTATTTTCTAAATAAGACATCTTTTAAATTGCCTCCACCACTTCAAATCGGAAGAGTTCTATTCTGCAGCGAATTAGATGCGTTATCGTGTTCTGCGTTGCCAGGACGCTACCCCCACTCTTTACATATTTCTCTCCCACTCGCACACTGAACATGCAAATCTTCCTGGTGACATCATGTTTACTCATGTGTATAATGAAAACTATTTGTGCAAAAACTCTGTAGTTTTTACGGTTCTGCTACGAATATTACTTCCTCATGAATTAGTTTTTGCAAAATTTAAATATTTTGTCTTGGCGTAAGTAGTATTTATGAGAGACGGAATCACTTAGCCCGTTACTCCACAGTTAAGCGCAAATGCAATATGTCAACACAGCAGCACTCAAGAACAAACCTCACTCCTTTTGAAAGTCACTGTAGTACAGAGAGATTTATGTAGAACTGACACTTCTTTCTTTAATTATTCTGTTGGAAATGCATTCAATGGCCCAATTTTAGCACTAAATTAAGCATATTTTCTGGAGTTTCGATTCCTTGTCACTAGATGCGCAGATGTTTGTTTTACTCCTAATTTCATTGTTGGCAGCTGTTTCGACATTCTGTTCTTGTAGTCAATGTGAAAACGCAGTACGATGTAGAGCTTAAGTCAACGATATTTTCAGCAAGATGGCGCTACACGCCATACATCAAATGAATCCATGAACCTAATTGCAAGCTTCTTTGACGACCGGATAATTTCCACGAACCTGTGACCACCGAGATCTCCGGATTTGATATCGCCGGACTTCTTTCTATGGGGTTATTTAAAAGGCCACACGTCCCCAGACATTGGACGATCTGAAGCACAACATTACAAAGGAGATTCATGCTATTGAAACAGTCCTACAACGATTGGCCAATAACATGGAACGGCGTGTTGAGTTGTGCATTATGCAGGTTGGAGGACATTTTCAACATTTGCTACGGAGGTAAATAATCTCGCAAAACTTATCTACAATTTAGGTCGCTAGCATAACACGTTTTGAAACAATTAATAAAGGAAATGTGTCAGCCTATATATTGTTGTAGTCTGTATTCAGATTCTGTATCGCTGATTGAAGCATGTCGTTTAGTGTGGCTGTAGTTTACTTCTGTATGACCTCCTTGAGCTCATTAATGTACCTTGGTTTCCTAATTTGAGATTTGAGGTAGTTCCAAAGGAAGTGGTCCCATACTGACAAATCTGGAGAACGTGCGGGCCACGAAATGTCTCCTCTTCTTGAAATCACTTTGCTCAGAAACATTTCTTTAACCATTGCAATGGACACGACATTATAGGTTTGCAGCCCCCATCTTGTTGAAACCAGATGCTTTTGAGATCGATTCCATTCTAATGTAACTCAGAAGTAAGGAAGTCCCCTAACATCTCTACGTATCGATCTGAGGTTACATTCTCTTCAAAAAAATAATATGATGTGTTCCATTCACATGACTTTCTCTATCTCTACAACAAATTTTTGTTAAAAGGCTTATGCTTCTTTTTACTTCATGCTAATCGAGTAAAAATATCAGAAATAGTCTTATTACTTGCTTCCTTGTAAGTAGAGGCAAAATAAGGGAGTATCATAGGTTAAAGTGATAGTCAAAAGCTGGTTGCTTTGTGACTGAACTTCCTTTGTTTGTATGGGTAGTAGTTGAGAAATTCCCTTATGAAAAAAAGTATACGTATTCTATAGCTGAAACCAATGACAAGGAATATCTCAAAAACGTTCAACTCCACGAAAAAAATGTATATAACATAAATTGTGTGTTTTAACGAGCTCTACAATTTTTGTATGATAAGTTCTTGTCCATCTCTTACGGTTTAGCAGTTATGCAAAATTCCGTAAAATTCATTTAGAATATTCCCAGAAAATTCAAGATATACATTTCTTTTGTCAGGTAAATATCTTTAATATGCGATATTTTAATCAAAATCGTTGGAGCCATTTTTGAGAAAATCAAAATTTCAAAACATTTTCCATAATTTGTTGCAGAGATGTAGAGAAAGTCATGTGAATGGAACACATCAGATTTTTAACACCACTGAAGGATGCATAAAAGTTATCAGTTTAATGGCGACATCACAAATGTTGTCTTTTGTATAATATAGTTTGTTATAACCAGATTTTGATACTATTATAATTGTTTACCTATTTACATGTACTATATTTTAGTGTTACCAAAGTTGAAATAATTAAGTCTATGAACGCAGTTGTAATATATGTGCATTAAATTTTGTATATACATTGGTTTTGATATGTAGGAATATTGTGGTCGCTGATGGCCTTTGTTGTTATAAGGTGACCTTAAATAAATTTAAAAAATATGATGTGTTTATGTGTTGTCATGACTTTCTCTACACCTCCCTAACAAATTATTGTCAAAAAGCTCATGCTTCAATTAACTTCTTGCTAATCGAAAAAAAAATCTGATGTGTTACACTCGCATGACTTTCTCTAGCTGTTCTACAAACTTCATAATAAGATTCTTCTTCTTTCTGCACCTTGCTAATCAGGGTACTCATTAGCACAATGTTCTTATTATTTAGTTCCTTATAAGTAGGAAGAAAATAAGGGAATACACTAGGCTAAACCAATAGTCAAATGTTTTAAAAGCTGTCGTTATGCGATTGTCATTACAAATCGCTTCTTTTCTTGGCCAGGAGTAGAACAAAAGAAAAACGGATACTTCCGTCTGAGAAAAGTATAAGTGCTTCACAACTGAAACTAACAACAATGAATACCTCGAAAACGGTAAGCTCCACAAGAAAAATGTATATGTCATAAGTTTTGTATTTTAACAAGACCTAAATTTTTTGTATAGTAAGTTTTTGTCTATCTATTATGGTTTACTAGTTATGCCAAATTAAGCAAAATTCATCCAGAATAAACAGGTCTTCAGAAGCTATTCCCAGAAAATTCAAGATATACATTTTATTTGTTAGGTAAATTTCTTTAATATCCATATGATATTTTAATCAAAATCGTTAGAGCCATTTTTAAAAAAATTAAAATTTTCGAAAAAAATTCCATGTAAAGGGTAGTTTGGGGTGGGGGGATTTTTCTCAAAATCTTCGTGTCGCATCCCTGGATGAGACTAAACTTAAATACCAAGTTTGGTACTTTAGCTACCTTTCGTTTTTGAGTTATCGTGTTCACAGTCACACGGACACACACACACACGTACCTTTTTCTGAAAATGCTTTTTTTTTGGATACAGGTGTCTTAAAACATGTATATCCGGTGAAATCTCGGTATCGAATTTTTGGTGGAATGCAATACTTCTCTATCCCTATGTACATTGTACATATGGGGCTAGAGAAAGTAAAATAAATAGAAGAAATAGTCTTATTACTTGCTTCCTTGTGAGTAGAAGGTGATAGTTAAAAGCTGGTTGCTATGTGACTGAAGTTCCATTGTTTGTATGTACACGACTTGGACAAATTCTTGTATGAGAAAAGTGTAAGATTCTTAAAGCTGAAATAAAAAACAAGGAATATCTCAAAACCAATCAACTTCACGAAAAAAATCTATATAACATAAATTGTTTGTTTTAACGTGCTCTACGTTTTTGTATGGTAAGTTTTTGTCTATCTCTTATGGTTTAGCAGTTATACAAAACAATCATAACCTGATAAAAACTCCCTTCTTAAATATTAGTAATTATTAAAAGTCTATTTCGCTGAATTGTCTTATCAAATACAACTCTGTTTTCATCTCTTAGGACAATTGACGGCCGTCGCTTCGCTCCGGTCGTGAATTTTCGACAAGATGAAAACACTCGTGGTGTTGCTTATGATAAGATGGCACTTTGTCCAGAAGCATTCTCACTCAGGAAGATGTTACGGGTCGGAAGCTGCTAGAGGCGAATGACCTGCATAGAACTGCAACACCACTTCATAATAAGGCCTTAGACAAAACTACAAAGTAGTTTATATGATGCAGAAACGGACAGCAATATTTATACTAGACTGATATGCTCCATTATGCAACAGTAGCAGCAGCAGTATTCGAGGTAGGCACTTTGGTGCTGGGGGGCATTCGTGAGGCTTACGTGCTGCATGCTGATGCCCTTGCTTCTTGGTACAGTAAGTACTTAAGAGGGCGGCGAAGTGATAAAGAGTTTGTTACTTTCTCTACACGTACTATGTACATAGTGTATAGAGAAGCTATTGCATTGCACGCAAACATTCACCGGAAATACATGTTTTGGGTCTCCCTGAATCCAAAAAAGTATTTTGATTAAAATATCCTATATTAAATATATTTACCTTACAAATAAAATGTATATCTTGAAATTTCTGGGAATAGCCTCCGAAGACTACTTTATTCTGGATGAATTTTTCGGAACTTTGCATAACTGCTAAACTGTAAGAGATGGAATAAAACTTACAACACAAAAAATGTAGAGCACGTTAAAGCACACAGTTTATGTTACATACATTTTTTTCTTGGAGTTGATCGTTTTTTAGATATTCCTTGTTTTTGGTTTCAGCTTTGAAAAACATACTTTTCTCATACGGGAATTTGTCAACTCCTATCCATACAAACAAAGGAACATAGCAACTAGCTTTAGACTATCACTTTAACCTATGGCACTCCCTTATTTCGCTTCTACTTACAAGGGAGAAAGTAATAAGACTATTTCTGATAATTTTTCTCGATTAGATAAAGTAAAAAGAATAATTTGTTGCAGAGATGTAGAGAAAGTCATGTGTATGGAACACATTAGATTTTTTTTTTTTATTCAGGGGCTCAAAGACGTTTATTTCTGATAAAACCTGGGTATCGTGTATTTCCGGTACAATATCTTGACAGATTGGTACAGAAAAGGGGCCATCTCTATCACTATATAAGTGCTTTGTAGAGGAAATCTGTCAGCTTTAAACACAATCTCGAAATTACGAAGCTGAAAAGTCTAATAGGTAATCAGTGAACAGGTGTTTATAGCACATTGTTTGTCCTAGTGGATCACAGTACATAGAAAAAGTGTGTAACACTGCGAAAACATCTATAGCTTTATCTTGTGGCCTTCAGAGTCACCATTAAGGTGGTGTACCACAAGTACCCAACAAAAGCGTTGATTATTTCTTGAACATTACTGACGATGCTCACCACGCAGTGGAGCGTAGCTGTTTGATAACAGCTGTGTTTCAAATTGTGTGGTACAGTGACCAACTGACCAAAAAACCACATACAGCAAGGTCATATTGACGAGATCACTGACCAGAGAACCGTGAGAATGAGCTCCTGAGGAAGCCACTGATAAGTCCCGGGCCTCTCAATGAATACACCATTTCATTATTTTTTACTTTCTCTATACGCACTATGTACATAGTGTATAGAGAATGTATTGCACTCCACCAAAAAATTCGATACCGAGATTTCACCGGAAATATATGTTTTAGGGTCCCCTGTATCCAAAAAAAAGTATTTTCAGAAAAAGGTCCATGTGTGTGTGTGTGTGTGTGTGTGTGTGTGTGTGTGTGTCCCTGTGTCTGTAAACACGATAACTCAAAAACGAAAAGTAGGTAAGATACCAAACTTGGTATTTAAGTTTTGTATCTTCCAAGGATGCGACACGAAGATTTTGAGCAAAATCCCTCCACCCACAACTACCCTTTACATGAAACTTATTTCGAAAATTTTGATTTTCTCAAAAATGGCTCTAAAGATTTTGATTAAAATTTCGCATATTAAAGATATTTACCTGAGAAATAAAATGTATATCTTGAATTTTCTGGGAATAGCCTCTGAAGAATAGTTTATTCTGGATGAATTTTACTGAATTTTGAATAACTGCTAAACCGTAAGAGATGGACAAAAACTTACAACGCAAAAAATGAAGAGCACGTTAAAACACACAATTTATGTTATATACATTTTTTCGTGGAGTTCGCCGTTTTTGAGACATTCTTTATTTTTGGTTTCCGCTATGAAACAAATATATTTCTCAGACAGGGATTTTCAACTGCTGTCCATACAAAAAAAAGGAACTTAAGTGACATAGTAACCAGCTTTTGACTATCACTTTAACGTATGATAGTCCCTTATTTCGCTTCTACTTACAAGGAGGCAAATTATAAAACTATTTCTGCTATTTTTTTCTGATTAGCATAAAGTAAATAGAAGTATAAGCTTTTTAAGAATAATTTGTTGCACGGATATAGAGAAAGTCATGTGAATGGTACACATCAGAATTTTTGTTGCTTTATTTCTCAACATAATCTCCAGAAAGGCTAATACATTTGTCATATCGGTGTTCTAATTTAATTAAACCATCTTTGTAGTGCGATTTATCAAGGTCCTCAAAATAGCTGCTTACCGCATCAATGACCTCCTCGTTGCTGTGAAATCTTGGTCCTTCAAGAATTTTTTTAAGGTTTGGGAACAGGTGGTAGTCGCTGAGTGCTAGATCGGGCAAATGCGCTGGATGTTCAAGCAATTCCAACTTTAATTCGCAGGTTTTTCTCATTGCAATGACTGAGCGATGGACCGGAGCATAGTCATGATGAAACAAAATTATTTTTTTTTGCCAAAAGAGGTATTTTTCTTTTCGCCTTATCTCTCAAACATTGCAGTACGCTTGCGTAGTAGTCACCAGTGATACTTTTACCCTTTTCCAAGTAATCAATAAAAATAATTCCCTATGATCTCAGAAAACACTCGCCATAACCTTGTTAGCTGGAAAAATTGACTTTGCCTTTTTTGGAGTTGGTTTTCACGTGGCGCAGTTCACTGTTTTAACTGTGACTTACTTTATGGGGTGTAGTGATGTATTAAAGTTTCATCCATGGTAATAAGCCGTCTCAAAAATTCACTTGGATTTTTACGGTAGAACTCAACATTCTTAACAGAAACAGCTTTTCTTTGCAACTTTTGATGTGTCAAGAAACGCGGCACCCATCAAGCACATACCTTGTGAAAGCACAAAACATTACTTAAAAGACTACCTGCACGTTCTTTTGATATGTTTACAGCCTCTACTGTCTCAAACAACTTTAATCTGCAGTCTACCAGTACTAAACGATGGATTTTTTCAATGATCTCTGAAGTTATCACTTCTACAGAGCGAGGCTCATCACTAGTGCGCTCGTACGTCTGTTAAACTGTGCAACCCACCTTTTATTCATTGAATATGAAGGTGCAGAGTCTTTCAATGTACTGTCCATTTCCTCCTTGGTTTCTTTAAGCGTTAAGCCTTTCAAATGGAAGTATTTAATCACTGATCGTTTTTCCAAATGCTCCATTTGCATGAAAATGCTACAAGCTAGTCTTGAGTTAAATTATACGATGCCACCGTCTAACTGGTCTAGTGGCGCCATATCTGTGTGAAACCCGGGAATTATCAGCCGACTCTAGTATTTTATTTGTCTGGCTAGTTAATACTCGTGACTTAGTTATCTTATATTATTTTAGTCAATATTGTGCGAATAAAATATCATATATTAAAGATATTTACTTGACAAATAAAATGTATAGCTTGAATTTTCTGGGAATAGACTTTGAAGACTACTTTATTCTAGATGAATTTTACTTTCTGTAATTTGCACAGCTGCTAAACCGTAACAGATGGACAAAAACTTATCACACAAAAAAATGTAGAGCACACTAAAACATATATTTTTATGTTATATACATTTTTCTAGAGGAGTGGATCGCTTTTTAGATATTCCTTACTTTTGTTTACAGCTTTGAAAAACTTACTTTTCTCATACAGGAATTTATCAACTCCTGTCCATACAAAAAAAAAAAGGAACTTCAGTCACATAGTAACCAGATTTTGACTATCAATTTAACCTATGGTACTCTCATTTCCCTTCTACTTACAAAGAAGTAAGTAATAAGACGATTTATTCTATTTTTTCTGATTAGAATGAAGTAAAAACAAGCATGAGCTTTTTAACAATAATTTGTTGCACAGATGTAGAGAAAATCATGTGAATTTAACACAACAGATTTTTTTGTTCTACTCTTGGCCGAGCAAAGATGGGATTTGTAAAGACAATCTCATTACGACAGCTTTTAAAACATTTGACTGTCGGTTTAGTACAATGTATTTCCTTTATTTCCTTCTACTTATAAGGACCTAAGAAATAAGGACATTCTGCTAATGATTATATCAGTTAGCATGGTGCAGAAGTTTGTAGAACAGCTACAGAAAGTCATGTGAGTGTAACACATTACATTTTTTTCTGTTTTTGTACCTTGGGTGACAGAGTTCCCTGAGGGCCTCTTCCCCATTCTGCCACATTTTTCCCTGGATTTAATTCTGGTGTACAAGCTTGCTCCGGCGGAAGCTTAGAAAAGATGAAAGGACGAGAATGTTATGTCAAAAGTGGCTTGTGGAGGAAAGTATCTTATCTTCTCAGTTTACATTCCACAAAGGATTTCCAGACTTTGATGTGTTTCATATCTGAGGCGACCTTTAATGTCCGACATCGACAGGAAAGACTGCCCATGAGCAAAGTAAAACAATGTTGATTGTATTAGATTTTAACAATGTTTGGGAGCCTTCAAATATTTTGCCTCGGTAGATGCGAGGGTGGTCTGAAAAGTTTCCGACCTAATAAAGATACAAGACATTTTTCAATTTTTTATTTTTTGTTTTTATTTTTCAACATAGTCTCCTTGTAACTCTACACACGTCTCCCAGCAATGCTCCCATCTCTGTAACCTGTCCAAACTCGGAATTTTTCTCTGCAAAATAATTGTTCAAAATATATATTTCTGGTGAAATCTCGACATCAAATGTTTGGGCGGAATGCAATACTTTCCCTATCCCCTATGTACATTATACACAGTGCACAAATAGGATTAGACATCGAATTTCTGATTGTCTATACGGTCATTTATAGGGCGTGTCTTCTGATATCCGTTGGTCCCTTCGTCACTCTAATGGGGTAGGAGGGGGGGGTGTAGCTTGCACGATACCTAATGTCATTTCCAGTTGAGGGAGGTGGCTATTCCTATTAGCGAATGAGTTGACAAACCCAGCATAGGTATGCTCTATTGGTTCGATATAGAACACTCACACTGTAAGGTGACAGTATCCGTCAAAAAAATAAAAACATGACGAAATAATGTACCCTACAAACGGTAAGGAATGCGGTGTACGGAACAAGACAGTGCCGGCTTCTTTCTGTGTATTGTGTACATGCGGGCTAGAGAAAGCAAAAGCCTTATACGGCTAACTCACCCAAAGTTACCACCACACTACCCAGGTGGGCCTCAAATAATAGTTCATTATTGTATACAGAAAGAAGAAATCGACATGTACGCCAGTTTTTATAATGATGTCTGTCCACTGGATCAGCAGAATTGGAATTTCCATGTTATTAATTATTTTTAATTCGCGTTGTTTGATTTCATTGTCGAATGTCTTATCGTTTCGAATCTCCTAAATGTTGTTTAGGAAGCTGATTACAATTATTATTACTGTCGTCACGGAGGTGGATTGGTCTCCGTGCTGCGGGCAGCCATTTCCTCATAATAACACTGCCTGGACCTAGTTACCCAATCTCCATACACATATCGGTTTTATCGCAATTTGTAGGTAGCAAAGCCTCCTGGAATTGTCTCAACTGAAGCGTAGAGTCGGCTGCTGCCCTGCCAGTGAAGATCGGTCCACCAGATTGAAACACGTCTGACAGGGGTGTGCAAACTTGCTCAACAACAATTTGACCTCTTCTATACCTTTCTTATCCGAGGGTTGACTGGTGACTCCCGGACCTCTCAATGAAACCAGCTTTTAAATTTTTTTTGCTTTATTTCTCATCATAATCTCCAGAAAGACTAATGCATTTGTCATATCGGTGTTCTAATTTAATTAAACCATCTCTGCAGTGCGATTTATTTATCAAGGTCCTCAAAATAGCTGTTTACTGACCTCGTTGCTGTGAAATCTTCGTCCTCCAAGAAATGTTTTGAGGTTTGGGAACAGGTGGTAGTCACTGGGTGCTAGATAAGGCGAATGGGGTGGATGTTCAAGCAATTCCAACTTTAATTCGCACATTTTTCCCATTGCAGTGACTGAACGATGGACTGAACTGTCGCGTTGAAACAAGATTTTTTATTTGCGAAATGAGGTATTTT
Source organism: Hymenopus coronatus (assembly GCA_030762935.1). Taxonomy (NCBI): domain Eukaryota; kingdom Metazoa; phylum Arthropoda; class Insecta; order Mantodea; family Hymenopodidae; genus Hymenopus; species Hymenopus coronatus. Next base: position 18,910,620 of record CM060887.1, on the reverse strand, counting down.
TCTTTTCCCCTCAACTCAAACGTTGCAATAAGCTTGCGTAGTAGTCAACAGTGATACTTTTGCTGTTTTCTAAGTAATCAATAACAACAATTACCTGTGCATCCCAGAAAACACTCGTCATAACATTGTTAGCTGACAAAATTCACTTTGCCTTTTTTTGGAGTTGGTTCACCTGGCGCAATCTACTGTTTTGACATGATTTACTTTCTGGAGTGTAGTGATGTATCCAAGTTTCATTCATAGAAATAAGCCATCCCAAAAATTCACTGGGATTTTTACGGTAGAGCTCCACATTCTTAAGAGAAACAGTTTTTCTTTGCAACTTTTAATCAGGTGTCAACAAACTCGGCACTCGTCTTGCACAGACCTTGTGAAAGCCCAAAACGCCGGTCTCCATGGCCACGCTCGCTAGGGCGTCTTGCTTTGGTGCTTCGTGGGCAGGGGATCGTGGTTTAGAGTCCCGCCTTTGGCGTGGGTGTTATACGTTTGTGCAATGAGTATATGTTAGTGTACATGAACAGTAAAACCAGTAATCATACAGTAAATTTAGGGGGGGAAATGTAAAACAGGGGATACAGTGCCGGAGTCCTGATCAGACTCCGGTATTGTTTAAAAAACAAACAAAAAAACGTTACTTAAAATATTACCTGCACATTCTTTTGATATGTTTACAGCCTCTGCTATCTCGAACAACTTTAATCTGCGGTCTTCCAGTACTAAACGATGAATTTTTTTAATGATCTCTGGAGTTGTCACTTCTACAGGGCTCATCACTAGTGCTCGTACGTCCCATTTTAAACTCCGCAACCCACCTTTTAATCATTGAATGTGAAGGGGCAGAGTCTTTCAATATACTACTTCCTCCATATTTCTTTAGGCGTTAAGCATTTCAAATGGAAGTATTTATCATTGCTCGTTTTTCCAAATCCTCCAGTTTTCGTGAAAACTCTAAAGTTGAGTTGTTTAAAATGCTACCATTCGAAAACTAAACAAGCTATTGGCCTGTAACTATAGATACAAGCTAGTCTAGAGTTAAACTATATAATGCTACCGTTTAACTGGCCTAGTGGCGCCATATGTGTTTGAGGCTCGGGACTTATCAGCCTTGCCCCGCGCCAGGTTATGTTCCCCTTTACCGTGTTTGGCTTTGAAGTAACAATCTGTGTTGGCAAGTAGGTGTAGGCATCGACAGCGTTCGGGACTCGAGGCATTTCAATGTTCCATATTTCCAAATATGTCTTATTGTCTTAAATATATCTGCAAAGTTTTTCAGTATGAATTGCAATCTTCATGCAACCCATTTGAAGCAAGAGATTTTACAATGTTTATTGAAGAGTATGCACTATCAGCAAGGGCATTAGTTACCTGTAAAACAGTGTTCTGATGTACAGCATAGCGTCAAGCCACGTTACTGCAAGTTGTTTACATGCAGCGCGTGCAGTCCCAAAGCAGGTCGGTCTCTGCTCGGTTGGCACGCAACTGGTATTCGCATGTGTGCCGCTATCGGTCCCCAAGTTGGTATCCCTAGTAACAAGACAATTTTTGCTAATGTTTATCTCGATTAGCATGATGTAGATAAAAGATTAAACTTATGTAAGAGTAGTTTATTACAGAACAAGTAGAGAAAGTCATGTGAATGGAACACATAAATTTTTACTTTCTCTAGCCCCGTATGTACAATGTACATAGGGATAGAGAAGTATTGTATTCCACCCAAAAATTCGATACCGAGATTTCACCGGAAATACATGTTTTAGGACCCCCTGAGTCCAAAAAAAGCATTTTCAGAAACAGGTCCGTGTGTCTGTCTGTGGACAGCATAGCTCAAAAACGACAGACGACTAAATACCAAACTTGGTATTTAAGTTTGGTATCTTCCAAGGATGCGACCCGAAGATTTTCAAGAAAATCTCCCCACTGCTAACTGCCCTTTACGTGGACAAATTTTCGAAAATTTTGTTTTTCTTAAAAATGGCTCTAACTATTTTGATTAAAATATCACATATTAAAGCCATTTCTATCATAAATAAAATGTATATCTTGAATTTTCTGGGAATAGCTTCTAAAGAATGGTTTATTCTGGATGATTTTTGCTTAATTTAGAATAATTAGTAAACCGTAAGAGATAGAAAAAAAAAAACTTACTATATAAAAAATGTATATCTCGTTAAAATACTCAAGGTATGTCATATACATTATTTATGTGGAACTTACCGTTTTAGAGGTATTCCTTGTTATTAGTTTCAGTTGTGAAGTACTTATACTTTTCACAGACGGGAGTATTCGTTTTTCTTTTGTTCTACACCTGGCCAAGCAAAGAGACGATTTGGAATGACAGTTGCATAACGACAGCTTTTAAAATATTTAGCCTAGTGCATTTCCTTAGTTCCAGTCTACTTATAAGGAACTAAGTAACAAAATTCTGCTAATGTTTATCTCGATTAGCGTGGTGTTGAAAGAAGAATTATCTTTTTAAGACGTTTGTTTGTAGAGTAGCTAGAGAAAGTCATATGAATGTACATCAGATTTTTTTTTGTGTTGACGTTCCACTTTGCAGAAGCAACATTTTTGTCACGTGAAATGCGTTGGAAATTGTGTGATGAAGCAGATGCTCCACCACCAAAACCAAAGAGGGTGAGAGGCGAGGAACAGAGATGGTGCTACACGCATGCGTATAGCGCTGAGACATTACTCATTCTTGATTTACCGCTCCTAACCAGGGTTAACAACCATCTGAATTTATTGTCCACTTTCGCATTCATGCCGTCTCCTAACTTTCTCATTTTTTCTTTCTTTCTTTATGAAAGCTTTTCCCTGTTGAAGAAATGTGTAGATGTCAACCACTGGCCGGGGTGTATCTACCCTACCTCGTATCTCGAAAATCTTATGCTGATCCCGCGTAATAATGCCTCTAGGGTAGAGTAACCATAACAATCTAGCGGTGGTTTCTTCAAGCAAGTGAATGCAGAATTCACTTCTACCTTTGTAGACACTTCAACTGTTTTGGATATCTCGTACAACTCAGAAATTTGATGTGTTCCATTCACACGACAATATCTATTCTTACAAATTGTTACTCTCTCTACACGTTCTATGTACATAATGAAGGCATTGTAATGCACCCCAAAATTCTATATCGAGATTTCACCAGAAATACTTGTTTTGGGACCCCCTGAATCCAAAAAAAAGTGTTTTTAGAAAAATGTGCCTGTATGTGTCAGTGGGCAGTGTAGCTCAAAAACGAAAAGACCGTAAATATCAAACTTGGTATTTAAGTCTTGTATTTTCAAAGGATGAGAAATGAAGATTTCAAGAAAATCCCCCCAGCACAAACTATCCTTTACATGGAAAACATTTCGAAAATTTTGAATTTCTTAGAAATGGCTTTAACGACTTTGATTAAAATAATGCGTATTACAGATAGTTATATTGAAAATAAAATTTATGTCCTGAATTTTCTGGCAATAGCCTATGAAGACCTCTGCATTGTAGATGACTTTTGCATAACTGGTAAACTGTAAGAGGTAAACAAAAACCTACTACACAAAAATGTGTATCTAGTCACAACTTGTCGTATACATGTTTTAAATTTATTTATTAATTTATTTATTTATTTTGTAGAACTAAGCAACAGGAAGAAAACTTTTTTCGTCTCTTTTGTTTGACTCCTTGCAAACAAGGAAAACTGAATCTCAATTGTTTCACATAGTGACCTCTTTTTAAAAGACCTGACTATCACTTTAGCCTGTTGTGTTCCCTTATTTCCTTTCTATTTACAAAGCAGCAAGTAAAAAGATCAATTCTGCTAATGATTATCTCGATGAGCATGATGGGGATACAAGATTAATATTTTCTAAGAATAGATTGTCGGCGGAAAAGCTAGAAAAAGTCATTTGAATGGAACACATAAGATTTTTTACTCGGTGAATCTCGCATCGAATTTTGGGTATAATAACATTTCCTCTAGTTACTATAAATACGCAGTAGAGAAAGTTTAATGAGAACAAAATCTGATGTGTTCCATTCACATGACTTTCTCTGCATCTCTGCAACAAATTATTGTTAAAAAATTTATACTTCTATTTATTTCATGCTAATCTGGAAAAAAATTAACAGAAATACTTGCTTCCTTGTAAGTAGAAGCAAAATAAGGGAGTACAATAGGTTAAAGTGATAGTCAAAAGCTGGTTGCTATGTGACTGAAGTTCCTTTGTTTTTATGGACACGAGTTGACAAATTCCTATATGAGAAAAGTTAAGTTTTTCAAAGATGAAACCAAAAACAAGGAATATCTCAAAAACGAACTCCACGAAAAAAATGTATATAACATAAATTGTGTGTTTTAATGTGCTCTAAATGTTTTGTGTGGTAAGTTTTGTCCATCTCTTACCGTTTAGCAGTTATGCAAAATTCCATAAAATTCATCCAGAATAAACTAGTCTTCAGAGATTATTCCCAGAAAATTCAAGATACTCCTTTTATCTGGCAAGTAAATATCTTAAATATAAGAGATTTTAATCAAAATGTGGGTAGTTTCGGGTGGGGGATTTTTTTTCAAAATCTTCGTGTCGCATCCTTGGACGATACGAAACTTAAATGCCAAGTTTAGTATTTTACCGTCTTTTCGTTTTTGAGTTATCGTGTTCACAGACACACACACGGACCTTTTTCTGAAAATGCATTTTTGGATACAGGGGAACCTAAAACATATAATTCCGGTGAAATCTCGGTATCGAATTTTTGGGTGGAGTGCAATACCTTCTCTATACACTATGTACACTCGTACATAGTACGTGTAGAGAAAGTAAAAATGTCCACTTATACAGGTCCCTATTTCATATAAAACCTAAAAGTACTTGCTGTGAGGAACTCCACAGAAAATTATGTAAACATTCAGTACATCCTATACGTATTCACGATATAGATGTCGTATCTGTACATGTGTCTATTTGGTTCCCTTCACCACTTATAATCTAATCATTGCATCTTAGGAAATATTATAAAACACCAGAAATATAAATATATTTATTTTTTACAGATGTTTTCACTCATCTGTAATTGTAGACACGTAAGTACTTGCGGTGACAATGGGGCAATGTTTCCGCGTGAAAGCTGTATTCTTAAAGAAATTCCCGGAAGCCATTGGCCCGAATCGGTTACGTAATTCATTGCCGTTTGCTTTCTGAATCACCTGTTGTTAGGTATTTAACTTCATTGCATGTCGCGTTTGTACACATTGCTTCAATAAAAATCTGATGTGTACCATTCACATGACTTTCTCTATATCCCTGCAACAAATTATTCTTAAAAAGCTTATACTTCTATTAACTTCATGCTAATCAGTAAAACATTAGCAGCAATAGCCATATTACTTGCTTCCTTGTAAGTAGAAACGAAATAAGGGAGTACCATAGGTTAAAGTGATGGTCAAAAGCTAGTTGCTATGTCACTGAAGTTCTTTGTTTGTATGGACAACAGTTGACATATTCCTGTATGAGAAATGTATACGTTTTTCATACCAGAAACCAAAAATAAGGAATGTCACAAAAACGACGAACTCCACGAAAAAAATTTATATGACATAAATTGTGTGTTTTAACGTGCTCTACATTTTTACTTTCTCCATACGCACTATGCACATAGTGTATAGAGAATGTATTGCACTCCACCACAAATTCGATACCGAGATTTCACCGGAAATATATGTTTTAGGGTCCCCAATATCCAAAAAAAGCATTTTTACAAAAAGGTCCGTGTGTGTTTAATATACGAAATTGTAATTAAAATCGTTAGAGCCATTTTTGAGAAAATCAAAATTTTAGAAAAAAGTTCCATGAAAAGGATAGTTGGGGGCGGGGGGATTTTTCTCAAAATCTTCGTGTCGCATCCCTGGAAGATACTAGACTTAAATACCAAGTTTGCTATTTTACCTACTTTTCGTTTTTGAGTTATCGTGTTCACAGACACACGGCCACACACACAGACGGACCTTTTTCCGAAAATGCTTTTTTTTTAGATAAAGGGGACCCTAAAACATATATTTCCGGTGAAATCTCGGTATCGAATTTTTTGGTTGGAGTGCAATACATTCTCTATACACTATGTACATAGTGCCTATAGAGAAAGTAAAAATCTGATGTGACTTTCTCTAGCTGTTCTACAAACTTCATACATAAGATTCTTATTCTTTCTGCACCTTGCTAATCGAGGTACTCATTAGCACAATGTTCTTATTATTTAGTTCCGTATAAGTAGGAAGAAAATAAGGGAATACACTAGGCTAAACCAATAGTCAAATGTTTTAAAAGCTGTCGTTATGCGATTGTCATTACAAATCGCTTCTTTTCTTGGCCAGGAGTAGAACAATAGAAAAACGGACACTCCCGTCTGAGAAAAGGATAAGTACCTCACTGAAACTAATAACAATGAATAGCTCCAAAACGGTAAGCTCCACGAGACATAACTTGTGTATTTTAACAAGACCTAAATTTTTCGTATAGTAAGCCTTTGTTTATCTCTTACTGTTTACTAATTATGCCAAATTAAGCAAAATTCATTCAGAATGAACAGGTCTTCAGAAGCTATTCCCAGAAAACAGAAGATATACATTTTCTTTGTTAGATAAATATCTTTAATATATGATATTTTAATCAAAATCGTTAGAGCCATTTTTAAGAAAATCAAAATTTTCGAAAAAAGTTCCATGTAAAGGGTAATTTGGGGTGGGGGGATTTTTCTCAAAATCTTCATGTCGCATTCCTGGAAGATACAAAACTTAAATACCAAGTTGGGTATTTTAGCTACTTTTCGTTATCGTGTTCACGGACACACGTACACACACACACGGACCTTTTTCTGAAAATGCTTTTTTTTGGTTACAGGGTGTCCTAAAACATGTATTTCCGGTGAAATTTCGGTATCGAATTTTTGGGTGGAATACAATACTTCTCTATCCCTATGTACAATGTACATATGGGGCTAGAGAAAGTAAAATCTGATGTGTTATACTCACAGGACTTTCTCTAGCTACTCTATAAACTTCTTACAAAAGATAATTCTTCTTTCAACACCATGCTAATCAAGATAAACATGAGCAGCATTTTATTACTTAGTTCCTTATAAGTAGACGGAACTAAAGGAATGCACTAGGCTAAAGTGATAGTCAAAGTTTTAAAAGCTGTCCTTATGCGATTGTCATTCCAATTCGCTTCTTTGCTTGGCCAGGAGTAGAACAAAAGGAACACGCACATCTGTCTGAGAAAAGAATAAGTACTTCACAGTTGAAACTAATAACAACGAATACCTCGAAAACAGCAAGTTCCACGAAAAAAAAATGTATATGACATAACTTGTGTATTTTAACAAGATACACATTTTTTGTATTGAAAGTTTTCGTCTATCTCTTACGGCTTACTACTTATGCTAAATTAAGCAAACCTCATCCAGAATAAACAGGTCTTTAGAAGCTATTTCCAGAAAATTCAAGATATACATTTTATTTGTGGTAGAAATAGCTTTAATGTGTGGTATTTTAATCAAAACCGTTACAGCCATTTTCAAGAAAATCAAAATTTTAGAAAAAGGTTCCATGTAAATGGTAGTTATGGGTAGTGGGATTTTCTTGAAAATCTTCGTGTCGCATCCTTGGAAGATACCAAACTTAAATACCAAGAATGGTATTCAACCGTCTTTTCTATTTTGAGCTATGCTGTCCACACACACACACACACACACACACACACACACACACACACACACACACACACACGGACGTGTTTCTGAAAATGCTTATTTTGGATTCAGGGGGTCCTAAAACATGTGTTTCCGGTATAATCTCAACATCGAGTTTTTGGGTGGAATACAATGTACATACGGGGCCCGTCAAATGGAACTCCTTGTGACAATTTTCTTGTCAAGACACGTTTTACTTTACTGGGTATTAGTAAACATCTGATATGGTACAGTCATGTGACTTTACCTATTCTGCAAGGAACCGTTCTTTCATGAGCTTATTACTCTGTGGATTTCATGCTAATCGAGCCAAATTTAGCAGAAATGTTTTTTTTTTTTCATACTTTTTTGTAGATGGGTACAAGGGAAATAAGCGGATTTAGGTTAAAGCACATGCCGTATCTTTCAAGAGCGGGTCACTATATGATGACTGCCCTGAAATTGGTTCTACTTGCTTGGTAAGGATGAGAATAATAATAATAATAATAATAATAATAATAATAATAATGATAATAATGATAATAATAATAATAATGACAACGAATAAGTACTTCCCATTTGGGAAAAGAATAACAATTGAAACATTTAAAAATAACAAGGAATATCTCGGAAATGGTTACCTATACATAAAAAGTAGAAGGAAAAAAAAAAACCTGACAAAAATAATATGCTCTAACGAGATCTATATTTTTTTGAATAGTAAGATTTTGTCCATTATTGCGGCCTAGCAGTCACGCAAAAGTTATCCAGAAGTATTCGGAGACTCAGAAAATTCAAGATATACACTTAATTTATTGTGATGTCATCTTAAGCATATAAAGTTTAATAAAAATCGTTAATCTATTTTGGAAAAATGTCCCATGTAACGAGTAGTTTGGGGGGCGGATAATCCAAGTTTGGTATTTACCCAGGTTTACATGTTTGGGTTGTTCTATTCACAGTAACACATATACACACTCACAAAAAAAAAAAAAAAAAAAAAAAAAACCACATACACACACTCGGTCCTTTTTGCCTTCTCTACCATCGCATTTTACCCCAAAAATTCATGAGTTACATGTTTTTGGGCCCACTGAATAGAAAAAAAAAAAACCAATTTTAGAAAATGATGCGTGTGTGTGTGTGGGGGGGGGTCGTCTCTGCGTCTGAAGTCCGAACAGTATAACTCTGATACATTCAGTTATATACTGGTAAGGTTTTTATTATCGGAACGTTTATTTACCTGATGAAATGTAAAACTGTTTTCTTTCAATAATATTCCTTTCAATTTCCTTTCAATTTTTTTCAGTAGCTTCGGTTTTCATTAATAAATGTATTTTTCGTATATGCCTGGCCAACTAGCTATTTTTGATTAATATTTTAATTTGCATGTACACTTTTCTCAAGGCGATTTGTATAAGGAAGGACTTGCTACTAAATAAACACGATTCGTTTTATAATTTCACAAAATATTTTATTTCACTATTAATTTTTTAAATAAAAATTTAATTCACCTTACAAGTATCTTATTAAATAAATGTTTGTATAAGAGATCAGTTATTCTCTCGATTTACAATATGTGCCATCGAGGTATTCAAAGATATCGCACAGAAGTACGTTCTTTCTCTTTCGTTCTTCTACGTCTCCAAGTAAACTTTTTCAAACAACAAAAAACAGGAGACAATCTATTAATAACTCATTTGTTTTTTCTTTAAGGAAACAAGATTATAAATATTAATAAATATTTGATCATGGTTCATCGTTTATACGTAGAACATTCTTTTTAACCAATAAAAATGCAATAAAAGTAATGAGAAAAAATTGCACGGTTACACAATACTATTACGTTGCAATACCAAACTTTAAATATAAGTTCTGCATTTTATAAGGGAGTGACAAGTAGATTTCTACTTGCATGGAAGCAAGTAATAAGAGTATTTCTGCTATTTTTTTTTTTCTATTAGCATGAAGTAAATAGAAGCATAAGTTTTTTAACAATAATTTGTTGCAGAGATGTAGAGAAAGTCATGTGAATGAAACCCATCAGATTTTTTTAACTAAATACTTTATGAACTGGATAAAACTTAAATAAACATTGTAACTTAATTGAAAGTGCAATTGTAAAACTGGCAATTATTAAAAGAGAAGGTTGGCTGACTGATTGTCTCCTTGTTACCAATAAGCAAGACAGGAGGTTAAACAAACGAACGGCAGGTGCGACAAGATTTTAAAGAAATGAACATTAGCTGCGATAAGATGTTGCGACAATATCGGTCCAGTCAGATGACCGCGATTGGTACAAACTACCTAATTGGCGCTTTAATAGTTGAGTTAAATTGTGTTTGAAATAGCTGAGAGTTGTCATGTAATATATTTCACATGTTTGCAGCTGGGATGTGTATAGACCGCCAACTAGCGTGATGAGGTGCTCGATAAGAGCTACTAAGTAGCATGAGCCAACGCGATCGCTGCAGTCAGATACTGTCAGCTCCCAGCATTCCAACCACCACTTGTTTCAGAATTGACAGCGTTCTGCCCCCGGAAACGCTTCCTATCACACATGCACTTGTGGAATATACATGAGCTCCTTCCACGTTTATAACTTTACCCTTTTGTTAACTATAACCATTATACTTTCTCTAGCATGTATATATAAGTACAAACCATCCTATGGAAACTAGTTCAGTGGAAATGTGGAGTAAATACAGTGCGATCCATTTAAGGGGAGTCAAAATGGGATTTTCATTATTTTTTTCCATTTTCATGTTTTAATTGCATGTGAATATTTCGAATCCCCCACTCATTTTGGTATAAACTTCACATAGGTGCGCGAATTGTAAACAGTTCAAAAATATTGTTGAAAATAATTCTCCGTAGTAGTTTTTTTTTAGAAAATCTTATTTGGCAAAACATCAATTGGTTTGTAAATATTAGGTTACTTTTTTTTTTTTATTTATTTTTTTTTTTTATTTTGATCTGAAAGTTTTACTTTAGCTATTGGCAGCATTGGCATCTCACTCATATTTTCTTCATGTCAGGGTTTCGAAATACTGCGAAGTCGTGTTTGGAAAGTTAGGTTACCTATTTTTTACTTTCTCTACACGTACTATGTACATAGTACATAGAAAAGACACCGAGATTTCACCGGAAATACATGTTTTGGGTCCCCTTGAATCCAAAAGAGGCATTTTTAGAAACATGTCCGTGTGTGTGTGTGTCTGTGTGCCTCTGTTGTGTGTTCGTGGGCAGCATAGCTCAAAAACGAAAAGACCGTTAAATACCAAACTTGGTATTTAAGTTTGGTATCTTCGAAGAATGCGACATGAAGATTTTAAAAACGAAAATCCTCCACCCCAACAACCCTATACATGGAACTTTTATCAAACATTTTTATTTTCTCAAAAATGGATCTAACGATTTTGATTAAATTATCGTACATTAAAGATATTTACCTGACAAATAAAATGTATATCTTGAATTTTCGGGGAATAGCCTCTGAAGACTACTTTATTCTGGATGTATTTTACGGAATTTTGCTTAACTGCTAAACGGTAAGAGATGGACAAAAACTTATCACACAAAAAATATAGAGCACGTTAAAACACACAATTTATGTTACATTTTTTCCGTGGAGTTGATCGTTTTTGAGATATTCCTTGTTTTTGGTTTCAGCTTTAAACTTAGTTCTCATACGGGAATGTCAACTTCTGTCCGTACAAACAAAGGAACTTCAGTCAGATAGCAACCAGCTTTTGACTATCACTTTAATCTATGGTACTCCTTTATTTCCTTTCTAGTTACAAGTAAGCAAGTAAGAACACTATTTATGCTATTTTTTTTCGATTAGCATGAAATAAATAGAAGCCTTAGCTTTTTTAACAATAATTTGTTTCAGAGATGTAGAGAAAGTCATGTGAATGGAGCACATCATATTCTTTTTAAATGTTATGTTTGAAAGCAATTTCTGAAGAAGCAAAATTTTCTATACAAATGCCCCACTCTCCCAGAAACTATTTGACACTAAGGGCTGAAACTTTTAGCATACATTTGCACCTAAATAGACCTTATTTTAACGAAAAAGCTTTTATGTGTTTGGATAAGTTATTTTATTTTGAAATTTAAAAATCATTGTTTTTCAATAACATTTTAAGAGCTTTATTTAAAAAATCACACCTCTGCTTCTAATCAACAGAAATATTCTGTTTTTCATCAATTAACAATAAAGGAATATTCCTCGAAAAATGTAGCTCATTATGTTAATTCGTTGCTGAGATAATAGGTCAAACTTTAACATTGGCAAAATGGGCATTTCGACCTCTTAAACCTGAGCCATTTTGATGGCCCCATAATTTCTCTCTGAAAGTTTGTGGAAATGTGAAATTTGTTTTAATGATCTCAGTGGCACAGGGTGAATTGACAACAATCATGGCAACAATCGATTAGTGCCATCTGTTGACTATATTGATGTTTTCGATGGAAATTAAGAGCATTTTCATGGCATTGTTGACAGTCTTTAATTTACAGTCATAGCAGCAACATGCAGCGTATTTTCATTGTGAAAACATATTGGAAGACAAATTCCTTGGTAACAACGGAACGGGAATTTTTAAGAGAATTTAATGTACACTTTTATCGCTAGGAAGAAAGCTGGAGACAAATGGTATACTCGTTAGTGAGAGTGGAAAACATAGACCACCAATGAGTGCAGAGACTGTTACAAATGTTCGAGGAAGGCTAGTGAACTCTCCAAAAAATCGAGTCAGAAATCAAGACTATTCATATGGCACATGTCAAAGCGCTGCGACTGTCTACAATGCCATGAAAATGCTCGTAATTTCCATAGAAATCATCAATATAGTCAACAGGTGGCATTGATTGATTGTTGCCATGATTGTTGTCGATTCTCCCTGAGCCACTAAGGTCATTAAATAAATTTCACATTTCTACGAGCTTTCAGAGAAAATTATGGCCTATTAAAATGGTTCAGGTTTATATAGATCGCACTGTACTTGTATAGATATTCCGTATCACTCATTTAGGTAACAGCCTGTATATGTTGTGCCGCTCTTATATTATGCTTTTAGTAATTGTGTTTTGTTTTAAAATATTTACGGTGGTTAAACTAATTTTGTAATTTTCTTAAACCGCTATATTTATTTCGGTGGAAAGCCTTGACTACTAGTTATTAATTTGATCGGGCAGCTTCAAATAAATGCTTTGTTTTTTGTTGTCTCCTAAATATCCCCTTCTATTGTCCTTGAAAATGTTTACATAGGCCTCTAAAGATACCACTAAAATGTAGACAATTTCATTGTAAATAAAATTGAGTTTCTGTTATTGCTTTAGGCTAAAAATGTTTTCTTTTGTTATTCAGATATCGAGAGGAGGCTCTCTGCTGGACGGATAGGTGAGTAAAATTAATTTTATTTGTCTCACCTTCCTCTTATGGTCAAGTATAGGAATTTCTAAGCATTGAAGCCAGGATGAACGGAAATAAGTTGAATTGTTAGTCTTAGGTCACAAACTATTCCCATCCCTCCTAGAGTGAGTGCTTTTGTAGACATCTCTCACCAGACCGTGTTTACCCATCCGCCAGTGACTCATGGTTGCTGTTGATTGAATATATGCAAATTGAGGCCAAGTGCTTAAGAATTCCTATGCCTGATGACCACTAACAAATTTATCGTAACCAGAAGTGACCTGAAAGTGAAGTGTCAATTATAACTTTATCAGATTTAAATTTGAAATGAGGACTTTGTCGCCCTTTGCACCATACTACCATAAAGATTTTGAAGGTTAAAGAAAGCTAAAGCAATTTCGATGTGCTTAGCTGCACTAAATATTTCTAATTTTCTCAGAAACATCTATAAGCGTAATTATATAACACATATAACAAACTATAAATAGTATAATGATGCCACTTATGTTTCTGTTGCATTCTACATTCTGCGTCCAATCTGATTTTCTACATTTGGACGTCTCTGTTTATTCAGCATAACGATTTTCAGTTCGAAATAATTGCTTAATTTATCTTCTATTTTTGATTCCCTTTACTTTGCCGCCTTGCATTCAGTCCAAAATTCGATATCTCAGAATCTCTTAAATATACATGCATTTTAAGATTCGCTGAATCAAATACAAGATAGTTCAGAAACAAATACATTACAACCGAATACTTGTTACAAGGATATAAGAGAAACATCTTAAAGCCATTTAACAGAAATTTAGTTACTCTATTTTCTCAAAACGTTCACAACCACTTGATTAAAATATGAGATTTGAATAAAGTTAATTGCTACAGCAGGGAGACAATTGGGAATTTTTCTAACAGAAAGGAAGAGATTACAATACTGTGACGCAGAGGTTTATCTAGAGGAGAGATAAATGGAAATATAGAGCGCTCTCGCCTTGAATAAACACCAGAAGTGCCATGATAAGGTTCTGGAAGTTTCCCTTCTGCCCGCCTCTCGATCGTTCTGGAACGGTGTGGAAAATTCCATACAGGCGAGCGTTCACAAAATTGAGTTAGTTGAGCGATTTAGTGCTATTCTCCGAGTGAGTTAATGAGAACTACTGTAACGTGCAGCGAGTGCTGCTACTGCAGGAGAGTAACAGATCTTGTATCCTACTTCCCAGTGAGAGAGTCATCCGAAGAAGAAGCTGCGTTGTGCATACGTCACGAAGAAGGTGAAACGACAGTGAGAATTAAGTGAACATTTGAAATAGATATGATTGCATTAATAATCTGACACTGAGAACCGGTGACGTGTGTATGAGTGTCTGTTTGCAGAACAGTTTGAGAAAGTCATGTGAAAGGAACACATCAGATTTTTACTTTCTCTACACGTACTATATACATAGTATATATAGAAGGTATAGCATTCCACCCAAAAATTCGATGCCGAGATTTCGCTGGAAATAGACGTTTTAGGGTCCCCAGTATAAAAAAAAACATTTTTAGAAAAAGGTCCGTGTGTGTCCTTGTGTCTGTGAACACGAAAGCTTAAAACGAAAATTCGGTAAAATACCAAACTTGGTATTTAATTTTAGTATCTTTTAAGAATACATCAAGATTTTTAAGAAAATATCCCCACCTAAACTACACTTTACATGGAAAAAATTTCGAACATTTTGATTTTCTCAAAAATGGCTGTAACTATTTTGATTAAAATACCGTATATTAAAGATATTTATGTGGTAAATAAAATGATCATTTTAAATTTTCTGCAAATAGTCTCTGAAGACACTATTCTGGATGAATTTTGTAGGACTTTGCACAACTGGAAAAAGTCGCCCTCCGTGGTGTAATGGTTACTATACTAAATTCATGTACCCAACCTCGCGATTTCAAACCCGGCGGAGATGATGGAATTTGTTGTGTGTAAAAATCCTTAGCATAGCTTCCTTCTAAAAGGAAGTAAAGCCATGTCGTAGATTTACGGTACGTAAAAGAACCTCAAGCCTGATAGAGAGGCCTCTGAGCAAAATTAAGCGGTCTTTCACGCCCAATTTAGAACAACAGTAGTTAAAGAGCGTCCATAAATAACACGCAATATACATTTATAACTAGTAAACCAAAAGAGATAGACAAAAACTAACTTCACAAAAAATGTAGATCTCGTTAAAAAAACACAATTTATGTCGTATACATTTTTTTCAGGGAATTGACCATTTTTGAGATATTCTTTGTTATTGCTTTCAGTTTTAACACACATACTTTTCACATACAGGAATTTATTAACTCTTGGTAATGCAAAGAAATGGATTTCATGACCATGGCAACGATCTTTTAAAAGAATAGACTATCGTTTTAGCTTGAGTATATCATTATTTCCTTTCTGCTAATGTTTATCTGGTTTGGCTTAAGCAGGAAGAAGAATACGCTTTTAGCCATAATTGTTAGATTAAGGAAACAATGACAATCTGATGTGTTCCATTCACACGAATATTGTAAATGATGACAAATAGAAGGTTATATGATGAGCAGGTATAGCAAGAAAGAAAGAATGAGCGTGGAGCTTGTTAAAAATTACTTGGCAGCTTTCAGGGGATCTGAACCTTTTAATTCCAGTAAAATCTTGATATCATATTATTTTCTCTACATATACTATGTACATAGTGTATAGAGAAGATATGTTATTGCACTCAAAAAGTCGATACCGAGATTTCACCGGAAATACATGTTTTGAGACCCCCTGAATAAAAAAAAAACACTTTTAGAAAATATTCGTCTGTGTGTGTCTGTGAACAGCATAGCTCAAAAACGTAAAGACCGGTAAAAACCAAACTTGGTATTTAGGTTTGGTATTTTCCAAGGATGCGACACGGGGATTTTCAAGAAAATCTCCCACCCCCAACGACCCTTTGCGTGGAACTTTTTTAAAAAAAAATGATTTTCTCAAAAATTGCTGCAACGATTTTGATTAAAATGTCATATGTTAAAGACATTTACCTGACAAATAATATATTGAATATTCTGGGAATAGCCTCTGTAGACTATTTTAATGTGGATACATTTTACGGAATTTTGCATAACTGCTAAACCGTAAGAGATGGACAAAAACTTACCACACGAAAAAATGTAAAGCACGTTAAAACACACAATTTATGCTATATACGTTTTCTTCCTCCCCATACAAACAAAGGAGCTTCAGTCACAGATTTTGACTATCACTTTAACCTATGGTAATCCCTTATTTCGCTTCTACTTACAAGGAAGCAAGTAATAAGACCATTTCTGCCAATTTTTTCTGGATAGAAGCATAAGCTTTTTAACAATAGCTTTTTGCGCAGGTGTAGAGAAATGAAATTGCGTTTTATTTATGGACGCCCTTTAACTTCTGTGATACTCGGCGTCCCATTCTATTCTGCGCTTGAAACACCGCTTAATTTTGCTCAAGAGGCCTTTATATCAGGCTTGAGGTTCTTTTACGTGCCGTAAGTCTACGACACGGGACCCACGGCTTTAGTTCCCTTCCGAAGGATGCCATGCTAAGGATTTTTACACCCAAAAATTACATAGTCTTCCGCCGGGTTTGAACCCGCGACCTTAGGTATATGAAGTTAGCATGGTAGCAATTACACCACGGAGGGCGATGATGTAGAAAAAGTCATGTGAATGGAACACATCAGATTTTTTTTTTTTTTGATTAAGTAGAATAGTTGTTCTAAGTGATGCAGAAAGTAAAGCTATGGACATATTTTTCTGTCTGCTTGCTCATACGGAGCGGGAAGTTGAAGAAGTTATTTCCTGGTGTGTTTTAACTTCACTATAGGGAAAACTGTGATATATTACTGAAGGGAAACAGCCTCCTGAGAGATTTTCTGTGGCTGTGCTACGTCGTGTCAAATGTTAACTTAGACTTATGTTTAAAAATGTTGTTTTACGTAAAATTCTGATGTGTTCCATTTACATGACTTTCTTTACATCGCTGTAACAAATTATTTTTTAAAAAAACATATTTTTCTGCCTACTTTATGATATTCGAGATAAACAATAG
Organism: Hymenopus coronatus; assembly: GCA_030762935.1. Lineage (NCBI taxonomy): Eukaryota > Metazoa > Arthropoda > Insecta > Mantodea > Hymenopodidae > Hymenopus > Hymenopus coronatus. The sequence goes on along the minus strand of CM060887.1, from coordinate 18,893,410 downwards.
CAGCAATTGTCTTACAACTTTCCGTGTGAGAAAAGTTTAAGTATTTTGAATCTAAAACAAATAATAAAGAATATCTCAGAAATGGTCAACTCCACGAAAAAAAACATATTTGACACAAATTATGTGTTTTATCGTGATATACATTTTTTGTATGATAGGTTTTTGTCTATCTTTTACGGTTTAGCAGATACACAAAATTCAGCAAAATTCATTTAGAATAAAGTGGTCTTCAAAGGCTATTCCTATAAAATTTAAGATATGCATTTTATTTGTCATGTAAATATCTTTAATATGCGTTATTTTAATCAAAATCATCGGAACCATTTATGAGAAAAGCAAACATTTCGAAATAGTTTGGGGTGGGGGGATTTTTCTCAAAATCTTTGTATCGCATCCCTGGAAGATACTAAAACTTAAATACGAAGTTTGATATTTTACCGACTTTTCATTTTTGAGTTATGTTCACAGTCACACGGACACACACACGGACCTTTTTCCAAAAATATTTTTTTTGATACAGGTGAAATCTCAGTATTGATTTTTTCGGTGGAATGTAATGCCTACTCTATACTATGTATATAGTACCTGTAAAGAAAGTAAAAAGTGTATAATTTTATATTATCTGTATTAATATTATAAAGAACTAAAATCTGCATGTAAAACCGTTGGTCCCGTATCGTAGATATATGACATGTAAAAGAACCTCAAGCGTGATAAAGAGAACTCTAAGCAAAATTAAATGGTCCTTTACGCACAGTATAGAAAGGAACGCTGAGAACCATAAATAAAACTCAATTTCATTCTATTCCTTTCTCGATGGTGGTAGACAGTATCTTTACCAAAGTTGGTTGCTTTGGAGCGCGGAATCTTTAATTTTACTATCGCGTTTATTTCGTTAAGGGTCTAACGTATCTTGTTACAATTATGTGTTATTTAATAACCATTGGACCAAATAGGTTTTTACAAAGGTTTATAGTTTCACCTACTATACAAAGTGATTCAAAATTACTTTTACTTGTCTGACATCGAGACAGGAAAATATGTCCATATAAAAATATGCTCTAAAACGTTTCGTTTTCGCGTTATTAAATATTAATGAAAGTGACATTCAACGGCTTTCTGGATCCAACCTAATAATTTAATTTATTTATGCAGTCATTCATAGAAGTCTTTGACCCATTTTAGCCTGCAGAGTTGGCCTTGCGTTGCCATGGTTACTTGTTAACATTTATCAGACTATAATAAATGTTTCCTGCACGCCTTACAAGTGCTGTGTACAGGGAGTTCATTCAGTACTTATTAGAAAATGTGCCTCACAAATAAGAAGAAACGTATGCATGATGCTCTAGCACACTTTAGTCCAATTGTTCGGGATGCACTGGCTGGTAACTATAATGATAAATGGATAGGAGAGGGGAACTAATCCCATGGCCTACACGTTCCCCCGACTTCAATCCTTTGACTTTTTATCTTTTGGAGACATCTTAAACAATTGATTTATGTGTCATGTTTGCCTGCAAAGTCGCACAACAGCGATTGGCAATATTTCACATTCCATGCTCACATTCCTAACAAGCTGAAAATGTCAAAAATAGAATAAAGTGTCACTTTAAAATGTTTTGATCAATAATATTTTGAACCTCAATAAATCGAGAACGAAGGACTTTGAGACATGTATTTATATCATTTTTTTTTCTTGTTTTGATGTAAGGAATCTGTCCCCAAACTTTGTAAAGTATTTTTGAATCATTCTGTATATCTACTACTTGACAGTTCTCTATTAATATGTCATTCACCGCAGAGGGTACCTACTATATATTATGCAGCATTTCCAAAACTTGTAAGCTTGTCGAGCGTGGGAGAAACTTATCCCAGATGTTTCACATACTTTTGCGACATTAGTATAGGATTTTCTCCTCTTACAACTGTGCGAAGATGACTCATAATGAAGAGAGAGCTTCGCAGGCTATTTCCAAGAAATTCAATTTATGCATTTCATTTGGCAAGCAAATATGTTAAACATGCGATATATTAATCAAAATATGAGAAAATAAAAAAGAACGGAAAATCTTTCATGTTAAGAAGATATATGTAAAGCCCGAAACACTTGACACGCAATCCGCAAAGTCGTGGTGTGAAACAAACCGGTAGACGATACAAAGAGTGCTGATTCTAAGATGTGGTTTAACTACATAAAATATTGTAAAAAACGTTGTATTTTAATTACATCCTTTTACCTATGATGATAAATAATCATAACCAAATACCTATCTTAACCCTTAGTTGCCTGCATCAAAATATTACACATGCCGTTTTTCCTTTAATTCAAGCTTAAAACTGGAGTTCTGGTACAAATATATGTGCATAAACCTATCATGTTATTATATAACATAATAGAGAAAATAGAAATAAAAATACATGTAGATCCTTTGTCAATCTTTTTCTTCCCAATTAATAGTTAAAATTCTTCTAAACCAGTTTTCATAATCCTGCTAAAGGCACTACCAAAAAAGTGGTTTAAATGGCCATGAGTGTTAGGAAATAGATATTGGACTAGCCATCAATAAAAAGGCAAATGTTGCAAGTTCAAATTCCAGAGACTTTGGGTAAAGGACGGGGAGAGCCCAAGTGAAATAATCGGTGTGATGCTTGGAAGTTAATGGGGCTACATTTGACTAGTTCTGTGGGTTTTACTCTTTCATTTATTTAAAAAAATCACTGCAGGTTTAGGACAAACGTTTTATATATTTTTACAATATAAAACAGTCTTGATTACATTTAAGGTTGAAGGTTAAATGAAATTAATCCTGGAGTACAACCCTATTTGTATAATTACGCTTAAAACAAACGGAACTTATAGGTATCGACAGGCAACAAAGGGTTAAATCTTCCAAGGATGCGACACGAAACTTTTGAGGAAAATCCAGCCACCCTAAACTAACCTTTACATAGAAAATAATTCGAAAAGTTTGATTTTATAAAAAATGGCTCTAACGGTTTAGATTAAAATACCGTGGATTATAGATATACACGACAATTATAATGTATAACTTGAATTTTTCTGGGAATAGCCTCTGGAGACCTCTTTGTTCAGGATAAATTTTGCTGGATTTTGCATAACTAATAAATCATAAGATATAGACAAAAAATTAGTATATGAAATATGTAGATCTCGTTGAAACACACAAGCTATATACATACATTTTTTCGTAGAGTTGACAAAATGAGATATTCCTTGTTAATGGTTTCAGGTTTAAAATGCTTAAACGTTTAACATATAGGAATTTATCAACTCCTGGCAATGCAAAGAAACGGATTTCATCCTCATGGCAACCAGCTTTTAAAAGATTTGACCATGGTCTTATTGTATTCTATATTTACCTTCTACTTATAAGAAAACATTTTTGCTAATGTTTATCTCGATTAGAATGAAGTAGAGAGAAGAATAAGCTATTTTAACAATAATTTGTTACAGAGATGTAGAGAAAGTTACGTGAATGGAACACACCAGATTTTTCTAAAACGTGTATTTCCGGTAAAAATCTCAGTATAAAAGTTTTGGGCGGAATGCAACACTTCCACTACTTACTAAGTTACAGAAAAGTAAAACTTCAAGGCAATTACTGGTAAACATTTGGTCAAACTTCCATGGAGACTAACAAAAAACTCCGGTTAAAGAGAGGGTCCTGAGGAGACTGATAAAAGCATCCTGAACTTCTTTTTAACGCTTTAAGGAAATGCCCTATCTTTCTCGGTGGCTGCTTTGTGTTTTAGTTTTTATTTTGCATGTAACACTCCCAAAGGTTTCGATCAAAAAACAGAGATAATTACATCTGATTTCTACATGTTCCATAAAACTATCCAGTATGACGAAGCAATTTAGTAGCTGCATTCTTTCTCTTTTTTTTTTAAACGAAAGAAAGGAAAAAGACCAATGCCTGGCAAACAGTGAAGCTTGATTTAAAAAAGGAATCCTTGTTGTATTGGGACACAATTATGTCTTTTTTTTAAGTTAATGTCACAATGCATCTGATAAAAAGAAAAAAGACTGGCGTTTTTAATCCATCGCCCTACTCACTGATTGAAATCATTCCGTCGCCTATCGAGATAACAGAATAACATTTTAACCTACTAAGAGCTAAATTGCATTTAGCAATCTCTGGCGTGATAACGAAATCGATAAGGTTAATTATGCATCACTTTGTAAAACAACGTATGCAAAAGCTCACCAGTCACGCCTACAGGGAAAATTATTATGATGCTCGCCCTAGAAGGCAGAAAAGTGTTAAAAACTTAAGAATTATGGGAGAATTTTAGTAGAAAATATTCATAGGCCTTGGGTGGTTCGGAAGAGTTCTAAAACACCTGCCAGGGGTGCCAAAATTAACTTAAGATAGCATCTGTAAGTTTCTGTTTGTCGTACTTTGCATTGCAAATGCTGCATTTTGCTCAATAAACAACTGAAGTGCGAACGACGCGAAGTGTATATAGAACACGGTTGTTTGTTATGGCGATCTTTGTGGGGAAAGGGGGAACGCCTACCTCGTATTAAATATAAAGAAATCATAGAAAGAAAAATCTGATGTGTTTCAGTCACATGACTTTCTGTACATCTTTGCAACAATTTTTTTTAATTCTTTTTTTGTTTAATTTATATAGTCCCCTTTAACATTTAAGGCCATATCGGGGGCTTTGCACTTGAAACATGTTATTTGTAGGTTCTTTTACGTTTGGTTTAAATCATTTTATTTGCCTCAAACACACACACACACACACACACATATTCACTCTCGCATACATACTTCCAGACTCTGTGGGTGATAGGGAATAATTCTGGCTAAAGAAAAAATCCCCGCCTCAGCCAGGAATCAAACCCGAGACCTCGCAACAAAGTATTGTTGAAGAGCTCATTCAACTATTTACTTCATGCTAATTGAGAAAAAATTATCATAAATGGTTGTATTACTATGTAGAAGGGAAATAAGGGAGTACTAAAGGCTAAAACGTTAGTCAAATCTTTTAAAAGAATACTACTATGTGATTGAAATTCCTTTGTTTGTATGGCTAGGAGCTGACAAATTCCAGTACGAGAAAAGTATGAGTATTTTAAAACTGAAACCAATAACAAGAAATATTTCCTAAACAGTCAACTCCACGAAAAAATATATTTAACATAAGCTTTGTGTGTTAACGTGCTCTACATTTTTTGTTAGTTAAGTTTTTGTCTATCTCTTACGGTTTACCAGTTATGCAAAATTCAATTAAAATCATCCAGAATAAAGTGATCTTTAGAGGCTATTCCCAGAAAATTCAAGATATACCTTAAACCTTTGTTTCTGGTGATGTTTTGGTATGCAATAGTTGAGCATCAGACTAACCCCAATGGTGTTTACAGCGAGCTCTATCGAACATCGAGCTCGTAAGAAACAAACGGTTGCGAAGAAATAAGAAGATTGGTGATTAATGACTAAATAAATAACGTTTGCGAGTCAGAATAAAAAACAGCGTGAAGAGATTAAAAGAAACGCAGGAACAGCAAACAACACCGAACTGTGATTGATTAAAATGGCGTGATATCCGTCACAGCAGGAGATATCGTGTCTGTGAGATCAGCTGACAGCGTGTAATGTATCAGTTACGAATTGTATGATTCAAAGCCGGCACTTTCCTGAGAAACATGACACCCTGCTGCAGGGAGAGAAGGTATTTACACTCTTGTAGGACACTTTCCTGGGAGGCGTGTGTTCGTCAGCATGGATGTCCATCCACACCCGTGTTTGTCAGCGTGAGAGTGTATGTCCATGCACGCCTGACTTTATTAGCGTGTGTGTATGAGTATGTAGGTCCATGCACGCCTGAGTTTATCAGCGTGTGTGTGAGTGTGTGTATGTCAATGCACGCTTGTGTTTATCAGCGTGTGTGTGTATGTCCATGCACGCCTGTGTTTATCAGCGTGTGTGTGTATTATGTCCATGCACGCCTGAGTTTATCAGCGTGTGTGTGAGTGTATGTCCATGCACGCTTGTGTTTATCAGCGTGTATGTCCATGCACGCTTGTGTTTATCAGCGTGTATGTCCATGCACGCTTGTGTTTATCAGCTGTGTGTGTATGTCCATGAACGCCTGAGTTTATCAGCGTGTGTGTATGAGTGTGTAGGCCCATGCACGCCTGAGTTTATCAACGTGTGTGTGAGTGTGTGTATGTCCATGCACGCTTGTGTTTATCAGCGTGTGTGTGTCCAAGCACGCCTGTGTTTATCAGCGTGTGTGTGTCCAAGCACGCCTGTGTTTATCAGCGTGTGTGTATATGTCCATGCACGCCTGTGCTTATCAGCGTGTGTGTATGAGTGCGTATGTCCATGCGCGCCTGTGTTTATCAGCGTGTGTGTGTATGTCCATGCGCGCCTGTGTTTATCGGCGTGTGTGTGTATGTCCATGCGCGCCTGTGTTTATCGGCGTGTGTGTGTATGTCCATGCGCGCTTGTGTTTATCAGCGTGTGTGTGTATGTCCATGCGCGCCTGTGTTTATCGGCGTGTGTGTGTATGTCCATGCGCGCCTGTGTTTATCAGCGTGTGTGTGTATGTCCATGCGCGCCTGTGTTTATCGGCGTGTGTGTGTATATCCATGCGCGCTTGTGTTTATCAGCGTGTGTGGGAGTATGTCCATGCACGCCTATTTTTATCAGCGTGTGTGTGTGAGAGTGTGCATGTCCATGCACGCCTGTGTTTGTCAGCGTGTGTGTGTGTGCATGTCCATGCACGCCTATGTTTATCAGCGTGTGTGTGAGTATGTCCATGCGCGCCTGTGTTTATCAGCGTGTGTGTGTATGTCCATGCACGCCTGTGTTTGTCAGCGGTGTGTGAGTGTATATGTCCATGCACGCCTGTGTATATCAGTGTGTGTGTGTGTGTGAGTGTATATGTCCATGCACGCCTATGTTTATCAGCGTGTGTGTGAGTATGTCCATGCGCGCCTGTGTTTATCAGCGTGTGTGTGTATGTCCATGCACGCCTGTGTTTGTCAGCGGTGTGTGAGTGTATATGTCCATGCACGCCTGTTTATATCAGTGTGTGTGTGTGTGAGTATGTATGTCCATGCACGCCTGTGTATATCAGCGTGTGTGTGAGTGTGTATGTCCATGCACGTGTCTGTCAGCGTGTGTGTGTTTGTTGAATCCATGCACGCTCCTGTTTGTCTTTGTCAGCGCGTGCATGTATTTAATTTCAGCTGCACCTGTGTTTATCAACGTGTGTGTGTGTGTGTGTGTGGGTGCCCAAGCACGCCCCTGTTTGCCAACGTGTGTGTGTGTGTGTGTGTGTGTGTGTGTGTGTGGCCATGCCCGCCTTTGTTTGCTGTGTTGCATGACATTTTTTGAGAACAGGTGTTAGTCACTGGGTGCTAGATCTGACGAATATGGTGGATGTTCAAGTAATTCCAACTTTAATTCGCACATGTTTCCCATTGTAATGACAACAATGGGTCGGAGCATTGTAGTGATGAAACAAGATTTTGCCAAGTGAGGTCTTTTTCTTTTCACCTCATCACTCAAACGTTGCAGTAAGCTTGCGTAGTAGTCGCCAGTGATACTTTTACCCTTTTCCAAGTAATCAATAAAATATTTCCCTGTGCATCCCAGAGAACACGCGCCACAACCTTGTTCGCTGACAAAATTGACTTTGCCTTTTTTTGGAGAGGTTCACCTGGCGCAATCCACCTTTTTGGCTGTGATTTACTTTCTGGACTGCAGTGATGTATCCAAGTTTCATCCATCGTAATAAGCCGTCTCAAAAATTTGCTGGCAGTTTTACAGTAGAGCTCCATTTTCTTAACAGAAACAGTTTTTCTATGCAACTTTTGATCAGGTGTCAACAAACGCGGCATCCATCTTGCATAGACCTCGTGAAAGCCCAAAACATGACTTAAAATATTGCCTGCACAAATTTTTGATATGTTTACAGCCTTTGCTATCTCAAATGACTTTGATCTGTGGTCTTCCAGTACTAAACGATGAATTTTTTCAATGACCTCTGGAGTGGTCACTTCTACAGGGCGTCCAGAGCGAAGCTCATCACCAGTGCTCGTACGTCCCATTTTAAACTGTGCAACCCACCTTTTAATCATTGAATATGAAGGTACAGAGTCTTTCAATGCACTGCCCATTTCCTCCATATTTCTTTAGGCGTTAAGCCTTTTAAGTGGAAGTATTTAATCACTGCTCGTTTTCCAAATCCTCCATTTTCGTGAAAACTCTAAAGTTGTCTTGTTTAAAATGCTGTCATTCGAAAACTAAACAAGCTATTGACCTGTAACTATGGATACAAGCTAGTCTAGTGTTAAAATATACGATGCTACCGTCTGACTACCCTAGCGGCGCCTTAGCTGTGTGAGGCCCGGAACTAATCAGCCTACCTCATATCTTAAACCCAGTAGACTGTTTCTTAGCTTCTTATATCCTTTTAAAATATCTGTAAGTGCACCATTTGGTTTTAATTCTTTTAAATAAATAAAAAACGTGTTGTATTATAATAATAATAATAATCTTAATATTAACAATATAAAAATAAATAATAAAGGTCCTGGTAGAAACTTACTATACATAGGTTAATATATTAGTTGAATGCTGGTTTCCGCACGTTTTTATTCAGGGGGTCTCAAAACATTTATTTCTAGTAAAATTTCGGTATCAAATTTTTGGGTGCAATACAATACCTTGTCTATACACTATGTAAGTAGTACATATAGAGAAAGTAAGAATTTTAGAAAAAATCTTATTTCTATTTCAAAATTTGCATTCATTGCTTGCTGTGCATAGAAGTTAGTTTTTGTAGTTAGGTGTTACCAATTACATTTTATGGCTTCCAGTAAATGTTATATAGAAATGTATTTATACGTTTATTATTTTTGCTTTAACTTACTGCCTGTCGTCTATTACATACTGTAATAAAAATACTTTTTTCTCTCTCTCATTTTTTGGAAGTAAATTATAATTGTTTTATTTTATTTAGTTTGATTTAGTATTTTTTTTTCTTTTCTTCGTTGTGTTATTTTCATTCATTTTGTTGTATACGTTGTATTAGGTTAAGTTATCTGACAAAAAATTATGTATATATATATATATATTGTAACTTTTATGTATTGTTTTTTTGGGAAATAAATATGAAGTTTGGATATGTGCCCCGGTACGGTAACCAAGGTGCCGGGGTAGGATATTCAGCTTTTATTTATTTATTTTATTTGGTTTTAATTAGAGAGAGAGATAGAGAGATAGAGAGAGAAGAATAGATAGAGAGAGATAGATAGAGAGAAAGATAGATAGGCAGAGAGAGAGAGAGAGAGAGAGAGAGAGAGATAGATAGACAGAGAGAGCTAGAGAGAGATAGATAGAAAGAGAGAGAGAGAAAGATAGACAGAGAGAGAGAGAGAGAGAGAGAGAGAGAAAGAGAAAGAGAGCGCATGTATGCATGTGTGAGAAAGTGCAAGGCTTGTATTAGCATATTAATAAATCTCACAAATTATACGTTACAACTTAATGAGAATTGGACATGTTGTGTAGGTTATTCCCAAGCTGTAGGGCACACCCCCTAGGGAGGTGCCGGGTTTACATATCTGTGGGAAAGTAAGCGCCGGTCCGGACCGGTGTCAACGTATCCTGCTTGCATAGTGGCCTTCTTCACGCCCTTGCTGCGCTTTGCATAACACAAGGTTCAACATCTAGAAATGAGCAACGAGATATGATTTGTGTGGCATATTTACGAATGTCGACCAAGTCCACTTTTGCATTAAAGCATACCAGCGTGTGTTACCGCTATCTTTGTCGTGAAGTGTTAAGAACTTTTGTTATGATGTGAATTGATTCAGTTTTCAGTTAACTTTTAGAAACATATTACTAAACTGAGTTCGACTCGAGTAAGAATAATTTGGTTTCGAAATTTATAAAACTATTACATGATAAAAAATCTAATGTGTTCCATTCACATGACTTTCTCTACAAGGATGCCACACACAGATTTTCAAGAAAATCCCCCCTTCACCTTTTACTTGAAAACATTTTCCAACATTTTAATTTTCTAAAAAATGACTAACGATTCTGATTAAAAGCTCTTATGTTTTAGATATTTACATGACAAATAAACTTTACATCTTGAATTTTCTGGGAATATCCTCTAAAGTCGTCGTTATTCTGAATGACTTTTGCCGAAATTTGCTTGTCTGCTAAACCGCAATAGATAGATAAAAACTTACCACACAAAAAATGTAGATCTCGATAAAACACACAACTTATGTCATATACAGTTTTTTCTTAGAGTTGGCCGTTTTCGAGATATTCCTTGTTTTGATTTCAGTTTTAAAAAAATGTTTCTCATATGGGAACTTGTCAACCCCTGGCCACGCAAAGAAATGTATTTCAATCCCATAGCAACCACACTTTGGCTATCGGTTTAGCTTACTGTATTTCCCTTGTACTTATAAGGGACTAAGTAAGTTTCTGCTAATGTTTATATCGATTAGCATGAGGTAGATAGAATAATAAGCTTATTAAAAAATCTGATATGTTACACTCACATGACTTTCTTTAGATGTTCTACAAACAAACTTCTTACAAAAGATTTTTTTTTAGCTTAACGTACTTTAACCTGGTTGGTCATATCGGACGATGAATGAAATTGGTGATATGATGCTCAAATGATCTCGGGGTCCTTGGAGCTTCAAGTTACTCGACATTCGTCTTCTCAGGATAAGGGGAAAACCCGAAAAAAAACCTTATCCGGGTAACTCACCCTAAGCGACATTCAAACTCACGACCTTTTGAATGTGAGGCTACAACCACACTACCCAGGTGGGCGATTCTTCTTTCTACATCGTGCTAATCTAGATAAACATTAGCAGAATGTTCTTATTACTTAGTTCCTTACAAGCAGGAGGAAATTAAGCGAATGTACTAGGCTAAAGTGATAGTAAAATGTGTCCTTATGCGATTGTCATTGCATATCGCTTCTTTGCTTGGACAGGAGCAGAACAAAAGAAAAACGAACACTTCCTGTGTGATAAAAGTATAAGTTTGATACCAATAACAAGAATATCTCGGAAACGGTTACCTTCACAACAAAAACGTAAAGGACAAACTGTGAGTTTTGACGAGATCTACATTTTTTGTTCAGTAAGTTTTTGCCTACCTCTTATGGTTTAGCAGTTAAGCAATTTTTTTTCAAAATTTATCCAGAATAAAGGTCTTTAGAGGCCATTCTCAAAAAATTCAAGATATACATTTTATTAGGGATGTAAATATCTTGAATATACGACATTTCAATCAAAATCGTTAAGAGCCATTTTTTGAGAAAATCAAAAGTTTCGAAAAATGTTCCTTAAAAATGTAAATGGCGTGTTATTTATGGTTGCTCTTTAACTGCTGTGGTTCTCAGCGTCCCATTCTATACTGGGCGTAAAAGGCCGCTTAATTTTGCTCAGAAGCCTATCAGGCTTGAAGTTCTTTTACGTGCCGTACGGCTTTACTTCCCTCTTCCGAAGGAAGCCATACTACGGATTTTTACATCCGAAAAAATCCATCGTCCTCCGCCGGGTTTGAACTCGTGACCTTGGGTATATGAAGTTAGCATGGTAACCATAAAACATGTTCCTTATGTAGAGTAGTTAGGAGTGGAGGGATTTTCTTGAAAATCTTCGTGTCGCATCCTTGGAAGATACCAAACTTGAACATCAAGTTTGATATTTAAAGGTCTTTTCGTTTTTGAGCTATGATGCCCACAGACACTCGCACACACCACAGACATTTTTCTAAAAATTCTTTTCTGGAATCAGGGGTCTCAAAACATGTATCTCTGTACTGAATTTTGGGTGCAATATAATGCCTTCTCTATACACTAAGTACATAGTATGTGAAGAGAAAGTAATTTGTTACGGAGATATAGAGAAAGTCATGTGAATGGAATAAATTAGATTTTTTTTAACTTTACTTGGATAACACTGAATGATATCTAATATCTACCATGGAGATATTGCGAAACTTAGATTATTAGCTCGGCGTGTAGAAATTCCATTATAATTGTGGTCGGGAACTGTGTGTGAATCACCGCGTCTAGGAGATAGACCCTTCTTCCACATAGGGTTAAGCTCGTATACAAACAAGAAGAACCAGTTCCAGGCTCAGTATCACGGGACACGCCGTGATCAAGATGAATGGGGACGCACTGAAAAGATCCAAAATATTGGTTATCTGCCTAATAGCTCCATATCTTGCAGCATCACAACACTGAATTGAGCGCCACTCAGGTCCATTTCTCGTGCCCATTTGGCGCATGCGCATACATTAAATCCTTAGCACAGTAATCGAAGACAAAAAAAGAGTATATTTAGCCCACTTGATAGTGCTAGGGCAGCGCATTTGTTTCATATTCCGAAGGGCATGACTTCGAATCATAGTGGGAATAAATTACCTGGGTGAGATTTTTCCGGGGTGTTCATCGATTTTAGAAAGCAAATGAATCTCTAAGAATGGCAAACTCATTTTAAAGGTCATTTAAGTTAAAAAAAAAAGATTAGTTATGTTCATACAATTTTCCCTACCCACATAATCTTAAAAAATCTTATTTTTCTTTTGCAAAAAAATGTATATTACATACATATATTTGTACATATTACATTAAAATTCCACATTCCTTCGCGAAAACCAACCAATAGTGGCAGAACTTTAAAATAAGTAAATAAGCAAAAAAAAAAAAAAAACTGATATGTTACATTCACATTACTTTCTCTAGCTGGTCTACAAACTCCTTTCAAAAGATTTTTTTTTCTACATGCTAATCGAGATGAATATTAACAACATTTTCCTATAAGTAGGAGATAACTAAGAGAAGCTCAGGAAATAGTCAAAATATTTTAAAACCTGTCGTTGTTACGCAATTGGCCAAGAGTAGAGCAAAAGAAAAACGGACATTTTCTATCTGAGAAAAGTATAAGTACTTTACAGTTGGAAACAATAACAAGGAATGGAATATCTTGGAATGAATAAAAATGTAAGGGGCATAAATTATGAGTTTTGACGAGATCTACATTTTTGTGTAGTAAGCTTTTTTCAGTCTCTTACGGTTTAGCAGTTAAGCAAGATTCGGTAAAGTTCATCCAGAATAAATATGTCTTCAGAGACTATTTCCAGAAAAATCAAGATATACATTTTATTTGTTATGTAAATATCTTAAATGTAAGAGATTTTAATCAAAATCATTAGAGACATTTTTCAGAAAATCAAAAATTTCGAAATTTGTCAATGTAAATGGTAGTTCATAGTGGGGGGATATTTTTGAAAATCTTCATGCCGCATCCCTGAGAGATACTAAACTTAAATACCAAGTTTGGTATTTAACGGACTATTCGTTTTTGAGCTATGCTGCCCACAGATACCCACATACATACGTACTTTTTTCCAAAAATATTTTTGGATTCAGGGGACCCAAAATATATTTCCGGTGAAATCTCCGTATTGAATTTTTGGGTGCATTACAATACCTTCTCTATACACTATGTACATAGTACGTGTAGCGAAAGTAAAAATATATTCTTAGTATTGTAGGTCTCCACTTGATGTGTATTAAAATCAAGAAGCACATATCCAATGAGCTTATAATGTTAGCTATACCTTACATTCAATTTAATGCAAAATGCAGTTTAGCCATATTTAGGACCTAGCACCGTAAATAAAGAATAAGAACTATTATGCTATATCTATGTCTCCCTATGTTGCGAGGGAATAATCTTCGGTTCATTCATTTTAACCTCAAATCAAATGGATGCTAAATAATAATATAACATAATTCAAATATTGAACCATAATTCACATGAGTTTGAAACAAGTGGATAATCTTAAAAACAGAATGTACTTCTATATCATGTGCCTTATTTAAAATCAAGGAGTTCCATTTAAGAGTTATATGTGGTAATCTGATAAACAAAATGCATTCACAATCCGATGTTGATGTAATTGATGATCGCTTATATTACTAGAGAAAAATCGCAAGCAAGTATGTGTTTTAATATTGTCAACTAATGTGCGCTAAAGTCTTTTAGTTGCTCGAGGGCTAGAACACCTAATACATCGTACTTTTAAATCCGAATCAAAACTGCTAGTACTTCAAACATTTTTGAGAAAACAAACAGCTTTTATATCCGAATGAAAAACTGAATTATTCAGTAGTAATTTTTACTTTCTTTGCACATACTATGTACGTAGTGTATAGAGAAGGTGTTTTTTTTTAGTTTAACGTTCTTTAACCTGGTTGGTCATATCGGACGGTGAACGAAATTGGTGAAATTATGCTCAAATGATCTCGGGGACCATGGAGCTTAGTTACTTGACATTCATCTTCTCAGGATAAGCGAAAGCCCCGAAAAAAACCATATCCGGGTAACTCACCCTAAGCGAGATTCGAACTCACGACATGTTGAATGTGAAGCAGACACGCTACCACCACACTATCCAGGTGAATAGAGAAGGTATTGTAATCCACCCAAAATTCGATACCGAGATTTCACCAGAAATACACGTTTCAGGACACCCTGAATACAAAAAAAAAAAAAAAGTTCACGTGCGCGTGTGTATGTGTGTGTGTCTGTGTCTGTGGGCAGCATAGCTCAAAATCGAAAAGACTGTTCAAGCCCAAACTTGGTATTTAAGTTTGGTATCTTCCAAGGATACGACACGAAGATTTTCAATAAAATCCCCCCCCCAAACTACCCTTTACATGAAAAAAAATTTCGAAAATTTTGATTTTCTTAAAAACTGCTCTAACGGTTTCGATTAAAATATCGAATGTTGAAGATATTTACCTGACAAATAAAATCTATGTCTTGAATTTTCTGTCAATAGCTTCTGAAGACTACTTTATTCTGGATGCATTTTAGGGAAATTTGCATAACTGCTAAACCATAAGAGATGGACAAACAGTTACTACACAGAAAATGTAGAGCACCTTAAAACACACTATTTATTTCATATACATTTATTTCGTGGAGTTGATAGTTTTTAAGATATTCCTTGTTTTTGGTTTCAGCTTTGAAAAACTTATACTTTTCTCATGCAGGAATTTGTCAACTCCTGTCCACACAAAGGAGCTTCAGTCACATAGCAACCAGCTTTTGACTTTCACTTTAACCTATTGTACTCCCTTATTTCCCTTTTACTTACATGGAAACAAGTAATAAGACTATTTCTGTTTTTTTTTCTCTCGATTAGCATGAAGTAAATAGAAGCAGAAGCTGTTTAACAATAAATTGTTACAGAAATGTAGAGAAAGTCATGTGAATGTAACACATCAGATTTTGTTTTTGTTTTTGTAGAGTTAACCTTTTTCGAAATATTTCGGATTATTGGTTTCATTTTTAAGCCACCTTTCTCAAGACATCTGTTTTCTCGGACGGGAAGACAACCATTTTCTTGTTTCTCGTTTGTTTAATTCTGGCAAGCAAAGATTTTGGAATTTCAATTGTTTCACACAGCGACTGGCTTTTAACAGACGAGGCTATCGCTTTAGCCTGTGCATTTTCTTATTTCCCTTCTACTTACAAGGAGCTAGTACTAAGACTAATTCTGCTTATGTTTAGCTTGATTAGCATGATGTAGATAACAGATTAATGTTTGGAATAAAAGGTTTGTTTGCCGAACAGAGGACATCATGTGAATGGAACACATTAGATATTTTCCTTTCTGCTTGCAAGGAACCAAGTAATAAGGACAGTTTCTGCTAATGTTTATCTAGATTAGCATGAAGTAGATAGAAGAATAAACTTTTTAACAATAGGTAATTTGTTACAGAGAGGTAGTTGTATTACAGTTAACCGTTTCCAAGCAATTTCAAGTTGTTGGCAATTGGTTTCTATTTTAAAATACCGTTCATTTTCCAAATAGGAAATTGTTATTCATTTTTCTTTCTTTTGGTTGAGCAAAGAGAGCGGAATGTCATTGCATCGCCAACGAACAACTTTTAAAAGATTTCACTGCTAGCCTAGTGTATTCCCTTATTCTCGCATATCTACAAGGAAATATGTAATGAAAGTGTTCTGCAAATGTTTGTATCGATATACGTGAGGTAGATAGAGAAATAAAAGTAGTTAGTGGCAGAATAAGTATAGAAATCCATGTGTTCGTAACACTACAGATTTTTACTTTCTCTAGCCCGTATGTGCAATGTACATATTGAATAGAGAAGGGTCGTATTCCATCCAAAAATCCAATACCGATATTTCACCGAAAATGCATAATACATAGAAACATGTCCGTGTATATGTGTGTGTGTATGTCTGTGGGCAGCATAGCTCAAAAACGAAACTTAGTTAAATACCAAACTTGATATTTAAGTTCAGTATCTCCCAAGGATGCGACACGAAGAAAATCCCCCCACCCCAACTACCGTTTACATGGAAACATTTCGAAAGTTTGTTTTTCTCAACAATGGCTCTAATGATTTTGATTAAAATCTCCTACATTTAAGATAATTACATTACAAAAAAAAAATATATATCTTGAATTTTCTGGGAATAGCCTCTGAAGACCTCTTTATTCTGGATGAATTTTTCAGTACTTGGCATGGTAAACCGTAAGAATAGACAAAAACGTATTACACAAAACATGTAGATCTCATTAAAACACTATGTCATTTTTTTTCGTGGAGTTGACCGTTTTCGAGATATTCCTTGTGTTTTAAAATACTTCATATGGGAGCTTGTCAACTTCTGGCTAAGCAAAGAAACGGATTTCAATCCCATAGGAACCATATTTTAAAACATTTGACTGTCGGTTTAGCCTGGTGAATTCCTTTATTTCCCTTTAAGTTATAAGGAACTAAATAATCAGATCTTTTCTGCTAATGTTTATCTCGATTAGCATGAAGAAGATAGAAAAATAAGTTTATTAACAATAATTTGTTACAGAATTGTAAAGAAAGTCAAGAGAATGGAACACATTAGATTTTATTTTCATAAGCCTTGATAGCAAAGAACATTTAATGCTAAGGAAGAAATCAGTAACAAAGAAAAGCGTACAAGTACCTTCAGCGAAAGGAAGGAAGTGAGTTATCGAGAAAAAAAAATACATAAATAAACCCAATGAAAATATTCCTTGGACAATGGTATCCTGACTCAAACTTGTTGAAGTGAAGGAATGTAACATAGTTCTGCTTTCTAACGACCGACCTCATTTTAAATTACAGTCAGCTCTCATTTGTCTGCTACAGCGCGTCATTCTTGAAAATGTGTCGATAGTATCGCTAGTGCTGAGACAAAGTAATGCTAATATCGACTGAATGGTGGAAAAGAACCTGTTATAATACCGCTTTTAAAATGCCAGTTATTTGCTAACCAGTGGGTAAACAGCTGTCAATATTGCGATTTGAATTTTGATATGCCTTCGAGGATATTTTACTAAGCACGACTATAATATATTGGAGATATAATCTAAGAAACTGTGATAAAAAAACAAAGGCAAACGTAAGTCCATGGCATACTGTATTCTATCCAAGTGCAGGAAGAATTGAAAGAATCAAGAAAGCAATGTCACACCGCAGAGTAACTGCTTTTGCAACGAACATTGGAGGTATTGAAAATAAAGCTTAAAATGTATGTATTCCATGCATACGGCTTTCTCTAGATCTCTGTAACAAATTATTGTTTAAAAGCTCATTCTTCTATCTACTTCATGATAATCGAGATAAACATTATCAGAAATTGTCCTTATTACTTCGTACCTTAAAAGTACAGGGCAAAAAATGTAATGTGTTCCTTTCACATGATGTCCTCTATCTGTTCAAACCTTTTATTCAAAATATTAATCCGTTATTTACATCATGCTAATCAAGATAAACATAAGCAGAATTAATCTTCTAACTAGCTTCCTTGTAAGTAGAATGAAAATAAGAAAATGCTCAGGCTAAAGCGATAGTCTCGTCCTTTAAATGCTGGTCGCTATGTGAAACAATTGACATTCCAATCCCTTTGCTGCCAGGAACAAACAAATGAGAAACAAGAAGCAATATGTCTTTCCGTTTGAAAAAAATTAGGTGGCTAAAATTGAAACCAATAATCCGGAATATCCCGAAAACGGTCAACTTTACAAAAAAAAAAAAAAAAAAAAAAAAATAGTACATGAAATAAATTGTGTATTTTAATGAGATCCACATTTTTTGTGTAGTAAGTTTTTATATATCCCTTACGGTTTGCCAGTTATACAAAAGTCATCCAGGACGAAGAGGTCTTCAGAGACTATTTCCAAAAAATTCTAGATATACATTTCGTTTGCCATGAAAATATCTTAAACATGAGGTATTTTAATCAAAATCGTTAAGAGCCGTTTTTGAAAAAATCAAAAATTTCGAAAATTTTTCCATGTAAGGGTTGTTTGAGGTGGGGGTTTTCTTGAAAAACTTATTGTCGCATTCTTGGAAGATACTGAACTTAAATAACAAGTTTGGTATTTAAGGATCTTTTCGTTTTTAAACTATGTTGCCTACACACACACACACACACACACACACATTTTTTTAAAAATGTTATTTTTGGGGGGGGGATTTCAGGGCCACTCAAAAGATGTATTTTGGTGAAGTCTCCGTATCGAATTTTTGAGTGCATTACAAACCTTCGCTATATACTATGTACATAGTGTGTGTAGAGAAAGTATGAAAGGCAAACCTAAGTCCATGGCATACTGTATTCTATCGAAGTGCAGGAAGAATTGAAAGAATCAAGAAAGCAATGTCACACCGCAGAGCAACTGCTTTTGCAACGAACATTGGAGGTATTGAAAATAAAGCTAAAAAATTGCAGAAAAAAGGACAGGAATGATGGCATTCGCGAAAATAAATGAATAAAAGGTAAAAAGAGTAGGAAGAAGATATTAGCATTTCACGTTATAAGTGGTATTGAGTGCAGTCGGTGCGGCCCTTCTAAGTCAAACCTCATTAGAACACACATATGCCAGGAATGCCGCCATTGCCGCAGCAGCAGCGCTGTCTGCCGGACACAGCAATAAACATACAAGTTCGTCTGAAACAGCAAACCATCAAAGCCGCTTTTCCTGCATGCAGCTCAACAAAAACTCAAGCATCGACCGTTTGCGGTTCTCCAGAAAGATTTATTTCTCTAAAAGGTATCCATCTACAATACTTACCTACATATATATAAAACAGTTCGTACTCTCCCTTCCTCCATCCGATCACTACCACCCCTCCCTTTTACAAGTCGTTTTCATTGTGTTGCTGAGACAAGCACACAAGTTAATTTATTCTGTTGTTTCCCGATAAGGGAGTATGAGATTTCAAACAATGGCGAATTCTTTTTTTCTCTCCCTCTGTCTCTCTCTTTCTTTCCGCTTTTTGTTTTGTTTACTTCTACGTTTTATCTTTTATTTCTGGAGAAATCTACATCAGCACATGCGCTCTTGTCACCAGATGCCTGTCATCCGAACCGGGAGTACTTTGTATCGTCATGTTGGACCAATGACGGCGTGCCTTATCCTCAACAATCGAATGCCGGCTACGTTGTAATCTTTACCGTTAACAACAATGAAATGCAGCTGTGGATGTTTTTTTCTGCTGCTTTCCTCTGGGAGTGCTCATCGGCAACAGACACAACGATAACGTGTATGCGGTAGTTTCTATTTGTCAGATGCCAATTAATGGTGCTGTCGTCCTGAGGATCTGCAGCATCTTCAGCATTTATCTTGATATTGAGTGAGCATACCACAATGATCTTGATTTGCACCGACATTTACACAGCAGATCATAAAACATTGTTAAAACAATTCTGGGGCATATGCGCTTTTATCTGTATTTGTGCTAAAATGAACATTACAGAAATACTGGAATTTTAGTGGTGTATTGTCTGAAAAATTACAATTCCCAGTTTAAAATTATATGTAAGGGTATAGTATCAACATCTATCATATCCATTTTTACTTTCTCTACACGCACTATGTGTATAGTGTATAGAGAAGGTATTGCACTCCACCCAAAAATTCGATACTGAGATTTCACCGGAAATATATGTTTTAGGGTCCCTTATATCCAAAAAAAGCATTTTCACAAAAAGATCCGGGTGTGTGTGTGTGTGTGTGTGTCCGTGTGTCTGTGAACACGATAACTCAAAAACGAAAAGTCGTAAAATACCAAGCTTGGTATTTAAGTTCAGTATATTCCAGGGATGCGACACGAAGATTTTTAGAAAAATCCGCCCACCCCAAACTACCCTTTACATGGAACTTTTTTCGAAAATTTTGATTTTCGCAAAAATGACTCTAACGATTTTGATTAAAATATCATATATTAAAGATAATTACCTGACAAACAAAATGTATATCTTGAATATTCTGGGAATAGCCTCTGGAGACTATTCTGGACGAATTTTACGGAATTTTGCACAACTGCTAAACCGTAAGACTTAGATAAAAACTTGCTACACAAGAAATGTTAAAACACACAATTTAGGTTTTAAACATTTTTTTCGTGGAGTTGATCGTTTTTGAGATATTCGTTGTTTTTGGTTTCAGCCTATGAAAAACTTACTTTTCTCATATAGGAATTTGTCAACTGCTGTCCATATAAAGAAAGGAACTTCAGTCACATAGCAACCAGCTTTTGACTATCACTTTAACCTATGTTACTCGCTCATTTCCCTTCTACTTACAAGGAAACAACTAATAAGACTATTCCTGCTAATTTGTTCTCGATTAGCAGGAAGTAAATAGCCATAAGCTTTTTAACAATAATTTGTTGCAGAGATGTAGAGAAAGTCATGTGAATGGTACACATCAGATTTTTACTTTTTCTACACGTACTATGTTCATAGTGTATAAGGAAGGTATTTCACTCTACCCAAAAATTCGATACCAAGATTTCACCAGAAATATACGTTTTTGGCTTCGCTCTTTACATCTATATCAATATTTGAATACCCTCTCTAAAGCTAGTTCAGCCTTAAGTTGATCCTAGACAAAACAAAACCCAGGCGATCAGTTACGTTGTAGCCTTCCGCTATTCGCGCCATGTGCGCGCGCACACGGCATATTGTAATGCAAAGCGAAGATCCCTTATTCGGACAATTTAAACCGTGACAAAATTATTCTATTATGTATATTGGCGATAAAATTGATAGTCGTAACAAAACAGATGCGTTCGGGAAAAAATATTTACGCGAAAACTTGCATTCTGGAAGCTTCTCTATTCTCCCCAGATCAGATTCGTCTGAATTGTTTGTGCTGCCAGGATATCAACAACAGTGTCACTTAAGCCATCTCCCAATTCAACGCTTCTTCTTTCGTTACATGTAGCACTTTATCAACTGTTCACGCCTCATTTAAAATATTGTGCACTATTACAAAATTGCATTCTTAACAAAATCATCACATTCTTGCATCGCATATTTTATACACTTTCTTATTTTCTCGGGTGTAACCACTTTTCCCGTTTCAGATTTATCTTTCAGAGCAATGTTTATATTAGTACCCGAAACACCGGTGAATGCAGAAGTTAATTTCACCATTTATTTTAAGGAAAGTGTTGATATTTCTAACATAACCTACAAAAAGCATTCAGCACTATTGTTTTTCCATCTCTAGACAATGGTTTGCCTTTATGTAACTAGACGAAGAAGCAACAGGTAACTCACGCGAGCGTTCTCCATGACTCTAAACAGCACTGCAAGCAACCGTTACTGTGTAAACAATGTAGAGGAAATCAGGTGACTCACACAAATTGCATGCTGGGTCTTACAGCTCCGTTTAAAGGTATAAATCGGCGATTGTTAAACTCTTAGTATTTGTATAGAATATTATAGCATTTAACAATAAATTGATTCTGTAATTTGAATTATTAGCATGGTATTACATTACTGCGCGCATTACTACTGTGTTGTGCAGCGGTGCATTGACCACGTGGATCCATTTTGGCGGGGATCAACCTAAGAGTGAATATAAAGTAGGATCACTCCACTTCCTAAACCTTTTGAAAGAATGGAGATTAACACACTATAAACACTTCGTATATAGGGAGATGTGATTTTACATTGTAGTCCTGTTAAATAATAAAATTACTGTTATTACCTTCTCTAGCCCATATGCACAATGTACCCAAAATTCCATACCGGGATTTCACCGGAAATATATGTTTTGGAGTCCCCTGAGTCCGAAAAAAGCATTTTTTAAAAAAAGGTCCGTGTGTGTGTGTGTGTCTGTGGACAACATAGCCACAAAGCAAAAATACAGTTAATTACCAAACTTGGTATTTAGGTTTAGTATCTTCCAAGGATGCAACATGAAGATGTTCAAAAAAATCCCCCCACCACAAACTATCCTTTACGTGGAAAAAAGTTCGAAAATTCTGATTTTCTTAAAAATGGCTCTAACGATTTTGATTAAAATCCCGTATATTAACGCTATTTATGTCCGAAATAAAATTTATATCTCAAATGTTATGGGAATAGCCTCTCAAGACCTCTTTATTCTGGATGAATTTTGCCGAATTGTGCTTAACTGCTAAACCGTAAGAGATAGAAAAAAAAACTCACTAGACAAAAATGTACATCACGACAAAACACCCAGTCTATGTCTTTACGTTTTTGTTGTGGAGGTAAACGTTTCCGAGATATTCCTTGTTATTGGTTTCAATTGTGAAGTACTTAAACTTTTCTCAGACAGGAAGTGTCCATTTTTCTTTTATCCTCCTAGCCAAGCAAAGAAGTGATTTGCAATGACAATCGCATAACGATAGATTTTAAAATATTTGACAATCACTTTAGCATAGCGCATTCCCTTATTCCCTTGTACTTATAAGGAACTAAGTAATATGAACATTCTGCTAACATTTATCTCGATTAGCATTGTGTACAAAGAAGAATAATCTTTTGTAGGAGGTTTCTTACAAACTTTTTCAAACATGTTTCCATACTCAAAATGTCCCACGCGATGTAATTATTCACTAATTTTTAACAATATTTTTATTCTACTTCTCAAAAGTGCATCAAAGAACACTTCATATTACTTTTTGGAAATAATACTGTAATTTTAATAAATAGTCACATTTTCAAAAAAGAAAAGTTTTGGAGAGTTCGAGAGTGCGAGTGCTACAATGAAAATATTACTCGTGTTACAACGTTTTATGCAATTTTAGCATTAAAATATCTAAAAATAGAGAGTAAATTTGGTAGATGGAAAAACTATAATTTATCACAGATCACATATGCATGACGTAATATGGTTGCTAAGCAGATGTTGCTTCATTTGTTTCAACATTTATAGAGGAACATGGAAGGTAATGATAAAACTATTGAAAATATGAATTGTATTCCACTTGACATTTTGAACGGAGCGAAGAGTGCTGAGAGTTTCATAATCCAGAAAAATCAAAAGATGTTTACGGAAAAGAAAATGAAAAGTTTTGTGAATGGAAAAACGAAAAATGCATTAGTATGCCTGGCATACTTTTCAGATCTGGTAATTGTGCAAACGTTTATCACCTCTTAATATGGTAAGTAGTTTAAAGTTATATGCTGTATAAATGCTGTTTTCTTTTCTCAGTCGAAGAGTTTTATACCTTCGACATTCAAAGGTAAAATGGTTTTTAATTTGTTCAAGAAATTTGAATTTGATTTTTTAGTTTAACGTACGTGGTCGGTCATATCGGACGATGAATGAAATTGGTGGAAATGAGACTCAAATGATCTCGGGGTCCAGGGAGCTTAAAGTTACTCGACATTCGTCTTTTCAGGATAAGGGAAAACTCCGAGAAAAAAAAATTATCCGTGTAAATCACCCTAAGCGAGCATCGAACTCACGACCTGTTGAATGTGAAGCAGAGGCTACCACCACACTACCCAAGCGGGCAATCAATTTCTTGTTGAAGGTCCTATTGATATATATTTACGCAAGAGTGACAATTTCAGGTTTTCTTACAGGCAAATTAGAGAAAATTATGCTGTGGCGGAGATGACGTCATTGCTGTGTTATTGCCACTGTAATTTATCAGCCGTTTTAATGCTGGGATTGTATAATAGTTATTTATGATACAAGTGATGAAATTGATGTTTTATATTGTGAGTAAGAAGCTTGCGAAACGAGGCCGAAGCCTGAGTGCATCCGCGAATGATACGAGCTTTCAGAATCATAGCATACTTGAATGAGGCTGTGGACGCATAAACCAAAGTTGGCTACAGAGGAGTGTTATACTTTTATAGTACCTACTGAGTGAATAATTTTTACTTTCTCTACACGTGCTATACACATGGTGTACAGAGAAAGTATTGTATTGCACCCAACAATTCGATACCGAGATTTCACAGGAAATACATGCTTTGAGACCCCTGAATCCAAAAAAGCCTTGTTAGAGAAATTTCGGTGTATATGTGTGTGTATGTATGTGTGGGTCTGTGGGCAGCATAGTTCAAAAACGACAAGACCATTAAATACCAAACTTGATATTTATGTTTGGTATCTTCCAAGGATGTGAAAAGTAGATTTTCAAGAAACTATCCTTTACATAGACATTTAACAGAATTTTAATTTTCTCAAAAATGACTCTAAATGGCTGTGTTTTAGCTATTCTTATGGCAAACGAAATGTATTATTTTTTGTAGAATTAGCCGTTTTCGAGATATTCCGGATTATTAGTTTAAATTTTAGCCGCTTAAACTTTTCTTAAAGGTGAAGACATCTTTCTTCTCGTTTCTCGTTTGTTTACTCCTGGAAAGCAAAGAGATTAGAATTTCAATTGTTTCACAAGCAACCGCATACTATCGTTTTACCCTGTGCATTTTCTTATTTCCCTTCTACTTATAAAAAAGCTAGTAATACAACTAATTCTGTTTATATGTCTCTTGTTTATCATAATGTAGATAACAGATTAATATTTTGAATAAAAGGTTTGCCGAATAGCTAGAGGACATCATGTGAATAGAACGCATTAGATTCTTACTTTCTCTACACGTGGTATGTATATAATGTACAGAAAAGGTATAGTAATGCACTCAAAAATTCGATATCGAGATTTCACCGGAGATACATGTTTTCGGTCCCCCTGAATCCAAAAACAGCATTTTTAGAAAACTGTCCGTCTGTGTGTGTGTGTGTGTGTGTGTGTGTGTGTGTGTGTGTGTGTGTGTGTGTACAGCATAGCTCAAAAACAGACCGTTAAAAACCAAACTTGGTATTTAAGTTTGGTATCTTCCAAGGATGCGACACGAAGATTTTCAAGAAAATCCCCCCACCACAAACTACCCTTTACATGGAACTTCTTTCGAAAATTTTGATTTTCTCAAACATGGCTCTAACGATTTTGAGTAAAATATCGTATATTAAAGATATCTACCTGACAAATAAAATGTATATCCTGAATTTTCTGAGAATAGCCTCTGAAGATTATTTTACTCTGGATGAATTTTACGGAATTTTGCATAACTGTTAAAATGTAAAACTTACCACACAAAAAAGAGCACGTTAAAACACACAATTTATGTTATATACATTTTTTTTCGTGGAGTTGATTGTTTTTGAGATATTCCTTGTTTCTGGTTTCAGCTTTAAAAAACTTAACTTTTCTCATATAGGACTTTGTCAATCCTGTCCACAGAAACAAAGGAACATCAGTCACATAGCAACCAGCTTTTGGCTTTCACTTTAACTTATGGTACTCTCTTGTTTCGCTTCTACTTACAATAAAGCAAGAAATAAGACTATTTCTGCTAATGTTTCTCGATTAGTATGAAATAAATAAAAGATAAGCTTATTAACAATAATTTGTTACAGAGATATAGAGAAAGCCATGTGAATGGAACACATCAGATTGTTTTGGAGTCAAGAGGTCCCAAAACATGTATTTCCGGTGAAATTTCGGTATCGAATTTTTATAGAATTTATATATGTATATAGTACGTGTATAGAATGTAAAAATATCTTTTATACTATGGTTTTATAAATCTGACAGCTGCATCATCTAGTGCTGTACGAATGCACATACCTACCTATGTTTTGTGCGCTGTTTTGTAAAAAGGAGGCATGATCCCACAACGTATTCGATTTGTTCCAGCTGGTAGTGTTGGAGACCGAACCGCGTAATCAAAATACACCGTGTGGTATAATCCAGTATAATAATGTGTGCCCGTGTGTCATTTCTCGGCGAGATGACGATAATTGAAGCGAATGATCGTCATCACTGGTCCGTTCCATGATGCTGGGAATTGGGCAGTCGGCACCCGCAGTGCGAGCAAGACGGAGCCAAACTCATGCTCGAGCCTGCTCATGTTAGTGCTAATTGTCTGCATCACTCTGATAAAGAAGTTTAACTTCAAACGACTTTCTCTTTTTATATACTTTCTGAAAACTATTCTTGTAATTCTGTACAAAGTACTATGTAAATACCCAGCATGCAGAGTAATCAAGTAATAAGATAATTTCTGCTGATGTTCTTCTCAATAAGTATGATGTAGATAAATGAATAATGGTTTATAGACTGCCTCCGTGGTCGAGTGGTCAGCGAGCTGACTTCGCACCCGAGGGTCACGGGTTCGATTCCCGGCTGGGGCGGGGAATTTTTCCAGAATTATTCCCCATCCCCCACAGAGTCTGGAAGTTTGTATGTGAGTGTGAATGTGCGTGTTTGAGTAAAACAAAACCTACAGACAACGAGTTGTTTCAAGTGATATGACCTTAGATGTTAAAGGGGGCTATATAAATGAAACAGATGTTTTATAAGTGTCCTGCGTGTTTTAGTTTATCCGGTGTATTTAGCTCCATGGCACGACAGCTCACCTTGGCCTACCGCCCGGTCGCTGCGTCCCCCATCTCGGTCCACTACAGACGTCATGGATGGGGTGCAGTATTGGAGGGTGAGACGTGGTCAGCGCCTCGAGCCCCTCCCGGCCGGTTAATGCGGTCCTCACGACCTGGAGCCGCTACTTCTTCATCAAGTAGCTCCTCAATTGGCCCCCCCAGGAACCTCACGAGGCTGAGTGCACCCCGGTCCAGGTCTCCCAGCGGGGGAAAAATCCCCACATCCGGTGTATTTGTAAAAGCATATTTTTACTTTCTGTAAACGTCCTATATACATAGTGTATAGAGAAAAAAAAAAAGATACCGAGATTTCACCGGAACTACATGTTTTGGGTCCCCCTGAATCCAAAAATAGCATTTATGGAAAAAGGTCCGCGCGTGTGTGTCAGTGTCTGTCTGTGGACAGCATAGCTCAGTATCTCCCAAGGATGCGACACGAAGATTTTAAAGAATATCCCCCCTCCCAATACATTGACCCAGGACTCCTTGCACAAGGGGCAGGTGCTCTTCATACTGAGCTACGAAACCAGACACTTGTTATCGTTTGATTTTAATTTTCAGGTTTATTCCAAATCAGCTATTAAAATTCGAACAAGATGGCTATCCATGGCATATTATAGAGTTGGTATATTGTGTTATTTTCCCTTCAGACATATATTGGCAGTAATCCGAAATCTGAGGTGCTGGACAGCGTAATGAATGAAAACTGTTTTCGTTCACATAAAGCCTCCTTTAACCGAAAACAATTATTTTATTCTCAGTGGTTTACAGAGACAATGGAAGATTATGCACTTAAAACGCTCCCAATGTTATGCAGTTGATGCATCATAGTCTTCAGAAGCAGAAACAGAAAAACTGAAAGGTGGCAGGCTGCATGATCACATGGACTTGGTTATGATCTACGGGAAAATATCGAAACACAACTTTAAAGGCTCCGTAAACGGCTAATTGCAAATGTCTTTTTAGTTTCTCTACACGTAGTATGTAAATAGTGTATAGAGAAAGTATGCACCCAAAATTCAATACCGAAATATCACCAAAAATACACGTTTCAGGACCCTCTGAATCAAAAAAAAAATGAAAAAGCATTTTTAGAAAAATGTTTTTCTATGTGCCTATGGGCAACATAGCTCAAAAACTAAAGACCGTTGAATACCCAACTTGTTATTTAAGTTTGGTATCTTCCAAGGATGCGACAGGAAGATTTTCAAGAAAATCCCACCACCCCCAACTACCCTTTACATGGAACTTTTTTCGAACATTTTGATTTTCTCAAAAATGGCTCTAACGATTTTGATTAAAATATCGTATATTAAAGATATTTACCTGACAAATATAACGTATATCTTGAATTTTCTGGGAATATTTTTTCTAGATGAATTTTACGGAATTTTGCATTACTCTTAAACCATAACAGATGGACAAAAACTTACCACACAAAAAACGTAGAGCACGTTAAAACATACAATTTATGTTGTATATATATTTTTTTCGTGGAGTTGTTCGTTTTTGAGATATCCCTTGTTTTTGGTTTCATCTTTGAAAAAATTATATTTTCCTGATACAGGAGTTTGTCAACTCAATGTCCACTCAAACAAAGGAACTTCAGCAACCAGCTTTTGACTATCACTTTAACTTATGAAACTCCCATATTTTCTTTCTAATTCAAGGAAGCAAGTAACGAGACTATTTCTGCTAATTTTTTCTCGATTAGCTTTAAGTAAATAGAAGAATAAGCGTTTTAACAATAGTTTGTTGCAGAAATGGAGAGAAGATAGAAAATATCGAAACACAACTTTGAAGGCTCCATAAACGGCTAATTTCCTATGCCCTTTTACTTTCTCTTCACGAACAATGTCATAGTATATAGAGAAGATATTGTATTGCACCCAAATCTCGATACGAGATTTCATCGGAAATATATGTTTTGAGATCTCCGGAATCCCAAGCAAGCATTTTTACTTTTTAGAAAAACGTCTATATGTATGTGTGTGTGTGTGTGTGTGTGTGTGTGTGTGTGTGTGAACAGCATAGCTCGAAACTAAAATACCATTAAATACCAAACTTGGTATTTAAGTCTATCTTCCAAGGATGCGACACGAAGTTTTTCAAGAAATCCCCCACCCCAAACTACCCCTTACATGGAAACGTTTTTGAAATTTTTGTTTTTCTCAAAAATGGCAGATATTTACATCACAAATAAAATGTATATCTTGAATTTTCTGGGAATTGCCTCTATAAAACCTTTATTTTGGATGAGTTTTGCGGAATTTTACATAAATCGTAAGAAATAGAAAAAACTTAACAAAACGTAGAACTCGTTAAAACACAATTTATGTTATACGCATTTTTTTCTGGCGTTATTCGTGATAATCCTTACTATTGGTTTCGGTTTTAAAATACTTATACTTTTCTCACAAGTAAATTTTCCAACTATTGACCATAGAAATAAAGGAACTTCAATCACATAGCAACCAGCTTAGTTTTTAAAAGATTTGACCATTGCTTTAGCCTATGGTACTCCCTTATTTCCCTTCTACTTACAAGGAAGCAAGTAATAAGACCATTTCAGCTATTTTTTGATTAGTATGAAGTAAATAGACGCATAAGCTTTTTAGCAATAATTTGTTGGACTGCCTCCGTGGTCGAGTGGTCAGCGAGCTGACTTCTCACCCGGAGGTCCGTGGTTCGATTACCGGCTGGGGCGGGGAATTTTTCTTTAACTGGAATTATTCCCTATCCCCCATAGAGTCTGGAAGTATGCATGCGAGAGTGAATGTGCGTGTGTTTAGTAATATAAAGTTTAACCTAATGTTCTGAACCTACAGTTTCACAAGTGAAAGCCCCCGATATGACCATTGATGTTAAATAAATAAAATAAAAAATAATTTGTTGCAGAGATGTATGTTTTTATTTTATTTCGATGCAATATGATATATCCAGAAATAAAACTAAAATATTATTCAATTTTAGTATAAATATATAGTTGTTTCTTTTGTTTATCTAATTAAGATTCGTTTCTTGTTATTTCAAGGTTTTTCTATAACGTTCTCTCTAAGAAAATTTTTACATTATTCTTTAATATTAATAAGTACCAACAAAGCATTCATTTTCAGCCAGCTAGTATAATTGCTAGTGCTAAAATTACGGTATCGGTTCTTTGTATCGCTTTACAATTTTCTTCCTCTTAACAAGTATTTATTACGATTTTACAGAATGCCAAATAGCGCGTAACAACCGGTTAGTTGCTTTAACAAGTTGTACAGAAGAGGTGTGATTATTTGCAATGAAGGGACAACTAAAGGCGAATTTTCGGTGAAATTTCGATTTGCTTTTTGGATGGAATGCAGTGCTTCCTGTTCCAAATGCAAGTGTTAGAGAGATTATTGAGCGTTTGTAGATGATAGCGAAGGTTGTGCTGCCCCAACAGCAGGCCAAATCCCCTCAGGCTAAGCAGTAGGTAGCAATTACTCACGCAAAATTATACTAGATGGTACTCGATTATTTGGCAATATACGAATGAAGGAATAACTCACACACCTGATTTGAAAATCAAGATTAAAGATATTGAACAAAAGTCCCCCGCTCTCCTCGAGGTTGATAGTTAACTCTTTGCATACCAGCCAGAAGTTTTAATAAGTATTACTGTGAGTCTTTTCATCTTATCGGAGCAAAGCATCTTATCAGTTGTATTTGATAACACAATTCAGCGAAATAGACTATTAACAATTTATAATATATAGCAAGGGAGATTTTATCACGTTATGATTGTAATACTTACATTAGTTCTCAAATGGTGGATGACAAATTCGACCATGTTTATTTACCGAATGTTTCTACTTTCTCTACACGTACTATATACATAGTGTATATAGAAGGTATTCTATTTCACCCAAAAATTCGATACCGAGATTTCACGGGAAGAACATGTTTTGGGTCCCCCTGAATCCAAAAAAATCATTTCTGAAAAAAAAAAAATCGCGCGCGCGCGCGCGTGTGTGTGTGTGTGTGTGTGTATGTGTGTATGTGTGTATGTGTGTATGTGTGTTGGCATTGGTGTTTAAGTTTGGTATCTTGCAAGGATGGAACGCGAAGATTAAAAAAAAAAAAAAGAAAAGCTCTAATGGTTTTTTATTAAAATAAAGTATGTTAAAGATATTTATATGGCAAATACAATGTATATCTTTAATTTTTTTGGGAATAGCCTCTGAAGACTACTTTATTCTGGATGAATTTTACGGAATTTTGCTCAACTGCTAAACCGTAAGAGATAGACAAATACTTAGCACCCAAAAAATGTAGAGCACGTTAAAACACATCATTTATGATATATACATTTTTATCGTGGAGTTGATCGTTTTTTAGGTATTTCTTGTTTTTTGGTTCAGCTTAAAAAAAACATACGTTTCTCATACAGGAAACTTAACTCTTGTCCATGCAAACAAAGGAACTTATGCCACATAGCAAACAGCTTTTGACTGTCACTTTAACCTATGGTACTTCATTTCATTTCTACTTACAAGGAAGCAAATAATAAGACTATTCCTAATTGTTTTCTCGATTAGCATGAAGTAAATAGAAGCATAAGCTTTTTAACAATAATTTTTTGCAGAGATGTAGATAGAATGGAACACATCAGATGTTTTTCTTCTTTCCTCACTGCCTCCTGAATTATGATATGGCCGAACGTGTGTACATCCAATGTATGAATGTCGATAGCAACAATAGAAATACGGAACAATTATTTTATTTCAGCTTAATATGTAATACATGAAATGAAAACAAACGTTATTTTATTTGAAATTACATCATCTCATACATAAGAAATACAAATAATGATTATTTTCACTCCTTTTTTGAACTAAATACATTATTAGCTGGATAAAACTTCAAATAAATATTGTAACTGAATGAATTGAAAGTACAATTGTGGAACTGACAGGCATTTAAAAGTGAAGTTTGTCTGCCTGGATTGTCACCGTGTTGCCAATAACCAAGACAGGAATTTAAACATACGAACGTCAGGTGCGAAAGGATTTCAAAGAAAAGACATCAGCTGCGATAAGATTTTTCGACAATATCGCTCCAATCAGATGGCCACGATTGGTTGAAATTGCCTAATCTCGTCCATTGCATTGGCGCTTTAATAGTTGAGCTGAATTGTCACTAGGATGTTACTTGTGTATGGATTTAATGGGTAGAGAAGTTCGTATCGTTATAACATTGTTAATATATAACTTTCTTTACCATATATACATAGTAACTAGAGAAGGTATTATATACCACAAAAAAAATCGGTACCAATATTTCATCGGAAATACATTCAACGAACCCCTGAATCCATAAGACATTTTTACAAAATTCTGATGTTCCTTTCATATGACTCTCTCTAGCTGTTCCGCAAACATACCTGTTATTTAAAATATTAATCTCTTATATACATCACGCTAATAAAGATAAACACAAGCAGAATTAGTCTTAACTAGCTTCCTTATAAGTAGAAAATACAAAAGTCATCCAGAATGAAGAGATCTTCACAGGCTAAGTCCTAGAAAATACAAGATATAAATATCCTTTGTCATAAAAAGATCTTAAACATAAGGTATTTTAATCGAAATTGTTAGAGCTATTTTTCACAATCAAAATTTTCGAAAAATGTTCTAAGTGAAGGGTAATTTGGGGTGGGGGATTTTCATGAATCGTGTCGCATCCTTTTTTTTTTTTTTTTTTTTTTTTTTTTTTATAACGGAGTCTGATCAGGACTCCGGTACTGTATCCCTATTTACATTTCCCCCCGTAGGTTTTACTGATTACTGGTTTCCTGTTTTTTTTTACTGTTTCTTTTACAAACATATACACATTGCACAAACATATAACACCCATGCCCAACTCGAACCCACGATCCCCTGCCCACGAAGCACCAAAGCGAGACGCTTTAGCGTGGCCACGGGGACCGGCTCCTTGGAAGATACCAAGCTTAAATACCAGATTTGGGTATTTAACGGTTTTTGGGTTATGCCGTCCCCCCTTCACACACACACATACATACAGACACAGCACGGACATCTTTCTAAAAATGTTTTTTTTTAATTCAGAGGGTTTCAAAACATATCTGTATCAAATTTTTTGATGCAATACAATACCTTTTCTATGCATTATGTACATGGTACGTGTAGAGAAAGTAAGGTCTCCCGCTCTGCTCAAAGCTAAAAGTTCTCTCTTTGCATACCAGCCATTAGTTTTCACCACGATACTATGGATTTAATTGGTAATGGGTAGAGCAGTTTGTATTGTTATTATAAAGATACTATTTAAGTTTTCTCCAAAACGTGATGGCCCTCAAACGGACCGCTCCCCCCTAACACTGGGCAGTAACCATTAGCAAACAAAAGAAGAACCTGCACTAGGGGTGAGAGGCAACGTAGTAAAATCTGTTTCCTGGAGAACTACTTGCAAGTCGAGAATCGTGCCGGACCAGTAAATGGAAGACTGGCAACAGCGAAGGTTGATTTCCAACCGCACGCACCTTAATCACAAACTTTGGAAGGAGAGTGTGGCAGGGCCATCATGCTATGAAAAATACTGTACTTTCTCTACCATGTACATACAATGAAGTACAAGGTAGGTAGAGAAGGTATTGTATTCCATCCAAAATTCTTCGGAAATACATTCACCCTCAATACATAAAAAGTATTTTTATAAAAATCTGATGTGTCCCTGTCACTGATTTCTCTACCTTTCTGCAAAGGACCCTCTCCATTCTTCCACCCGTTGTCATCCGGATCTGTCGCTGTTCGGGCCTCCTCCCCTCCTCCCTCTCTTCCTCGGGTCATGTAAGTTGCAAATGACTACAGGGGCGCTTTGCCCTTGTGTCTATGGGAACCCATTCCTGAGCATTACTAATTCTGTCCCACCAATGTTAAATTATGCTAAAATATTAGTATATATAATATTATACAATATATAATCTTATTTATATATTAATATTTTGGTATATAGTTTATAGATACATTGCATTCTGAATTCAGTGATTGACTTTTTCGAAATACCTTTTTACTTTCTCTACACGTACTATGTACATAGTGTATAGAGAAGGTATTGTATTGTACCCAAAAATTCAATACCGCGATTTCACCAATACATGTTTAGGGTTCCCCTGAATCCAAAAAAAAACAAAACATTTTTCTAAAAAGGTCCGTGTGTGTAGGTGTGTGTCTGTGGGCAGCATAGCTCAAAAACGAAAAGACCGCTAAATACCAAACTTGGTATTTAAGTTTGGTATCTTCCGATGATACGAAACGAAGATTTTCAAGAAAATCCCCCACCCCCAACTACCCTTTACAAGGAACATTTTTCTAAAATTTTGATTTTCTCAAAAATGGCTCTAACGATTTTGATTAAAATATCGTATATTGAAGATATTTACCTGACAAATAATATGTATTACTTGAACTTTGTGGGAGTAGCCTCTGAAGACTATTTTATTCTGGATGAATTTTACGAAATTTTGCATAGCTGCTAAACCGTAAGAAATGGACAAAAACTTACCACACAAAAATGTAGAGCACATTAAAACACACAATTTATGTTATATAAATTTTTTTCGAGGAGTTGACCGTTTTTGAGATATTCCTTGTTTTTGGTTTCAGCTTTGAAAAACTTGTACTTTTCTCATACAGGAATTTGTCAACTCGTGTCCATACAAACGAAGGAACTTCAGTCACCTAGTAACCAGCTTTTGACTTCACTTTAACCTATGATACTCCCATATTTCGCTTCTACTTGCAAGGAAGCAAGTAATAAGACTATTTCTGCTAATTTTTTTCTTGATTAGTAAATAGAAGAATAAGCTTTTTAACAATAATGTGTTTCACAGAGTTAGAGAATCTCATGTGAATGGAACACATCAGACTTTTTGTTTTAAATAACGAACAACCTCTTGATTGACATCAAGCTCTATCCACAGTTAGGAGTAGCTCTTATTATATTAACGTTTAATTGAACTATTTTCAGTTTTATAAGAAAATCCATAATTATTTATAGCA
Organism: Hymenopus coronatus; assembly: GCA_030762935.1. Classification (NCBI taxonomy): domain Eukaryota; kingdom Metazoa; phylum Arthropoda; class Insecta; order Mantodea; family Hymenopodidae; genus Hymenopus; species Hymenopus coronatus. The sequence continues at coordinate 18,858,549 of CM060887.1, read as the reverse complement.
AAATTCCATTAAAAAGCTGTTCATCGCAAAAATGGAAAAAACAAACTGACATATATTTCCAAAGAAAATAAACTTACTTAACAGTAGCACAAATTGGTTCTCCATTCTGCTCTAAAGTGTGTAGAGTTGTGATTTTCCCACTCTCTACCATGTAAAAAATATGTAGACTATTCCACTTATGTGACGTCATCAGAAAATGTTACATTTTGACCAATAGGTGATATCACCTCGGCGTATTATCAGATAAGTCTTCTCGACGTCAATACTGAACATAACTCAACTCAGTATGCAGTTATTACATCACTGTTTCTTAAGGGGCAAATTGAAAGATGACGAACTCACGATTCGACCAAACTTCAATAGTAGATATTGAATATTTTATAAATAATTCCAACCCAAAACACAGAAAAGAATAGAAGATATATTTGGTATCAATTTGAACAGTTTTGTGTAGTGCGCCGTTACGAACTAACAGCAAAAACTTAAATATCAGATATCTCACACGTATTGAAAGATTGGGATTATAATTACCACGTTTTTATGGGGAATTGAAATCAATTTGAGTCCAATTCTATTTCAATATCATCCTCGTTTCACATGTTAATTTCAATACAGGTGAGATCGTTTTGAATACGTAAGCTTCGAGAATAAATGTATTCATTCGTTTATGTTGGCCAACTTGCAAGTGATTTGGCGAACCTGTTAAACATATATTTCTTAGTTGTATATAATAAGAAGATTTAGAAGTAAATGATTATATTTTAAGATACACTGCAAATTATAGAAACCATAAAATCATATATCACAGAGCAATAAACAAAAAGTCGCGTGAATGCCTCCGTGGTCGAGAGGTCTGTGAAACTGTTACAGAGAGAGTTTGGGAAGGAGGGAGGGGAAGTTTAGGCAATCATAGCAGATAAACTTTTTTACTGCGAATCTTCTTCAGTTTTTACTTTCTCTAGCCCCTTATGCCAATGTAGATTGGATAGAGTAGGTACTGTATTGCCCCAATAATTTGATGTCGAGATTTGACCAGAAATATATTTTTTGGGGTCACCTGAGTCCGAAAAAAGCATTTTGGAATAAAGTCCGTATGTGTGTGTGTCTGTGGACAGCATAGCTCAAACATGAAAAGACCGTTAAATACCAAGGATGTGACACGAAGATTTTCCAGAAATCCCTCACCCTAACTGCTCTTTAGATGGAAAAAATTAAAAAAAAAAATCTCTTGTTCCATTCTCTACATCTCTGCAGAAATTATTGTTAAAAAGCTTATGCTTCTTATAATCTTATTGCTTGCTTCCCTGTAAGTAGAAGCGAAATAAGGGAGTACAAAGGTTAAAGTGGTAGTCAAAAGCTGGTTGCTATGTCACTGAAGTTCCTTTATTTGTTTGGATAGGAATTTTTTGTAGTTTAACGTCCTTTAACCTGGTTTGGTCATATCGGACGATGAATACAATTGATGAAATGATGCTCAAATGATCTCGGGGTCCATGGAGCTTAAAGTTACTCGACACTCGTCTTCTCAGGACAAGGGAAATCCCGAAAAAAACCTTACTCACCCTAAGCGAGATTCGAACTCACGACCTTTTGAACGTGAGGCAAACATGCTACCACCACGCTACCCAGGCGGGTAGGAATTGACAAATTCCTGTATGAGAAAAGTGTAAGTTTTTTAAAGCTGAAGCCAAAAACAAGGAATATCTCAAAAAACGATTAACTCCACGAAAAAATGCACATTACATAAATTGTGTGTATTAACGTGCTCTACATTTTTTGTGCAGTAAGTTTTTGTCCATCTCTTACGGTTTAGCAGTTGTGCAAATTTCCGTAAAATTGAATCCGAATAAAATAGTCTTTAGAGGCTACTCCCAGAAAATTCAAGATATACATTTTATTTGTTAGGTAAATATCTTTAATATACGATATTTTAATCAAAATTGTTAGTCATTTTTGAGAAAATAATAATTTCCATGAAAGAGTAAGTTGGGGGTGGGGAATTTTCTTGAAAATCTTCATATCGCATCCTTGAAAGTTACCAAACTTAAATACCAAGTTTGATATTTAACGGTGTCTTCGTTTTCGAGCTATACTGTCCATAGACACACACACATACACACACGGATATTTTTCCAAAAATGCTTTTTTTGGATTCAGGGGGACCCAAAATATGTATTTTCAGTGAAATTTCGGTATCGAATTTTTGGGTGGAATACAATACCTTCTCTATACATTATGTCCATAGTGCGTGTAGAGAAAGCAAAAATTGATTTTCTCAGTCATCACATTTTTGTTGTTTCCTACGATGCACGAAGTCTATAGGATAGGATAAAAGAATTTCTTTGCAAACATTTAGCATGTTTAACGTTAAAACATTGCGTTTAAATGAAGAATGCCATTAGTAAGGGCTTGTCGGACAGAGAAAGTCGTGTGTGTACGAGAGAGAGAGAGGTAGGGGAAGTTTAAGCAATCACAGCAGTTAAACGTTTTTGCTAGGAATCTTGTTCAGTTTTTTCCGTTGTAATGTAAACACTTGTGGATGTTTCTTGTGCCACTGTTGCACACACAGGGATGCAGGGAGCTGAGGCAGGGTAATAATCGTTACGTACTGTGGACCCTGTTATTTTGTTGAGCTCGCTGATGCGGCTAAGGTAATCGTAGCCGGGAATCTTCATCTCCATTCTTAATACTTTTTTTTATAAAACTTTTCCCTTCTATCTCACTCCATTACACTTTGAAAATGACCTCACACCTGCTGTAAAAAGAATGAGAGGGGCGGAAGCTAGATGGAAGGGTTTCACCGCGTCTTTAGAGAAGTGCTTACCAGAAACCAATTTTTAGTAGTGTTCGCGGTGACAACAACAACAACCGCTCTGTTAATCAGCCCACTTTCCTAACCTTTATTTCCAGAGAAAAACTCTTTCCCCCTGGCAGGCTAAAATTGCTTTTCAGCAGGCTCCGTCTTTTGATGACGTAAAACCGTTTGTTAATTGATCTAAAAGTTGATTCTAATTTTAAAATAATCTGATGTGTTCCATTCATATTACTTTCTCTAACCGATTTACAAAAGATTATTCGTCTTTCTACGCCATACTAATCGAGATAAGCAGAATGTTCTTATTGCTTAAGCGCTATGCTAAAGCGATAGTCAAATGTTTTAAAAGCTATCGTTACGCAATTGTCATTTTAATTGGCTTCTTTGTTTGGCCAGGAGTAAAAAAAAGTCTGATGCGTTCCAATCACATGACTTCTGCTGTAACAAATTATTGTTAAAAAGCTTATCCTTTTATCTACTTCATGCTAATCTTGATAAACATTAGCAGAATTGGTCCTATTATTTGCTTCCTTGTTAGTAGGAGGAAAATAAGTGAATACATTAGACTAAAGCGGTAGTAAAATCATTTAAAAGCTGGTCCATACGTGAAACAATTGAAGTTCAGTTCTCTTTACATGTTCCCATTTGAGCATACTTAACTAGTTTAAAAGTGAAACAATAACAATGAATATCTAGAAAACGCTTTACTACAAAAAAGTACATGACATTAACTGTGTGCTTACATTTTTCTGATATGTTTTGTCTCTTACGGTTATACAAAAGTCATCCAGAATGAAGAGGTCTTCAGAGGCTACCCCCAGAAAATTCATGATATACATTTCGTTTCTCATAAAAATATCTTAAATATACAATATTTTAATCAAAACCATTAGCGCCATTTGTGAGAAAATCAATATTTTTTAAACTTTTTACACGTAAAGGGTAGTTGGAGGTGGAGGGATTTTCTTGAAAATCCTTGTGGTGTATCCTTGCAAGATGCCAAACTTAAATACCAAGTTTGGTGTTTAACGGACTTTTCGTTTCTGAACTATGCTGCACACACACGCATATATATAGACACACGGACATTTTTGGAATCAGGGAGACCGAAAATATGTATTTCCGGTGAAATTTCGGTATTGAATTTTTGGGTGCAACACACTACCTTCTATGGATACTAAGTACATAATAGGTGTAATCTCCATTCTTAATACTTTTTTTATAAAACTTTTCCCTTCTATCTGACTCCATTACACTTTGAAAATGACCTCACACCTGCTGTAAAAAGAATGAGAGGGGCGGAAGCTAGATGGAAGGGTTTCACCGCGTCTTTAGAGAAGTGCTTACCAGAAACCAATTTTTAGTAGTGTTCGCGGTGACAACAACAACCGCTCTGTTAATCAGCCCACTTTCCTAACCTTTATTTCCAGAGAAAAACTTTCCACCTGCCAGGCTAAAATGCTTCTCAGCAGCGTCTGGTTTTTGATGACGTAAGACTGTCTAATAATTGATCTAAAGGTTGATTATAATTTTAAAATAATCTGATGTATTTCATTCATATGACTTTCTTTAACTGATTTACAACAGACTTCTTACAAAAGATTATTCGTCTTTCTACACCATGCTAATCGAGATAAACATTAGCAGAATGTTATTACTTAGTTCCTTATAAGTAGAAGGAAACTAAAGGAATGCGCTATGCTAAAGCGATAGTCAAATGTTTTAAAAGCTATCATTACGTACTGATCATTGAAATTGACCTCTTTGCTTGGTCAGGAGTAAAAAAAAAAAAAAAAAAAAAAAAAAAAAAATCTGATGTGTTCCATTCACATGGCTTTTTCCTATATGTGTTAACAAATTGTTGTTAGAAAACTTATTCTTCTATCTACTCCATTCTAATCGAGGTAAACGTAAGCAGAAATGCCCTTATTACCTACCTCCTTGTAACTAGAAGGGAAATCAGGGAAGCAAGAGGCTAAATCAATAGTCAAATGGTTTAAAATGTGATTGCTATGGTATTGAAATCCATTGCTTTACATGGCCAGTAGTTGAGAAGTTCTCGTATTACTTTCTCTATACGTACATAGTGAATAGAGAAGGTAATTGCATTGCACCCAAAATTTCGATACCGAGATTTCACCGAAAATACATGTTTTGAGAGCACCTGAATAAAAAAACGTTTTTAGAGAAAGGTTCGTGTGTGTGTGTCTGTGGACAACATAGCTCAAAAACGAAAAGGCCGCTAAATACCAAATTTGGTATTTAGGTATAGAATCTTCCAAGGATGCGAAACGAAGATTTTTAAGAAAATCCCCTTACACAAACTACCCTTTACATGGGAAAAATTTCGATAATTTTTTATTTTCTTAAAAATGGCTCTAACGATCTTTATTAAAATCACGTATCTTAAAGCTATTTATACCCCGAATAAAATGTATATCATGAATTTTCTGGGAATAGCTTCTAAAAAAAAAACACGCACACACAAACACACAGATAACGTAGAGCACATTAAAACACACAATTTATGTTATTTTATTTTTTTCGTGGAGTTGATCGTTTTTAAGGTATTCCTTGAAAAACTTATACTTTTCTCACACAGGAATTTGTCAACTCCTGTCCATACATACAAACAAAGGAACTACAGTCACATAACAAACAGCTTTTGACTATCACTTTAACCTATGGTACTCCCTTATTTCGCTTCTACTTACAAGGAAGCAAGTAATATGACTATTTCTAATTTTTTCTCGATTAGATTGAAGTAAATAGAAACATGAGCTTTTTAACAAAAATTTGTTGCAGATATGTAGAGAAAGTCATGTGAATGGAACACGTCAGATTTTGTACAGTGTTTAACGCCCACTTTTACTATAAATGGCACCGCAGGCGATGGTGATTCATGGAATGAAGATGGTATACCGGTGGAATGCTATGGCGGGGGAAATCAGAGAAAACCCACCCTTGCACCGCTTTGTCCACCTCAAATTCCACCTGCGGGATCGAACCAGGGCCGTCTACATGAGAAGCGAGTGGTCTAACCACTCGGCCAAGGCGCGAATTTAAGTTATATAGTTTAAAACTGAAACCAATAACAATGACTATTTGATAACGGTCTAGTCTACAAGAAAAATGGATATGGCATAAAACCTGTTTTAATAAACTCTACATTTTTTGTGTAGTAAGTTTTTGTTTGTCTTTTACGATTTAACAGTTATGCAAAATGTAATAAAAATATTCCAGAATAAAAAACGTCCTCGGGTTCTATTCCCAGAAAATTCAAACATACACTTTGTCATGTAAATATACTATAAGAAATATGAGAGATTTTTAATCAAAATCGTTAGAGCCAGTTTTGAGAAAAAGGAAATTTTCGAAATTGTTTCCATTTAAAGAGTTGTTAAAGGTGGGGGATTTTCCTCAAAATCTTCATGTCGCATTTCTTAGAAGATACTAAACTTAAATACCAAGTTAATTTTTTTAACGACTTTTATTTTTCGAGTTTTCGTATTCACGGACACCCTGACACACACGGACGGTTTTCTAAAATTCCTTTTTGGATACAAAGGTCCTTAAAACGTGCATTTCCGTAAAATTTCGGTATCCAATTTTTGGGTGGGGTGCAAAACCTTCTCTATCTATGAACTGTGTAGAAAAGTAAAAATTGTATCCTCTCTAGAAGTTCAGAAGTTAATAAATGGTGACAGTTGAATTGCTTTAAGAAAATTCTTTGCTACCTGACATTCCTTCGTTAGGCCCATATGTTGTTATTTAAAATCCCTCTGGGAAAAATGCGAACATATTCTATTTGCAATTATTTATGTAAAAGGGTAGCAATACCAGAGAAAAAGACATGAAAGAACATGTAAATACGTAATATGAAATTATAAAACCATCACACATTACTATCGGTTTGTGTACTGTAACTTACAACGAAAGTTTTTCTGTATTAACAAGTAGACGTAACTTAACTCCATGGCACAACAGTCCACATGGGACCAAGATCTGCCGCACGGCCGCTGCATCCCCCATCTGCCGTAATGCTGGAGAGTGAGATGTGATCAGCGCCTCGAGTTCCTCCCGGCCGGTTAATGCGGTCTTCTCGATCTAGTAGCTCCTCAGTTGGTCCCCCAGGAACCTCACGAGGCTGAGTGCACCCCGTACCAGTCTCCCAGCAAGGGAAAATCCGGCACCTGGAATCCAGCCCAGGTCTTCCGCTTGGCAACCATCCGCGTTACCACCGCGCTAAGGAAACGACCAAGTAGACATAACAGTAAAAGTTATATAAGATTAGTTTTCAGAAGAAAAATCAGAGGTAGTTATCTCAGTATAACCATCAGAATTTCTTTTCTTTGTTTTGGTGGGTGGAAGATTCTTAATATAATACAACAACAAAAATCTGATGTGTTCCATTTACATGACTTTCTCTACAGCTCTGTAACAAATTAGTGTTAATAGGTTTATTCTTCTATTTCATACTAAAACATTAGCAGAAACGTCTTATTATTTAGTTTCTTTGAAGTAGAAGAGAAATGAGTGAATGCACTAGGCTAAACCGACAGTCAAATGTTTTAAAATGGGGTTGCTATGGGATTGAAATCCGCTTCTTTGCGTGGCCAGGAGTTTACAAGTTCTCGTATGAGAAAAGTGAACTGAAATCGATGGAATATCTCGAAAACGATTAACTCCACGAAAAAAAGTGTACGACATAAATTGTGTGTTTTAAGGAGCTCTACATTTTTTGTACAGTAAGATTCTGTCTCTTACGGCTTAGCAGTTATGCAAAATTCCGCAAAATCCATCCAGAATAAAGATATCTTCAAAGGCTATTCTCCGAAAATTCAAGATATACGTTTTATTTGCCATAAAATAAATATATTTAATATGCGGTATTTTAAACAAAATTTTCAAAGTAAAGGCTAGTTTGGGGTGGGGGGAATTTCCTCAAAATCTTCATGTCGCATCCTTGGAAGATATAAAACTTATATACCAAGTGTAGTATTTTACTGATTTTTCGTTCTTGAGTTATTGTGTGTACACACACATGGCCCTTTTTCTAATTTTTTTTTTTTTATCCAGGGGGACCCAAAACATGTATTTCCGGTGAAATCTCGGTATTTTATTTTTTGGGTTGAATGCAATGCCTTCTCTATACACTATGTACATAGTACATGTAGAGAAAGTAAAAACAAATAAATGTTATAAGAATAGTTTTCAAAAGAGTATGTCAGTGCAATACATCTTTTTTTTTTTTTCTTTTGGCGGCTGGAAAATTCTTGGTATAATAGAACAAAAAAAGGTATGGTTTATCTACCCAGCTATTAGGCTCATTAAGAGGAAGGTATAAACATTTTGTTTAAAGTAAGAAGTTATGGGATCTCAAAAGACTGTGATTATAAGCCGAGGTACAAGCATTAATAGTCACTAAGATAAAGATCAAAGTGGATGTGCTTAATCGAAAACTTGCAGCAACCATTGATTTAATGCTGCTCATATATTTGTCCCTATTAGGTATTCATAATCCAAATTCTGCGGACAACAACAGACAACTTTGGAAAACTTCCAATTTATATTCAGGTTCTTTCTTATTGGCTCCGAGTTCAAAGCTACCAACTGGTTGCAATTTAATTTAACTTACTAAACGACAATTTCAATGTTTCTCCACCATTATGGAATAAATCACCAGTAATATTTGGGTTGTTGCATTCATATTCGGCAACTCTTCAAATACCTGCTATTGTGAAATTAGTTTGAAAAATCTGCTGTGTTCCATTCATATGACTTTCTCTGCATCTCTGCAATAAATTATTGTTAAAAAGCTTATTCCAGAAAAAATTAGCTGAAATGCTTCTCTCTAAGTAAAATTTAAATAAGGGAGTACCCTAAGCCAAAGCGATAGCCAAATCTTTTAAAGATTGGTTGCTATATGATAAAGTTCCTTTGTATGTATGGCCAGGAGTTGACAAATTCGCGTTTGAGAAAATATAAGCATTTTAAAGCTGAAACCAATAACAAGGAATATCTCAAAAACTTTCAACTTCACGAAAAAATTATATTAAATATAAATTGTGTCTTTTAAAGTGCTCTATTTTCTATTAGGTAAGTTTTTGTCTATCTCTTACGATTTACCAGGTACTCAAAATTCCGCAAAAGTCATCCACAATAAAGATAGCTCAGAGAATATGTTCAGGAAATTCAAAATATACATTTTATTTACCATATAAACATCTTTAATATACAGTATTTTAATTAAAATCGATAGTGCCATTTTTGAGAAGATAAAAAAAATTGAAAAATGTTCCATGTAGAGGGTAGTTTGGGGTGTGAGAAATGTCTTGAAAATCTTCCTGTCACATCCTTGGAAGATACTAAACTCATATACCAAGTTTGGAATTTAACGGTATTTTCTTTTTTAAGCTATCCTGTCCGTAGGCATACACGTACGTACGAACCTTTTTCTAAAACTGTTTTTTTTTATTCAGGGTGTCCCAAAACATGCATTTCCGGTGATTTTGGGTGCATTACAATATCTTCTCTATGCTCTACACATATAGTAAATTATGGAGAGTGTAAAGAAAAAAAAAACTAACTGGAAAGTTGCCCTAAACTTTATTGGATATTATTTAAGTGATTTGAAATTACATAAATGACAGTGATTTAAATTACATTTAAAGCAAATGACATACATTATTTAATTTTAAAGCAGGTGACTAGTAATTTTCTAAACAGCTGTTAGATCTTATCGGTGCTGTTAATTTGAAACGTCGTGCTTATATTTGCAGTTAATATTATAGTAATCACAGACGTAAAGAATAAACTTCTAAATAAAGTTGTTCATAATCGTCCTATGATATCAGATGTCATAGCCTATAATTTTAAATTGGTCACGTACCCACGTGGTTGACACACACACACACGGCAGAATTCATAATGTGTAAAAGGCGTTCAGTTTCGTTGCGCGCATAACTTAAACACAAATGAGTCTGCCTTCAAAATCGGAACATCTTTCCTTCAACTCCTGTAGCAATCTTGGTGTTCTCAAAAACAAAAACTTTAAAAAGAATATCACTCTAAAATTCTCTACACTACATACAAAAAACACTACGTAGAAAGTTAGATTTCTTATAGAGAGGAAGTCCAAAACAGATACCAAACTAATTAATAAAACTTATTGACGAAAATGGTATGAGAACAGCCCCGTTTTCGAGGAGGAAGAGTCGTGGACCCATATCTTGGGGAGAAAAAAATTAGCAGAAATAGTCTTACTACTTACTTCCTGGTAAGTAGAAGGAAATAAGGGAGTACCTTAGGTTAAAGCAATAGTCAAAAGCTGGTTGCTATGTGACTGAAGTTCCTTTGCTTGTATGGATAGGAGTTGACAAATTCCCATATGAGAAAAGTATAAGTTTTTCAAAGCTGAAACCAAAAACAAGTAATATCTCTAAAACGATCAGCTCCACGAAAAAATATATATTACATAAATTGTGTGTTTTAACGTGGTCTACATTTGTTGTGTGGTAAGCTTTTGTCCATCTCTTACGGTTTAGCACTAATGAAAAAATCCGTAAAATTGATCCAGAGTAAAGTAGTCTTCAAAGGCTATTCCCAGAAAATTCATGATATACATTTTGTCAAGTAAGTATCGTTAATAGACGACATGTTAATCAAAATCGTTTGAGCCATTTTTGAGAAAATCAAAATTTTCGAAAAAAGCTAGTTTGGGATGGGGGGATTTTCTCGAAAATCTTCGTGTCGCATCCTTGGAAGACAGCAAACTTAAATACCAAGTTTGGTTTTTAACAGACTTTTCGTTTTTGAGCTATGCTGCCCACACACACACAAACACACACACGGACATTTTTCTAGAAATGCTTTTTTGGGTTCAGTGGTTAACAAAACATGTATTTCCAGTGAAATCTTGGTTTCGAAGTTTTGGGTTCATTACAGTACCTTCTCTATACACTATGTACATAGTACGTGTAGAGAAAGTAAAAAATGTTCCATTCTAATGTAACGAATTATTGTTAAAACCCCTATTCTTCTATTTAATTCACGCTAATCAATAAAAAAAAAAAAATAGCACAAGAGGTCTTATTACTTGTTTTCTTATAAGTAGAAAGGATATAAAAGGGTAGAAGCCATAGTCAGATAGTCACATTTTTACTTTCTCCATACGCACTATGTACATAGTGTATAGAGAAAGTATTGCACTCCACCCAAAAATTCGATACCGAGATTTCACCGGAAATATATGTTTTAGGGTCCCCAATATCCAAAAAAAGCATTTTCACTAAAAGATCCGTGTGTGTGTGTATGTGTGTGTGTGTGTGTGTGTGTGTGTGTGTCCGTGTGTCTGTGAACACGTTAACTCAAAAACGAAAAGTATCTTCCAGGGATGCGACACGAAGATTTTGAGAAAAATCCCCCCACTCCTAACTACCCTTTACATGGAACTTTTTTTCGAAAATTTTGATTTTCTCAAAAATGGCTCTAACGATTTTGATTAAAATTTTGTATATGAAACATATTTATCTGATAAATAAAATGTATATCTTGAATTTTCTAGGAATAGCCACAAAAAATGTAGAGCACATTAAAACACACAATTTATGTTATATACATTTTTTCGTGGAGTTCGTCGTTTTTTAAACATTCCTTATTTTTGTTTTCTGCTATGAAAAACATACTTTTCTCATACAGGAACTTGTCAACTCCTATCCATATAAACAAAGGAACTTCATTGACATAGCAACCAGTTTTTGACTATCACTTTAACCTGCGGTTGTCCTTTATTTCGCTTCTACTTACAAGGAAGCGAGTAATTAGACTATTTCTGCTATTTTTTTTCTGATTAGCATAAAGTAAATAGAAGTATAAACTTTTTAAGAATTATTTGTTGCAGGGATATGGAGAAAGTCATGTGAATGGTACACATCAGATTTTTAAATGTCGGTTTATATGTAATTGAAATTCATTTATTTTAATGGCCAGTTGACAATTTCTTGTAGGTATGACTGAAGTTTAAGTATTTTGAAACTAAACATTAATAACAATGCATATCTCGAAAACGGTAAACTTCACGAAAAAAACGTATAAAAACGTATATGTCATAAATTGTATGTGTTTAACGTGATTTACATTTTTGTGTAGTAATTTTTACTTTCTCTATAAGCACTATGTACATAGTGTATAGAGAAGGTATTGCAATCCACCAAAAAATTTGATACCGAGATTTCACCGGAAATATATGTTTTAGGGTCCCCTATATAAAAAAAAATATTTTTAGAAAAAGGTCCGTGTGTGTCCGTGTGTCTGTGAATACGATAACTCAAAAACGAAAAGTCGGTAAAATACCAAACTTGGTATTTAAGTTTAGTATCTTCCAGGGATGCGACACGAAGATTTTGAGAAAAATCACCCCACCCCAAACTACGCTTTACATAGAACTTTTTTCGAAAATTTTGATTTTCTAAAAATTGGCTCTAACGATTTTGATTAAAATATCGTATATTAAAGATATTTACCTGACAAATAAAATGTATCTTTTGAATTTTCTGGGAATAGCCTCTGAAGACTACTTTATTCTTGGTAAATTTTACGGAAGTTTGCATAGCTGCTAAACCGTAAGAGATGAACAAAAACTTACCACACAACAAATGTAGACCATGTTAAAACACACAGTTTATATAATACACATTTTTTAGTGGAGTTTATTGGTTTTGAGATATTCCTTGTTTTTGGTTTCAGCTATAAAAACATACTTTTCTCATACAGGACTTTGTGAACTCGTGTCCATACAAACAAAGGAACTTCAGTCACATAGCAATCAGGAATCAGCTCTTGACTATCATTTTAACCTATGATAGTCCCTTATTTCGGTTCTACTTACAAGGAAGCAACTAATAAGACTATTTCTGCTAAATTTTTCTGATAAGCGTGGAGTGAATAGAAGTATGCGCTTTTTAAGAATAACTTGTTGCAGGGATAAAGAGAAAGTCTTGTGAATGGTACACATCAGATTTTTATCCATCTCTTACGATTTAGCAGTTACGCAGAATTCAGCAAAATTAATCCAGAATAAAGAGAGCTTTAGAGGCTATTCCCAAAAAAATTCAAGATATGCATTTTAATTGTATTATAAATATCTTTGATATACGGTATTTTATTCAAAATCGTTAGAGCTATTTTTATTTCGATTTTTTCCATGTAAAGGATAGTTCGAGCCGTATCCAATTCTAGTAATCAACGGAATTAACATTTATGATCTATGTTTTCCACAGACTCACACATACACACACATTTTTCTAGAAATGTTTTATTTTGGACTTCATTTCAGGAGGTCCCCAAACATATATTTTCAGTGAATTCTCGGTATGGAATTTTTGGGTGCAATACAATACCTTCTCTATACACTATGTATGTAGTACGTAGAGAAAGTAAAAAATAAATAAAACACTCATATTATTTTCTTTATCCAGTATCCTTTTTGTAACTTTTATTAACTGTTTTTACTTTTTCTAACAAGTACAGTGTACATGGTAGGTATTGCATTCCACTAAGGAATTCAATACCTAGATTTCACTGAAAATACATGTTTTGAGTACCCCTGAAACAAAAATCCCGTTTAGATAAAGACCTATGTATCTGTGAGCCCACCTGTGTGTGTCTGTGTCTACTTTTGAAAAACTCCAGAAAACATCGAAAAATTGTTTAATAACAGAACTTAGTATTTAAATTAACTAGTAAACTTCTAAGGATGCGAAACGAAGATTTTCAGGGAAACCGTTGCAGGACAAACCACTCTTTATAGGGAACAGTTTTGGCGAAGGATTCAATTTTCTCAAACATGGCCCCTTGGATTTTGATTAAAATACCGTGCATTAAAGATATATGCATGAGAAATAAAATGTATCTACCTATATCTTGAATATTCTAGGAATGTTCTCTGAAGATTTGGCTTTTACGTGACTTACACCGTAAGATATAGGAAAAGTGTTGCTAAAAAATGCAGCTCTCGTTCAACACACACAATTTGTCTTTTTTTTTTTTTTCTTTTTTTTTTTTTTTTTTTTTTTTTTTTTTTTTTTTTTTCTTTTTTGTAGAGTTAATTATCACCAAGATATTCTTTTGGTTTACTACGCTTCCCAAATGGAGTCTTTATTCACATTTTTCATTCTGGCTATGCAAAGGGAACGGAATTTCAAATCTATCACATAGCGACTGGCTTTTAAAGGATCTGGCTACCACTTTAGCGTAATTTATTCCCCATGTACATTAATTTGCAGGTAAAGGATATTTTGGGATTTGGAGATTTTCTTGTAAACCGTCGTGTCGCATCTTTGAAATAAAGTGAACTTGAATATCAAGTTTGTATCTATTCGAGTTTTGGTTATGGGGATATAGTGCGAACATTCTCTAGCCCGCATGTATCATGTACATAGTGGATAGAGAAGGTATTGTATTCCACCCAAAATTCGATGAAATATATATTTTGGAGTCCCCTGAGTCCGAAAAAAGTATTTTTAGGAAAAGGTCCGTGCCCGCGCGTGTGTATGTGTATTTGGACAGCATAGCTCAAAAACGAAAAGACGGTTAAATACCAAACATGGTATTTATGTTTTGTATCTTCTAAGGATGCGGCACGGAGATTTTCAAGAAAATCACCCCACCATAAACTACCCCAACATAGACAAATTTTCGAAAATGTTGATTTTCTTAAAAATGACTAACGATCTTGATTAACGTATATTAAAGCTATTTACATCCCAAATAAAATGTATATCTTGAATTTTCTGGTAATAACCTCTCAAGACCTCTTTATTCTGTTTGAATTTTGCCGAACTTTGCTTAACTGCTGAACAGTTTGAAGAGTAATATTTTGTAATAAGTTTGTTGTAGAACAGCCAGAGAAAATCATGTGAGTGTAACATCAGATTTTTATCCCCCCGGTTTTCCTCAGTCTTCATTACTGACAAGGTTTCCTAAATTTAGGACTGTAAAGTTTCCGTAGCAAATTACGGTTCCCAGCTATTTAATTTTATGTATCATCAGTGTCCACCTCCTGTGGTGTCTATCTATTAAGAATGTTAGATACCTGCAAATTTATGGATCCTTAAAATACATATTTTTTGTAAATTAGATATCAAATTTTGTGTGGAAACTGCTGGACACGTGTTAGAGAACGTAAAATAAAGAAGAAAAAGAAGACAGAATAAATGAAATGTATAACGATATCAACATTCTAGTTAAGAGGAAATATAAAACGAAGATGTATAAAGTTGCTGATTTCATTCTCGTGAAGAAGTTTGGTAGAAACTAAATGTTAAAACGCCAGTTTTTAATCCCTTCTTGCACTCAGAAAAGTGACGTCCCATATGGTCAAATTAAGCGGTTAATCCACATAGGTATGTTATCATGAAGGAGGAACATGCATTGCATATTTCTCGCCTTCTCTAGCCACTTCTGATTATTTACTTGCATACCATTTGGACCTTTGAGAACAATTAATAAAAATATTGTAACTTTTCATTTTCAATGTTCTCTAATATTATATCATAAATCATGTAGTATGTGAAAAATTTAGGGGACAGCGCAACAGTGGTCTAACCCAGAAAAACATTTGCATCACACTAATAAAAATTAATAGGTATATCTCAACATTATGTTAATAGTACTCAAGGTGTTCTTGTGTAATAATCTCTAAAAGTGTTTCAGTTCGATTAAAATTAGGTTTTCGTTATTCTCAAAGAAACCAGGTGTGTTTAACTGAGTTATGCTCCATTTTTTAAAATGATGGGTTAGACCACTTTTGCACTGACCCCCTCAATTGTTTTACGTTAGCTTTCTATTATATTTGTTCCATCTGTTTGTGTAAAATATTTTCACTACCTTACAGCATACATAGTGGAACATAACATATTCTATTCCATCCAACAGCTTGATTACGAGATTTCGGCAGAAATACGCGTTATAGGGTCTACTGTATGTGTGTGTATATATATTAGCTGACCCGGCGAACTTTCTTCCGCCTTAGAAGCAATAAATGAGCAGATTTTGGATTTTATTAAGTTCAATTTTTTATTAGGATAATAAATATAAATACAAAAAATCAAGTATTTTAATGATTATTTATTTGCCGTGTATTTTGGTGCATGGGTTGCACTCTTCAGTGAAGCACCTTGTGATAGACGACATTTCTTGTTTTATTATCAGGCGCAAGAACAAATAACGCAGATGGTCTTCCGACCCGTGAACATGCCACATATAATTGACCATGGGAAAAACATGGATTTTCAAGGATTGGCCTTGTGATTTGCTAATGGTCATGGCGAATGCAAGACGGATCGGAAATTGAAGTCGTTTAAACTCAAACGGCAAATCGGTTGGGATCATCGGGATCCCCGGAATGAGAACTTCCTCACCTTCGAATTTTCCTTTGAGTATCGTCGCGTAAATCACATTGTTCATCAATTTACTTACCAACAAACAAACGCCTTCCGTTGCATAGTTTTGGTTGGTTTATGTTTCGAAGCATGATTACTACGGAGCCAACCTTTAGTCGTAAATTGTGCGGTGGTAAGCCAGGCACATCCAAGGAGTTTAAAAATTTAATTGGATAGTTGCTCTTCACGTGCAATTTCAACCGCAGTGTTTCGAATCCTAGTTGCATTACGGCTTTGTCGGGAAAGATTCGATTGTCTTGGTCGCGGCATTGTTAATGATAATATCGGCTCAATAAGCTAATAGAAACTCGAAACAAACACCATAGACAACAATGGTTTAGCTGTCTGTTGCGTTTTGTTATACCACGTTTTATGTCACGCCCCACGGAAACAGGATAAAAAGTATCCTATGTTCTTCTCCTGGTTCTAAGCTACCTCCCCACCGATTTTCAGCCAAATCGGTTCAGTAGTTCTTGAGTTATAAATAGTGTAACTAACACGACTTTATATATATAAATAAAACATTTTGAGAAGAAAGTCCATGTGTCTGCACACGATAACACAAAAGCAAAATGTCGGTAAAATACGAAACTTGGTATCTAAGCTTAGTATCCTCCAAGGATGCGACACGAACATTCTGAGGAATATTCCCCCAACTTAAGCTACTGTTTACAATTTTACAAAATTTGGATTTCCTCAAAAATTTCTATGAATTTTTATTAAAATACCGCATATACATGTCAAATAAATTGTACATATTGAATTTTCTAGGAATAACCTCTAAAAACCTTGCCAATTTTGCTGAATTTTGTATAACTAGTAAACCGTAACATATAAATAAAAATGTACTGTACAAAAATGTAGATCTCCTCAAAACACACAATTTATATCATATACACTTTTTTTCGTAGAGTTTACCATTGTTGACATATTACTTGTTATTGGTTTCAGTTTTAAAATACTTAAAAAGCTTTTCTCATGGGGAACTTTTCAAGTTCTGGTCATGCGGATTTCAATCCCATAACAACCAGCTTTTAAAAGATTTGACTATCGTTTTAGCCTAGTGTCTTCCCTTATTTACCTTCTGCTTACAAGGAAGCAAGTAATAAGATCATTTCTGCTATCTCGATTAGTTTGAAGTAAATAGAGGAATAAGCTGTTTAACTCATTGCTGATATATTCTTTGTTATTGGTTTCGGCTTTAAAATAATTTTTCATTTGTCAACTCCTGGCAATTCAAAGAATCGGAATTCAACATTTAAAATATTTGACTATCGTTTTAGCCTAGTGAATTCCCTTATTTCCCTTATACTTACAAGAACGCAAGTAACAAGAATATTTCTACTAAAGTTTATCTATCATGAAGTAGATAGACGAACAAGCTTTTTAATAATAATTTGTTGCGGAGATGTAGAGAAAATAGTCATGTAAATGGAGCACATCAGATTTTTCAGCTGGTTCTAAAAGTAAAACACATATTCTTGGTGGGGCTAATATGAAAACATTACCAATATAATAACTAAACTTGGTATTTATATCATCTTCCAAAGATGTGACACGAAGATTTTAAGTAAAATCCTCATACCCACAACTAACTTCTACATGGAATATTTTTCGATTTATTTTTTATTTTCTCAAATATATTTTCATGACAAATAAAATTAATAATTTAAATTTCTGGGACTAGCCTGTGAAGTTTATTTCATTCCATAGATTAAACATTAGAAGAAAACGCCATGTATAAAAAATGTAGATCTCTTGAAAACAAACAACTTATTTCAAATATCCCTTCATGTGAAATTAACTATTTCCGAAATATCCGTTATTAATGGTTCGAATTTTTCATAAGTTCATAATTCTTTTTAAGTGCTGTAGATTTTAATTTTTTTCTTGCTATTGCATGGAAAGAATATGGGATTTTTAGGCAGCATATGGCGTCCCGTGCTCAAACATTTGATCATCGCTGTTTTCTTTGTATCTATAACAAGCAAACTATTCTGTCAGGCTGGCGGTGTAGCTCAGTCAGTGAAACTCCTGCTTGCTGTGCAAGGGGTCCCGGGTTCGATTCTCGGCCGAGGGGTAGGAATTTTCTCTAGTCCAATTAGCTATTCCTTATACTACCCAGAGTCTGGAAGTATGGATGGGGGTGTGAATGTGTGTTTGATCTAATGAAACACAACCTAAGGACAAAAAACAATACACGAGTCAACACCATTGCCAATGGGAATATGTTCCGTAGAGAAATGCCCCTAATAAGACTATTCAGTTAAAGGCAGGGTATAAATGGAACAATAAAGAAAAAACCTGATGTGTTCCATTCACATAACTTTCTCTATACCTCTGCAACAAATTATAGTTAAAAAGCTTATGCATCTATTTATTTCATACTAATCGAGAACAAATTAGTAGAAATAGTCCTATTAATTGCTTCCTTGTAAGTACAAGTGAAATAAGGGAGTACCATAGGTTAAAGTGTTAGTCAAAAGTTGGTTGCTATGTGTATGAAGTTCCTTTGTTTGTATGGACTGGAATTGTTAAATTCCTGTATGAGAAGCTGAATCCAAAAAATAAGGAGTGTCTCAAAAACGATCAACTCCACGAAAAAAATGTATATAAGATAAATTGTATGTTTTAAGGTGCTCTAAATTTTTTGAGTTGTAAGTTTTTGTCCATCTCTTACGGTTTAGCTGTTATACAAAATTCCGTAAAATTCATCCAGAATAAAGTAGTCTTCAGAGGCTATTCCCAGAAAATTCAAGATATACATTTTTTTTGTCGTATAAATATCTTTAATTTACGAAATTTTAATAAAAATAGTTAGAGCTATTTTTGAGAAAATCGAAATTTTCGAAAACAGATCCATGTAAAGGATAGTTCGGGGTGGGGGCATTTTTCTCAAAATCTTCGTGTCGCATCCCTGGAAGATGCTAAACTTAAATAAGTTTGGTATTTTATCGACTTTTCGTTTTTGAGTTATTATGTTCACAGACACACGGACACACACACACACACACACACGCGGACCCTTTTCTGAAAATACTTTTTTGGATACAGGGGACCCTAAAACATATATTTCCGGTTAAATCTCGGTATCGAATTTTTGGGTGGAGTGCAATACCTTCTCTATACACTGTGTACATAGTGCGTATAGAGAAAGTAAAAAACAATACACGAGTCAATGGGAATATGTTCCATAGAAAATGCCCCTAATAAGACTATTTACTTAAAGGCAAGGTATAAGTGGAACAATAAAGAAAAAAACTGATATGCTCCATTCACATAACTTCCTCTACACCTCTGTAACAAATTATGTTAACAAGCTTTCTTGTATATACATGCTAATCGAGATAAGCGTCATTAGTAGAAATGCTCTCATTACTTAGTTTCTTTTAAGTAGAAAGAATATGGGAATACAGTAGGCTAAACCGATAATATAATGTGGTTGCTATGGGATTGAAATCAGTTTCTTTGCGTGGCCTGTATTTTAAAACTGAAAGCAATAACAAGGAATATCTCGAAAACGGTCAACTCTACGAAAAAAAAATCTGATGTGTTACACTCACATGACTTTCTCTAGCTACTCTATAAACAAACGTCTTACAAAAGATAATTCTACTTTCAACATCACGCCAATCGAGATAAACATTAGCAGAATTTTGTTACTTAGTTCCTTATAAGTAGACTGGAACTAAGGGAATGCACTAGGCTAAAATGATAGTCAAATGTTTTAAAAGTTGTCGTTATGTGATTGTAATTGCAAAACGCCGCTTTGCTTGGCCAGGTGTAGAACAAAAGAAAAACGAACACTCCCGTCTGTGAAAAGTATAAGTATTTCACAACTGAAACCAATAATAAGGAATAACTCTGAAACGGCAAGCTCCACGAAAATAATGTTTATGACATAACTTGCGTATTTTAAGGAGATCTACATTTGTTGTATAGTAAGTTTTTTCTATCTCTTACGGTTTACTAGTTATTCTAAATTAAGCAAAATTCACCCAGAATAAACAGGTTTTTAGAAGCTATTCCCAGAAAATTCAAGATATACATTTTATTTGTGATAGAAATGATTTTAATATGTGATATTTTAATCAAAATCGTTAGAGCCATTTTTATGAAAAACATCATTTTCGAACCTTTTTCCATGTAAAGGGTAGTTAGTGGTGGGTGGATTTTCTTGAAAATCTTCGTGTCGCATCCTTGGAAGATACCAAACCTAAATACCAAGTTTGGTATTTAACCGTCTTTTCATTTTTGAGCCATACTGTCCACAGACACACACACGGACCTTTTTCTGAAAATGTTTTTTTGGACTCAGAAGGCCCTAAAACATGTATTTCCGGTGAAATCTCGACATCGAATTTTTGGGTGGAATACAATACTTCTCTATCCCTATTTACATTGTACATACTGGGCTAGAGAAAGTAAAAATTATATGATATAAATTATGTGTTTTAATGAGATCTACATTTTTATGTCGTAATTTTAAGTCTTATTATTTATATTTCTTTCAATTTGCCAGTCATGCAAAATTCAGAAGAATTCTTCCAAAATAAAGAGGTCTTCAGAAGCTATTACCAGAGATATTAATCAAAATCGTTAGTCTATTTGAGAAAACAAAATTTCCAAAACCTTTCCATGTAAACGGTAGCTTGCGGTGGAAGATTTTCCTGAAAATCTTCATGTCGCATCCTTGGAAGATAATAAAGTTAAATACCAAGTTTAGTACTTAACAGTATTTTAGTTTTTGAGCTACTCTGTACAAAAGAACACACTACATTCTTATATAAATAACTTTTTTTGCATTCAGGAAGTGTCGAAACATATATTTCTGATGAAATCTTGATATCGAATTTTTGGGTGCAATACAGTACCTTCTCTATACACTATGTACATAGTACATGTAGACAAAGTAATAAACTTTCGTGAGAACATTTTGAATAGCTTATAATATACAACTAAGGTTAAGAGAAAGTCATGTGAATGTTACGCAACTAGGTTTTCTAATTTATCTCTGTTGAACCAGTGGAATTGCAAGGGAACGCCGAAGCTTGTGAGAAAGTTAAATTCACTCACATGTCACATGTTGCTTGGTTGCTTTTCATTTGTCAGCATGCACTTATCGCTTCCGGCGATTTCTCTTGTAAAAAGTGTCGCGTTCTTTGTTAAAGCCGTTTGTTTTGTTTGTTTTTTTTACGCATTCGATAAGCTAAAATTAGTTAAAGAATGAGCTGAGTTTAGTGGTTTAGAGAGTTCCATGTGAGCTTGAGACAGAAATGCCAAACTATACGATAATTATGCGGGCATATGATGATAATTTTAACGTCAGAAGGAGGTAGGATACTGAGAAAATAAACAGTACTTATACACTTTAAAAAAATCTTGTGTGTTCCATTCACATGACTTCCTCTACACCTCTGCAACAAATTATTACTAAAAAGCTTATTCTTCTATTTACTTCATGCTAATCGAGAAAAAATTAGCAGAAATAGTCTTATTACTTGCTTCCTTGAAAGTAGAAACGAAATAAGGGAGTACCATAGATTAAAGTTATAGTCAAAAGCTGGTTGCTATGTGACTGAAGTGCGTTTGTTTGTATGGACAGGAGTTGGCAAATTCCTGTATGAGAAAAATATAAGTTTTTCAAAGCTGAAACCAAAAACAAGGAATATCTCAAAAACAATCAACTCCACGAAAAAAATGTATGTAACATAAATTGTGTGTTTTAACGTGCTCTACATTTTTTGTGTGTTAGGCTTTTGTCCTTCTCTTACGGTTTAGAGTTATGCAAAATTCATCCAGAATAAAGTAGTCTT
This sequence comes from Hymenopus coronatus, assembly GCA_030762935.1. Classification (NCBI taxonomy): domain Eukaryota; kingdom Metazoa; phylum Arthropoda; class Insecta; order Mantodea; family Hymenopodidae; genus Hymenopus; species Hymenopus coronatus. Next base: position 18,836,476 of record CM060887.1, on the reverse strand, counting down.
CAGAGGCTATTCCCAGAAAATTCAAGATATGTATTATTTGTCAGGTAAATGTCTTAATATATTATATTTTAATCAAAATCGTTAGAGCCATTTTTGGTAAAATCAAAATTTTCGAAAAAAGTTTCATGTAAAGAGTAGTTGGGGGGGGGGGTTCCTTGAAAATATTCGTGTTTTATTCTTGGGAGATACTTAAGTACACACCCATAAGACACGCACGTTCCTTTTTCTAGAAATGCTTTTTTTTTATTCAGGGGGACCCAAAACATGTATTTCGGTGTAATCTAGGTATCGAATTTTGGGTAGAATGCAATACTTTCTCTATACTCTATATACATAATACGTGTAGAGAAAGTAAAAATTAGTACGTAGTCATAAAGCAGAAAGTGGATGAAACAGAAGACCTTAAAGAAATCAAATGAATGATGGACAGCAGGGAAGGAGATGGAGGAAGAGGAGGAGGACGACGAGAGTGGAAAGGATAAACATGAGTTAATTTTAATTTTATTCAAATTATTCCTTACTAATAAAGGACCTGTAAAGCACCAAATGAAAGAAGACTAGGAACGAACACCGAAATAAAAGATGCATACAAATAGAGGTAGCAATAGTACGTAATCGTAAAGCAGAAACTCGGTGAAACAGGATAGTTTACAAAAATCAAATGAATGATGGACAGCGGGAAGGATATGGAGGAGAAGGAGGAGGAGGTGGAGGAGGAGGAGGAGGAGGAGGAGGAGGAGGAGGAGAAGAAGATTATGATATACAACATCTCCATAATTTTCGTGAACTCTTCTTTCTTATACTGATTGCTTCTTGAAGCACTATTCCATAAGACCCCGAACATAGCCTATAAAAGCCACGGTGTCTAGGACAATGAACTTTGCCGTTTCCTTAAGCTGGTATTACAATTAGCATATTTTTCACATCTACCTCACCCCAATCGAGAGTATCGATTCATCGATCTGCACCCGCCTGAAAGGGAATATATTCATAATTCATAAGCCTTCCTTGGGGTGTTGCACGAGATAATTGTCTGTGATAGAAGGTATGCAGTGGCGGATTCACGCTTCAATAATTATTACTGAAACTGTGGGTCATGTCGTGTACACATATTAGTTGTGTGTGAGGTGTTGCATTCAATAACTTTCTCTACTTTGCGGTGGGCTTATTGTTGTGGCGTATTCTCGTAATCACCACGTTCGGAGCACCAGATGCTGCGTTCTCGGCTTCGTACCCAGATTGCTGACGTTGGCGGTGCTCTAAGACTCACTCCACTACCAATGAATAGACTCGCGTACCTGTTGATGTGAATTCACTATCGGTGATATACCTCGGTGTTGCTCAGCCTGCATGATAGTTGACTCTCGGGGTGGTACAGCTAATGGGGGTAGTTCAGGGAGTGGTCTTATAAATGATGAAGACGTACTTAACTTTCCTGGAGTTTATGTTAACAAGGAGGTGCGAGACAAGCACTTTGCTGCACAATTCTGCTAGCTTAAACACTTGATAGGAACTTTAGTGCTTGGTTAATCACACGTAATTATACGAGGTACGTCCAGAAAGTAAGTTCCGTTTCAATTTATCTCCGCTGCAGCGCTGCGATCGCAGTTCCGCTCATACGCGGTAAAGGAGAACAAACGTGCGCCATTTTGAGATCGTTGTCAGCCACATACGCTTTGTTGTGCTTGTTTACAATGTCGGTGTTGATTGAAAATCCCGCCGCTTGTGAAATCAGATCTGTGATTCGTTTTCTGAATGCTAGGAAAGTGAAACTAATTGAAATTTATCGGCAAATTTGCGAAGTTTACGGACAAAATGCGATGAGTGATTCAATGGTGAGAAGATGGGTCCGACAGTTCAATGAAGGATATAGTGAAGTGCACGATGAAGAACGAAGTGGGCTCCATCTTTGGTTACCATCCTCCGTACAGCCCTGACCTCCTCCTAGCGACTTTCATCTGTTCTTATATCCCAAGTCTTTCCTTGGCGGTCAGCACTTCAACAATGACGAAGAGCTGAAAGAAAATGTTTCCAACTTTTTGAAGACACAGGCGGCAAACTTCTATGAAGAAGCTGTACAAAAACTTGTGCCACGCTATGACAAATGCCTGCAAAATTTCGGCAGTTATGTGGAAAAGTAGTTTAAGAGTTGTAGAATTTTGTGCAATAAATAATTATTCTGCATCTGTACACAACTCAATTTTATTACCAAACGGAACTTACTTTCTGGACGTACCTCATATATACTTCTTCTTTGATCTTGCTTTACACAGTATAATTTAATGCATGTCACTGATTTTAAATACACTTGATTAGAGCGCTGTAAACTATTAAGTATCGTTATGATTTACAATGCTTCACTTTGTGAAGAAGTGACGTTCAGCCGGACAACCGAAAGCATGGCAGAAGTATCAGACAAGAAACATACAGCCCCGATGTGCCTTTCTGTGCTCTTCATATACTAAAAATATCGTCTTGATTGGAGAGAAAGGCCGCGCAATTGACGTAAATATTATCCAAAATCCACTGTTCTCATCCCAGGGTGCGCCGCAACACCCAAGTGACACGTGTTTTACAATGGAAAATTAATCTTTTCCGAATTTTAAGATTTGTCCCCAGCGTGAGACGTTGGTTCGTGACTGGACAAAAGAAACCTTGTTAACAAAGAGCTTCTCATACCACATTTCTAGCTCGGCGTCAGCTTTCTTCTTTTGCTTTGCTCCAAGCTGAATTTACTTTGCTAAATACATAAATTAACAAGCATTTGTTCTCTTTTAACTATACACTGCTACATAATTAATACACTAACAATAGTTTTTGTAGAGAAGCTAATTAACGATCTCAACCTATTCTACAATAAACTATTGTTAAAAAATCTGATTTGTTCCATTCACAAGACTTTCTCTACATCTGTGTAACAAATTATTGCTAATAAGCTTATTCTTCTATTTCATGCTAATCGAGATAAACATTAGCAGAATCGGTCATATTATTTAGTTCCTTTATAAATAGAAGGGAAATAAGGGAATACACTAGGCTAAACCGACAGTAAATTATTTTAAAATGTTGTTTCTGTGTAATTGAAATCCGTTTCTTTGCCTGGCCAAGAATTGGCAAGTTCCTGTATAAAAACGTTTAAAGCTTGAATGAAACACAGGGCATATCTCAAAAACGACCAACTCCACGGAAAAAATGAATATAACATAAATTGTGTGTTTTAACGAGCACTACTTTTTCTTTTAAGTAAACCTTTGTCTCTCTCTTACAGTTTAGCAGCTAAGCAAAATTCGGCAAAATTCATCCTAAATAAGGTCTTCAGAGGCTATTCCCAGAAAATTATAGATATACATTGTATTTGTCATGTAAATATCTTAAAATAAGACGTTTGAATTAAAATCGTTACAGACATTTTTGAGAAAATAAACTTTTCGAAAATTTTCCATATAAAGGGTAGTGTGTGGTGAGAGGATTTTCTTGAAAATCTTCGTATCGCATCCTTGATAGATACTAAACCTAAGTACCAAGTTTAGTATTTAACTGTCTTTTCGTTTTTGAGTTATACTGTTCACACACACACACACACACACACATACACACACATACTTACACACAGACGGACAGACACACATAAACACGAAATTTTTTCTAAAAATGCTTTTTTCGGACTCAGGGGACCCTAAAACATATATTTCCGGTGAAATCTCGACATCGAATTTTGGTTGGAATATAGTACTTTCTCTATACGTAATGTACATAGTACGTGTAAGGAAAGTAAAACTCTGATGTGTTCCATTTATATGTCATTTTGTATCCGTTCTGCAAACTATTTACTTTTTCTACACGCATTATGTACATAGTGAATAGAGAAAGTATTGTATTGCACTCAAAACATTCGATACCGAGATTTCACCTGAAATACATGTGTGGGACCCCGTGTATTTAAAAAAAAGGAATTTCTAGAAAAAGGTCCGAGTGTGTGTGTGTGAGCGCGCGTGCGCGTGCATGTGTGTCTGTGGACAGCATAGATCAAAAATAAAAAATCCGTAAATACTAAATTTGATATGTAAGTTCAGTATCTCCCAAGGATGCGACACGAAAATTTTTAACAAAATCCCCCCCCCCACACACACACACACACACACACACACACACACACACACACACACACTACCCTTAATATGGAATTTTTTTTGAAAATTTTGATTTTCCTAAAATGGCTCTAACAATATTTATTAAAATACCGTATATAAAGATATTTATATCACAAATAAAATATATATTCCTAATTATCTGGAAATAGCCTATGAAGACCTCTTTATTCTGAACGAGTTTTACAGAAATTGCTATAACTGTTAAACCGTAAGAGGTAGACAAAAACTTACTACACGAAAAGCAAATCTTATTAAAACAAATAACAGATACTATACCTAAGTACCAAATTTAGTGTTTAATGGTATTTTCGTTTTTGAGCTATGTTGTCCACAGGCACACACACAGACCTACAGACTATAACACACACACACACACACACACACATGGACCTTTCTCTAAAACTGCTTTTGTTTTTATTCAGGGAATCCTAAACCATTTCCGGCAAAATCGGTATCAAATTTTTTGGTGAAATACAATACTTCCTCTATAGTACTATGTACATAGTACGTGTACAGAAAGTAAAAATTCATCTTGTGGAACATTTTTATTAGAATAATGAATGTTTTAAATAAGCATGTGGCTAAAATGTTTAAACATACCAAAAATATAATTGTTTCGTTTGTAATAACTGGTACACACTTCTCAGATATCTTACATATTGTGAATTTTCCAAGCGCTACGATACCTTCATTACCTTAGACTTCCGTCCAGCAGCTGTTTTAGACAGCATGCTCTAAAACAAATAATAAATGAAACTGAAAAAAATCTGATGTGTTCCATTCACATGACTTTCTCTACTTCTGTGTAACAAATTATTGTTAATAAGCTTATTCTTCTATTTATTTCAAGCTAATCGAGAAAAAATTAGTAGAAATAGTCTTATTACTTGCTTCCTTGTAATTAGAAGCGAAATATGGGAGTATCATAGGTTAAAGTGAAGTCAAAAGCTGGTTACTAGGTGACTGAAGTTCCTTTGTTTGTATGCACACGAATTGACAGATTCCTGTATGAGAAAAGTATAAGTTTTTCAAAGCTGAAACCAAAAACAAGGAATATCTCAAAAACGATCAACTCCTCGAAAAAAAATCATGTAACATAAATTGTGTGTTTTAATGTGCTCTACATTTTTTGTGTGTTAAGTTTTTGACCATTTCTTACGGTTTAGAAGTTATGCAAAATTCCTCCAGAATCAAGTAGTCTTCAGAGGCTATTCCCAGAAAATTCAAGATATGCATATTATTTGTCTGGTAAATATCTTTAATATACGATATTTTAATCAAAATCTTAAGAGCCATTTTTTAGCAAATCAAAAGTTTTCGAAAAAAGTTCCACGTAAACGGTAGTTAGGGGTGGGGGGAACTTCTTGCAAATCTTCATGTCGCATCCTTGGAAGATACCAAACTTAAATACCAAGTTTGGTATTTAACGGTCTTTTCGTTTTTGAGCTATACTGTCCAAACACGCACAGACGCACACACGGACCTTTTTCCAAAAATGCTTTTTTTGGATTCAGGGGGACCCAAAACGTGTATTTCTGGTAAAATCTCGGTATCGAATTTTTGGGTGGAACACAATCTCTATACACTATATACATAGTACGTGTAGAGAAAGTAATAAAAACTAAAAAAATATTTTTTTATTCTTCGCCATTTAGTTTCCGCTTAGTTAGAGAGATGTTACTACAGAAATAAATTAGTAAACATCAAAATAAAGGGCACACATGACTGTGAGAAACTCAAAAAGCAATTGCAGCTGTTTCTATTAAATTTAAAGGAAAATAACTCGATCGCACGGATGAATGAAAAACGAGGCAGCCTTTTGGTTCAGTAATTCTAGAGGAAATTATATCTGATTTGTTCGCGTGCCTGGCGTAGGAAAACGTGCAAGCTGGCTGTTAAATTTTGAGAGTGAAATAAGATCTTCTAGAAACTAAAATTTATGAACCCGTTCATGTTCTAGTGGCTACGGTAGTAGCATCGTGAAAACCATCCAACCGAAGCGAAGTTCATCTCAATGGCATTTCAAACACGATGGTCAAAGTTCCTAAGATGGTAGATTTAGCTGTTGGTACCAGTGTTAAGAACACTGTTTGGATCTTAAAGTGTATTTGTGAAAATTCGCAACATAGTTCCTTACTAAAAGTTCTTTCATGTTAATCTGTTTTGTGATGGAGCACCAATAAATCGGCGTATACTCCCATAAGTGAAGATGAAAAGGAAAACGCAAAGAAGAATGGAATGAAGGAGGATGGGTTAGCAGTGAATGACGTAACTTCGTATGTAACATCGAGAAATATGATTGATTGGCTGATTGTATTGATTTATTTTCAATGTCTTATTAATTTTTCATCATTAGCCATGGTGAACGCTTAGCAGAGGAATTCACATATATTTCACTGCCTGAAACAGGGATTAAATTATTTTAGTTTTTTCTTCTGAAAACTATATTCGTTTTTAAAATTGTGTATACCTGATAGGCATGTGGTTTCTTTTACACTATTTATACCCATATTGTTAAAAATCTGATGCGTTCTATTCACATGACTTTCTCTAGCTATCCTAAACAGATTATTCTTACAGAAGCAAATTCTTCTCTCTAATTCTTGCTAATCAAGGTAAACGGAAGACTGTCTAGGATAAACCGATAGTAAAATATTCTAAATATTGTTGCTGTGTAATTGAAATTCGTTTCTTTGCATGACCAAGACTAGGCAAATTCTAGTATGGGAAAAGTTTTTAAATATTTTAAAATTGAAGCCAATATCAAGGAATATCTCGGAAATGGCCAATTCTACCAAAAACATGCATTTGGGATGAATTGTGTGTTTTAACAAAATCTACATTTGTTGTGTAGTAAGCTTTTATCTAACTCTATCCCTTATGGTTCACGAAAAAGATAAAGGAAAAGTTTTCAGTTCTTTTGTATAAGCGCATTCTTTAGATACGACTTAAAGCAGTTAGGTGCTTTAAAGTCACCTTTGTATTATATATTAGGGGTGAGTTTTTACTTTTAGTGTTCACAGAGGACACGCCCAACGAAACCTAGAGGTAAGCCTGAATGTTAAGAATGAAATGAAATTAAACATAATGACGACGGAAACTAAATTGTAATAGATGAGAAACCTTTCCGGCCATCGGCTACGACCATAGAAAATCACGACTAAATCCAAGTCAGAATGAGCGGTTGACGGGAATCGCACTCGCGAACTCCGAATGCAAGCTTACAACTCGCCGAGGAGTCAATACTATGTACATCGTGAATGTTCTGGTAATAGCCTCTGAATTTCTCTTCATTCTGGATGGCATTTGCGTAACTGGTCAATAGTAGATGGACAAAAAATGTAGATATCTTTGACAGATTCATTTTTTGTGAAATTAATCATTTCTCAGATATTATTTGACATTGTTTTAAATTTTGCGATAGCCCACTGCTCTCTAAAAAGGAACTCATTATTCATTTTTACTTTCTCCATACGCACTATGTACATAGTGTATAGAGAAAGTATTGCACTCCACCAAAAATTCGATACCGAGATTGCACCGGAAATATATGTTTTAGGGCCCCCAATATCCAAAAAAAGCATTTTCACAAACAGGTCCGTGTGTGTGTGTGTGTGTGTGTGTGTGTGTGTGTGTGTGTGTCCGTCCGTGTGTCTGTGAACACGATAACTCAAAAACGAAAAGTCGGTAAAAAACAAAATTTGGTATTTAAGTTTAGTATCTTCCAGGGATGCGACACGAAGATTTTGAGAAAAATCCCCCCACCCCCAACTACCTTTTACATGGAACTTTTTTTCGAAAATTTTGATTTTCTCAAAAATGGCTCTAACGATTTTGATCAAAATTTCGGATATTAAACACATTTACCTGACAAATGAAATGTATATCTTGAATTTTCTGGGAATAGCCTCTGAAAAGTAGTTTATTCAGTAGGAATTTTTAAATTTTGAATGACTGCTAAACCGTAAAAGATGGACAAAAACTTACTACACAAAAAATGTAGAGCACTTTAAAACACACAATTTATGTTATATACATTTTTTTCGTGGAGTTCGTCGTTTTTGTGACATTCCTTATTTTTGGTTTCTGCTATAAAAACGCATACTTTTCTCATACAGGAACTTTCAACTCCTATCCATATAAACAAAGGAACTTCATTGACATAGCAACCAGCTTTTGACTATCACTTTAACCTACGGCTGTCCCTTATTTCGCTTCTACTTACAATGAAGCAAGTAATAAGACTATTTCTGCTAATTTTTTCTGATTAGCATAAAGTAAATAGAAGTATAAGCTGTTTAAGAATTATTTGTTGCAGGGATATGGAGAAAGTCATATGAATGGTACATATCAGATTTTTTCAATCTGGTCTTGCAAATAAAACGGAATTTTAATAATAATGAAAAAAAATCTGATGTGTTACATTCACATGACTTTCTCTATATCTCTGCAATAAATTATTTTTAAAAAGCTTAAGCTTCTATTTACTTCCTGCTAATCGAGAAAAAATGAGCAGAAATAGTTTTTTTTCCTTGCTTTATTGTAAGTAGAAGCTAAATAAGGGAGTACCATAAGTAAAAGTGAAAGTCAAAAGCTGGTTGCTATGTGACTGAAGTTCACAAAGTCCTGTATGAGAAAAGTATGTTTTTATAGCTGTTACCAAATACAAGGAATATCTAAAAATCAATCACCTCCACGAAAACATGTAAATAACATAAATTGCGTGTTTTAAAGTGCTCTACATTTGTTGTGTAGTAAGTTTTTATCCATCTTTTACGGTTTAGCAGTTACGCAAAATTCTGAAAAATTGACCCAGAATAAAGAAGTCTTCAGAGGCTATTCCCAGAAAATTCAAAATATACGTTTTGTCAGGTAAATATTTTTAATATACGATATTTTAATCAAAATCGTTAGTCATTTTTGATTAAATGAACATTTTCGAAAAATGTTCTACGTAAAGGATAGTTTGGGGTGGGGGGATTTTTTTCAAAATCTTCGTGTCGCATCCCTGGAAGATACTCAACTTAAATACCGAGTTTGGTATTTTAGCGACTTTTCGTTTTTGAGTTATCGTGTTCACGTACAGACTGACACACGGACACACACGGACCTTTTTCTGAAAATGCTTTTTTTTAGATACAGGGGACCCTAAAACATATATTTCCAGTGAAATCTCGGTATCGAATTTTTTGGTGGAGTACAATACTTTCTCTATACACTATATACATGGTGCGTGTAAAGAAAGTAATAAACTTTCGTAAGAATAGTTTGGACATACACAGCAAACTGTAGAGGGTAGGAAAAAGCCACATGAAATGTAACGCATCAGATTTTTAATTTCTGTTTAATGGTTCATCATGGAAACCCAAGGTCGCGGGTGCATATCCGGCGAAGGACGATGGATTTTTTTCGGGCGTAAAAATTCTTAGCATGGCTTCCTTTTTAAGGGAAGTAAAGGCATTGGTACTACGTCTAGTTTTACGGCACATAAAACAACCTCAAGCATGATAAATAGGCCTCTGAGCTAATTTAAGTCTCTGAGCAAATTTAGCGGTCTTTCATGCCCAATATAGAATGGGACGCAGTAGTTAAAGAGCGTCCATAAATAAAGCTCCATTTCATGTTTTTCATGGAAGTTCCAAATTCAATGCTTGATTTTTACTTTCTCTACTAAGTACTAAGTACGAACGCAGAAGGCAGAGAAAGTATTATATTCCTCCCAAAATTTTAATGTCACATAGTAACCGCTTTTAAAAGATTTGACAATCGGTTTAGACTAGTGTATTCCCCTATATGTAACAAGCGTATATGTGCTTTACCTTAATACGATTAAAACTTACTTAGTAAAAGAAACTTCTGTACGAATGGTTTGTAGTAGAAATGAAATTGAGTTTTATTTTTGGACCATCTTTAACTACTGTGGTTCTCAGCGTTCACTCTATGTTGGGCGTTAAGGATCATTTAATTCTGCTCAGAGGCCTCTTTATTAGGCTTGAGGTTATTTTACGTGCCATAAATCTACGACACCGGATCAACTGCTTTACTTCCCTTTGAAAGGAAGTCATGCTAAGTATTTTTCCCCACGAAAAATCCATCGTCCTCCTCCGATTTCAATCCGCGACATTGGTTACAAGAAATGTACCCACTGCACCACAGTGTGTGACACTTTCGTAATCGGCTTACCCTCTCTGTAATTGTAGGACTGACACGCTCCTAGGACTTACAAGCCACTGCCTAGGGGTCAGAAGCCTGTCGGGGAGCCAAAGGCACGAAACTATAGAATAGAGAACCTGTCACAAGGGGTCGGCCCGTAGCCAGACATGAACATAAAGTGGATTATGTGAAATGTAAGCGAAATTGATGATAGGAAACGTGATGATGGAGCAATTCGTGGAATGAGTGGCGGGGAAACCGGAGAATCCGGAGAAAACCGGTCCAGACGTTTCGTCCATCACAAATCCTACATGCGGGTGCTTAGGATCGAACCCGGGCCATCTAGATGGGAGGCGAGCGGTCTAACCATTCAATCACGGCGCCGCCGACAGAATAGGTAAAGAAAGGAAAGTGAATGGATCAGATAACATTTTTACTTTCTCTACATGTACGATGTACGTAGTGTATAGAAAAGATATAGCATTTTACCCAAAAATTCGATACCGAGTTTTCACAGGAAATATACGCTTTAGGGTCCCCTGTATCCAAAAACAGTATTTTCAGAAAAAGGTCCATGCATGTGTGTGTGTGTAATTGGTATTTAGGTTTGGTATCTTCCAAGCATGCAACACGAAGCTTTTGAGAAAAATTACCCCACCTCAAACTACCCTTTACATAGAAAAGATTTCGACAGTTTTGTTCTCCTTTAAAATAGCTCTAACGATTTTGATTAAAATCTCTTATATTTGACATATTACTGTGACAAATAAAATGTATATCTCTAATTGTCTGGGAATCTCCTCTGAAGAATGTTTATTCTGAATTAATTTTGTGGACGTTTGCATAACTGGTAAACCGTAAGAGATAGTAAAAAGCTTACCACACACAAAATTTAGAAAATGAAATGAAGTTTTATTTATGGACGCTCTTTAACTGTTGTGGTTCTTAGCGTCCCATTCTATGTTGGGCCGCTTAATTTTGCTCAGAGGGCTCTTTATCAGGCTTGAGATTCTTTTACGTGCCGTAAATCTACGACACAGGGCCAACGGCTTTACTTCCCTTCCGAAGGAGGCCTGCTAAGGATTTTTACGCCCGAAAAATCCGCGCCGGGTTTGAACCCCCGACCTTGGGTACATGAAGTTACACCACGGAGGGCGACACATTAAATTGAGAGCTCTCCAAAAACACACACAGTTTATGTTGCATACATTTTTCTCGTAGAGTTGACCGTTTTTGAGATATTCCTTGTTATTATTTTCAGCTTGAAAATACTTGTACTTTTCTCTTATGGGAATTTGTCAACTCCTGTCCATACAAAGGTACTTCAATCAAATAGCAACCGGGTTTTAAAAGATTTGACTATCGTTTTAGCCTAGTGTATTCTCTTATTTCCCTTCTACTTACAAGGAAGCGAGTAATAAGGCTCTTGCTGCCAATTTTTTTCTCGATTAGCATTAAATAAATAGAAGAAAAATCTTTTTAACAATAATTTGTTACAGAGATGTAAAGAAAGTCATGTGAATGGAACACATCAGATTTTTTCACACTCGTCATTGTTTGTGCCATTACATTCTTTATTGGCCTGATTAATTATTTCATGTAATGCATTATTCTGCTGTTGGTTCATCAAGGACAAATTTGCTCCCAGACTCGTGCATTTTTTTAAACCGGTTATCCAATGTATTTTCTTTGTATCTCTCTTGACCTCTAAACATATTATTTTGCACGATAATTATTGTGAAGATCTTCGATTATCGGTTTTGATATAAGGATGTTCACTGTCAGTAAAGATCCTATTTGTAAATTGCATTTAATTGAGAGATCCGCTATCTCAGAAAATATTAAGATACCAGTATGAAAGTTTAACAGGATATAGATGCGTGCCTTCTAAACTACTTTATGTAATGATTGAATAAGAAATACATTGGTTTTTTAATTATATATGTCATAAAATTTCTTTTCAATGAATTTTAAGGGCCGCGCCGTGGCCGAGTGGTTAGACCACTTGCCTCTCACCTAGACGGCCGGGGCTCAATCCCAAGCGACCGCATGTGAGATTTGTGGTGGACAAAGCGGCGCTGGGGCGCGTTTTCTCCGGGTACTCCGTTTTCCCCCGTCATCGCATTCCACCGGTGCTCCATCATTCATGTATCATCAGTGTCACCGCCTGCGGTGCCATCAGTAGTTAAAGTGGGCGTTAAACACTACCAAAAAATTCATTTTTAGCTTCTTTACTACATAGTATAATTAGAGGAAGTAATACATTCTAAATAAAAGTATAGAATTTTAAGCTTTTTGTGAAGCGTTAACAGTTATGTGCAGTACTACTTTTTACTTTCTATATACATAGTAAAGAAGGTTTCCTGAATAAAAAAGTCTTATGTGCCCCATTCACGTGACTTTCTCTTCATTTCTATTCTTCCATCTGCTAAAACAATACCAGAAACGGTCTAATTACTTAGCTCCTTGTAAGTAGAAGAGAAATAAGGAAACACACTAGGCCAAACCGACAGTCAAATGTTTTAAAATGTGGTTGCTATTGCGTTGAAGTCTGTTTCTTGGAATGCCCAAGAATTGACAAGCTCCTGCATGAGAAATGTTCAAGTATTTTAATACTGAAATCAATAACAAGGAATATCTGGAAAACGGCCAACTCTATAAAAAAAAAAAAAAAATGTATATGACATAAACTATGTGTTTTATCAAGATCTAATTTTTTGTGTAGTAAGTTTTTGTTTATCTCTTACGGTTTATAAGTTATGCAAAATTCAGCAAAATTAATCCCAAATAAAGAGGTCTTTAGGAGCTATTCCCAGAAAATCACAATATACACTTTATTTGCCGTGTAACTATAAACATAAGAGATTTTAATCGAAATCCTTAGAGCCATTTTTGGGAAAAGCAATTTTCGACATTTTTTCCTTGTAAAGGGTATTTTGAGGTGGAGGATTATCTTGAAAATTTTCGTGTCGCATCCTTGGAAGATACTCAACTTAAATATCAAGTTTGGTATTCAACCGTATATTCGTTTTTGAGCTATACAGACCACACACACAAACACACACCGGCTTTTTTCTCAATGTTGTTTTTTGATACAGGCGGATCCAAAATATTTGTATCAAACTTTTGGGTGCATTACAATACCTTCTCTATACACTATATACACAGTACTTGTAGGGAAATTAAAACACATTTTTAGAAAAAAGATCAGTGTATGTATGTGTGTGTGTGTGTGTGTGTGTGTCTGTGAACACGATAACTCAAAAACGAAAATTCTGTAAAATACGAAACTTGATATTTTATAGTTTTTAAAATATTCATACAGGAGCTTGTCAACTCCTGGCCACGCAAAGAAACGGATTTCATTCTCATATCAACTACATTTTAAAACATTTGACTGTCGGTTTAGCCTAGTGTATTCCCTTATTTCCTTCTATTTACAAGGAACTAAATAACAACACCGTTTCTGCTAATGTTTATCTCGATTAGCATGAAGTGCATAGAAGAATAAGCTTACTAACAATAATTTCTTACAGCGTTGTAGAGAAAGTCGTGTGAATGGAACACATCAGATTTTTTAAAATACATTAAAATTATACACATTTTATCTAAAGAGATTATATAAATTATTATAGGAATGAAAGGAATACAGATTCGGTGATTTGGATATACTTTCACACTAGCGTCTTTTTTTTTTTATTAATAATTTTATTTAACGTCACCTAACTACATAGGTCTTATAGCGACAGCGTCATGTAACAATAAGAAATGTTATAAAACTTTGAATACAATATTTTCACATTAAATAAATAATTATATCTAGCTTTTAACATTAGTTATTGGAATTCTAGCAATAATACTTATATATTATGTAGTATTTCATACAACAGTGTATTAAAATTATACAATATTTTACAATACAGTAGTAAGTTTACAATCTTTTATGAATTTAAACAATTATGATAATTTGGTTGGTTCGTCGAGTGCTGCCTGAAGATCTGGAGGATTTTGGTGGCTAGTTCTGTACTTAGAATAGTGGAGACATTCCGTTATGATATGTTTGAAAGTCTCTGGCTGCAATGTTCACAGAATGGAGGTTGCTGTTAGGTGAATACATTGTCATGAGTTAGTTTAGTACTAGGGTCGGCTGATAGGTCCCGGGCCGCACACAGATATGGCGCCACTAGGCTAGTTAAACGGTAGCATTGTATAATTTAACTCTAGACTAGGTTGTATCCATAGTTACAGGTCAATAGATTGTTTAGTTTTCGAATGACAGCAGTTTAAACAAGACGACTTTAGAATTTTCACGAAAATGGAGGATTTGGAAAAACGAGTAGTGATTAAATACTTTGATTTGAAAGACTTAACGCCCAACAAAAATCAAGCAGGAAATTGGCAGTACATTAAAAGGCTCTGTCCCTTAATATTCAATGATTAAAATGGGATGTACGAGCACTAGTGATGTGCCTCGCTCTGGACGCCCTGTAGAAGTGACAACTCCAGAGATCATTGAACAAATTCATCGTGTAGTACCGGAAGACCGCAGATTAAAGTTGTTTGAGATAGTAGAGGCTATAAACATATCAAAAGAACCTTCAGGTAATATTTTAAGTAATCTTTTGGGCTTTCACAAGGTCTGTGCAAGATGGGTGCCGCGTTTGTTGACACCTGATCCAAAGTTGCAAAGAAAAACTGTTTCTGTTAACAATGTAGAGTTAACAAGGTTATGGCAGGCGTTTTCTGGGATGCACAGGGAATTATTTTTATTAATTACCTATTTGGAAAAGGGTAAAAGTATCACTGGTGACTACGCAAGCTTACTGAAACATTTGAGTGATGAGGTGAAAAGAAGACCTCATTTGTCAATCTTGTTTCATCACGACAATGCTCCGGCCCATCGTTCAGTCATTGCAATGGGAAAAATGTGAGAATTAAAGTTCGAATTGCTTGAACATCTACCCTATTCGCCAGATCAAGCATCCAGTGACTACTACCTGTTCCGAAACCTCAAAAAATGTATTGGAGGACGAAGAGTTTACAGCACCGAGGAGGTCATTGATGCGGTAAACAACTATTTTGAGGACCTTGATAAATCGCACCACAGGGACAGTTTAATCAAATTAGAACACCAATATGACAAATACTTTCTGGAGATTATGTTGAGAAATAATGGGGAAAGCATTTAAATGCTGTTTTCATTAAGAGACCCGGGACTTATCAGCCGACCCTCTATGTCCAATTCTTAGTCTGGTGAGTATCATCTGCTGATGCCGGCTGAGAGCTTCATTTTAATAAATAATGTGTTACGTTTTACTTCATGCGGTTTACTGTTGCGATTATTTTCCGTCCAGTTGTTCTTCCATTTTTGTATCAGCTTCTTCTTAACATAGTGTATAGCATCTTCATGTGGAGTAGGAATAGGGGGATAAACACTGGTGGTTGTTTTGTTGCTGCTTTATCTACTAGCGTCTTGATTTCCTATTAGCACGAGGTAAACCTAAATGGCGATTTCAATGCGTGGGTAAGCGAGGATCGAATAGCATCCAATGATAACAAATCTGATGTGTTCCATTCACATGACTTTCTCTACTTCTCTGCAATAAAATATTTTTAAAAAGCTTATGCCTCTATTTACTTCCTGCTTATCGAGAAAAAAATAGCTGAGTCTTATTACTTGCTTCCTTGTAAGTAGAAGCGAAATAAGGGAGTAGCATAGATTAAAGTGATAGTCAAAAGCTGGTTGCTATGTGACTGGAGTTTCTCTGTTTGTATGGACACGAGTTCACAAAGTCCTATATGAGAAAAGTATAAGATTTGTATAGCTTAAACCAAAAACAAGGAATATCTCAAAAACAATCAACTCCACGAAAAAATGTATAGGACATAAATTGTGTGCTTTAAAGTGCTCTACATTTGTTGTGTGGTAAGTTTTTTTCCATCTCTTAAGGTTTAGCAGTTATGCAAAATTCCGTAAAATTGACCCAGAATAAAGTAGGCTTTAGAGGCTATTCCCAGAAAATTCAAAATATACATTTTATTTTTCAGATAAATATCTTTAACATACGACATTTTAATCAAAATCATTAGTCATTTTTTAGAAAATCAAAATTTTCGAAAAAAGTTATATGTAAAGGGTAGTTTGGGGGTGGGGGGATTTTTCTCAAAATCTTCGTGTCGCATCCCTGGAAGATACTAAACTTAAATAGCAAGTTTGGTATTTTACCGACTTTTCGTTTTGAGTTATCGTGTTCACGGACACACACGGACCTTTTCCTGAAAATACTTTTTTTGGATACATATATTTCCGGTGAAATCTCGGTATTGAATTTTTTGGTGGAGTGCAATAACTACTCTATACACTATGTACATAGTACATGTAGAGAAAGTAAAAAAAAATCTAAGATTATGTTAGTAAACCGCGAAGTCGTAAAGACGTAAAGCTTGAAGAAGACATATACACCATACCTTACATTTCTTTGAAGGATAGCCACAAGGCCAGAGGGTTCCAATGAAGTAAAATACCTACATCATCTCCTAACGAGCTATTTGGCAGCTGACATCATCATCAGCATCATCTCCAGAGGCGCTTGGTATGCCCAAAATAACAGCTCACAATTTGCAATTATTGAAGCGTTTGGAACGAAAGAGGAGTCCGTGGCAAGACACCCCCTTTGTTTTGCTAGGTGATTATCACTGGCGTTCAGCTAGAACGAAGTGTAAAGTACAGTTTTCTCACCTGATAGCCCACTAAACAATACACAGATTTCTCTCTTGATCTCTTTATAACAGTGCTTTAGTGCTGCATTGTTGTGATACGTTTTGCATGCGAGCAAAAAGCACATAAGTAATTTCTTCAGATGGTTCACTAGATTTACCTTTCAAAAACTTGATATAGCTACAGTAATTGAGTACTTTCTCTATACGTACTATGTACATAGTATATAGAGAAGGTATTGTAATTCACCCAAATATTTAATACCGAGATTTCACCGGAAATACATGTTTTGAGACCTCCTGAATAAAAATACCATTTTCAGAAAAATGTCCGTGTGTGTATGTGAGCAGCATAGCTCAAAAACGAAAAGACGTTCAAAAAACCAAACTTGGTATTTAGGTTTGGTATCTTCCAAGGATGCGACACGAAGATTTTAAATAAAACACCCCCACCCCAAACTACCCTTTACTTGGAACTTTTTTCGAAAATTTTGATTTTGTCAAAAATTGCTCTAACAATTTTGATTAAAATCTCTTATATTTAAGATATTTACTTGCTAAATAAAAATGTATATTTGGAATTTTCTAGGAATAGCCTCTGAAGACTACTTTATTCTGGGTGAATTTTACGGAGTTTTGCATAACTGATAAACAGTAAGAGATTGACAAACATTTACCACACAAAAAATGTAGAGTACGCTAAAACACACAATTTATGTTATAAACATTTTTTCGTGGAGTTGATCGTTTTCGAGATATTCCTTTTTTTGTCTTCGGCTTTAAAAAACTTCTTTTCTCACACAGGAATTTGTCAACTCGTGTCCATACAAACATTGGAACTTCAGTCACATAGCAACCAGCTTTTGACCATCACTTTAACCTATGGTACTCCCTTATTTCGCTTCTACTTACAAGGAAACAAGTAATAAGACTAAAATAAGAACTGAAGCTTTCCTGGCGACGTGTTAATTCAAAATCTTCTCGGGCTTCTAGCCAGGCTAGAAGCCCGAGAAGATTTTGAAGTAATAAGACTATTTCTGCTAATTCTTTCTCGATTAGCATGAAGTAAATAGAAGGACAAGCTTCTTAACAATAGCTTGTTGCAAAGATGTAGAGAAAGTCGTGTAAATGGATCACATCAGATTTTTTTATTTTTTGAGGTTGAAATATAAAGTTGTAATTAAATCCACCTTCAAATTATATTTCAATAATAATCCATTACTAAATAAAATGTATTGAAATCCATTATTCAACTCATGTGGCCACAATTCTGCTTTTCTAAATATTGTGGTTTGACTCACTGTCACTTCAGTAATTTGGCTTAGTTCAGTTTCACTGTGGCTTCATTTTTACTTTCTCTACACGTACTATGTACATAGTGTATAGAGAAGGCATTGTATTGCACCCAAAAATTCGATACCGAGATTTCACCGGAGTTACATGTTTTGAGACCTCCTGTATCAAAAAAAAGCATTTTTATAAAAAAAGGTCTGTCTGTCTTTGTGTCAAAAACGAAAAGTCAGTAAAAGATAAAACTTCATATTTGAGTTCAGTATCTTCCAAGAATGCGACACGAAGATTTTCAAGAATATCCTCCCTCCCCCACCCTACTACCTTTGCATGTAAAAGAATTCCAAAATTTTGGTTTTCTCAAAAATGAATCGATTTTGATTAAAATATCATATATTAAAGATTTTTACATCACAAATAAAATGTATATCTTGAATTTTCTGGGAATAGCCTCTGAAGGCCTCTTTATTCTGGATGAATTTTGCTTAACTACTAAACCGTAAGAGATAGACAAAAACTTACTGCATAAAAAAAACCTTGGCCTCATTAAAACACACAACTTGTGTTATATGCATTTTTTAAAACAGTTGACTGCTGGTTTAGCCTAATGTATTCCTTATTTACCTTCTACCTATAAGAAACTAAGTAATAAGATCGTTTCTGCTAGTGTTCATCTCGATTAATGTGAAGTAGATAGAAGAATATGCTTATTAACAATAATTTGTTATAGAGAGATAGAGAAAGTCATGTGAATGGAGCACATCAGATTTTTCCTTTTGTGATGCTTAAATCATACTCCTAAATTAAATTGAGATTATTTATGGACACTTTTTAACCGCCATGATCCTCAGGGTCCCATTCTACCGTGTGACCCAAAAACATCCGAAACGCTGCGCGGTATTTTTCCGCTGCACAAAAAGATAACATACAGCTGCTGTACACAAGGTCACGGTGCTGATTTGTATTTCTCTGCTCTGGAAGTGCAGTATTGAGCTGACGGTGATATCGTGTGGTTGAGTTATTACCAGTGTGCTATAATTAAGGTTATGGTGGTGTTTTGCTTCGGTGAAATCAAATCTGACTTTTATTTCTATTTTATTTAGGTATTTATTAATGTATTTAAACCAGACGAGCATTTAGTTGTTGAATAATTTCATAATTATTTCTAGGTGATGATTTTTATTTCAAAAAGATGTTTTATCAAATTGATTAGACTGAAATAAACAATTTGAAAGGCAGATTAACCTTAAACAATATCTGAAGAGTTAAGCTCTCAAACAATGAAAATCAATAATTTACAACAAAACTGAGTAATCAAACTACTTAATTTATTACCTTTATTTAATAAAAGATTTTATAGTGATTTTCAAAATTTAAATATATGTTTACATCCAAAGAAGATTCGATGGATCAGTTAAAAGATGTCTGAAAGTTTGACTATATTTGGCACTTATGTAAGGTACATAGAAAAAGCTAGATGAATGAATGAGTGCCTGTGAACATAAAACTCGAAAACGCAAGGTCAATCAAATAAGAAACTTGGTATATAAGTTCAGCATTTTCCAAGGGTTCAACACGAACATTTTCAAGAAAATTCCCTTGCTCCAAATTACTGCGTTATTATTTACTTCTTCAAAAGTGGCTATAATGCTTTTGATTAAAATATCATATGTTTAAAAACGTTTCAGGTATACTGCATTTTTAGAAATAATCTCTGAAACCTGTTCATTTTTATTTACTTTTGTACAACTACTAAATTGGAAAATAGAATCATACTATACAAAATTGTATATCTCGTCAAAACATGACAAATACCTACATTTTTTGTTAACCATTTCTGAGATATTCTTTTTTTGTTGAATTACATTTTCAAATATTTATACTTTATCATTATTTTTTCCCTGCCGCTTTTTTGCTATTCAAAGACTTAATATGTTTTTTTTGTCGGTTAATGAATTGAATCTTTGTGAAATGTATGATAATTTTTTGTTGTTTAACGTCCTTTAGCCTGGTTGGTCATATCGGACGATGAATGAAATTGGTGAAATGATGCTCAAATGATCTCGGAGTCCATGGAGCTTAAAGTTACTCGATATTCGTCTTCTCAGGACAAGGGAAAACCCCGAAAAAAACTATATCCGGGTATCTCGCCATAACCGAGATTCGAACTCACGACCTTTTGAATGTGAGGCAGACACGCTACCACCACACTACCCAGGCGGATCTTATGATAAATTGATTATATTTGTTAAGAAAATAATAAGGTGATATTAATGGTATAAACTAAGAAATGTATTAACCATTAATTTAATCCTATAATTATAGTATCTAATATTCATCCAATGTGATTAATAGATTAAAAATATAACATTTTACGAACTGAATTTAATATTTTTATATACAAATTAAACAAGAACAAAAAATAAAAAAAAAAACATTAAAAGGAACAAGAATTAAATTTTAACGGAATTTAGAGGTCCGCCCATATCGTTTCAAGACTACTGCTTCCTACTCCACTTTTACCAACAAGGAAATAATAAAAGATTTCTACAAATGTTTTATCTCGATTAACATGGAGTAGAAAGAAGAATAAGCAAGTCATGTGAGTGTAATGCATCAGAATTTTTTAAACAGTAATAGTGGCAGGAATTTCAAAGCCATCTACAGTATACCAGGAATATAACCTGACATAAATTATAACTATTATTTCTTACCTCGCATAGTTGTTATGCTCGGATACTATTTCATTTTTACCAGAGAGGTGGTAGGCAACACCCACGGGATCTAGGTCGGGCTGGTAGTGAAATAATTGACACAAACCGTGCCGTGATAGATTCCGATCAAATCGATATGTTTGCGATAGACCGTGCAATTGCAGGTTTGCGGCAAGCGTTGTATAAAGAGAAAATTATAGTTTCTTGTGAAAAATTGAATTACTACTCCAGCGAAAAGATTCTTATCATTTGGGTACGTGATTGTACAGCCATTGGCTAGGTGACTGGTTGGTAAAACAACCATAGATTGTTGACATAAGTACAGGCAACAATCGAAACGTTTGTTGCTATGACTCCTGGCATTGTTGAGTGAATACATGTGCGATTACTGTGGGATGTTTTAGGCATTTTATATTTATTTAGGCGGTATTAGTTGTTATGCATTTCTTTCAGTTCTTTTTTTGCTGAAAATCAAAATGACAAATTCTCAAGAAGAGCTATGAAAATTTTCCAAAAGGTTTTACCCTTACAAGCATACTAAATTTCCTGTTAAGTTCAGTACCTATCTAACTCTTAAGGACGTGATACGAAGATTTTCAAGAGAACCCCCGCTCCCAACCCGGCTACCGTTTTCATAGAGCATTTTTCTAAAATTTTGATTTTCTTAAAAACTGCTCTAACGATTTTGATTAAAATGCCATGTGATTAACACATTTTCCAGTAAAAAAAAATACCTATATTCTGGCACCAGTCTCTGAAGTCGCCTTCATTTTGAATGACTCGGTGCAAAGAAAGGTAATTCTAATGACATTAATCTGGGGTTGCCAACTCTCCCGGAATGCCGTGGAGTCTCCTGGAATTGAATGGTATCTAAAGGCTCCCGGAACTGAAATTAAATCTCCCGGAATTAGGTGATATCTCGTTATTCCTTTGTTGTTATTAATATTTATATATCATTCTGTTATAAAATACGATTATTTCATCTGTTATGTGCAAGGGTTGGCAGTGCGTAGAAGGAAATAGTGTTTTGATTTGTGTGCTGCGGTATTTAAGTCGGAAGGGAGAAGGGATACCAATTATTGCGTCAACATCAAGTTGCAGGTCTTGTATATTTACAAAATAATAGAAGCAATTTAAGGTATTTAAGTCGAGGACTTTTACTGTGGTCGTAGTCGTAAGTTCGTTATTGTAATAGCTGGTTCATCGGGAGTAGAAATGAAAAAGAAATACCATTGTATGTTAAACGATGCCTGGAAAAGTTCATATGACTATATTTTTTATCAATTTTTCTAGCTTTACTGTTGTAGGTATATCTAATTTTCTCGCGAAGTTCAGAGTTCAGAAGTTGGTAAGCCTATCCATTACATGGGAAGCGACCAGTTTTTAAAACATTCGACTATCGTTTTCGCCTAGTGTAATCCTTATTTCCCTTGAATCTACAAGGAAACATTAATGCCTGCTAATGTTTATCTCAATTAGTATGAAGGAAACAGAAGAAAAGCTTTTATAAACAAGTTTATTGCAGAATACGTAGAGAAAGTAATGCCCCTAAATGTACCTAAATGGAATACCTACGTCCGAAACGGATTCAGGATTTTGGTAATACAGGGGCGCACCAAATGTTTTAGGGATCCTCCCCAAAGCATTTTTAAAAAATTAATTTATAAAATGTGGACTTTGAAGTAGAAAAATCTCATGTGTTCCATTCTCTTGGCCTTTTCTATCTGTAATGCAAACAAATAATTTTTATAAAAGATTATTGTTCTAAATACATAATGCTAATTATGATAATCATTGCCAAAATGGTCTTGTAACGGTCTGTTGTAAGAAGTAAATTAGGGAATATACTGGATAGAAGAATAAGCTTTTTAAGAATGTAGTACATCAGATTTTTAAAGAAGAATCTGGTCCACAGCATTTGCTTTCCGTATTGTTTTACTGTTCTAATAGAGAACATTTGCAGGATCTGAAAATTTGAATGGTGAATCATATCAGATCTAGAACAATTGAACAACTTAACCGAAAACACAAAAGTTAACTTGCAGTGCACTTAAACTGTCTTTGGCTAAAGAGCGGGATTTTTACTTTCTCTACACGTACCTACTATGTATATAGTGTACAGAGAAGGTACTGTATTACACCGAAAAATTCGATACCATGGTTTCACTGGAAATATATTTTGAGTCCTCCTGAATAAAAAAAAAAATTGTGTGTGTATGTATATGTGTCTGATATTTAAATTCAGCGACACGAAACTTTTCAACGAAAATCCCCCCCCACCTCAGCTATCGTTTACATGGAAAAAATGTCCAAAATTTTGATTTTCTCAAAAATGGCTCTTAACGATTATGATTAAAATCTCTTACATTTCAGATATTTATGTGATAAATAAAATGTTTATCTTGAATTTTCTGGGAATAACTTCTGAAAACATGGTTATGCTGGATGAAATTTTGCATTACTTATAAACCGTAAGAGATATAGAAAAACTTACAACATAAAAAATGTATAGCTTGTTAAAGCATACAATTATGTTACACACATTTTTTTCTTGTAGTTAACCATTTTTAAGATATCCCCTGTTATTGTTTTCTGCTTCAAATACTTACGATTTTTCTCATACGTGAATTTGTCAATTCCTGTCCATACAAGCAAAGGTACTTCAGTCACATAGCAACCAACTTTTAAAAGATTTGACTATCGATTTAGCCTATTGAACTCCTTTATTTCCCTTCTACTTGTAAGGAAGCAAGTAATAGGACCCTTTTTGCTAATTTTTTCTCGATTAGCATCAAGTAAATAGAAGAATAAGCTTTATAACAATAATTTATTGCAGAGATGTAGAGAAAGTAATGTGATTGGAACACACAAATTTTTTTTTCCTCTTAGAGAGTACTTTTCGCTTATTATATTTAAAAGTTTATGGAGTATTGGTTGAAAAGGTTTGAAAAATTAAGTATACACCATTACCAGTCTCGCAGGACTGAACTCTTTACTACAAGCCATAAAATGATAAGACGGTTTTAACAAATGAAAAGTGTGAGAGGGGAAGAAGGTGAAGTGACTAACCAGTACTTTGCATAATTGGCAGAAAAAAATGTGGACACTGTCGTTACAAAAGCCCTCCCACTTCGCAGAAATTCCGCACGTAGTATTGAAACATTATTATGGTAATGAATTTTCTCCACAAGAGAGGTTTAAAACAAGACCATAAAACTTGGGATTATTTTGTTTTGGTGCTCTAATAGCTTTGGTGTTTTGGAGCTTTTTTGTGGAATTAGCTTTGATTGATTAATAATAAGTTTGGTATTAAATTGCATAGATATTTTCAGGGATAAGAGAAACCTGCTTACTTAATGATAATTTTTTCTGGATCCACTAAAAATGTGGATTACGGAGGACAATTATCAAGTGCTGGCGAGCTAAAAATGCTGTTGTTACATTCACATGACTTCCTCAACAAACTACTCTTTCAAAACTTATTCTTCTATCTACTTAATACTAATAGAGATAAACGTTAACATAAATGGTATTCTTACACATTTTCTTATATGTTTTGAAGGGAATAAGGTAACACACTACCTTGAAGCGATAGTCAAGTCTTTTAACATCTGGTAGTTATGTAATGGCTTTGAAGTTTCGTTTGCTTAGCTTGACCAGGGTAAAGAAAAACTAATGTATTCCCATTTGAGAATAAAATAAGTATTTTAAATTTGTAAATATGTATTGTAAATTGTGACATGTATGCACTTAGGAGTGTATATAATGCAATAATCATGTTTTAGTTTTATATAATTACTAGTAGTAACTATTATGTCGATAATTAGAAAACTATCATCTGACATTACATCAGTGTTACATATTGAAATTATATTCATTTTTACATTTTAACTCCAATTTTGATACTCTTTGTTTATATGTGCATGCAAATAAGGAAGGACATGCTTCTATGGAGCTTATTAAGTATAGTATAGTGGCGTAGAGGGCTCAAAAGCCAAATGATGATATTATATGTATATTCTGCTGTTTTTGTAACCCGTGCTTTTAGCGCCAGAGTTCCCTTTTTTTGCAGTATATAAACATGACATATATCTGTGTATCCTTCGACAAATTCTATGTTCAGTGGCTTGTTGGCCAAATTGAACCAACAGAATGTTTTCTGATCTAATCTAACCAATAACAAAAATTCCTCGGATATAGTTAAACATCCAAAAAATAAAAAAATTGATTTAACATAAATTGTGTGTTTTAACAAAAATTATTCATGATTTGTCTGCCTTTTACGGTTTACCAGATATGTAAAAATAATCAGAAATGAAGAGAACTTCAGAGGCAACTCAGCTTCGATTCTCTTAGGTTTTTCGTGCTTTTCCCTGGTCGGTAGGTGAATGCCTGGTAATCTTTGATCTACCACGATTTTCTTTCCATAATTTGGACATAATATAATTTCCTTCTCATCTTTTAGGTGTGCTTGCAGGTTTAATAAATAAAGCGGTGACGGACAGATGGTGCGGATGCTTGCTCAAAGGAAAGGCACTAGAGAGTTATTTGATTGATCTCTCTAGGCAGCACCAGCAAGAGAGTTTTAATATGGGATAACATAATTTATAACATTTAATATTTTAAAATTGTCAAAATAGATTCATAAGTAGCTAAACTTTTATGGTCTCGCTTATTCAAGTGCAGTAATCGTTTGTGGATTTTCTTTTTGCACTGCTATATATTGTGTATTCTCCAAGTGTAATGAGATTTCAGTATTGTGAAGTATGATTTGACTCAATGTGGCGCCAAGTCCCTCCAGTTGAAACAAGAGAATTTGGAGAAAGTTTAAGACAATCCTGCGGTCATAGATCGCATTAGATAATCAGTTTCCTGACGATTTCACTTATACGCAAAGATCATCTGAGG
The DNA here is from genome assembly GCA_030762935.1 of Hymenopus coronatus. Classification (NCBI taxonomy): domain Eukaryota; kingdom Metazoa; phylum Arthropoda; class Insecta; order Mantodea; family Hymenopodidae; genus Hymenopus; species Hymenopus coronatus. The sequence continues at coordinate 18,810,543 of CM060887.1, read as the reverse complement.
TCCTATTTCCACTGATCGCTATCATATCCTGGTTGACTGGTAAACTGCTTAGTTTTGCTGTTTTCTGCTTTTGTTTCTGTTGCATCAATAATTCAAGTTTTAGGGGGGGCCGTTCAATAAATTCTTCCAAAATTCAATAGATGGCGTTATTAACATTAAAAAAATGTGATGTGTTCCATTCATATGAATTTCTCTACATCTCCGTAACAATTATTGTTAATAAGTCTATTCTTCTATCTACTTAATGCCGGGAAATCTTTTCCGTCCAAAAAGTTATGTATGTCCAAAGTGAAACACCGGTTTTTCTGAACTCTTTTCTCAACATTTGCTTTCAACTCCTCCATAGCTCACAGCAGCTTCATCATCCACTTCTGTAAAAAATAAATAAATAAATAAATAAATAAATAAAAAAAATTATTAGAAACGGTGTTTAAGCATATTTTTTATTAGCATTTAAAATAGACCTTATGAATTAGTATATGCACGAAGTGAAAGCCGAAACCAAAAACAAGAAATGTCTCAAAAAGGATCAACTTCATGAAGAAAATGTATATAATATAAATTGTGTGTTTTAAGGTGCTCTATATTTTTGTAAGGTAAGTTTTTGTCTATCTCTTTCGGTTTACCAGTTATACAAAATTCCGTAAAATTCATCCAGAGTAGAGTAGTCTTCAAAGGCTATTTTCAGAAAAGTCAAGATATACATATCATTTGTCAGGTGAATATCCTTAATATACGATATTTTAATCAAAATCGTTAGAGCCATTATTGAGAAAATCAAAATTGTCGAAATTTTTTCCAAGTAAAGGGTAGTTGGGGGTGGGGCGATTTTCTTGAAAATCTTCGTGTCGCATCTTTGGAAGATACCAAACTTAAATACCAAGTTTGGTATTCAACGGTCTTTTCGTTTTTGAACTATGCTGCCCACAGACGCACATAAACATAGACAGACAGACACACACACACACACACACACACACACACACACACACACACACACACACGGGTATTTTTCTAAACATTTTTTTTTTTTGTATTCAGGAGGTCTCAAAACATGTATTTCCAGTGAAATTTCGGTATCGAATTTTTGGGTGCATTACAATACCTTCTCTGTTCACTATGTACATAGTACGTTAAAAAAAAGAACAAATCTGATGTGTTACACTCACATGACTTTCTTTAGGTGTTCTACAAACCTCTTACTTAAGATTATTCTTCTTTCTGCACCTTGCTAATCGAGGTACTCATTAGACCAATGTTCTTTTTACTTAGTTCTTTATAAGTAGGAAGAAAATAAGGGAATACACTAGGCTAAACCGATAGTCAACATTTTTAAAAGCTGTCGTTATGCGATTGTCATTACAAGTCGCTTCTTTTCTTGGCCAGGAGTAGAACAAAAGAAAACCGGACACTCCCGTCTGAGAAAAGTATAAGTACTTCACAATTAAAACTAATAACAATGAATACCTCGAAAACGGTAAGTTCCACGAGAAAAAGGTAAATGACATAACTTGTGTATTTTAACAAGACCTACATTTTTTGTAGAGTATTTTTTTGTCTATCTCTTACGGTTTACTAGTTATGCCAAATTAAGCAAAATTCATCCAGAATAAACAGTTCTTCAGAAGCTATTCCCAGAAAATTCAAGATATACATTTTATTTGTTAGATAAATATATTTAATATACGATATTTTAATCAAAATCGTTAGAGCCATTTTTAAGAAAATCAAAATTTTCGAAAAAAGTTCCATGTAAAGAGTAGTTTGGGGTGGGGGGATTTTTCTCAAAATGTTCGTGTCGCATCCCTGGAAGATACTAAACTTAAATACTAAGTTTGGTATTTTAGCTACTATTCGTTTTTGAGTTATCGTGTTCACACACACGGACACACACACATACACACACGGACCTTTTTCTGAAAATGCTTTTTTTTGGATACAGGGGGTCCTAAAACATATTTCTGTTGAAATCTCGGTACCGAATTTTTGGGTGGAACACAATACTTCTCTATCCCTATGTACATTGTACATATGGGACTAGAGAAAGTAAAAAACGTTGCTTTTAGTGACCTTCATCCATCACTAGACCACGGATAACGCTTCAGCTCAATCCATGGAATGTTTCCTTGTCAGAAGTGATTTGTTTCATATTGGACGATGAAAGAATCAAAATGGTTGAAATGATAAACAAATACACCCGAGTCCTATGGAGCTTAAATTTTCCCGACTTTTCTTTTTGGGATAGGAAAACCCCCGAGAAAACATTATCCGGGTAATTCTCCCTAACCGACATTTAACTTGGAACCGCTTGGATGTGAGACAAGCGAAATGTAGTTTTATTTATGGACGCTCTTTAACTGCTGTGGTTCTCAGCGTCCCATTCTTACTTTTGCGCAGAGGCTTCTTTATCAGGCTTGACGTTCTTTTAAGTGCCGTAAATCTACGATAGGACTTTACTTCCCTTCCGAAGGACGCCATGTTAAGTATTTTTGCGCCCGAAAAAAATCTATCGTCCTCCGCGGGTTCGAACCCGCGACCTTGGGTATATGAGGTTAGCATGTAACCATTGTACCAGGAACGGTGACGCTTGGATATCAGATAGATATGCTACCGCAACACCACAGAGCCGGGCAATACCTAATTCCTTTGATGCATCGTTTCCTCCATTGTACTCCCAAAATAATGCAACCCACTCTTTCAACAACTAAAACTAAAATTAAACTTTAATCATATGCAATATTCACCTAAGACATTTAAACTCACTTTAAAGTCAATTTCTTTGAATTCAAAACATATTTCGAAATATATTTAAGGCATTTTTATTTCTTAATATGGAAATTACAGCCAAGTTGACACTCATTTATAAAATTGCATTTGTAGTATCGGTCCCTTAAATCATTTATTCTGCATTTATAATTACTCAGCACGTGTGTACACTGTACAGATACAGAAGACATTGAATTCCACCCAAAATTTGATACCCAGATTTCACTGAAAATATGTTTTGAACCTCCCTAAATAAAAAAAAAATTACAAAAATTCCTGTATGTGTGTCTGTATATGTGTGTATGTGTGCGTGCACATCTGTGTACAGAATAGCTCAAAAACTAAAAGCTGTTAAATACCAAACTTGGTATTCAATTTCAGTATCTTCCAAGGATGCAATACGATTTTCATGAAAATCTTCACACTCATAACTACCTTTACATGGAAAATGTTACAAAAACTTTGATTTTTCTCAAAAATGGCTAACGATTTTGATTAAAATATGATGTGTTTAGAAACGTTAATGATAAACGAAATGTATACATTTTATTTTCTGCGAATAGCCTCCGAAGACATCTTCATTCTGGACGACGTTTGAATAACTCGTAAACCGATAGACAAAGCTTAAAAAATATTGATCTTGTGGAGGTCCCGGTTCGATTCCCAACAGGGGCGGGGGATTTTTCTTTAACCAGTATTATTCCCTATCCCCCACAGAGTCTGGGAATATGCATGTGAAAATGAATGTGGGTGTGTTTGATGATACAAAATGACAAACCTAATGAGAATAACCTACTGTGTTCAGATAAGTTGTTTCGCAAGTCAAAGCCCCCGATATTACCATAGAAGTTAAAGGGGGCTAAAAAAATAAAACAAAAAGAATTTTGATCTCGTTAAATTGCACAATTGCGACATACACATTTTTGTAGTTATCTGTTTCCAAGATATTCCTTGTTACTGGTTTCGACTTTAAACTACTTAAATATTTTTAAACGGGAAGAATTTTTCGTTTCATATCTCTTTTGTTCACTCCTACCCACGCAAAGAGAAACAATTTTCAATTGTTTAACATAGTGACCAGTTGGATAGGTAGAGTCAGACTGAAAAATTCAATGCCATAGCCGGGATTTGAACCACGGATCTCCCGATCTCTAACCGGTTGCTCTGCCACTGACTCCCAGTCAGTTGAAAAAAAAAAATGTAATGCTATGCCGGCATGTTGCCATGGTAGCTACTGACAGAGCAAGAGATCGGGAGATCCGTGGTTCAAATCCCGGCTATGGCATTCAATCTGACTCTACCTATCCAACTCCTGTCCTACACATGGCTTGTGTGAAAAAAAAAACAAAAAAAAAACATATATTCCAATAGTGATCAGTATTTAAAAGATTTGACTATCGCGTGAAAAAAATACTTTCTGTAAGGAAAATTTGTTTGTGAAGAAGCTAGAATGGAACATCAGAATTTTATATATGATTGTAAGGTGATAGTGCAATGGAAAATAAAACGATAAAACTCTAGGCAATATCGCGTTATTTAAGCCGAGAGCACAGCATCGTAAATAAGAAACAAAGGAGATCAGATAAGTTTTCTAGCAGGTAATAATATAAAGGTAATTAAGTCCATCTTCTTTTGTCTCGATCTCTCTGATTACGATTTGGATCCATTTTCTTGTGTCCACCGCTACTCTCTGTTTTCACACTCAAACGCCTTCAGCTTAATCAACCTCAAGCGCAAGGATTTATGTGTGGCAAAGGAGTAAACTAATGGAGATAGAATATCAGATTATGTAGCACCACATAATTCGATATTGCATCTGGAAACTTCTATCAGTTCCTGGCCATATGATGAATGGCTGTGTAAAGTGAGGTTAAAATACAAACCTCTCCATGACTGGTTAAGTGAATGTGCTTTCTCCGGCATGCACGGAATCTCTGGCCGATTGATTTCGGTCCCAATTATTTACTAAGATTAACTGTCAATAGAAAAACAACCCAAAGTATTTCATTTACATGACCTCCTCTACTTTGCAACAAAGTATTCTTACGAAATTTCATTCTTCTATCTACTTCATGCTAATCGAGATAAATATAAACAGAAATGCTCTTAATACTTATACGCTGTAGGTAAAAGGAAAATAGGAGAGTGTACGAGGGCCGTTTTTTCCCAACCTCCTATAGGCTATAAATAAAAGACAAGTTTATAGAAAGCAATTATTTGATTACCAAAAGCTTTGTACACTTATGGTTACTTTTCAACATAATCACCGAAAAGATTCACATTTATCGTACCTGTGCACAAACTTTGCAATACCCATTTCAAAAAATGTTGCCCCAATGATTTCAAATGAGCATTGACGTTGTTTTGAAGATCTTCATTGGTTTGAAAGTGCTGCCTTCCTAGCCACGTCTTCAGTTCAGGGAAAAGTGAAAATTACTGCCAGGTCAGGACTGTACGGCGGATGATCGCAAATGTCCCATTGAAATTGTTCAGGGAGCCGATGGGTTGTGCCAGCAGTGTGTGGACGACCGTTGTCATGGATCAACACAATTCCTGAAGTCAGCATTCCTCTTCGTTTGTTTTGAATGGCTCTCCGCAAACGTAAAGTACGCAGATCTTCAAAACAACGTCAATACTTATTTGAAATCATTGGCGGCAATATTTTTGAAGCGGGCATTGCAAAACTTGTGTACAGGTATGATAAAAGTCTCAATCTTTTCGGTTATTATGTTGAAAAGTAACCATAAGTGTACAGAACTTTTAATAATAAAATAATTGTTTTCAATTAACTTGTCTTTTATTCATAGCCTATAGGAAGTTGAAAAAATCTGATGTGTTCCATTCACATGACTTTCTCTGCATCACTGCAACAAATTATTCTATTTACTTAATCTAATCGAAAAAAAATTAGCAGAAATAGTCTTATTACTTGCTTCCTTGTTAGTAGAAGCGAAATAAGGGGGTACCATAGGTTAAAGTGATAGTCAAAAGCTGGTTGCTTTGTGACTGAAGCTTCTTTGTTTGTATGGACACGAATTCACAAAGTTCTATATGAGAAAAGTATAAGTTTTTATAGCTGAAACCAAAAACAAGGAGTATCTCAAAAACAATCAACTGCACGAAAAAAATGTATATAACATAAATTGTGTATTTTAAAGTGCTCTACATTTGTTGTGTGGTAAGTTTTTGTCCATTTCTTATGGTTTAGCAGTTATGCAAAATTACGTAAAATTGACCAAGAATAAAGTAGTCTTCAGAGGCTATTCCCAGAGAATTCAAAATGTACATTTTATTTGTCATGTAAATATCTTTAATATACGATATTTTAATCAAAATCGTTAGAGCCATTTTTGAGAAAATCAAAATTTTCGAATAAAGTTCCATGTAAAGGGTAATTTGGGTGGGGGGATTTTTCTTGAAAACCTTAGTGTCGCATCCTTGGAGGATACTAACCTTAAATACCAAGTTTGGTATTTTACCGAGTTATCGTCTTCACACACACACATGGACCTTTTTCTGAAAATACTTTTTTTGAATACAGGGGACCCTAAAACATATATTTCCTGTGAAATCTCGGTATCGAATCATTTGGTGGAGTGCAATACTTTCTCTATAAACTATGTACTTGGTACATATAGAGAAAGTAAAAAACGGCCCTCGTAGACTAATACACGCCATATCCATTCTTTAAGCAGTCTGGTGATGGTGTGAAACAGCACTTCAGAAAACTCGGCATATTTTAAAAGCGACATTCCCTCGTAGTCTCCCACTTACTTTAACATCTTCTCCACTTCCAGACAGTTTCGCCACCCCAACTGCTTGCCACAGTTAATTATTACTGAATAATCTGTCCCATCTCCGCAGAAAGAACTGCATCTTTTCTCGCTTCTACCCTTCCTCCCTTTATTATTACAGTTTTCGTTTTAAAAGTCTTCGCAGCGAAGGAAGAAGAAGGGAGAGTACAAATTTGCATACCAGCATGGAAGGAGTGCCAGAATTTTTTTGGGCAGAGCTCCGCGGTACAAAGCAGAATGCGGTTTACGTCAGTGGCAAGGTCGCGGAAGCTGAACTATTACTAACATATTTAAGTGGGACCCAACAGGTGTTTGACCATTAACAGAAGTTATGGGTCTCGCAAAACAGTCGATAAAATGTGAATATTGCGGCAATAACACTGCTACGACTGGACATGGTTGCTCAAATCGTATTTAATATCATTCCAAATTAGTAATATTATGTATGTAGTATAGCCAATTCAGAAAGTTTAAAGGAAGAAGAGATAGGACTATGAATCCTATAAATTTTGTTGTAAATTGCTCGAGCATAGCTTCTAATTTTGATATAACTGAAATTGGCTACGTGACTAATTGTAATTCATATTACTTTCCCTATATTTCTGAAACAAATTATTATTATTATTATTATTATTATTATTATTATTACTACTTTCCCTATTCGTACAATGTATATAGTGTATAGTGAAGGTATCGCATTGCACCCAAAAATTCGATACCGATTTCACCGGAAATATATGTTTTGGGTCCCCCTGGATAAAAAAAAAAACTTTTTAGAAAAATGTCCGTGTGTGTCTGTGTGTGTGTTTATGTGTGTGTCTGTAGGCAGTATAGCTCAAAAACAAAAAAAAAAAACCGTTAAATACAAAACTTAGTATTTAAGTTTGGTGTCTTCCAAGGGTGCGACAAGAAGATTTTCAAGAAAATTCCCCCTCTCCCAACTACCCTTTACTTGGAAATTTTTTCGAAAATGTTGTTTTTTTATAAAAAATGTTTCTACGAGTTTAATTAAAATGTATATTAAAGACATTTCCCTGACAAATAAAATGTATATCTTGAATTTTCTGGCAATGGTCTCTGGGAAGATTTTGAGACAAATCCCCCTTAAATGGAAAATGTTCAAAAATTTTGATTTTCTCAAAAACGGCTTTAACGATTTTGATTAAAATATGGTATATTAAAGACATTTACCTGACAAATAAAATGTATATCTTGAATTTTCTGAGAATGGCCTCTGAAGACTACTTTACTCTCGATTTTACATAACAGGTAAACCGTAAGAGATGGACAAAAACTTACAACACAAAAACTGTAGAGCACGCTAAAACACAATTTGTTATATACATTTTTTTCTTGGAGTTGATCGTTTTTGAGATATTCCTTTTTATTAGTTTCAGCTTTGAAAAACTTAAACTTTTCTCATACAGGAATTTGCCAACTGCTGTTCATACAAATAAAAGAACTTCAGCCACATAGCAACCAGCTTTTGACTATCTTTAACCTATGGTAATCCCTTAATTCGCTTCTACTTACAAGGGAGCAAGCAATAAGGCTATTTCTATTCTAATTTTTTCTTGATTAGCATGAAGTAAATAGAAGCATAAGCTTTTTAACAATAGTTTGTTGATGAGATCTAGAGAAAGTCATGTGAATGGCATACGTCACTTTTTTTTTTTTTTTTTTTTTGTATCTTAACGCCCTTTAACCTGATTGGTCATATCGGACGATGAATGAAATCGGTGAAATGATGCTCAAACGAAGTCGGGGTCCATGGAGCTTAAAGTTACTTGACATTCGTCCTCTCAGGATAAGGAAAAACCCCGAAAGAAACCTTATCCGGGTAACTCACCCTGAGCGAGATTCGAACTCGCGATCTGTTGAATGTGAGGCAGACACGCTACCACCATACTATCCAAGGGGGCCAAATTATTGTTAAAAAGCTTATGCTTGTTTCTATGTACTTATGTTAATCAAGATAAACGTTAGCAGTAATGTTTTCTTGTAAAACAAGGAATATCTAAAAAAGAATCCAAAGTGTACCGTTCACATGACTTTCTCCATATCCCTGCAACAAATAATTCTTAAAAAACTTATACTTCTATTTAATTTATGCTAATCAGAAAAAAATAGCAGAGATAGCCTTATTACTCGCTTCCTTGTAAGTAGAAGCGAAATAAGGGCCAACCGTAGGTTAAAGTGATAGTCAAAAGCTGGTTGCTATGTCAATGAAGTTCCTTTGTTTATATGGATAGGAGTTGACAAGTTCCTGTATGAGAAAAGTATACGTTTTTCATAGCAGAAACCAAAAATAAGGAATGTCACAAAAACGACGAACTCCACGAAAAAAATGTATATAACATAAATTGTGTGTCTTAAAGTGCTCTACATTTTCTGTGCAGTAAATTTTTGTCCATCTCTTACGGTTTAGCAGTCATTCAAAATTTAGTAAAATTCATCCAGAATAATCTACTCTTCAGAGGCTGTTCCCAGAAAATTCAAGATATACTTTTCATTTGTCAGGTAAATATGTTTAATATCCGAAATTTTAATCAAAATCGTTAGAGCCATTTTTGAGTAAATCAAAATTTTCGAAAAAAGTTCCATGTAAAGGGTAGTTGGGGTTGGGGGGATTTTTTTCAAAATCTTCCAGTCGCATCCCTGGAAGATACTAAACTTAAATACCAAGTTTGGTATTTTACCAACTTTTCGTTTTTGAGTTATCGTGTTCACAGACACACGGTCACACACACACACACACACACACACACACACACACACACACACACACACGGACCTTTTTGTGAAAATACTTTTTTTGGATATTGGGGACCCTAAAACATATATTTCCGGTGAAATCTCGGTATCGAATTTTTGGTGGAGTGCAATACTTTCTCTATACACTATGTACATAGTGCGTATGGAGAAAGTAAAAAAATTGTCACCTTCAGAGTGTATTTTATCGAGATCCACATTTTTTGTGTAGTAAGTTTTTATCTAGTAGTCTAGTTACTTTCTCTATACGTGCTATGTATATGGTGTATAGAGAAGGTATTGCACTCCACAAAAAAATTCGATACCGAGATTTCACCGGAAATATATGTTTTAGGGTCCCTTGTATCCAAAAAGAGTATTTTCACAAAAATGTGCGTGTGTCCGTGTGTCTGTGAACACGATAACTCAAAAACGAAAAGTCGGTAAAATACTAAACCAAGTGTTTAAGCTTAGCATCTTCCAGGGATGCGACACAAAGATTTTGAGACAAATACCCCCACCCTAAACTACCCTTTACCTGGAACTTTTTTCGAAATTTTTGATTTTCTAAAAAATGGATCTAACGATTTTGATTAAAATATCGTATATTAAAGATATTTACATGACAAATAAAATGCATATTTTGAATTTTCTGGGAATAGCCTCTGAAGACCACTTTATTCTCGGTCAATTTTACGGAATTTTGCATAACTGCTAAACCGTAGGAGATGGACAAAAACTTACCACACAACAAATGTAGAGCACCTTAAAACACACAATTTATGTTATACACATTTTTTTTCGTGGAGTTGATTGCTTTGAAGACATTCCTTGTTTTTTTTTTTTTTCAGATATAAAGACTTACACTTTTCTCATAGAGGACTTTGTGAACTCGTGTGCATACAAATAAAGGAACTTCAGTCGCAGAGCAACCAGCTTTTGACCCCGTTATTTCGCTTCTACTAACAGGGAAGCAAGTAATAAGACTATTTCACTAACTTTTGCTCCATTAGATGAAGTAAATAGACTAATTTGTTGCAGTGATATAGAGAAAGTCATGTGAATGGAACACATCAGATTTTTTTTTTTTTTTTTTAGTTTTGCCAAGTTTTTCCTCTTCATTTTTAAAGTTACATTTTTACTGCAATTTTTTATATCACTGCGAAATATTTGTACACTCGTACGCTTATATCATGGAAAACTATGTGGTAAAGCTATACAATGGTTGCACCACGCTCACACGCACACACACACACACATACACACAAATACACACAAGTCTTAACAAGTAGTTTAAGTGACTTCAACTAGCGATCCATATTTGAGCCTCTTTGTACCCGATGCTGAAATCCACGAAGCTGGTTCCCCTTAAGTTGGGCATTTTGAGAGTTCTCATAGTCCCCATGCCAATCTACGCCTGCGAGATCTGGGGCAAGGTGGCAGATTCCAGTTAGGCGTCGGGCAATAAAATTCAACGAATGTTTACCATTCCATCGGAGCGCCTCGTTAGGTCTCTTGGAATTACAATCCCAGAAACTGCCGCTTCAGGCGTTACCGGCTTTCCCGCATGACTTGCGGGCATCTCCGGTAACGAAGGAGCAGCTGCTCCTTACAATTCTTCAAGAGTTGCTTGGATTTCAAAATTTCAACCCCAAAATAAATAAGCATTTTTTAAAAAAAATTACGCAAACGGTGCACAAGAACCGTTGCACAGTGACTGGCATCAGTTGAGGAGCAAACTTGCTACCTCCCTTCACTCATCAATCTCATTTTCACGCCATCCTGCAAAACCCACATTTACGTCAGTACGTGGTTAAATTATAGCAAGACTAGGAACACGTCTAACACACTGTCGGGCTGCCCTGAGCCTGCCAACTGCTACTGTCGTGGCGGTTGCCCATATTTGAAAGTGTTGAAAACATTAAGTTGATCAGATGTGAAAGTAGCCAGATTCCGAAGCTTTGCGTTCTCTTTTGATTATTGAGGTTTTAGCTTCACAGATCCCTCGGCTGTGTGGCTTTGAGCCCTAAACATTTATAACAGACAGTAAGCAACTATAAAGCGACTGTAATGATAGAATAACTAAAGTATCCACGTATTGAAGTAATGCCGAGTGGTGTAACCGTTGTAATAATAAATATTTTAAATTAATTTTTGAGTAATAATTATTCTGTTTCATTTTATAGCAATTAAAATTGACAACGAATAGTCAATAACGGCATTTGATTCACTGGGGACAAAGCTTTTTACTGTCTCTACACGTACTATGTACATAGTGTATAGAGAAGGTTTGCACTCCACCCATATATTCGATACCGAGATTTCACCGGAAATATATGTTATAGGGTCCCCTGTATCAAAAAAAAAATTCAGAAAAAGGTCCGTGTGTGTGTTCGTGAACACGATAACTCAAAAACGAAAAGTCGGAAAATACCAAAGTTGGTATTTAAGTTTAGTATCTTCAAGGGATGCGACACGAAGATTTTGAGAAAAATCCCCCACCCCACATGGATTTTTTTCGAAAATTTTGATTTTCTCAAAAATGACTCTTAACGATTTTGATTAAAATTTCGTATATCAAGGATATTTACCTGACAAATAAAATATATATATATCTTGAATTTTCTGGAAATATCCTCTGAAAGCTACTTTATTCTGGATGAATTTTACGGTTTTTTCATAGCTGGTAAACCGCAAGAGATAGACAAAAGCTAACTCAACAGAAAATGCAGAGCTTGTTAAAACGCACAATTTATGTTGTATACATTTTTTTCGTGGATTGGATAGTTTTTTAGTTATTTCTTGTTATTGTTTCAGCTTTTAAAAACTACTTTTCTGATACGGAAATTTGTCAACTCCTGTCTATAGAAACGAATAAACTTCAGTCACATAGCAACCAGCTTTTGACTATCACTTTAACCTATGGTACTCCCTTATTTCGCTTCTTGTTACTAGGAAGCAAGTAATAAGAATATTTCTGCTATTTTTTTCTGATTAGCATGAAGTAAATAGAAGTATAAGCCTTTTAAGAATAATTTGTCGCAGAGGTGTAGAGAAAGTCACGTGAATGGTACACAAGGTTTTTTCATTTGAAATATAATGTACCTAGATTATCAATTTGAATCATCTGATATGTGTATCAAACGATTTAAATATCTGATATTTATTGAGAATATTACCTTTATAAATTCAATTTTATTAGCCGAAAAGCCACAACTTCTATCTGGTTATTTTCTCGTTGTTTCTTAAAGGAATGTAAAGAGAAAATAATTTAATAGTACGTGCAACATAACGAAAGTGCATCTTGTTTCTTTCTCCAGTGTGTTGAACAGCTCAAGACTAATGACAAAAGAAAATGTCTGAATGGAAAGCAGCCAAAAATTACCGACCCCTGTCTTGTAAAGTCACAGCTTTGCAAGCCCATAATGCAAAGCGAGAAGGCAAAAGACAAAACGATGGGCAGGAATATGTGTCTCAAGCATCACGCCCCCTGTGTTCTGATTTACGCCTTCCTCGCCTTTTTTGTGTAACTAAACGAACTTTTGATAACGCTGCCAGGGAAATACTACGTCGCAAAAAGGAATAAAAATATTTGATGGAGGAAGTGGAGAGAAGAGGAAAATAAAGCAACACAAATTTTCGCAATTTACAGAGGGCTGGAACAAAATAAAAGAAAACAGGGATTAGGGAGAATAAATGAACGTAGCAACACATGTGCTAACTGCGTCTCAGAATGGGGAGAACGATTTTTTATTCCCATTCTTAACTAAGCTGCCGCTAAAGAATAGCTTAGCTGTGTTTTAATCATTTTTCAGCTTTGTAATTTTATTGTTCAAGTTAATATCCATGATAAAATTTGAAGTCATGAACTTACTTTAATTCCTATTATGTGAAGAGTATTTATGAAGATAAATTTCCAGTTTTTCTGCATTGATCAATGTGCTGTTACTTTCTCTACACGTACTCTATACATAGTGTATAGAGAAGGTATTGTAATGTACCCAAAAATTCGATACCGAGATTTCACCGGAAATACATGCTTTGGGTCCCTCTGAATACAAAAAGGGCATTTTTAGAAAAAAGGTCCGTGTGTGTCTGTGGACAGCGTAGCTCAAAAACGAAAAGACTGTGAAATACCAAACTTGGTATTCAAGTTTGGCATCTTCCCAACTACCCTTTACATGGAACATTTTTCCAAAATTTTGATTTTGCTCTAATTTATGTTTAAGATATTTTAGGACAAACGAAATGTATATTTTTTGGATTTTCTGGGAATAACCTCTGAAGACCTCTTCATTGTGGATGACTTTTGTACAACTGGAAAAATCGTAAGAGAGAGAGAGAGAGAGAGAGAGAGAGAGAGAGAGAGAAAGAAAAAATGACTACACAAAGCATGTACATCTCATTAAAACACACAATTTACGTTATTTACATTTTTACTTTCTCTACACGTACTACACACATAGTGTATAGAGAAGTTATTGTAGTATTCAACCCAAAAATTCGATACCGAGATTTCACTGGAAATACATGTTTGAGTACCCATGAATCCGAAAAAAACATTTTTGGAAAAAGGTCCGTATGTGTATGTGCGTGTGTGTGTGTCTGTGAACAGCATAGCTCAAAAACGAAATGCCCGTTAAATACCACACTTGGTATTTAAGTTTGGTATCTTCCGAGGATACGACACGAAGATTTCCAAGAAAAAATCAAAATTTTCGAAAAATGTTCCATGTAAAGAATAGTTTGTGGAGGGGAATTCTTTACATGGAATATTTTTCGAAAATTTTGATTTTTCAAAAATGGCTAAGGATTTTGATTAAAATACCGTATGTTTATATTGTTTATGACAAACAAAATGTATATCTTTGTGATTTTTATATAACTGGTAAACCGCGAGAGGGAGAGAGAGAGAGAGAGAAAAAAAGTTACTACACAAAACATGGGGATCTCATTAAAACACACTATTTATGTTATATCCCTTTTCTTTTTTTTTTTTTCCTTTCTTTTTTTTAGAGTTAACCGTTTACGAGATATTCCGGGTAGTGGTATCACTTTTAAGCCACTTAAAATTTTCCCGAACGGAAATATATCTTTCTTCTCATTTCTCGTTTGTTTACTCCTTGCAATAAAAATAGAATTTCAATTGTTTTACTTAGCGACGGGTTTTAAAGAACTTGACTATCGCTTTTAATCTGTGCATTCGATTATTTCCCTTCTCCTTACAAGGAAACAAGTAATGTGGTAATGTTTATCTTGATTAACATAATGTAGGGAACAGATTAATCTGTTGAACAAAAGGTTTGTTTGCGGAACAGCTAAGTCATGTGAATAGAACCCATCAGATTTGTCAGCTTTGTAATTCTATTGTTGAAATTAATATCGCTGATACAATATAAAATGATGAAATAATATAAAATGATGAACAGAACTACACTACTTTAATTTGTATTATTTCTGAAGAGAATTTTCTAGAGTTTTTATCCACCAATCAATGTGCTGTTTTTAATCGGGAGTGAATTTATATGGAATCCATCGACAGAAAAGTTTCTCACACCTAACTGTTGATGTAAAATATTTTGGGTTTGACTCGTACCTATGTCCAATCTCATCCGAATGAATTTTAAACATGATTTTTGGATCTTTTTCAAGCATTACTCAAGCAGCGAAATGTTTTCATCATTAATAGCAGTTCTTAGGCGTCCTTCACGAATTTCATCACTAAGAAAAAAGCGATCTCTTTTAAATTCGCTGAACTAAATATAAATTATCTCCTTAGATTAGGCTTATTAATAAATGCATTTCTAAGCCGATCGTTATATATTTAGGCGTTAGGAATCCTAGCTGGAAATGTCCTCTAGTCATTAATTTTTGAGTGGACAGAAAAATTTTAAATGAAGATGATTAACAATCTATTAGATTAAATCATGCAAACTACAGCGCAGTCAAACCACAAAAAATTATAACATATGTATCAGATATAAAAAAGTAAATTTTTGTTTTTAAAAAAGTGACATTCTAATAATGTTTAATGCCACTCTGCTATATTATTTTATTGCTTTATCTTAGATTAACATATTTAATGTTTATTAAACAACAATTGTTGTGCTTTTTAGCCATTTTAAGCCGATGCTATGAAAGTTGAAATTCCTGCACTCCATGCGTTTTACTCTTTTACGCAGAGGTTAATAAAATGTATTTAAATTTTTAAATATAGGTGCATTTATTATTGCGGAAATTCAATATGATATTGAAATAATACTTCTATTAAACTAATAATTATATAATAAAGACTACCTACTTAGTATAATCAATCAAAGAGAGAAAAAAATGTCTAAAATAGTAATATGAACTGTAAAATTTGTCAGCGTAGAACATAGGAACTATGTTGGAGTGGTCGGTAGTAGCTGGGACTTGGGTTAATGAAAGAGCATGCATCGCTAAAAATGAAGTTGTAAGTTGGTAAGGTTGTAATAACTGTGGAAGTTAGCTGTCGTAATATGACTCATTTCTAATTTCTAATGTTTTGATTCAGGAACAGTTTAGCGATTATTCATCTTAAAACAATTGGTAACGAAATGAAATGGCGCTTTATTTATGGACGCTCTTTATCTGCTATGGTTCTCAGCGTCCCATTCTATACTGGGCGCGAAAGACCGCTAAAATTTGCTCAGAGGCCTCTCTATCAGGCTTGAGGTTCTTTTACGTGCCGTAAATCTACGACACGGGATCAACGGTTTTACTTCTCTTCCGAAGGAAGCCATGCTAATGATTTTTGCGCCCGAAAAAATCCGCCGGGTTTGATCCCGCGACCTTGGGTGTATGAAGTCAGCAGTAACCA
The DNA here is from genome assembly GCA_030762935.1 of Hymenopus coronatus. Lineage (NCBI taxonomy): Eukaryota > Metazoa > Arthropoda > Insecta > Mantodea > Hymenopodidae > Hymenopus > Hymenopus coronatus. The sequence continues at coordinate 18,794,391 of CM060887.1, read as the reverse complement.
TTACACCACGGAGGGCGACAACGCTCAAAACATGTCCGTTAGTAGCGTCCTTAAATATTTTCAACAGATTTAATTGGTGTCGTCCTTTCTCGTCTCAACCACACAGGCTGAGAAAAAAAAATGCATAGCCTTACCACTGGAGCAGGAGAAAAATGAGATTAAATATAATACTATGATATTTAAAATTTACAATGTAAATCTTACTATCTTTATTCCCTTCTTTGTTAACACTTACCTACGGATTGCCATGTAATTATTCATAGATTATAGAATACATATTTCGACGCAAGCAGCCAAGTTACCCTCAGTTGTTGTCACCAGGCGAGACTAATCGATAAAGTTCGAGGAGACTAGCGGGCTTGATTTTGATACAGCTTTTGACAGCTGGCAGTGATACATTTTATTTTTGCATCTAAAAGCATTCTGTTATTCACTATCGAAAAAATAGAATGTAATACACACATGCGTTAATCTGTTCTAGAAAATCGATAGTGAGAAGTGAAAAAGACATGGGACTTAGGTCACCAGGTGTCGAACCCGGGATCTCTCGAATGCGAGTCGCACATTATACCGCGGTACTCCCTCGCTAGATGTGTATCTACTTAAATACTGACAGAACAATCTAAGACTTGGATATATGTGCAAATTAATTTGTGAAATATTACACATGATTTCAGGTTTGATATGTTGTTACAATTCTTGCGCTTCTTGTGCTGTTAAATAAAATGATAACCAAAAGGTAGAATAAGTTCAAAATATACAATGGAAACACAGTTATATTTCTGTAAGTTTCCATCTTTCTAGATCACTAAATAATTTAGATTTGTTGGAAAGTTATGAAGCACAGTGAGCAAATTCAATGCTATAGCTATAGGCAAGTATTATGTGCCTATATAGTAGGTAGAGAAGAAATTGTATTCCTCCCAAAAATTAGGGCTCTTGATTAAATGAGGCATTTTTAGAGAAAGATGCTGTGTGTCTATGCTGCATGTGAGGGCATCATAACTCAAAAACCAAAATTTTGTATTTAAGTATACTATCTCCAAGAATGTGACATGAAGATTTTCAGAATAAGTCCTCTCAATATAAACTATATGAAAAGATTTTTCGATTTTTTTTATGTTTTCAAAATGATCTAACAATTTTAATTGAAATTCTTACTTATATGACAAATAAACGTATATCTTGAATTTATTGGTAAGAGCATCTGAAGTTATATTCATTCTGAATGATGTTTGCTTAGCTGGTAAATAATATGAAATAGAGAATCCCTACAAAAAATGTAGATCTTGTGAAACACACAAATCGTGACACACACACACACACACACACTTATATATATGTGTGTGTGTGTGTATACCTATACTTTATATATTTTTTGTAGAGCTAACCTTTTCCGAGATATCCATATTACTGGTTTTAAAATTTCCAATACTTAGATTTTTATCAAATGAGAAGTAGTTATCATTTTTCTTACCCTGGTCAGGCTAAGAGAAGGGGATTTCAATTGCATCGAATAACGACAAGCTTTCCAAAGACTGGACTTTTGTTTTAGCCTATGTATTCCCGTATTTACCTTCTACTGATAAGAAATTAAGCAATACAGCCATTTCTGCTGGTCGTCTCCTTAGCGTGGTGGTAGCGTTGCTGCGGGAGACCTGGGTTCGATCCCCAGTACCGGCGTGGGGATTTTCCCCCCGCTGAGAGACCTGGCCCGGGGTGCACTCAGCCTCGTAAGGTCCCTGGGGGGGGCCAATTGAGGAGCTACTTGATGGAGAAGTAGCGGCTCCAGGTCATGAGGACCGCATTAACCGACTGGGGGGACTCGAGGCGCTGACCACCCAATACTGCACCCTATCCATGACGTCTGTAGTGGACCGAGATGGGGGACGCAGCGGCCGGGCGGTAGGCCAAGGTGAGCTGTCGTGCCATGGAGTTACAGCCATTTCTGCTAATGTTTATCTTGATTAAGGAACCGAGAGAACAGTAAGCTTTTCTAAGAATAATTCCTTGCAGGATAGATAAAGGAACCCATATGAATGGAACACATCTGAATGTTTTTCGCTAAACCACAAGGCTTTCTCAGATTCATTTTGAGGTAACATACCCCTATGGTAGCCTACAATATTATCTGCTTTTAAGTCCTGAGCTCCATAGTAACTTGTTGGATGTTACCAGGGCTGTCCCAGAAGTGCCCGAACCTAACAAATAAAGTACAAAAATGTTGAGGAAAAACAAATTTCTCTACAGTGTCTGCTTTCAGCTGGATACAATTTCCCCAGTGATGTTCATTAGCTTCGATACCCTGTTTATAGTGAGAACTATCGAGGTCTGCAAAATAGCATCAACTGCTGACTCCACTTCTTCATTGTTGGCAAATCTTCTTCCACCTTCTTCAAGTTTGGAAACCGAAAATGATCAGAGGGAGCTAAATCTGGCGAATAGGGTGCATGAGGAAGCAATTCGAACTTTAACTCATTGATTTTGGCCATGGCGATAATGGGCGTTTCAGCTAGTGCATTGTCTTGATGAAACAAAACTTTCTTTTTCGCTACATGCTGCCGTTTTTGCTCAATTTCATCACTGACACGCTGTAACAAGCAATATTCGCCATTGATTACTTTTTATTTTTTGAGCTAATGAATCAAAATGATCCCGCGTGCGTCCCAGAAAACTGACACCATGACTTGCCTGCAGATGGAACTGTCTTCGCCTTCTTTGGAGCCGATTCTCCCCTTCCAACCCAAAGTTCCGATTTTTCCTTCGTCTCAGGAGTGAAGTGATGGACCCATGTTTCATCCATTGTTATGAATCGTCGCAAAACTCAGCTTTATTGCAGCGAAACATTGCCAAACCCTGACTGAAACATCCTCACGACGCTGTTTTTGTTCTATTGTGAGCAAACGAGGCCCACTTTGCGTACAACTTTCTCATATCCAAATTTTCAGTCAGCATGCGATGCACAGAACTTTTTTGAAATGCCTGCAATATCTCCTAGTTCTTGCAACTTCAGTTGACGGTCATCCAATAACATTTTGTGGGTTTTCTTTACAATTTCTGGACTGGTAACCTCTTTTGGTTGACCACTGCGATGGTTCGTCTTGGCAACACGTACGGCCGAGCTTAAACTCTGCCACCCAATATTGTAAACGAAGAGCAGACTCCCCCGAAGTAGAATCTATCTCAGCTTTAATATTAGCTGAAATAAGACATTTCAAATGAAGGTATTGTATCACATAACGATGACCAGTTTTATCCTTGTTTACAAATTTTTTGAGAGCATTCACTAAAAGATGGCTGCCAAACAAATGCTAAACAATCGTCAAACTTCAAACTTTAGTTTTCTAAGGTTGGTTATTTTTAACATTATTATTGTTTGAAACAACAACCGCTATCTATACATCAGGTCGGGTTATTCTGGGACAGACACTGAAGCTTCATTGTCATAATTATTCATGTTATTGCTTACTTAATGTGTTAATTAATGATTGAGTTTTTAATTACCAGATGCCCTTCCATAGGCTTTGTTCATTACTTCCCTGGACTTGTACAGGTATTCGACCTCGCAGGTCAGACGACCTTCCAGCTCTTCGTATCGTATCCTTGGAGGATGCTGAACTAACTGTTGAACTTAGACACAAGTTTTGTATTTAATCCACTGTTCGTTTTTACTTTCTCTACATGTACAGTGTGTATAGTTTATAGAGAAGGTATTGTATTCAACTCAGAATTTCGATACGGATATTTCACCGGATATATATTTTTTAGGGTCTCCAGTATCTAAAAAGGGGATTTTCAGAAAAAGGTTCGTGTGCCTGGGAACACGATAACTCAAAAACGAAAAATCGGTAAAACACAAAACTTTGTATATAAGTTTAATATCTTCTAAGAATGCCACATGAAGATTTTGAGAAAAATCCCCCCAGCCCAAACTACCCTTTACAGGGAGCTTTTTTTCGAAAATGTCGATTTTCTCAAAATGGCTCTAACGATTTTGATTAAAATAGCCTATATTAAAGATATTTACCCGTCAAATAAAATGTATATCTTGAATTTTCTGATAATATTCGTGTGCCTGGGAACACGATAACTCAAAAACGAAAAATCGGTAAAACACAAAACTTTGTATATAAGTTTAATATCTTCTAAGGATGCCACATGAAGATTTTGAGAAAAATCCCCCCAGCCCAAACTACCCTTTACATGGAGCTTTTTTTCGAAAATGTCGATTTTCTCAAAATGGCTCTAACGATTGATTAAAATAGCCTATATTAAAGATATTTACCCGTCAAATAAAATGTATATCTTGAATTTTCTGATAATAGCCTCTGAAGACCTCTTTATTCTGGATGAATTTTGCTGGACTTTGTATAAGTAGTAAACCGTACATGATACACAAAAACTTACTACACAAAATATGTTAGATCTCGTTGAGACACACAATTTACTACATACTTATTTTTTTCGTGTAGTTGACCATTTTTGAGATATACCGTATTATTGGTTTAGTTTTAAAATACTTAAACTTTTCACATACCAGAATATCTTAACTCCTGGCAAAGCAAAGAACGAATTTCATCCAAATGGTAACCAGCTTTTAAAAGATTTGACTATCGTTTTAGTCCAGTGTATCCCATTATTTCCCCTTTTCTTACAAGAAAGCACGTTTAGAATGAAGTGGATAGAAGATAGGCTTTTTAATAATAATTTGTTACAGAGCTGTAGAGAAAGTCATGTAAATGGAATACATCAAACTTTTTAATGTTCGCTTTAGGATTCTAGGACATTTAGCGTGTATTTCCGTTGAAATCTCAGTTTCAAAATGTTCTATGGAATGCAATATCCTGTGTACCTAATATATAGGATCATTAAATTATAAGGTAACCCATCTCTCCACTATGCGAGAGATCTGGGAGTCGCCGGGAAAGTGGTGACGACTGGAGTTCTTACATTAAATAAATGCTGAAAATATTGACCATCTGCTCCCAGTCAGTCAGTATAACAAGTTAAAGATGTTCTCGTTCATTCACCTAAGCTCAGCAGCAGAAATCCCTGTGTAATATACAGAAACTCAGTGATAACATTATGCAAGAAATCATAAGGATTCCTGCTAAGTGTACTGCCCGTATGTCAGCAGAGGGTCAACATTTCCATAATTTATTTTAATATGTGTATTTTAGCGCGTCTTTGCCGGCACCACTTTCCCAGCAACTTTCGGATCTCTCGCGCAGTGGAGAGAGGCCGCGACAGGGTTTACCTTATAATTTAACGACCCAGATATAGGTGGTAGAGAAAGAGTTACGATTTTATCTTCTAGTTTCCACATGTAACAGGAAATTTTGCTAGTTACATATAATAATTCAACAAACTTCGACCCGCCTCGATAGTATAGGAGTAGCGTGTCTGCTTCATATTCAAGAGGTTGTGAGTTCGAATCTCGCTTAGGGTGAGCTACTCACTTAGTCTACGATAAAAAAAAAAGAAAACTTTAAAGCCTTAGTATGTTTCAAAGCCAACTAAGATATTTAATATATTTTAAGGTTACCATACAAACTTCATATACCCTAGGTCGCGGGTTCAATCCCGGGGGAGGACAATGATTTTTTCGGGCATCCTTCGGAAGGGAAGTAAAGCCGTTAGTCCTGTGTCGTAGATTTACAACAATAGTAAAATGTTATAAGTTATCGTTATGCGATTGTCAGTGCAAGTCGCTTCTTTGCTTGGCCAGGGGCAGAGCAAAAGAAAAACGGACACTTCCTGTCTGAGAAAAGTATAAGTACTTTACAACTGAAACCAATAAGAAGGAATCTTTCGGAAACGGTTTCCTCCACAACAAAAACGTAAAAGACATACATTGTGTATCTTGAAGAGATCTGCACTTTTTGTGCAGTACAGTTTAGCAGTTAAGCAAAATTCCAACAAAATAAATAGGTCTTCAAAGGATCTTCCCAGAAAATTCATATATACAGTTTATTTCGGACATAAATATTTTTAATATATGTAATTTTAATCAAAATTGTTAATCATTTTTATAAAATCAAAATGTTGGAAAATTTTTCCATGTAAAGGGTAGTTGTGGGTTGGGGGCTATTCTTGAAGATCTTCGTGTCGTATCCTTGGAAGATACCAAACCTAAATACTAAGTTTGGTATTTAACACACATATTTCTCTAAATTTTTTTTTTCGGACACAAGGGACCCCAAAACTAATATTTATGATGAAATCTCGATATCGAATTTTTGGGTGGAGTACAATACCTTTTCTATCCTATGTACATAGAGAGAAAGTAAAAACATTCGATAAATAAACATGGTCGAATGCGTCATCAACATTTGAGGACTAATGTAAGTATTGCAATCATAACCTGATAAAATCTCCCTTCCTATATATTATAAAGTATTAATAGTCTATTTCGCTGAATTTTCTTGTGAAATACATCACGTATTTTCATCTCTTAGAACAATTATCGACAACATGAAAACACTCGTGGTATTACTTATAATAAGCTAATAAACAGAAGAACAGCGTTAAAACACGGGAGATTAGTAAAAAATCTGATGCGTTCCATTCACATGACTTTCTCTACAACTCTGCAATAAATTATTGTTAGAAAACTTATGCTTCTATTTACTTCCTGCTAATGGAGAAAAAATTAACAGAAATAATCTTATTACTTGCTTCCTTGTAAGTAGAAGCGAAATAAGGGAATATCACAGGTTAAAGTGATGGTCAAAAGCTGGTTGCTATGAGACAGAAGTTCCTTTGTTTGCATGGACACGAGTTCACAAAGTCCTACATGAGAAAAGTATGTTTTTATAGCTGAAACCAAAAACAAGGAATATCTAAAAAACAATCAATTCCACGGAAAAAATGTATATAACATAAATTGTGTGTTTTAAAGTGATCTACATTTGTTGCGTTGTAAGCTTTTGTCCATCTCTTACGGTTTAGCAGTTATGCAAAATTCCGTAAAATTGACTCAGAATAAAGCAGTCTTCAGAGGCTATTCCCAGAAAATTCAAAATTATACATTTTATTTGCCAGGTAAGTATCTTTAATATACGATATTTTAATCAAAATATTTAGAGCCATTTTTTAGAAAATCAAAATTTTCGAAATAAGTTCCATGTAAAGGGTAGTTTGGGGTGGGGGGACTTTTCTCAAAATCTTCGTGTCGCATCCCTGGAAGATACTAAACCTAAATACCAAGTTTGGAATTTTACCGACTTTTCGTTTTTGAGTTATCGTGTTCACAGTCACACGGACACACACATGGACCTTTTTCTGAAAATACTTTTTTTGTATACAGGGGACCCTAAAACATATATTTCTCTATACACTATGTACATAGTGCGTATAGAAAAAGTAAAAATCAGCTAGAAATGAAAGTGATATGAGTGAATTAGTTTTAGCAAGCGGTGGAATGTTGACTTTAGGAAAGTAGGCCTCCTATATTTCCTCTTTATCTGTCGAACCTGCTTCCTTTTCTTTTTTTCAACCAAATATGGCTAGACAAATCTTCCCCATTATTAACATGATGCACGTAGCAGAAAAAAGCAGAACTATCAAACGCGCGAGAGGGCCGCAAAGTGACCGTTGCCGCCAATATATGACGCCATTAATGCAAATAAGTCGCCTCACACTCCTGGAATGTCCGACCATCCAGATTAACTTAAAACGGAAAGAATTTTCAACTAAACCAGTATTAGACAACTTTCTGCAACCTATAACATAATTTTTTCTGTATAAAAAGTAGGAGGAAAATTATGCTTGAATGTGTTTATAATGTACAAAATAATAAATAGAAAAACAAACGAAGGCAAACCAGATGAAGAAACTGCATACAAAGCAGCGGAATGAAGCAGAGAGAAACTCCAGTAAATTAAGTGAAAAGAAAATTAACTCCCAATTAAGGTGGGAGTTAGTTTTGAACACAATAGTAAAAAAAAAATCTTATGTATTACACTCACATGACTTTCTCTAGCTGTTCTACAAACTTCTTACATAAGATTATTCTTCTTTCTGCATCTTGCTAATCGAGGTACTCATTAGCACAATGTTCTTATTACTTAGTTCCTTATAAGTAGGAAGAAAATAAGGGAATACACTAGGCTAAACCGATACTCAAACGTTTTAAAAGCTGTCGTTATGCGATTGTCATAACAAATCGATTCTTTCTTGGACAGGAGTAGAACAAAAGAAAACCGCACACTCCCGTCTGAGAAAAGTATAAGTACTTCACAACTGAAACTAATAACAAGGAATACCTCGAAAACGGTAAGCTGAACGAAAAAAATGTAATTGACATAACTTGTGTATTTTAACAAGACCTACGTTTTTTGTAGAATAAGTTTTTGTCTATCTCTTACAGTTCACTGGTTATGCCAAATTAAGCAAAATTCATCCAGAATTAAACAGGTCTTTAGAAGCTATTCCCAGAAAATTCAAGATATATATATTTTTTGTCAGGTAAATATCTTTAATATACGATATTTTAATCAAAATCGTTGTAGCCATTTTTAAGAAAGTCAACATTTTCGAAAACAGTTCCATATAAAGGGTAGTTTGGAGTGGGGGATTTTTTCTCAAAATCTTCGTGTCGCATCCCTGGAAGATACTAAACTTAAATACCAAGTTTGGAACTTTAGATACTTTTCGCTTTTGAGTTATCGTGCTCACGGACACACACACACAGGACCTTTTTCTGAAAATGCTTTTTTTGGACACAGGGGGTCCTAAGACATGTATTTCCGGTAAAATCTCGGTATCGAACTTTTTGGTGGCATACAATACTTCTCTATCCCTATGTACATTATACATATGGAGCTAGATAAAGTAAAAATCTGATGTGGTGTTCAATTCACATGACTTTCGCTACATCTCTACAGCAAATAATTGTTAAAAAGATGTTTCTTATATTTATCTGATGCTAATTGGGAAAATATTAGCAGAAATGGTCTTATTTACTTGCTTCCTTGTAAGTAGAAAGCAAGTAAGGGAGTAGAATTCGTTAAAGTGATAGTCAAAAGCTGGTTGTTATGTCATTTAAGTTCCTTTGTTTATATGGACAGGAGTTGACAAATTCCTGTATGAGAAAAGTTTAAGCTTTTATAAGCTGAAATCAGTAACATGGCATATCTAAAAAACGATCAACTCCACGGAAAAAAAAAATATATATGACATAAATTGGATGTTTTATTGTGATTTACATTTTTTTTTATATCAAGTTTTTGTCTGTCTCTTACGGTTTATCAGTTATGCAAGATTCAATAAAAATCATCCATATTAAACATTTCTTTAAAGGCTATTCCCAGAAAATTGATGATACACATTGTATTTGCTACATAAATATCTTAAATATAAGACACTTTAATCAACATTGCTAGAGCCATTTTTGAGAAAGTCAACATTTTCGAAAAATGTTCTAGTAAAGGGTATTTGGATTTGGGTGTGGGGAGGATTTGCTTGAAAAGCTTCGTGTCGTATCCTTGGAAGATACCAAAATTAAATACCTTGGTGTTTAACGGTATTTTCGTTTTTGAGCTATGCTGCACACACACAAACACACACACACACACACACATTTTTCTAAAATGCTTTTTTTGGATTCAAGGGGTCATAAAGGGCTATTTCCAGTGAAATCTCGGTATCGAATTTTTTGGTGGAATACAATTCCTTCTCTATACAATATGTACATAGTACGTGTAGAGAAAGTATAATGTACATTAGAAATAGAGAAGTATTGTATTCCACCCAAAAATTTTATGTCGAGATTTCACCGGAAATACATGTTTTAGGACCCTTAAAAAATCATTTTCAGAAACAGGTCCGTGTGTGTGCGTGCGTGCGTGTGTGTGTGTGTGTGCGTGTGCGCGTGCGGTATTTAAGTTTGGTATCTTCCCAGTTGCGACACGAAGATTTTCAAGAAAATACCCACACCCCTAGCACCTTTACATAGAACATTTTTCGAAAATTTTGTTTTTCTTAAAAATCTCTATAATGATTTTGATTTAAAATCACATATTAAAGCCATTTCTATTACAAATAAAATGTATATCTTGAATTTTCTAGGAATAGCTTCTAAAGACTGTTTATTCTGGATGAGTTTTGCTTATCTTTGAATAACTAGTAAACCGTAACAATAGACAAAAACTTACAATACAAAAATTATAGATCTCGTTAAAATACAAAATTTATGTCATTCACATTATTTTCGTGGAACTTACCGTTTTCAAAGTATTCCTTGTTATTAGTTTCAATTGTGAAGTACTTACACTTTTCTTAGACGGAAGTGTCCGATTTTCTTTTGTTCTACTTCTGGTCAAGCAAAGAAGCGATTTGCAATGACAATCACATAACGACAGCTTTTAAAATATTTGACTGTCGGTTTAGCCTAGTGCATTCCCTTAGTTCCATTCTATTTATAAGGAACTAAGTAATAAAATTCTGCTAACGTTTATTTCGTTTAGCATGGTGTTGAAAGAAAAATTATTTTTTGTAAAAAAAACTTTGTAGAGTAGCTAGAGAAAGTCATGTGAGTATAACACATCAAATTTTTACCTAAAAAACATGCATTTCCAGTGAAATCTCTATATGATTTTTGGTTGGAATGCAACACTTTCTGTGCCTGCTCTACATGTTGTACGTGGTAGAAAAAGTAAAAAGTGTCGCCCCAAAATGCTCTAGACTGCGGAGAGCAAATTGTCTCTATTCCTTTCTCCACCTCCCTAATCCCCCGACTTTTGTTTTTGGTTTTAAAAGAGCTGTCGTGGAATTAGCAATTCACGTGTCTATGCTCTCTCTCTATCTCTTTCTCCCCTTTTGTAACCTAATTCCCCATTTTAGCTTACAGCATCCCCTCTTCTTCTTGCTAGTGAGTCAGCAGTTGCATTGGCGGCTCGTACTCCAGTTTAACTTGACATTGAAACAAAGATTTCTGCCTCTCCGTCCCACTATGTATTTTTATTACTTTCTCTAGTTCGTATATACAACGTATATAGTGGAAAGAGAAGGTATATTGCATTTCATCCAAAAATTCGATACCGTGATTTCATCGAAAATATGTTTTGAGGCTCCCTGAGTCCGAAATAAGCATTTTTAGAAAAAAGTCCGCGTGTGTCTGTGAACAGCATAGGTCAAAAACGAAAGGTTGGTTAAATACCAAACTTGGCATTTAAGTTCGGTATCTTCCAAGCATGCGACACGAAGACTGTCAAGAAAATCTCCCCACCGCCAACTACCCTTTTACATGGAGCATTTTTAGAAAATGTTGATTTTCTCAAAAATGGCTCTGTCGATTTTGATTAAAATATCTAATACTACAGATATTTACATGCAAACAAAATGTATATCTTGAGTTTTCTGGGAATAGCTTCTGAAGACATCTTTATTCTAAATGAATTTTGCGGAATTTTGCATATCTAGTAAACTGTAAGAGATAGACAAAAACTTACTGTACAAAACTTGCAGAGCTTGTTAACACACCCAATTTATGCATGTTTTTCGGGGAGTTGACCGTTTTGAGACATTCCTTATTGATGAAATGAAATGGAGCTTTATTTATGGACGCTCTTTAACTACTATGGTTCTCAGTGTCCCATTCTATACCGGGCGTGAAAGACCGGTTAATTTATCTCAGAAGCCTCTCTGTCACACTTGAGGTTCTTTTACGTGTCGTAAATCTACGACACGAGACGCACGGCTTTACTTCCCTTCCGAAGGAAGCCATGCTAAGAAATTTTACGACCGAAAAAATCTATCGTCCTCCGCCGGGTTATTTCTTGTTAATGGTTTCTGCTTTAAAATACTTACACTTTGTCAACTCCCGGCCGTAAAAACAGAGGCATTTCAATCATATAGCAATCAGTTTTTGAAATATTTGACTATCACTTTAGCCTATTGTATTCCCTTATTACCTTTATAATTACAAGGAAGCAAGTAAAAATACTATATCTGCTAATTTTTTCCCGATTAGCATGAAAGAAATGATAGAATACGCTTTCTAACAATATCTAATTTGTTGCTGAAATATAGAGAAAGTCATGTGAATGGAACACATCAGAGTTTTATTACTTTCTCTATGTACAATATACATAGTGTATAGGGAAGGTATTGTATTTCACCCAAAAATTCGATACAGAGATTTCATCGAAAATATGTTTTGAAGTTTCGCGAGTCCGAAAAAAAGCATTTTTAGAAAAAGGTTCACCTGTGTCTGTGGACAGCATAGCTCAAAAACGAAAAGTTTGTCAAATATAAAACTTGGTATTTAGGTTCGGTATCTTCCAACATGCGACACGAAGGTTTTCAAGAAAATCCCCCTACCCCCAACTACTCTTTACAGCAACATTTTTCGAAAATTTTGATTTACTCAAAAATGGCTCACAAGGTTTTGATTAAAATACCGTATATTTAAGATATTGACATCGCAAATAAAATGTATATTTTGAGTTTTCTGGGAATGGCCTCTGAAGAACTCTGCGTTCTGCTTGAATTTTGTATAACGACTAAACCGTAAGAGATGAACAAAAACTTACTGCACAAAAAATGTAGATCTCGTTATTTTTTGTTTTTGGAGAGTTTAACACCCGCTTTTACTACTTGTGGCATTGCAGGTGATGACAATAATGATATATAAAATGAAGATGGAGCACCGTTGGAATGCGATAGTGGGGGAAACCGCAGAACCCGGAGTAAACCCGACCCTGCGCCCGCATTGTCCACCACAAAGCTCACATACGGTCGCTTGGGATCGAACTGGGTCGTCTAGGGAGAGATGTGTAGTCTAACCAGTCGGCCACGGTGCGCCCTACGTTTTACATGTTTTGTGTAGTACGTTTCTGTCTGTCTCTTACGGTTTATAGTTATGCAAAATTCAGAAAAATTCATTCGGAATAAATAGTTCTTTTAGAGTCTATTCCCAGAAGATTAAATATATACATTTTATTTGTCATATATGGCATTTTAATCAAAATCGTTACAGCCATTTTTGAGAAAATCAAAATTTTCGAAAATGTTTCCATGTAAAGAGTAGTTGAGGATGAGGGGATTTTCTTGAAAATCTTCGTGTTGCATCCTTGGTAGATACTGAACTTAAATACCAACTTTTTTATTTTACGGATTTTTCGCTTTTGTTCACGGATACACGGAGACATATAAATACTAAAAATGTTTTATACAGGGGACCCTAAAACGTGTATTTCTGGTGTAATTTCAGTATCGAATTTTTGAGTGGAATTTAATAGCTTCTCTGTACAGCATGTACTTGGTAGAGAAAGTAAAAATTAAGGAGAAAAGTGTGTGTGAGTGAGAGAGGGGGGAGAGGGGGGGGGAGGACTGGAAGCGAGAGACATAAAAGATTAGATGATCCTCTTAAGCATGAAATGCACTTTAACCATGCAATTGAGATTTCTTAAGCAGAAAACCTAATGGAACTAAATCGTGAAAGTGCTATTTCTTGCAGTAACTTGATGCAGTTCCTTTATTCACAGTGTGCGCTGTAACCTTCTAGTTTCATAGAGATAATGATTACTTTTGCTCTTGACTTTCAAACTTTAGATCAATTCATTTTTACTTTCTCCATACGCACTATGTGCATAGTGTATAGAGAAAGTATTGCACTCCACCAAAAATTCGATACCGAGATTTCACCGGAAATATATGTTTTAGGGTCCCTAATATCCAAAAAAAGCATTTTCACAAAAAGGTCCGTGTGTATGTGTGTGTGTGTGTGTGTGTGTGTCCGTGTGTCTGTGAACACGATAACTCAAAAACGAAAAGTCGGTAAAATACCAAACTTGGTATTTAAGTTTAGTATCTTCCAGGGATGCGACACGAAGATTTTGAGAAAAATCCCCCCACCCCCAACTACCCTTTACATGGAACTTTTTTCGAAAATTTTGATTTTCTCAAAAATGGCTCTAACGATTTTGATTAAAATTTCGGATATTAAACACACTTACCTGACAAATGAAATGTATATCTTGAATTTTCTGGGAATAGCCTCTGAAGAGTAGTTTATTCTGGATGAATTTTACTAAATTTTCAATAACTGCTAAACCGTAAGAGATGGACAAAAACTTACTACACAAAATATGTAGAGCACATTAAAACACACAATTTATGTTATATACATTTTTTTTCGTGGAGTTCGTCGTTTTTGTGACATTCCTTATTTTTGGTTTCTGCTATGAAAAACGTACACTTTTCTCATACTGGAACTTGTCAACTCCTATCCATATAAACAAAGGAACTTCATTGACATAGCAACCAGCTTTTGACTATCACTTTAACCTACGGTTGTCCCTTATTTCACTTCTACTTACAAGGATGCGAGAAATAAGACTTTTTCTGCTAATTTTTTTATCTGATTAGCATAAAGTAAATAGAAGTATAAGCTTTTTAAGAATTATTTGTTGCTGGGATATAGAGAAAGTCATGTGAATGGTACACATCAGCTTTTTTCTTTTTATATTCCTTTTAATTTCATTACACGTACTATGTACATAGTGTATAGAGGAGGTCTTCTAATGCACCCAAAAAGTCGATACCGAGATCTCACCGGAAATACATATTTTGGGTCCCCCTGAAACCTGAATAAAAAGGTCCGTATGTGTGTGTGTGAACAGAATAGCTCATAAACAAAAATACCGTTAAATGCCTAACTTCGTATTTAATTTTGGTATCTTTCAGGGATGCGACACGAAGCTTTTCAGAAAGATCCCCTCACTCCAAACTATCCTTTACATGGTAAAAAATTCGAAAATGTTGATTTTATCAAAAATGGCTGTAACAAATTTGATTAAAATATCGTATATTTAAGATACTTATGTGACAAATAAAATGTATATCTTCTATTTTCTGGGAATAGTCTCTGAAGACATCTTTATTCTGAATGAATTTTACGGAATATTAAATAACTGGTAAACCGTAAGAGCTAGACAAAAACTTACTACATAAAACATGTAGATCGCGTTAAAACACGAAATTTATGTCATATAAATTTTTGTCGTGGAGTTGGTCGTTTTTGAGATATTCCTTGTTATTGGTTTCAACTTTAAAAATCTTACACTTTTCTCATACAGGAGTTTGTCAACTCCTGTCCATACAAACAAAGGAACTTCAGTCACATAGCAACCAGCTTTTGACTATCATTTTAACCTATGGTACTCCCTTATTGCGCTTCTACGTACAAGGAAGCAAGTAATAAGACTATTTCTGTTAATTTTTTCTCGATTAGCATAAAGTAAATAGAAGCATAAGCTTTTTAACAATAATTTGCTTCTGAGATGTGGCGAAAGCCTTGTGAATGAAACAGATAGGATTTTTTCTTTTTATATACCTTTTTACTTTCTCTACACGTACTGTGTACATAGTGTATAGGGAAGGTATTCTAAAGCACCTTAAAATCTCGCCGGAAATACATATTTTGGGTCCCCCTGAAAACAAAAAGCATTTTTATAAACAGATCCATGTGTGCGTGTGTGTCTGTGGACTGATAGCTCAAAATACCGTTAAATACCTAACTTGGTATTTAACTTTGGTATCTTCCACGAATGCGACACAAAGTTTTCCAGAAAGATCCCCCCACGCCAAACTATCCTTTACGTGGAAAAATTTTCAAAATTTTTGATTTTCTCAAAAATGGCTAACGATTTTGATTAAAATATCATATATTAAAGAGTTTATATAACAAATAAAATGTATATCTTGAATTTTCTGGAAATAGCCTCTGAAGACTACTTTATTCTGGATGAATTTTGCGGAAGCGTGCACAACTGGTAAATTGTATGAGATAGACAAAAACTTACCAGACATAAAATGTAGAGCTCGCTAAAACACAAAATTTATGTTATATACATTTTTTTCGTGGGTTTGACAGTTTTAAGATATTCATGAATATTACTTTCAGCTTTAAAATACGTATACATTTCTTATACGGGAATTTGTCAACTCCTGTCCAAGTAAAAGTACTTCAATCACATAGCAACCAGCTTCAAAACATTTGACTATCGATTTAGCTTAGTGTACTCCCTTATTTCCCTTCTACTTACAAGGAAGCAGGTAATGTCATCTTTCTGCCATTTTCTCTTTATTGACATTAAGTAAATAGAAGTATAAGCTTTTTAACCATCATTTGTTGCAGAAATGCAAAGAAAGTCATGTGAATGGAGCACATCAGATTTTTTTTTTTTTTCAATATCCTCTTTTTTTTTTTTTTTTTTTTTTAATTTCACTAGAACGTACATAGTAGGTATAAAGATAGAGAAGCTATTGTTGCATTCCACCCAATATTCGATACCGATATTTCACTATAAATACGAACTTCAAAATCTCCTGAATCAAAAAATCGGATGTGTTCAATTCACATGTTTTTCTCTTGCTTTTCCACAAACAAACTTTCCTTAAAAACATTATTCTTTTATCTATCTCATGATAAAAAATAGTTTATTAGTGCTTCTTTGTAGAAGAAAGGTAAATAAGAGAATACACTAGGCTAAGCGATAATCGAATCTTTTGAAAGCCGGTCAGTAAGTGAAATAATTGAAATTTCGATTCTCTTTGCTTGCTAAAAGTAAACATAAATATGACATAAAATATATGTATGTAAAACATTGTAGTAACTTCTGTTTAGCTGTTCTTAACCACCCTCTTCTCTATTGGCAGCCTTCTCAGATCTCAGCTGTGTTGCCTTAAGTATAAATTTACCTAGCCCGTCCACGTCTTCCGTGCCTGCCAGTAGCGTCCAACATGCTTCTAGCTCTAAATTCGCGGCGGTAAAGAATCGCGGTAAATATTTTTCCTCCATTCCTCCGTACTGAGGCAGTACCTGTCTTGTCACGGGGCTAAGAGTTATTCAGAAGGGAAGATAAATCGTAGATAATAATATAAATTATACCAAGAAGGGAAATATAAATGTACATTGAACATGGGAAGGGCAGAAAGATTTCTAACACGTCTAAGTAGCCGAGTTGTCACGAGCCGGCGAGCAACCCCGAAAATACCGTTAGGATCAGAGCATTGAACCGAAGGAGTGAGAGAAAACAATGCTACCGCTGGTCAGGCGACACTTTTTGGGGCACATCGGCAAAGCAAAGATGTGATATTTAGGTGTGTGGTGTAGCCCTTGGTTGTGACGGAAATAGTTAATTTTAATACAGACCAGAGTACGAACGAGATCACTGCATCAAAATAATAGTCGCGGTCGGGCAAAGTGTAGTTTCACAGTAGAAAATTTAGGAGGAATGCGTGTGTGTTCGACGGTGGAAAAAGACCGAACTAAATGAATTGTGTCTTACCACACCCGAAAAGGGCCGCCCTCCGTGGTGTAATGGTTAACATATTAACTTCATACGCCCAAGGTTGCGAGTTCAAACCCGGCGGAGGACGATGGGTTTTTTCGGGCGTAAAAATCCGTAGCGTGGCTTCCTTCGGAAGGGAAGTAAAGCCGTTGGTCCTGTTGGTCACGTAAAAGAACCTCAAGCCTATTAGAGAGGTCTCCGAGGTCTTTCACGCCCAATATAGAATGGGACGCTGAGAACAACCACAGCAGTTAAAGAGCGTCCTTAAATAAAACACCATTTCATTTCATTTCCACACCCGTAAAGAGTTTCCACGCTAGCAAAATCCAGAGCTGGGGCACCCACAAATCCACACCATTCCTAATACCCTAAACCTGCGCTCGGGATCCGAACCCGTAACTACGTTACCGCCCCAGCAACCCTACATCTTGCCAAGATATGGGCCCACGATTCTTCTTTCTCGCAAATGGGGAAGAAATGAAAACATTGCGAGAGTGCCGCCACTGAAGCTATTAGAGCAGCGAGCGCGAGATTAGCTATGATAACGCGAAACATAGGTCCCTTCGGGTTTCACTCCCGTCATAATGTAGTTCTCGTTTCCCTTCCTCTGATGGCAAAGAATCTAACAGTTTTGGGCTTGCACCTCCCCAGTTCTGCTATTTATATCAAGTGACTCTTTCATGAATGCTTCGATCTCACCCTTCGCGTGAAGTCCTCGCTTAAGTGTCCCACCATAACAGGATTCTAGTAAGCTTTCTTATTATTTTAATTCTGATTGTTACACGAAAGACTAATTTTAGCTTTAATTTGAACACAAGTTTATTGCTTCAATGTCTAAAAGTTCCACTTTTTATAGACTCTTGAATTAGTATAGCATTAATGGTTAGAAATGAAATGCCGTGTTATTTATGGGCGTTCTTTAACTGCTGTGGTTCTCAGCATCCCATTCTAAATTGGGCGTGAAAAACCGCTTAATTTTGCTCTGAGGCCTCTCTTTCAGGCTTGAGGTTCTTTTACGTGCCGTAAATCTATTACACGGGACCAACAACTTTATTTCCCTTCCGAAGGAAGCCATACTACGCATTTTTACGCATCGTTCTCCGCCGGGTTTGAACCCGCGAAGTCAGCATGGTAACCATTACACCACGGAGGGCGATTCAATGGTAAGAAAGCGATATGTTTCATTCACATGTCTTTCTCTATATCACCGTAACACAAAATTGTTAAAAATAATATTCTTCTATTTACTATATGATAGTCGAGATAAACCTTAGCAGAAATTGTCTTAACTACTTCTTCCTTGTAAGTAGAAAGAAGATAAGGGAAAACACTAGACTAAAGTGTTAGTCAAATCTTTTAAAAGCTGGTCGTTATGTGGTTGAAGTCCGTTTCTATGCAGAAGTTGATAACTTTCCGTGTGAGGAAAGTATTTTAAATCTGAAACAAATAACTTGAAATATCTCAGAAATGAAATAGGATCTGAAGCTTTCCTGGCAACGAACATATTCTAGACGTTCTCGGGTTTCATCACTACATCTGATTTGAAGCCCGAGAACGTCTAGAATATCTCAGAAATAGTCAATTCCACAAAACAAAACAAAACAAAAAAAAAACAAAAAAAACGTATGAACATAAATTGTGTGTTTTGACGAGATCTACATTTTTTGTGTAGTAAGTTTTTATCTATTTCTTAGGTTTACCAGTTATGCAAAATTCAGGAAAATTCATACAGAATAAAGAGATCTTCATAGGCTATTCCCAGAAAATTCAAGATATACATTTTATTTGCCGTGCAAATATCTTTAATATATGGTATTTTAATCTAAATCTTTAGAGTCATTTTTGAGAAAATCAAAATGTTCAAAAATTTTACCATGTAAAGAGTAGTTTGGGATGGTGGGATTTTCCCCAAAGTCTTTGAGTCTCATCCTTGGGAGATAAACTTAAATATCAAACTCGGTAAATCTCTTATATTTAAGATATTTACATGACAAATAAAAAGTATATTTTTAATCTTCTGGGAATAACCTCTAAAGACTTCTTTATTCTGGAGCTCCTTAAAACACACAATTTATATCATATTTATGTCGTATACATTTTCACCATTTTCGAGATATTCCTTGTTATTTGTTTCAGTTTTAAAATACTTTTCTCATACAGGAACTTGTCAACTCCTAACCACGCAAAGAAGTGACATTCAATACCATAGTAACCACATTGTAAAACATGTGACTGTGTGTTTAGCCTAGTGTATTCCCTTATTTCCCTTCCACTTATAAGGAACTAAGTAATAAGACCGTTTTTGCTAATGCTTATCTCATTTAGAATGAAATAGATGGAAGAATAAGCTTATTAACAATAATTGTTACAGAGACGTGGAGAAGGTTGTGTGAATGCAACACATAAGATTAGTTTGGTTATGTAGAGAGGCGGAGCTTGAATGTTCGCCATGTAAAATGGCTATCTGTATGTCACTCACCTTGTGGAGCTTTTTCTTGATAATCAGGGGATTAAATACCTTCTCAGCACCTTTAAGTTTTGAGCGCCCCTATATGGATTCAGAATAAACAAGTGAACAACGGGACTTTCCAGGAAGATGACCTGATTTGGTTGCAGCGCACAAAGCATCAGCAACTCAACAACGTCCCTATTGCGTGGCAAAGGAAATCAATGAAACGGTCTATCGTATCCAGAAGCCGCTTCACGCCAGACTTCCTGATGCCATAAGATCTCTTCGGGATGACTGGCTCTTAAGGTTTGCTTTCCTCCAATCTGAAAACTGAACTGAACTAGAACTTAAAACTGAAAAGTTGTATTCAGTTAAGTTTTCAGTTCAGTTTCAGTTGTGCTAAGAAGAAAGTGGGTTTGAGTTGGATACTTTGATTTTTTTTTTGTTTTGTTTTTTTGTTTTTTATGATGAATTAACAGATAGTACTGATTATGCACAAAGTTAATACATCATGATGTTAATCCTCCATAATGCCAGTCTGTTGTACTACACTTTATTCCAGAATATTTGAACTTGTTTAAGAGCTAAAACTGACTGAAAATTATTAAACATTATACTGTAAACCTTATTTGCTTACTTGATTTTCCAAATTCCTCTCCCATTTCCTTACAACGCCTCTGTTTCTTCTCTGTGTTTCTATACTCGGGATCTTGTACGTTGTATAAAAGTTCGTTATGACGAATAAAGTCAATTATTCTGTCTTCCTCAATTTGTGAAAACTTTCGTTTCCCACTCATTAGGTACAGATATTTAAACCAAATTACAAATACCGTAACTATAACCTCACTATATTATCTCGGCGTCCAAAGCTCAACTGACTGAACTGAAAAAACGACTTCCACCTTAATTTTCGCCGCCTAGATTTCTAGTGGAAAACTTAAAATTTCTAGTGACAAACGAGAAAGGAGACATTCAGTTGTCAATTCAGTTCAGTTTCGTTAAGTTCTCGGGGCCGGAGGAAAACACTTCCATAGTAAACAATGACACAGTTCGTGATCACGTGATGCGAACTAAGAATTTTTAAGTTAGTTTTCAGTTCAGTTCAGTTTTCAGATTGGAGGAAAGCAAACCTTTAGGAAAGAGAAATGTTGCACACTGGCATAGATTTCTTTAGTTCCTTATATACATGGAAGAGAAGAGACATCAATGGTTACAAAACTGTGTCAGATGTTAGTCCTGGCGAGATGCGTCTATTGGCTGCCTTTGTAAGACATGAAATGTTTCAGCAATCTGAAATTATAGAAAATCGAACGAGGAATATATCTCATGGACAGTTACCTGAGTACTTAGGACATAATAATTGTACGAGTATAACTCTGTCTGGCTTGAACGTAGAAGAATTCACCTGTTTAACCAAAAAAATGTAAAAAATTGACAAAATTCCTGTATGAGAAAAGAATAAGTTTTTAAAGCTGAAACCAAAAACAAGGAATATCTTAAAACCAATCCACTCCACGAAAAAAAGGTATATAACATAAATCGTGTGTTTTAAGGTGCTCTACATGTTTTGTGTGTAAAGTTTTTGTCTATCTCTTACGGTTTAGCAGTTATGCAAAATTCCGTAAAATTCATCCCGAATAAAGTGGTCTTCAAAGGCTATTCCCAGAAAATTCAAGATAAACACTTTGTCAGGTACACATCTTTAATATACGATATTTTAATCAAAATCGTTAGAGCCATTTTTGAAAAAATCGAAAGTTCCTTGTAAAGGGTAGTTTGGGGTGGGGGGATTTTTCTTCAAAATCTTCGTGACGCATCCCAGGAAGATATTAACTTAAATACCAAGTTTGGTATTTAACCGTCTTTTCGTTTTTGCGTTATCGTGTTCACGGACACACACACACACACAGACCTTTTTCTGAAAATACTTTTTTTGGATACAGGGGACCCTAAAAGATGTATTTCTGGTGAAATCTCGGTATCGAGTTTTTGGGTGGAGTGGAATACTTTCTCTATACACAATGTACATAGTACGTGTAGAGAAGTAATCAGAGACTAGAATGGTTACAAAATTGTCAGATGTTAGTCTCTGTTCGTCTATTGGCTACCTCTGTAAGCTATGAAACGTTTCAGCAATCTGAAAATAGAGAAAGTTAATTGAGGGGCACATCTCATAGTTACTTGAATACTTAGGATATGAATAATAACTGTTGAATTGTTGAAACAAATAAAGAAATCTGATGTGTTCCATCACAGGAATTTCTCTACATCTCTGCAATAAATTATTTTTAAGTAGCTTATGCTTCTATTTACTTCATGCTAATCGAGAAAAAATTAGCAAAAATAGTCTTATTACTTGCTTCCTTGTAAGTAGGATCGAAATAAGGGAGTGTCATAGGTTAAAGTGATAGTCTAAAGCTGGTTGCTAAGTGACTGAAGTTCCTTTGTTTGTATGGACAGGAGTTCAAAAAGTCCTGTATGAGAAAAGTTGAAGTTTTTTATAGCTGGTACCAAAAACAAGCAATATCGCAAAAACAATCAACTCCACGAAAAAAATGTATATAGCATAAATTGTGTGTCTTAATGTGCTCTACAATTCTGGTAAGTTTTTGTCTCTCTCTTACAGTTTATCAGTTACACACAATTCCGTAAAATTCATCCAGAATAAAGTAGTCTTCAGTGGCTATTCCCAGAAAATTCAAGATACACATATTGTTTGTCAGCTATATATCTTTAATGTCCGATATTTTAATCAAAATCGTTAACCATTTTTTAGAAAATCAAAATTTTCGAAAAAAACTTCCATGTGAAGGGTAGTTTGGCGTGGGGGGATATTCTTGAAAACCGTCGTGTCGCATTCTTGGAAGATACTGAACTTAAATAACAAGTTTGGTATTTAACGGTCTTTTAGTTTTTGAGTTATGCTGCCCACAGACACACGAACGGTCATTTTTCTAAAAATGTTTTTTTTTTTTTCTTTTTTGTAATCAGGGTGTCTTAAAACATTTATTTCCGGTGAAATCTCGGTATCGAATTTTTGGGTGCATTACAATACCTTCTCTATACACGATGTACATAGCACGTATAGAGAAAAGTAAAAAACAACTAAATAAATAAAACAACTTATAAGTGTGTTTATTCAGTAAATTAAAACTTATTTAGCAGCTTGTTAAGGATTACGAATATTATATTTTTACTTTGTCTACTTGGTACATACTACACAGGTAGAGATGATACTGCACTCCACCCCAAAATACCAAGATTTCACTGGAAATTCACGTTTTAGGGCCCTTTATAACAAAAATTAGCATTTTAAGAAAAATTTCATGCATGTGTATGTTCGTACTTGTGTAGTTTTGAGCAACATAACTCAAAAACGAAAAGTCAATTAAACACGAAAGTTGATAATTAAGTTCAGCATCTTTCAAGAAAATCACTCCACCCCAAACTACCTTTCATATGGAACAATTTTCGAAAGTGTTAATTTTCTCAAAACTGGCTCTTAACGATTTTGATTAAAGAATTTTATGGGAACGGCTTCTGATATCCTTTTTATTATTGGTGACATTTGCATAACTGTAAATTATAAGAAAAAAAAAACAACAAATTCTGCACACAAAAAAAAAAAAAAAAAAACCTAGATCTCGTTAAAATACACAATTTATTTCATATATATTTTTAGTCGTTAACCATTTTCAAGATATTACTTTTTATTCGTTTCAATTTTAAAATAGTTATACTTATCTTAAACAGGAAGTAATCATATGTATTTGTTTTGCTTTACTCCTGGCCATACAAAGAAGCGAATTTCAATGACAAACATATTGCAATCAGCTTTTAAAAAATTTGACTATTTTTACTTAGTGTATTACCTTATTTCCCTTCTATTTACAAGACTGTTTCTGGTTATATTTAAAATCTTTTGTAATAATAGTTTGTACACAGTGTGTGGAGAAATTCATATGAGTGCACCAGATGAAGTCTTTTTACTTTCTCTATACGCACTATGTACATAGTGTATAGAGAAGGTATTGCACTCCACCCAAAAATTCGATACCGATATTTCACCGGAAATATATATTTTAGGGTCCCCAATATCCAAAAAAAGCAATTTCACAAAAAGGTCCGCGCGCGCGCGCGCGTGTGTGTGTGTGTGTCCGTGTGTCTGTGAACACGATAACTCAAAAACAAAAAGTCGGTAAAATATCAAACTTGGTATTTAAGTTTAGTATCTTCCAGGGATGTGACACGAATATTTTGAGAACAATCCCCCCCACCACAAACTACCCTTTACATGGAACTTTTTTCGAAAATTTAAATTTTCTTAAAAATGGCTCTAACGATTTTGATTAAAATTTCGTATATTAAAGATATTTATCTGGCAAATAAAATGTATATCTGGAATTTTCAGGGAATAGCCTCAGAAGAATAGTTTATTCTAGATTAATTTTACTGAATTTTGAATAGCTGCTAAACCCTAAGAGATAGACAAAAACTTACTACACAAAAAATGTAGAACACGTTAAAATACACAATTTATGTTATATACACCTTTTTCGTGGAGTTCGTCGTTTTTGAGACATTCCTTATTTTTTGTTTCTGCTACGAAAAACTTATACTTTTTTCATACAGGAATTTGTCAACTGCGGTTCATACATACAAAGGAACTTCAGTGACATAGCAACCAGCTTTTGATTATCCCTTAACCTATGGTACTCCCTTATTTCGCTTCTACTTACAAGGAAGCAAGTAATACGGCTATTTCTGCTATTTTTTTACTGATTAGCATGAAGTAAATAGAGGTATAAGCTTTTAAGAATAATTTGTTGCAGAGAGTAGAGAAAGTCATGTGAATGGTACACATCAGATTTTTGCTTTTGTTTTCTTTTATGTAGTCTAGTTGATCATATCGCTCCATGAATGAAAGTGCTGAATGATGCTGAAATGTTGTCGGGGTCCATTGAGCTTAAAGTTACTCGACATTCTATTTCTCAGGGTAAGGAAATTCCCCGATAAAATCCCTATCTAGGTAACTCACCCTTAGCGAGATTCGAACTCGCGACCTGTTGAATGTGAGGGAGGCACGATACCACCACACTACCCAGGCGGGTTACGCCATACATGTAAAATATATCCATATCGATTTTTTTTTACTTTTATTTATTTATTTTTACTTTCTCTACACGTAATATGTACATAGTGTATAGAGAAGATTTTGTAATGCACCCAGAAATTCGATGCTGAGATTTTACTGGAAATACATGTTTTAAGACCTCCTGAATCCAAAAAAGAGATTTTTAGAAAAATGTCCGTGTGTGGGGGGGGGGGGCAGAATAGCTCACAAACGAAAATACTGTTAAAAATCAAACTTGATATTTAAGCTTGGTATCTTCCAAGGATGCGACAAGAAGGTTTTCAAGAAAAAAAAACACCCTAACTTCCTTTACGTGGAACACTTTCGAAAATTTTGAGTTTCTCGAAAATGGCTCTAACGGTTTTGATTAAAATCTTTTACATTTAAGATATTTACATGTCAAATAAATTGTATATATTCTATTTTATGGGAATAGGCTCTAAACATATGTTTATTCTGGATGACTTTTGCATAACTGGTAATCCGTAAGAGACAGACAGAAACGTACCTTGTAAAAAATGTAGAGCTCGTTTTTTTTGTTTTTTTTTATGTAGCTTAACGTCCTTTAATCTGGTTGGTCATATCGGATGATGAATGAATTTGGAGAAGGGATGCTCAAATGATTTCGGAGTCCATGGAGCCTAAAGTTACTCGACATTTGTATTTTCAGGATAAAATCTCATGTGTTCCATTCACATGACTTTCTCTACATCTGTGCAATAAATTGTTAAAAAGCTTATTCGTCTTTTTACTTAATGCTGATCGAGAAAAAAAATCAGCAGAAAGGGTTTTATTACTTGCTTCCTTATAAGTAGAAGGGAAATAAGGGAATGCACTAGGCTAAAACGGTAGTTTTAAAATGTGGTTGCTATGGGACTGAAATCCGTTTTTTTTGCCCGGCCAGGAGTTGACAAGGTCCCTTATGAGAAAGTATAAGTAAGTACTTTAAAACTGAAACCAATAACAAGGAATATCTGAAAAACGGTCAAATCCATGAAAAAATTGCAGATGTAATACACTGTGTATATTTGTCTATTTCTTACGGTTTACCAGTTATGCAAAATTCCGCAAAAATCAAAAATGTCTTCAGAGGCTATTCCCAGAAAATTCCGGATATACATTTTTTTTCCTGGTGGAAATGGCTTTAATATGTGGTATTTTAATCAAAATCGTGATAAAATCAAAAACATTTCGTAAATTATTCCATGTAAAGGGTAGTTTGGGGTGGCGGATTTTCTTGAAAATCTTCGTGTCGCACCCTTGGAAGATTAAATACCAAGCCTTTTCGTTTTTGAACTATGCTGTTCACAGAAACACACACATACACACATACACACAGACACACATGCTTTTTTTTGTATTCAGGGAGTCCTAAAACATGTATTTCCGGTGAAATCTCGGTATCAAATTTTTGGATGGAATACAGTACCTTCTCTTTACACTGTACATAGTACATGTAGAGAAAATAACTCGCCCCTAAGCGAGATTCAAACTCGCGACCTGTTGAATGTGAGGCAGACACGCTACTTCTCTATTACCCAGGCGAGTTACATCGAATTTTTGGATACAATGCAATACTTCTTCTGACCTAAATAACGGATAGGACGTTTAAACGTGCGTTATGCCATCTCATATATGTTTCTCGGTTTAATGAAACCTTTTAAGAGGAATCTTTAGGAAAGGCTATGAAGTGAGCAGTGAAAAAGGGAATAAAAGGAGCAGGAAATATTTCGATAAGCACCCACACGGAGGAGGGAAATGGAAGGAAGCGAAAAAGGAGGATTAATTTGGAGAAGTGCGAGAAGAACGTGAGAGAGTTGAACCCTCTGACAACACAAGGCAATAAAGTGGGAGCAGTTGGTTCCCCTCAATACAGAGGAGGGTAGGCTGAAGATCCGCCTAGGGGTGTTTGTAAAACCTTAAACGCCTTTATGTTTGCCTCCATCCTGATTTCTTCCCATCGCGGCCTTAGAATCTGATCATCACTTTACCAGTTTTCGTCTAAGCACGCTCTAAACTGTGCAGATATTTTCTTGACGTTGCCATGGTACTCCTCCAGCAAAGCAGAGAAAACTTCCAGGTGCATATCAGCGCCAATGGTTACCGAAATTTTGCCCTGTAGGAATTTTTTTTTTATCATACCAGTAAATCTATTGACATGATCATTGCATTTAAGGTAATACATCAGCTGTAAAACTTGATAAAAAAATCTTATGTGTTCCATTCACATGACTTTCTCTACATCTCTGCAACAAATTATTGTTAAAAAGCTTATGCTTCTATTTACTTCATGCTAATCGAGAAAATATATAGCAGAAATAGTCTTATTACTTGCTTCCTAGTAAGTAGAAGTGAAATAAGGGAGTACCATAGGTTAAAGTGATAGTTCCTTTGTATGGACAGGAGTTGGGAAATTTCTGTATGAGAAAAGTATGTTTTTCGTAGCTGTAATTGAAAACAAGGAATATGTAAAAAATGATTAACTCCATGAGAAAAATGTATTTACATAAATTGTGTGTTTTAACGTGCTCTACATGTTTTGTGTGGTAAGTTTTTGTCCATCTCTTACGGTTCAGCAGTTATCCAAAATTCCATAAAATTGATCCAGAATAAAGTAGTCTTCAGAGGCTATTCCCAGAAAATTCAAGATAATGCATTTTATTTTTGAGGTAAATATGTTTAATATACGATATTTTAATCGTTAGTCATTTTTAAGAAAATCAAAATTTTCGAAAAAAGTTGCACGTAAAGGGTAGTTGGGGGTGGGGGAATTCTTTAAAATCTTCGTGTCGCATTCTTGGAAGATACTGAACTTAAATACCAAGTTTGGTGTTTAACGGACTTTTCGTTTTTGAGCTATGTTGCCAACAGACACACACACGGACATTTTTCTAAAACTGCTTTTTTTGGATTCAGGGGTCCCTAAAAGATATTTTTCCGGTGAAACCTCTCTCAAATTCAAACTTCCAAACTCTGTGGGGAATAAGGAATAATTCTGGCTAAAGAAAAATTCCCCGCCTCAGCCGGGGATCGAACCCGGGACCTCCGGGTGAGAAGGCAGCTCGCTGATAACTCGACCACGGAGGCAGTCTAACAAATTATTGTTAATAAGTGTACTGTTTATTTCGTGCTAAAACATTAGCAGAAATGGTCTTATTATTTATTTCCTTATAAGTAGGAGGGAAATAAGGGAATGCACTGGGTTAAATCGACATTAAAATGTTTTAAATGTGATTGATTCTTTTTTGAGCCCAGGAGTTGACAAGTTCCCGCATAAGAAAATTGTAAGTATATTATAACTGAAATCAATAACAAGCAATACCTCAAAAAAGGTGTACTCCATGAAAAAGGTGTATGACATAAATTGTGCGTTTTAACCAGCTCTACATTTTTTTGTTGTGTAAGTTTTTCTCTATATCTTATAATTTACTAGTTATGCACAATTCCGCAAAATCATTCAGAATAAAGATGCCTGTTGAGGCTACTCCTAGAAGATTCAAGATTTTTATTGTATTTCACATGTAAATATCTTAAATATAAGAGATGTTAATCAAAATCGTTAGAGCCATTGTTGAGAAAATAAACATTTTCGAATTTTTTTTCATGTAAAGGGTATTTGGAGGTGGAAACATTTTCTTACCGTGCCCGTTCTTGTTTTGTTCTACTCCTGGCGAAGCAAAGAAGCCATTTGTCATGATAATCGTATAAGATAGCTATTAAAACATTTGACTATCGCTTTAGCCTAGTGCATTCCCTTAGCTACCTTCTACTTATAAGGAACTAAGTATTAAGAACATTCTGATAATGTATATCTCGGTTAGCATGGTGTAGAAAGAAGAATAATCTTTTGTAAGCAGTCTGTAGGGCAGTTAGAGAAAGTCATGTGAGTTAACACAAATTTTAATGTCTCTAGCCCTGTATGTACAAAGTACATAGGGATATAGAAGTATTGTATTCCACCCAAAAATTCTATGTCGAGATTTCACCGGAAATGCATGTTTTAGGACCTCCTCAGTCCAAAAAAAGCATTTTCAGAAACAGGTCCGTGTATGTGTGTGTGTGTGTGGGGGGGGGATCTGTGGACAGTATAACTCCAAAACGAAGAGACTGTTAATACCAAACTTGGTATTTAAGTTTGGATCTTCCAGGATGCAACATGAAGATTTTCAAGAAAATCCCCCCACCCCGACTACCCTTTACATGGAAAATTTTTCGAATTTTTTTTTTCTCTTAAAAATGGCTCTAACGATTTTGGTTAAAATACCAAATATTAAAGCCATCTCTATCACAAATAAAACGTATATCTTGAATTTTCTGGGAATAGCTTTATTCTGGATGAATTTTGCTTAATTTGGCATAACTAGTAAACCGTAAAGGATAGACAAAAGCTTACTTTACAAAAAATGTAGGTCTTGTTAAAATACAGAAGTTATGTCATATACATTTTTTTCGTTGAGCTTACCATTTTCGAGGTATTCCTTGTTGTTAGTTTCAGTTGTGAAGTACTTACACTTTTCTCACAGTACACTTAGTTCCAGTGTACTTATAAGGAACTAAGTAATAAAAGTCTGCCAATATTTATCTCAATTAGCGTGGTGTTGAAAGAAGAATTATCTTTTGTAAGAAGCTTGTTTGAAGAGTAGCTAGAGAAAGTCATCTGAGTGTAACACATCTGATTTTTTTTTTTATTCCGGACTGTTATACTTTAGGAGGTATAAAATACACAATGCGGCTTATAAAACAGCTGCTCTTGTCATTATTGTTTGATTTTACTTAATCCTTTACTTTTAAGAACATTTTCTTCAGGTACACAGAATCCTTTCATTCCCCTAGAGAGTTCCTTGCTTGGATAGCTTCAAATAATACGACAGTGTTCTTTCCAGGCAGTTAAAACTCAATGGCAGATTCTTCAATCTCCGGCCCACTAAAATGTGAGCTTGAGATTATGATTCAAAGTTGAAAAGAGGTTTCCTAATCCATCCCGGAAATTAGCTCCGGGATAAAAAGCAGTAAAGGTGTTCATAGACCGTATGGTACTTGTTCCCCTTAATATGCAAAGTTACGTCCGTTTTAGCATTCAGTCTGCTTCATCTGGTGTACACTACAGATTCAGTTCAAAGATCTGACGTGTTCCATTCACATGACTTTCTCTTCATCTCCGCAAAAAATTATTGTTAAAAAGCTATTGCTTCTATTTACTTCATGCTAATTGAGAAAAAATTAGCAGAAACAGTCTTATTACCTGCTTCCTTGTAGGTAGAAGCGAAATCAGAGAGTACCATAGGTTAAAGTGATAGTCAAAAGCGGTTGCTATGTGACTGAAGTTCCTTTGTTTGTATGGACAGGAGTAGATAAACTCTTGTGTGAGAAAAGTATGTTTTTAAAGTTTAAAACAAAAACAAGGAATATCTCAAAAACGATCAACCCCACGAAAAAAATGTATATAATATAAATTGTGTGTTTTAATGTTCTCAACATATTTTGTGTGATAAGTTTTTTAATCTCATACAGCTTAGCAGTTATGCAAAATTTCGTAAAATTCATCCAGCATAAAGTAGTTTTCAGAGGCTATTCACAGAAAAGTCATGATATACATTAGTTAGGCAAATATCTTTAATATACGATATTTTAAACAAAATTGTTAGAGCCATTTTTGAGAAAATCATCATTTTCGAAAAAAAGTACCATGTAAAGGGTAGTTGTGGGTGGGGGGATTTTCTTGAAAATCTTCGTGCCGCATCCTTGGAAGAAACCAAATTTAAATACCAAGTTTGGTATTCAACGGTTTTTTCGTTTTTGAGCTATGCTGTGTGTCTCTGTGTTCACACACACACACACACACACACACATATATACACGCACACACACGGATATTTTTGTAATCAGGGGGACCCAAAACATGTATTTCCGGTGAAATCTCGGTATCGAATTTTTGGTTGGAATTCATACCTCCTTTATACAATAAACATCTGCTGCACACTAGAGATTCACTTAAAGGATTTTCACTTTTTTTATTTACACCACAATTAAAATGATAAATAAAAAAATCGTATGTGTTCCATTCACATGACTTTCTCTATATCTCTGTAAATTAATATTGTTAATAAGCTTATATTTTATTTATTTCATGCTAATCGAGAAAAATTAGCAGAAATAGTCTTTATTTCTTGCTTTATTGTAAGTAGAAGCGAAATAAGATTAAAGTGAAAGCCAAAAGCTGGTTGCTATGTGACTGAAGTTCGTTTGTTTGTATGGACATGAGTTGACAAATTCCTGTATAAGAAAAGTATAAGTTTTTCAAAGCTGAAACTAAGAAAAAGGAATATCTCAAAAACGATGAACTCCACGAAAAAAATTTATATAAGATAAATTGTGTGTTTTAACGTGCTCTACATTTTTTATGGGTTAAGTTTTTGTCCATCTCTTACGGTTTAGTAGTTATGAAAAATTCATCCAGAATAAAGTAGTCTTCAGAGGCTATTCCCAGAAAATTCAAGATATACATGTTATTTATCAGGTAAATATCCTTAATATACGAAATTTTAATCAAAATCGTTAGAGCCATTTTTTAGAAAATCGAAATTTTCGAAAAAATTTCCATGTAAAGGGTAGTTTGGGGTGGGGGGATTTTTCTCAAAATCTTCGTGTCGCATCCCTGGAAGATACTAAACTTAAATACCAAGTTTGGTATTTTACCGACTTTTCGTTTTCCTACTTTTAAATTCTTATATATTTATGTATTAATAATAATATTAATAAGTAAAAACATTATGTGTTCTATTCACATGACTTTCTCTACATCTCTACAATAAACTATTGTTAGAAAGCTATTATTCTGTTTACTTAAAGCTAACCGAGAAAAAATTAGCAGAAAGGGTCTTATTACTTGCTTCCTTGTAAGTAGAAGGGAAATACTGGAGTACCTCGGTCTAAAATGATAGTCAAATATTTTAAATGCTGACTACTATGTGATTGAAAGTACCTTTGTATGGACAGGAGTTGAAAAATTCCCGTATGAGAAAAGTATAAGTATTTTAAAGCTAAATCAATGAAAGGAATATTTCGGAACGGTTAGTTCCAAAACAAAAGAGTCCAGGATATAAATTGTGTGTTTTGACGAGATCCACATTTTTTATGTAGAAAGTTTTTATCTATCTCCTACCGTTTACCAGTTATGCAAAATCCACCAAAATTCATTCAGAATGAACAGGTCTTCAGAAGCTATTCCCAGAAAATTCAAGATATACATGTTATTTGTGATGTAAATAGCTTTAATGTAGGGGATTTTATCAAAATCATTAAGAGCCATTTTTGAGAAATTCAAAATTTTCGAACAATTTTCCATATAAAGGGGATTTTCCTAAAAATCTTCGTGTCTCATCCTTGGAAGATACTAAGCTTATTTGCCAAGTATGGTATTATATGGACTTTTTGATTTTTTATTTTAACATTTCTCGAGTTGTTTATGAGAAAATAAAAAAATTCGAAAACTGTTTCTAAAGGATAGTTTAGGGAAGGGTTTTGTATTGATATTATTTGAGTCTTATTTAAATGCCAAGAGCTTATTGATATTTATATTTAGAGTTTAGCCACACACACAGACGCGCACGCGCGCGGACGTTTTCTAACAATCGTTTTTTTACTTTCTCTGTTACCTATAGTAAGTTAGGAAAGTATTCTATTCCATCCAAAAATTCGAGCTCTCACCGGAAATGCACGTTTTCAGATTCCTCAGTCAAGAAAAGTTTAGAAACAGGTTCCTTCTAGTGCGTATGTCTATCTCTCTCTGAGTGTCTGTGAACAGCATAACTCAAAACCAAAAGTCGGTTAAATGCCAAATTTGGATTTGAAGTTCAATACCTTCCGAGAATACGATGATTTTCAAGAAAAGTCCCTTAGCACAAATTACCCTTTACATGTAAAATTTTATCGCACATTTTGATTTTTCAAATGATGCTACTATTTTGATTAAAATACCTTATATTTAAGACGTTTTCGTTATAAATGAAATGTTTATCTAGAAGTTTCTGGGAATAGCTGTAAAGTATTCTTCATTTTGACTGACTTTTTACTTTCTCTACACGTACTATGTACATAGTGTATAGAGGAGATATTGTATTCTACCAAAAAATTCGATACCGAGGTTTCACCGCGTAATTCATGTTTTGGGTCTCTCTGAATCCAGAAAAAGCATTTCTGGAAAAGGGTCCATGTGTGTGTGTGTGTGTGTGTGTGTGTGTGTGTGTGTGTGTGTCTGTGGACAGTATAGCTCAAAAACGAAAAGACTGTTAAATACCAAACTTTGCATTTAAAGTTTGGTATCTTCCAAGGATGCGTACGAAGATTTTCAAGAACCCCCCCCCCCTCCTTAACTACCCTTTACATGGAAAAAAACTCGAACATTTTAATTTTCTCAAAAATGGCTCTAACGATTTTGATTAAGATATTTACATGCCAAATAAAATGTATGTCTTGAATTTTCTGGAAATAGCCTCTTAAAGAACTGTTTATTCTGGATGATTTTTATTGAATTTTTTATTACTGTTAAATCGTAAGGGATAGACAAAAACTTACCACACAAAAATTGTAGAGCACAAAGAAGATACTAAACTTAAATACCAAGTTTGGTATTTAACGGTCTTTTCGTTTTTGAGCTATGCTGTACACACACACACACACACACACATACACACACACCCACACACATACACACACGGACCTTCTAAAAATGTTTTTTTTTTGGGGGGAGGGGATTCAGAAGGACTCAAAACATGTATTCTTGGTGAAATCTCAGTATAGAAATTTTGGGTACAATACAATACCTTCTCTATACTTATGTACATAGTACGTGTAGAGAAAGTAAACATATATATGGAATTTTTGGGTGGAATACAATAGTTTCCTGTGCTACTTGCGATAATATGACAAAGTGAAAATGCAGAGAGTATGGTCAGTCACATTGTTCATCACATATGCAAGCCCGTGCTACCCATAACACCCGTGTCACGAGTGGTTGACCATATTCAATTACCCATCAAAAGCATGCTATAAAAGTTGAAGCACGAGTGACGTACTGGTTTGTTATACACCCTACTATAAAAACTTAAGAGCGGTGCTAAAAATGTTTCCAGGCACGAGAGAAACAAGCATAAAGGCTATTAGACGATTTCTGGTTGTAACGGTTGGCTAACCTGATGTCGTCATACGCTGTTGAATTCCAAGCCGCAGTCAACAGTTTAGACGAAAAAAAATGAAACAAAAACATCGAAGGTGAAACTGATCGGCAGAAATAGCTTCCTATAACTTAGATACTTTTTGTGCAAGATCAGTTTGAGGAATTGTAACTGCTTGTCATTGTTTGTTTTTCAACCATGAAAACTCTTGTTGCAAATAAAGTAATACGGGGGATTACAGTGCATTCGGGTTTCCAAATATGCGTATTATTTGTCATTATTATAGATGCCAGAGGACATATCTGATGTGTTTGCATGACATTCTTTCTGTGTTGTAAAAACTATTCTTACAAAACCGTATTCGTTTATCTGCTTGATGTTAACAACATCTGATGTGTTTCAATCACATGAATTTCTCTACACCTGTAACACGTTTTTGTTAAAAAGCATATTACTTTCTCTATACGCCCTATGTACATAGTGTATAGAGAAGGCATTGTAATGCACCCAAAACTTCGATACCGAGTTTTCACCAGAAATACATGTTTTGGGTCCCCCGAATTCAAAATTTAGAAACATGTCTGTGTGTATGTCTGTCTGTTTGTATGTGTGTGTGTGTGTGTGTGTGTGTGTGTCTGTGGGCAGCATAGCTCAAAAACGAAAAGACTGTTAAATACCAATCTTGATATTTAAGGTTAGTATCTTCCAAAGCTGCAACACGAAGAATTTCAAGAAATTCCCCCCACCCCAAACTGCCCTTTACATGGAAGTTTTTTGAAAATTTTGATTTTCTAAAAAATGGCTCTAACGATTTTGATTAGAATATCGTATATTAAAGATTTTTACCCAACAAATAAAATGTATATCTTGAATTTTCTGGATATAGCCTCTGAAGACTACTTTATTCTGGGTGAATTTTACATAACCGGTAAACCGTAAAAGATGGACAAAAACTTAGCACACAAAAAATGTAGAGTACATTAAAACACACAATTTATGTTATATGCATTTTTTTCGTGGAGTTGATGGTTTTTTACGTATTCCTTGATTTTGGTTTCAGCTTTGAAAAACATACTTTTCTCTTATAGGAAGTGGTCGACTCCTGTCCACAGAAACAAAGGAACTTCAGTCATATAGCAACCATCTTTTGACTATTACTTTAACCTATGCTACTTGCTTATTTCGCTTCTACTTATAAGGAAGCAAGCAATAAGGCTATTTGTGCTAATTTTTTCTTAATTAGTGTGAAGTAAATAGAAGTATAAGCTTTTTAACAATTTGTTGTAAAGAGGTAGAGAAAGTCATGTGAATGTAACACATTTTTTTTTCTATCTCCTTCATGCTAATCGAGATAAAAGTTAGCAGAAAAGTTCTCTTGTAAGTAGAATACACTACACTAGTTAAAACGATAGTCAAATCTTTAAAACTGGTTGTCATGTGGATGAAATCCCTTTCTTTGCATTGACAAATTCCTGTATGTGAAAGTGAAGTATTTTAAAACTGAAAGAAACAACAAGGAATATCTAAAAAATGGTGAACTCTGCGAAAATAATGTATATGACATAAATTGTGTATTTCAACAAGCTCTAGATATTTTGTAAAGTAAGTTTTTGGTCTATTCTTACGGTTTCCTAGTTATGCAAAATCAATCAAAATTCATTAGGAATAAAGGGGACTTCTGAGGCTATTCCCAGAAAATTCAAGATATGCATACTACTTATCGTTTAAATATATTTAATATACGGTATTTTAGTCAAAAACCTTAGAGCCATCACTGAGAAAATAAAAGTTTTCAATTTTTTCTCCATGTAATGAGTAGTTGAAGGTGGGGGAATTTCTGTAAAATCTTCATGTCGTATCCTTGCAAGATGCTAAACTTAAATATGAAGTTTGGTATTTAACGGACTTTTCGATTATGAGCTATGCTGCCTAAACACACACACACACACACACACACACACACACACACACACACACTCACTCACACAGACACACACGGATCTTTTTCAAAAAATGCTTTTTCTGACTCATGGGACCCAAAGCATGTGCCCCCATTGAAATCTCGACATCGAATTTTTGGATGAAATACAATACTTCTCTATACATTGCACTTACGGGGCTAGAGAAAGTAAAAATTCATAAATTTCATCTGTTAATGTCACCTTAAAGTTGTGCATGCGCCTACCAATTTATAGTTTCAGGTCCTCAGAGACTATTCCTAGAAAATTCACGATATACATTTTATTTTCATGTAAATATCTTTAATATAACAGATTTTAATAAAAATCATTAGAGCCACATAAGTCAAAGTGTTTGGAATTTTTTCCATGTAAAGGGCAGTTTGAGGTGGGGGATTTTCTTGAAAATGTTAGTGTCGCATCCTTGGAAGATACTACACCTTAAATTCAAATATGATACGCACAACCAGACACACACACACACACACACACACACACACACACACACACACACACACACACACACACGAGGCAAAAACGATATATTGTATTAAATTTTAGCAAGCATATGCTTTTGTTATGAAAAAAACCTGATGTGTTCCATTCTCTTGACTTAATCTACATCTCTGCAACAAATTGTTGTTGAAAAGCTTATGCTTCTATTTACTTCATGCTAATCCAGAAACAATTAGCAGAAATAGTCTTATTACTTGCTTCCTTGTAAGCAGAAGCGAAATAAAGGAGTATCATAGGTTAAAGTGAAGTCAAAAGCTGGTTACTTTGTTTCCTTTGTTTGTATGGACAGGAGTTGACAAATTCCTGTATGAGAAAAATATTAAGTTTTTCAAGGCAGAATCCATCAACAAGGAATATCTAAAAAACGATCAACTCCACGAAAAAATTTATATGATATAAATTGTGTGTTTTAATGTGCTCTACAATTTTTGTGTGGTAAGCTTTTGTCTATCTCTTAAGGTTTACCAGTCATGTAAAATTCCGTAAAATTCATCCGAAATAAAGTAGTCTTCAGAGGCTATTCCCAGAAAATTCAAGATATACATATTATTTGTCGGGTATATATCTTTAATAAACGGTATTTTAATCAAAATCGTTACTCATTTTTTAGAAAATCAAAATGTTGAAAAAAGTTCCATGTAAAGGGTAGTTTGGAGTGGGAGGATTTTCTTGAAAATCTTTGTGTCGCAACCTTGGAAGTTACCAAACTCAAATACCAAGTTTGGTATTTTGATTTTAATAAGAAAAAATAATGTTTTAATTTTTCACAAGTATTGATCAAATTTCACAAATACATCTCTTAAGCAGACATCATAGAAATATAGAAAGAAAGGAGTGTAGAAAGAGCGAGAGGAAAAATCCAAGAAATGTACTAATATTTAACGGAATTTTTCTATCTTGCGCGCACGGCGGAGGGGGATGATTAAGGACTCTATATATGAAGCCTAGCTAGCTTCGGCGAGATCTCATAATGTCACCTATAAATCAAGCCAGCAGACTGCCCGCCTCCAAGCCCCAGCGCCGGCCGCGTTCTACTGTAATTAAAAACGACCAATTGCTTCCATACCATCCTGCTGGAGCCGCCCGAATGATTAAATCTCAATCACGATCCAAGAGATTGCCGCCATAACCACATCACCATTATTATTATTATTATTATTATTATTATTATTATTATTATTATTATCCATAGAATCCGTAGTCCTACTGGCAATATTGCAAAAACTCAAAAATGCCTCTATTTCGGTTTGTTTCTCTCTCTCCTCCTCCATTTCACCTACTTCGTCCCACCATCACTCCTGCTTCACATCTTTTTCTCTTTGTGCACATTGCACCTTATGTAACACGTGTCAAATCAGTAATAAAACTATTTTCTTATCCTAAGACTCGAATGGAAATTAAAGCATAACTAAAAAAGAAAAAAAAAATGGTCGCTCCATTCACATGATTTTCTCTACATCGCTGTAACAAAATATTGTTAAAAAGCTTATTCTTCTCTGCTTTATGATAATGTAGATAAACGTTAGCATTGTTTTCTTTTCGGTGAAAGGTAAATAAAGGAATACACTAGGCTAAAACTATAGTCAATCTTTTAAAAACCGGTAGCCATGTGGATAAAATCCGTTTCTATGCAGGGCTAAGAGTTGACAACTTTCCGTCTGAGGAAATATTAGGTATTTTAAATCTGAAACAAATAACAAGGAATATCTCGGAAACGGTTACCTTCACAACAAAAACGTAAAGGACATAAATGGTGTGTTTTGAGAGATCTAGATTTTTTTGTGCAGTAAGTTTTTGTCCATCTCTTGCGGCTTAGCAGTTAAGCAAAATTCGGCAGAATAAAGAGGTCTTCAGAGGCTATTCCCAGGAAATTCAGGATATACATTTTATTTGCCATATAAATAGCTTTAATATGCGACATTTAAATCAAAATCGTTAGTCATTTTTGAGAAAATCAAAATTTTGGAAAATATTTCGATATAAAGGGGAGTTTCTTGAAAATTCTCGTGTCGCATAATTCCCTATAAAACGAATATCCTGAATTATTTTTACATTATGAATAACCATCCTTGGTAGATACTCAACTTAAATACCAAATTTGGTATTTTTGGTATTTTGACTTGTCGTTTTTGAGCTATACTGCCCCCCCCCCCCACACACACACACTGCACACACAGACAGACAAGCACATGGATATTTTTGTAAAAACATTTTTTTTGGATTCAGGGGATCTCAAAACATATTTCCGGTAAAATTTCGGTATCGAATTTTTGGGTGTAATAGGATGTCTTTTCTATACACTACGTACATATTACATACCACACAAAAATATAGATGTCGTTAAAACACCCAATTTATATTCTATACGTTTTTTCGTGGAATTGACCATTTCTAAGATATTCCGTGTTATTTGTTTCAGATTTAAAATACTTAAAATTTTCTCAGGCGGTAAGTTGTAAGCTCCTGGACCTGTATAGAAACAGATTTCAACCACATGGCAACCAGCTTTTAAAACATATGACCATCATTTTAGCCTAGCGTGTTCCATTATTTTGCTTCTACTTACAAGCAAGTAATTAAGACAATTTCTGCTAAT
Source organism: Hymenopus coronatus (assembly GCA_030762935.1). NCBI lineage: Eukaryota > Metazoa > Arthropoda > Insecta > Mantodea > Hymenopodidae > Hymenopus > Hymenopus coronatus. Next base: position 18,755,265 of record CM060887.1, on the reverse strand, counting down.
GTTTATTTCGACTAGCATCAAGTAGAACGAAGACAAGGTTTTGCGGCGGGTTTATAGTCCCACGTGATGGTAGTTTTATTAACACACCACGCTGTATACCCAGTGTGCAGCGTTATTTAACCCCGTTGAAGAGCCAAGCATGAAGTTGGTGTTGCTCTTGCGTTGACGGGTGCCTCTAGACTCACTCCACTACCATCAGAGAAGATCTCCCCGTACCTTGTTCAGAAGATCCACTACCGATGGTTTGCCTCTGGCTCAGCTCAGGCTGCATGAAGATTTGAATCACTCGGGTGTAGCTTGGGAGTAGTCTTTCGAAATAGTTAACAAAATTTTATTTTCTCTATCCGTTTTATTCCTGACTAGAAGAAATGTCGACAAGCACTTTGCTTTACAGTCTAACTGCAATCATTTCTAGGAGCTTTCCTTCTTTAACGACGCACATTAAGTTCACTCAATAAACTAATACCTTATTCACTTGTTAACCTCACACCGTGTTAATAATTTTATAACGAGTATGCCTCGAACTTAACGGTTACGCGTACTAGCGACTGAGTGTATTTGAATGCCTTGATGAGTATAACTGCGGGTTTCTTGACGTGCGTAAATAAGTGAATGCCCTGATGTACGTAACTGAGTGTGTGCTATACGTAACTGAGGGCCTAAATGCCCGTAATTAAGTGTCTCGAGGTCCTGCAATCTCCTACTTATATAGTAGATTTTCTGTCATGGCTGCTTCTTTCTGATTGGTCAGAAAGATCGCGAACTTGGCGTTGATGTGACCCATAATGCATAATTTTCTACCTAGAATGCATCATAAAACCCACATGACGAACATCACACACTGGAAAAAGACTCGTTTCACTACAATTTGGGTCTTCATCATCACTTATTTCTCTATTGCACGCACATGCACCATGCACGTGACTGATAATAGAGACATTTCCCACAAAGAGGCTTCCCCTTTCCAATAGCCAAGTTTGGGTAAACAACCCTGAGCTGTGCTTACTAGAAGCTAGCTTTACACTTCTAAATATATTAAATAATTATTAACACTCTTAAATACATTAGCTAATTAACAATTGATGGAAATAACAATAGTAGCGAGGCCGACTAACGGTATCAGTTTTTAACAATACTTTGTTACAGCGAACTTTTGAAAATGTGTATGCATATAACAATAGTACAGTGTAAGTGTGTAAGTTGCTGCTTACAATATACCTTACATAAGTCCCATTAGAAAGTAGGTTATATATCAACTATTACTTCCTCCCAATGAGATACCAAGTCAAAAATACCGCTTATTAGTGAATTCTGTAAAGCAAAAAAACACACAAAACAAAGACATGTAAGCAAGTAAATACCTTGCGTACCTGAGTTCAAACAGCCATTAAAACTTTTATTTGTTTCTTGTGCAGCGGACTTGTATTGACATCGAGGAATTCCTCAAAATACCTGGATCGTGTACGGCAGTAAGTTTATTGCTTCCTTTGAGAGGACCATGTAAGGGGACTGGTCGAATTTTTGACTAATGCAACTTCTATGTGAAACAGTCGTTTATTAAAAAAACATAAGATAGCTGATAGACGCCTAAAAAGTTGGGGCTGCTCATACAAGAGTGGACGCTAGACTGGGATATTTCCACGATATTTATTGCATGTTCTGCCAATGATATATTACTGGGAGTCTTGTCTGCTGAAAATATGTGGCGCAACATGTAGCAACTGAGGCCATTTTCGGAAACAAGGCATTTTACCTTGCAAGTTGTATAATGTGAAATATAGCACAAACCTCCCGAGAGCACTGCGCACACGCCGGAGATGGAGGCAAAAGAGGACAAGACAAGAGCGATCCAAAAGAGAGGGAAAATACAAAAAAGAAATAAGAAATAAAACCTTACAATAGTTCAACTAGTGTAATGTCTTAAGAAGAACGCTCAGCAATCGTGCATTCCTGCAGCTGTTGTTGCGTCAAAGCTCTTATATACCTACATTATACGAGGGCCGTTTTTTTTTTTTTCAACCTTCGATAGGCTATAAATAAAAGACAAGTACTTAGAAAACAATTATTTTATTACTAAAGTTTTGTACGCTTATGGTTCTTCATTGGTTTGAAAGTGCTTCCCTCCTAGCCTTCAGTTCAGGGAAAAGCTGTAAGTCGCTGGGTGCCAGATCAGGACTGTACGGCGGATGATCGAAAATGTCCCATTGAAATTGTTCAAGGAGCCGATGGGTTGTGTGGACGAGCGTTGTCATTGATCAACACAATTCCTGAAGACAGCATTCCTCTTCGTTTGTTTGGAATGGCTCTCCGCAAACGTCGTAAAGTAGACTTCTGATAAATTGATTTAAATGGTGGGAAGGTATTAATGGAAACATGTATGTTGTAAGGAAACTAGCTAGCCGCCCGTTAAACCTTTGAAATAATAAATTCATATAGTAAGGGGAAAATGCAGTGTTATTTAAAATTTGTCTCACCCACAAAGCGCCCTGAGATAGAATTAGTTAGGAAATATTAGGAGTAGAATCTTCATCAATCGCTGAGCAGAGGACGCCGGAGAAATAGACGATAACAGAGTTCCCGCTACATATTAAATGTATATGTTAAATTTTCTAGAAATAGCATTGGAAGGCTTCTGCAATCTGGATGAGTTTTGTATAACTGTAAGACATAAGAGATAGACAAAAACAACACAAAAATGTAGTTCTTGTTAAAACATGATTTAAGGCATATACATTTTTCTAAGTTAACAAAATCCAATAAATATTTCTGTTGTTGATGTAAACTTTAAAATACTAATAGTTTTCATGAGGAAGCTGTCCGTGCCTGTTTTGTTTTACTCCTGAGTATGCAAAGAAGCGGATTTCAATGAAAACTGCAATCGACTACTTTTAAAGCATTTGGCAATCGTTTTAGCCTAGTATTCCTTTAATTCCCTTCTCCTTATGAGGAACTGAACAATAAGAACTCCGCTAATATACTAGTGGCTGCTTCCGGTATTGGCAGTGCACAGAGAAAAATCTGATGTGTTCCATTCATATGATTTTCTCTATATCGCCGCAACAAATTATTGTTAAAAAATTTATGCTTCTATTTACCTCATGCTAATCGAGAAAAAATGAGCAGAAATAGCCTTATTGCTTGCTTCCTTGTAACTAGAGGAGAAATAAGGGAGTGCAATAGGTTAAAGTGACAGTCAAAAATTGGTTGCTATTTGATTGAAGTTCCTTTGTCTGTATGGACAGGAGTTGACAACTTCCTATATGAGAAAAGTATGTTTTTCAAAGCCGAAAACAAAAGCAAGGGACATCTCAAAAACAATCAACTCCACGAAAAAAATGTATATGACAAAAAGTGTGTATTTTTAATATGCTCAACATTTTTTGTATGGTAAGTTTTTGTCCATGTCTTACGTTCAGTAGTTATGCAAAATTTCGTAAAATTCATCCAGAATAAAGTAATCTCCAGGGGCTATTCCCAGAAAATTCAAGATATACATTTTATTTGTCGGGTAAATATCTTTAATATATGATATTTTAATCAAAATCGTTAGACATTTTTAATAAAATCAAAATTTTCGAAAAAATTCCATGTAAAGGATAGTTTGGTGTGGGGGGATTTTCTTGTAAATCTTCGTGTCGCATCCTTGGAAGATACTGAACTTAAATACCAAGTTTGGTATTTAACGGTCTTTTCGTTTTTGAGCTATGCTGCCCACAGACACACAGATACACACAGACAGACAGACAGACAGACAGACAGACAGACAGACAGACAGAGAGACAGACACACGGACATTTTTCTAAAAATGCTGTTTTTGGATTCAGGTGGTCTCAAAACATATATTTCCGGTGAAATCTCGGTATCGAATTTTTGGGTACAATGCAATACCTTCTGTATACACTGTACATGGTACGTATAGAGCAAGTAAAAATCTGATGGTTCCATTCACATGACTTTCTCTACATCTCTGCAACAAATTGTAGTTAAAAAGCTTATGCTTCTGTTTACTTCATGCTAATTAGCAGAAATAGTCTTATTACTTGGTTCCTTGTAAGTAGAAGCGAAATGAGGGTGTTCCATAGGTTAAAATGATAGCTGGTTGCTATGCAACTGAAGTTCCTTTGTTTGTATGGACAGGAGTTAAGAAATTCTTGTATGAGAAAATTATAAGTTTTTCAAAGCTAAAACGAAACACCAGGAATATCTTAAAAATGATCAATTGCACGAAAAAAATGTACATGGCATAAATTGTGAGTTTTATTGTGAGCTACATTTTCTGTGCAGTAAGTTTTTCCCCATCTGTTACGGTTTAGCAGCTATGCACAATTCCGTAAAATTCATCCAGAATAAAGTAGTCTCCAGAAAATTCAACATATACATTTTATTTGTTAGGTAAATATCTTTAATATACGATATTTTAATCAAAATCATTAGAACCATTTTTAAGAAAATAAAAATTTTCAAAATTTTTTCATCTAAAGGGTAGTTTGGGGTGGGGGATTTTCTTGAAAATCTTCGTGTCGCATCCTTGGAAGATACCAAACTTAAATACTAAGTTTGGTATTTAACGGTCTTTTCGTTTTTGAGCTATGCTGTCCACAGACACACACACACGCACACACACACGGATCTTTTCGCAAAAATGCTTCTTTTGGATTCAGGGGGACCCAAAACGTGTATTTCCGGTGAAATCTCGGTATCGAATTTTTGGGTGGAATAGAATACCTTCTCTTTACACTATGTACGTGGTACGTGTAGAGAAAGTAAAAGCGATATCTCGATGTGAACAAATGAAAGACTACATCTAAATGATATGGACAAAGCCTTCTTATAAACTCTCTTGATAATCAATTTTGCAATAGATTCTTTATTTGAAGTAGCACATGTCTTGAGTGTTACGTCATTTCCTAATTATACTGTAGGTATTAATGGCCTTTCAAACTATTACTGTAAGTACTTACAGTGCGCGTTGGCATGCCAATTAATAAATTAATTGTAAATTTAGCTTACATTACCAAATAAATATGTGCTCAGAATGATTAACTTACATATCAAGTATTTCAAAAATAATAGATTTATTCTCCTAGGATTTAAAGTTACAGGCCAGAGTTTCTTGGTGTTCTTGGTGTAGGAAGGGTACCTATTCCCCCAAAAAGAAGACTTCTAACAATCCATTAGTTCATTGAAATACTGGTTGTTTCGGAGAGGAATCGGCATGCAAGGTTCATAAAATTGGTTGATTTTCTAAATTCACTTTCTTGCTTCTTTCAAACTAAATAGCAGTATTAGCAGTATTGTTCTTACTTCAAGACCACGCCAAGCATCAGTTTTTATTTACTCTGGCACGTATGTGTAATGTACTTTATGGATAGTGAAGGTATTGTATACCACCCAAAAATTCGATATCGAGATTTCACCGGAAATATATGTCTCCTGAAAAAAAAAAAAAAAAAAAAAAAAAAAAAAAAAAAAAAAAAAAACACGTTTAGAGAAAGCTCCGCTTGTGTATATATGTGAGTGGGAGGGGGGACAGAATATCCCGAAAACGAAAATACTGTTAAATGCCAAACTTGGTATTTACTTTTAGTATCTTTCAACGATGCGACACGAAAAGTTTGAAGAAAATATCTCCACCACAAACTACCCTTTACATACATACATATATATATATATTTGAAAATTTTGTTTTCTGAAGAAAGCTTCTAAGGATATGGATGAAAATATCGTATATTAAAGATATTTACCTGACAAATAAAATGTATATCTTGAATTTTCTGGAATAGCCTCTGCAAACCTCTGAAGTTCTCTTGATTGTGACTTAATTTTGCCTAACTGCTAAACTGTAAGAGATAGACAAAAAATTACTACACAAAAATGAATAAATAACACTTAAAACTTTACTCATACGGGAACTAGTCAACGCTTGGCCACACAAGGAAACGAAATTCAAGGAAACCCTAAGCAACCAACTTCAAAACATCTGACTGTCGGAATAGTCTAGTGTATTCCCTTATTTCCCTTCTACTTATAAGAAACTAAGTAATAAGACCTTTTGTTGTAATGTTTTAGCATGAAATGGATAGAAGAATAAGCTTATGAACAATAATTTGTTACAGAGATGTAGCCTATCCTTCTATCAACTTCATGCTAATCGAGATAAGCTTTAGCTTGAAATGCGTTCTTGTAAGTAGAAGGAAAATAATGGAATAGGCTGGGTTAAAACGATAGTCAAATGTTTTAAAAGCTGGTTGCCATGGAGATGAAATCCGTTTCTTTGCAATTTCCAGAAGTAGACAAATCCCCATCAGTGAAAAGTTTAAGTATTTCAAATCTTAAACAAATAACATGGAGTATCTAAAAAATAGCACAAAAAAACATATTTGACAATAATTGGGTGTTTCAACGAGATCTGCATATTTTGTGTAATAAGGTTTCACCCCCCCCCCTCTCTCTCTCTTTCTCTCTCTCTCTCTCTTTTGCAGTTTACTAGTTAAGAACATTTCGCAAAATTCATTCAGAATAAAGATGTCTTCAGAGGCTGTTCCCAGAAAATTCAAGATATACATTTTATTTGCCATGTGTATATCTTTAATATACGTTATTTTAATCAAAACCTTTAAAGCCATTTTTGAGAAAATCCAAATTTTCAAAAATGTTTCCATGTAAAGGGTAGTTTAGAGTAAGGGAAGTTTTCTCAAAATCTTCGTGTCGCATCCTTGGAAGATACTCAACTTAAATACCAAGTTTGGTGTTTTATCAACTTTCGTTTTTAAGCCACGCTGCGCAGAGACATAAGGACTTTTTCTAAAAATGTTATGTGTGCCATTCATATGAGTTTCTCTACATTTCTTTAACAAGTTATTGTTAGTAAGCTTATCCATCTATATACTTGGTGTTAATCGAGATAAGTATCAGCAGAAACGGCTTTATTGCTTAGTTTCTTATGGATAGAACGAAAATAAGGGGATACACCGACAGTCAAATGCTTTAAAATGTGGTTGCTATGGTATAGAAATCCATTATTTTGCGTGGCCAGGTGCTGACAGGTTCCCGTATGGGAAAAGTGTTTAAATATTTTGAAACTGAGACTAATAAAACAATTAATATCTCGAAAACTCCAGCAAAAAAAAAACAAAAAAAAAAAACAGTGGAGTAAGTTTTTGTCTATATCTTACAGTTTACTTGTTATGCAAAATTCAGCAAAATTCATCCAGAATAAAGAGGTCTTCAGAACTCAGAAAATTCTAGATATACATTTTATTTGTGATGGAAATGGTATTTATATGAGGTATTTCAATCAAAATCGTTAGGGCCAGTTTTGAGAAAAATAAAAATTTCCAAAATTTTCCATGTTAAGGGTAGTTTGATTAGGGGGGGATTTTCTTGAAAATCTTCGCTTCGCATCCTTGGAAGATACTAAACTTTATACATAAAGTTTGGTATTTTACCAAATTTTCGTTTATAAGTTATGGCGTTCACGTTCACACAGACGCACCCGCAAACCTTTTTCTAAATGTGCTTTTTAGCTAATTCTGGGGATCCCAGAACATGTATTTCCGGTGAAATCTCGGTATCGTATTTTAGGGTGCAACACAACTACTTTCTCTATACACTATGTACATACTATGTGTAGAGAAAGTAAAAAAGAACACTCTGTTAATGCTTATCTTGATAGCATGGTATAGAACGCAAAATAATTTTTGTAAGAAATTTTTAGAACAGCTAGAGAAAGCCATGTGAGTGTAACAGATTAGATTTTAGCAAAATACTACCCACCATTGGAAAATTTGAACCAGACAATTTACTGCAACGGAATAATATATAAGGGATGCAGTTTTAATAGATTGTATATTTAGTTCAATATCTGTAAGAGAAAGTAGGTATTGTTTTTTACCTAATTAAGGTGTACAGAATGAAAACACATTTGTGTGAAACTTGATATAAATGTCTTTTGTTCCCAGCAATGTCTGCACAGAAATGAAAACTCTAGTTTTAATATCGGGTGGTTATAATTAAACTTTCGCTATTTGAGCAAGTGTAGAGGGGAAACTATTTACCGTATGAATACCAAACTTTACAGAAATGATGTTGAGACTGTGCGCTGCAGGATTTGCGTTGTTTTAAGTGTTAGTGTCATCATTTACCATTAAGCGCTAATACTGATACGGAGACGTAGGAGATGAATTAGAAGTAACACATTTGGAGAAAACTGAATAATTAGCTTATCGTTCCAGAATGCTTGGCCACCAAGATCACCAGATTTAACCTTTTGTTGCCTGTCGCTACCTATAAGTTCCGCTTGTTTTAAGCGTAACTATACAAATAGGTTTGTGCTCTAGGATTAATTTCATGTTATACTAACCTTTAACCATAGACGGCAAGTAATCAAGACTGTTTTATACTGTAAAAATCTGATGTGTACCATTCACATGACTTTCTCTATATGCCTGCAACAAATTATTTTTAAAAAGCTTATACTTCTATTAACTTCATGCTGATCAGTAAAAAATTAGCAGAAATAGCCATATTACTTGCTTCCTTGTAAGTAGAGGTAAAATAAGGGAGTACCATAGGTTAAAGTGATAATCAAAAGCTGGCTGCTAGGTCACTGAAGTTCCTTTGTTTGTATGGGCAGCAGTTGACAAATTCCTGTATGAGAAATGTATAAGTTTTTCATAGCAGAAACCAAAAATAAGGAATGTCACAAAAACGACGAACTCCACGAAATATAACATAAATTGTGAGCTTTAATGTGCTCTTCAGTTTTTGTGTAGTAAGTTTTTGTCCATCTCTTACGGTTTAGCAGTTATTCAAAATTTAGTAAAAGTCATCCAGAGTAAACTACCCTTCAGAGGCTATTCCCAGAAAATTCAAGATATACATTTTATTTGGCAGGTAAATATCTTTAATATACGTAATTTTAATCAAAATCGTTAGAGCCATTTTTGAGAAAATCAAAATTTTCGAAAAAAGTTCCATGTAAAGGGTAGTTTGGGTTGGGGGGATTTTTCTCAAAGTCTTCCTGTCGCATCCCTGGAAGTTACTAAACTTAAATACAAAGTTTGGTATTTTACCTACTTTTCGTTTTTGAGTTATCGTGTTCACGGACACACACACACACATACACACACACACACACACACACACACACACACACACACGGACCTTTTTGTGAAAATGCTTTTGTTGGTTATTGGGGACCCTAAAACATATATTTCCGGTGAAATCTCGGTAACGAATTTTTGGGTGGAGTGCAATACCTTCTCTATACACTGTGTACATAGTGCGTATAGAGAAAGTAAACATATAAACAATTTTTGCCCTAAAGTTGCAGTGATTTTTTTAAATAAATAAAATATTAAAAGCCACATGACTACAGTCAAATGTAATCCGATTACCTTCCAACCATCACACCGATTATTTGATTTGGGTTCTCCCCGTCCTTTACCACAGTCACTGGGATTTGAACTTGCAACATTTGAATGGATGGTCAGTTCATTAACTATACTTTTTACTTTCTCCAGCCCCGTATGTACAATGTACATAGGGAAGTATTCTATTCACCCAAAATTTCGATACCGAGATTTCACCGGAAATACATGTTTAGGGTCCCCTGTATCCAAAAAAAAAACATTATCACAAAAAGGTCCGTGTGTGTGTCTGTGTCCGTGTGTCTGTGAACACGATAACTCAAAAACGAAAAGTCGGTAAAGCACCAAACTTGGTATTTAAGTTTAATATCTTCCAGGGATGCGACACGAAGATTTTGAGAAAAATCCCCCCACCGCAAACTACCCTTTACATGGAACTTTTATCGAAAATTTTTATTTATGGTTCTAACAATTTTGATTAAAATATTGTATATTAAATATATTTAGCTGACAAATGATTTGTATATTTTGAATTTTCTGGGAATAGCTTCTAAAGACCTGTTTATTCTGGATGAATTTTGCTTAATTTGGCATAACTAGTAAACCGTAAGAGATAGACAAAAACTTACTATACAAAACATGTAGGTCTTCCTAAAATACACAAGTTATATCATATACATTTTTCTCGTGGAGCTTACAGTTTTCGAGGTATTCAGTGCTATTAGTTTCTGTTGTGAAGTACTTATACTTTTCTCAGATGGGAGTGTGCGGTTTTCTTTTGTTCTACTCCTGGCTAAGAAAAGAAAGTACTTGTAATGACAATCGCATAACGACAGCTTTTAAAACACTTGACTATGGTTTTAGCCTAATGTATTCCCTTATTTTGTCCTACTTATAAGGAACTAAGTAATAAGATCATTGTGCTAATGAGTACCTCAATTAGCAAGATGCAGAAAAAAGAATAATCTTTTGTAAGAAGTTTTGTAGAGCTGCTAGAGAAAGTCATGTGAGTGTAACACATCAGATTTTTTGGTAGTGCATTTGGCAGGATTATGAAAACTGGTTAAGAAGAATTTAAACTATGGATTGGGTAGAAAAATATTAATAAAGGATCTACATATATTTTCATTTCTATTATTTTATATAATAATTTTATAGGTTTATTCCCAAATAATTTTATTAGAACTCCACTTTTAAACTTGAATTAAAGAAAAAACGGTACATGTAATATACTGATGCAGGCAACTAAGGGTTAAACCCGTGTGATTTCTGGTTGTGGGGTTACCTGAAGGACAGGCTTTATCAACAGAACACGAAAACACGTTGAAGGTTGATAAGAGCATTGCAAGAGAGAGAGTAAAGCGGATCCAGGCTGTCCTGTATAGAGATGGTTATCACATTGTCCAAAGTTTGTAAACTGGAACCTAAACATAGTATGAAATTAACAATTGTTACCCTTTAATGATAAAATTAAGAAGTGTTTCTTTCAATGTTTTATTCGTTATTTCTCTCCCCCACCTCCTTACAAATGTTTCCACAAAGTTACATTGTCCTTCGATCTCCCATTTTTCATGGGGATGCTGTCAAGTAGCGAAAGTTGAATTATAACCACCCTGTAGTCCATAAAATTGGTTTCATCACGTCGTTGTCCCCTTAAGGAAAGCAGAATTACCGTGCACTACTTCCCTCTCCACAGAAACGTCTGCACGTTCTTCTTAACTTCGTTCAAGAAACCGACTACCTACAAACCTGAAGACATCTCGCGAATCAAAGACCAACAAAAAGTTATTTGTCAATTAAAATATGTGATTCTTTTATAAGGAGAATTGAAGGTAAGAGTATCTCTTTCTCTTTCGCTAGAGTAATGGAGAGAGAAACAGCGGTGTGTATAAAAGAGACAAGAAGTCGCATGCTATCTCTTTCTAAAGCACTCGACAATCTCCATGACAGAAGCGACCCGGCAAGGCGGCATGCCTCCTCATGTCACAGCCTTCTAGAGATCCATCATCCCTCTCTCCCTGTCTGCCTGCACACGACTGCGCTTTCGTCATAGAAATGCAAGTAGAAACTACCTCAACAACTGCACTCCGCTCTTTTGTTCACCTCAGAAGATTTTTTTTTTCGCATTGACTAGCCTATAAACACAAAGGGGTCTGCTCCATTGCTGACATGGAAAGATAGTAGATGGATAGAAAATGTAATGGTATACGGTGTGATATTAAATTGTCATTAATCCGTCTAAGTGAATACAGAGTAACGCCATTCCAAAATGGATCTTGGACCACCGCCTGGCCATTGCATCCCCCATCTCGGCCCAAAGGCGTCAAGAATAGGGTGCAGTGCTGGAGGGTGAGAAGTGATCAGCGCCTCGAGTCCCTCCTGGTCGGTTAATGCGGTCTTCTCGATCTGGAGCCGCTACTTCTCAATTAAGTAGCTCGTCAATTGGCCCCCCAGGGGCCTCAGAGGGCTGAGTGCAGGTCTTCCGGACCAGGTCTCCCAACGAGAGAAAATTCCCCACGCCGATACCGGGAATCGAATCTAGGTCTACAGCTTGGCAAAATACAACAGTGATGTCCCTCAAAGTGTGTATACCTAGCGTGGCATGTAGTACAATTATGGTTACAATGCTGAGGTTCCATGCCGAGTAACGCTTGTGGTGTTAGTTATGACGGATGTCAGGTTGAAGTCTCTCTTTAAAATTCGAAGGCTTTCACGGCCGGTGTTAGAATCACATATAGAAAACAAGAGCGGGTTTGTAGGCCGTGACCCACAGCGCTTCTCCCCTTGTTCCCCAGACGTTTCGCCTGGGTCTGCGGCAAGCATCTTCCTCTCCGTGTGTCAGGTCGCTATTGAGAGATCAGGAGATGTATACGCCATTGAAGATGCTTGCTGCAGACGCAGGCGAAACGTCTGGGGAACAAGGAGAGAAGCTCAGTGGATCACGGCTTACAAGCCTGGTTTTGTTTTCTATATGGACGTTTCTCTAATGATAGATACAGAGTAAGCTTGTGGTGTAGTAATGGTGGATTTAGCTCTCAGCGCGGCTGCTTGCTAAGCAGGAGACCTAGGCTCAATTCCCGGTACCAGTATGGGGAATTTTCACCTGGTCCAGCATTGCACCCCATTCATGATACCTTCAAGCCGAGATGGGGAATGCAGTGGCCGGGTGGTAGGCCATAGTCCCTTGTGGACTGTTGTGCAATGGAGTTACGTTTATATTACCTGTATACCAGGTGAAATTAAATTGTCATTAATCCGTCTAATTATGTATACAGAGTAACAATTGTGGTCCTATTAATGACAAATGTAGCATTCAAGTTCCTCAAATGTCTACTTAGTATTGCTTGTAGTACTATCATGATTGTTTTAACAATGATGTTCCATTCCTGGTAACGGTGGTGTTATGATGGATGAGACGCTGAAGTCTCTCCAATGATGGATCCCGAATATCGCTTGTGGTCTGGTAAAGATGGGGTAGTGATGGATATAACTCTGATGTCCCTCCAATGATAGATACAGAGTAACACTTGTGGTCTGGTAAAGATGGGATAGTGATGGATATAACTCTGATGTCCCTCCAATAATGGATACAGAGTAACACTTGTGGTCTGGTAAAGATGGGATAGTGATGGATATAACTCTGATGTCCCTCCAATAATGGATACAGAGTAACACTTGTGGTCTGGTAAAGATGGGATAGTGATGGATATAACTCTGATGTCCCTCCAATGATGGATACAGAGTAACACTTGTGGTCCTAATAATGATGGGATAGTGAAGGATATAACTCTGATGTCCCTCCAATAATGGATACAGAGTAACACTTGTGGTCTGGTAAAGATGGGATAGTGATGGATATAACTCTGATGTCCCTCCAATGATAGATACAGAGTAACACTTGTGGTCTGGTAAAGATGGGATAGTGATGGATATAACTCTGATGTCCCTCCAATGATGGATACAGAGTAACACTTGTGGTCTGGTAAAGATGGGATAGTGATGGATATAACTCTGATGTCCCTCCAATAATGGATACGGAGTAACACTTGTGGACTGGTAAAGATGGGATAGTGATGGATATAACTCTGATGTCCCTCCAATGATGGATACAGAGTAACACTTGTGATCCTAATAATGATGGGGTAGTGATGGATATAACTCTGATGTCCCTCCAATAATGGATACGGAGCAACACTTGTGGACTGGTAAAGATGGGATAGTGATGGATATAACTCTGATGTCCCTCCAATAATAGATACAGAGTAACACTTGTGGTCTGGTAAAGTTGGGATAGTGATGGATATAACTCTGATGTCCCTCCAATGATAGATACAGAGTAACACTTGTGGTCCTAATAATGATGGGATAGTGATGGATATAACTCTGATGTCCCTCCAATAATGGATACAGAGTAACACTTGTGGTCTGGTAAAGATGGGATAGTGATGGATGTAACTCTGATGTCCCTCCAATAATGGATACAGAGTAACACTTGTGGTCTGGTAAAGATGGGATAGTGATGGATATAACTCTGATGTCTCTCCAATAATGGATACAGATTAACACTTGTGGTCTGGTAAAGATGGGATAGTGATGGATGTAACTCTGATGTCTCTCCAATAATAGATACAGAGTAACACTTGTGGTCTGGTAAAGATGGGATAGTGATGGATATAACTCTGATGTCCCTCCAATAATAGATACAGAGTAACACTTGTGGTCCTAATAATGATGGGATAGTGATGGATATAACTCTGATGTCCCTCCAATAATAGATACAGAGTAACACTTGTGGTCCTAATAATGATGGGATAGTGATGGATATAACTCTGATGTCCCTCCAATGATAGATACAGAGTAACACTTGTGGTCCTAATAATGATGGGATAGTGATGGATATAACTCTGATGTCCCTCCAATAATGGATACAGAGTAACACTTGTGGTCCTAATAATGATGGGATAGTGATGGATGTAACTCTGATGTCCCTCCAATAATGGATACAGAGTAACACTTGTGGTCCTAATAATGAAGGGATAGTGATGGATGTAACTCTGATGTCCCTCCAATGATAGATACAGAGTAACACTTGTGGTCCTAATAATGAAGGGATAGTGATGGATGTAACTCTGATGTCTCTCCAATAATGGATACAGAGTAACACTTGTGGTCCTAATAATGTTAGGATAGTGATGGATGTAACTCTGATGTCCCTCCAATAATAGATACAGAGTAACACTTGTGGTCCTAATAATGATGGGATAGTGATGGATGTAACTCTGATGTCCCTCCAATAATGGATACAGAGTAACACTTGTGGTCCTAATAATGATAGGATAGTGATGGATATAACTCTGATGTCGCTCCAATAATGGATACAGAGTAACACTTGTGGTCCTAATAATGATGGGGTAGTGATGGATGTAACTCTGATGTCCCTCCAATAATGGATACAGAGTAACACTTGTGGTCCTAATAATGATAGGATAGTGATGGATATAACTCTGATGTCGCTCCAATAATGGATACAGAGTAACACTTGTGGTCCTAATAATGATGGGGTAGTGATGGATATAACTCTGATGTCGCTCCAATAATGGATACAGAGTAACACTTGTGGTCCTAATAATGATAGGATAGTGATGGATATAACTCTGATGTCCCTCCAATAATTGATACAGAGTAACACTTGTGGTCTGGTAAAGATGGGATAGTGATGGATATAACTCTGATGTCCCTCCAATAATGGATACAGAGTAACTCTTGTGGTCCTAATAATGAAGGGATAGTGATGGATGTAACTCTGATGTCTCTCCAATAATGGATACAGAGTAACACTTGTGGTCCTAATAATGAAGGGATAGTGATGGATATAACTCTGATGTCCCTCCAATAATGGATAAAGAGTAACTCTTGTGGTCCTAATAATGATGGGATAGTGATGGATGTAACTCTGATGTCCCTCCAATAATAGATACAGAGTAACACTTGTGGTCTGGTAAAGATGGAGTAGTGATGGATGTAACTCTGATGTCCCTCCAATAATAGATGCAGAGTAACACTTGTGGTCCTAATAATGATGGGGTAGTGATGGATGTAACTCTGATGTCGCTCCAATAATGGATACAGAGTAACACTTGTGGTCCTAATAATGATGGGGTAGTGATGGATGTAACTCTGATGTCCCTCCAATAATAGATGCAGAGTAACACTTGTGGTCCTAATAATGATGGGGTAGTGATGGATATAACTCTCCTCCGTATAAGGAAGTAATAAGATTGTTACTGCTAGTGTTTATCTCGATTATCATAACATAGAAGAATATGCTTTTTAACAAGGATTTGTTACAGAGATGTAGAGAAATTCATGTGAATGGAACACGTCAGATTTTTTGGTTTGTACAAAGACGTATTAGGTGTATAATAAGATATTAACATTTTCGCTTTTGTTTAATAAAGAAGTGAATAAAGTAGTATAGTATTTGGACAGATAATGATGCAGAGGATGAGCACAAAAAAAAGATGGCTAAGTTCTGGACAAGAACTGCAGAAAACAATAAACTGTAGCAGCTGAAGTTCTGCTGATAGAAGCAAGACAACGTGCCAGTCCGGTCGGATTTCTTTCTTTCCCATAAAAAACAAAACTAGAGGAAGTATAAGAATTCTAAATGATCCCATTAAGAAGGAAGGCATTGAAATACGGAAACACATTCAGACAAAGCAGACAACTAATGCAATTCTTAAAGACGAATGTTTTGCTTAAACAAAACAAAAATGCTTTTTCTTAAAGAAAAAAAAAAAACAAAGAACGAAACACTGTCGCTCTTTGCTTTTCTGCGGTAAGATAGCTGGCTATTTTATGAGCCGTGTTTGGCAATTTCGTTAAGGTAATTTTTTTCTCCCCTTCCTTCTTCCACTGAATGCGATGCTGAAGGTGTTTTGAAGACAATGCCCCGGTATGTACGGCTTTAGGAAAAACATTTACATTCTGGTATTTTTTGGTATCGGATAGGGATTTCAGAAACAGGAGGAAAAAATCAATTTTCTGCGCGGAACGCTGGTTAGGTGTCCAGGTACAATGTCGCTGGTATTTTAAATTGAGGACGATTGTGTCAATAAACACAGAAATGGTTGCGGAGGGATATAAAATTGAGGATAGGAAACCGTCTCTCGGGCCGGTTTTCAATGAAAAGCAATTGTTCTGGTCTACTTGTTGGGAACGATTTAAGAGTTTGTGGATGCATGTAGGTGGTTGTTCACAATGAAATGAGGGGGAAATTATGTGACAGTGGGGTTCTGTCTAGGAGGCCACGAGATCGGCTCTTCTGTGCCTGTAATTTATGTTTCATTTTGTTTGCTCAGCAACAAACTGGAATGTGCGCAGGAGATTTATGACGTTCTTTCTGGGTTAAATATTGTATTAGTTGTGAGATTGGCAACCTTGAAGTTTTTATCATTCGATACATCTGAACCATTGTATTGCCAGTTAAATTTTACTCAACTAAGGGATAATCATTATTTCCTTTTTTATTAGTTTGCAGTATCGGTTATTATTAGCAGCTCCTTAGCAGTGATTTAATGCACCAAGCGCTTAGGTTAATCTCGATAATAATTCCACAAGTGAATGTTTGAACGTTTGTTCACGAGTGGCATGTTAAGATTATCCAGAGCATGTAACCGAGTGCGATGACGTCGTGGAGGTGATGGGTTCAAATACGGTGAGCCGACAGATCTGAGTTTCCTTGAGTTGGCAACGCAAATACCGAATTTGATATTTTATATGATCCAAAGCTTTTCCTTAAGTTTAAAACAATAGTAAAGTCTAACGTGTTAGACTCATACGCCTCTATCTATTTTGCAATCATTCTTACAAAACTGTATTCTTTTATCTACTTCGTGCTATTCGAGATAAATATTAGCAGAATTAGTTTTATTGCTAATTTCCTTGTAGGTGCAATGGAATACATTAAGTTAAAGGGAGTCTGATCTTTTAAAAGCTCCTCGCTGTGTGATAGTATTCAAATTAAGTTCTCTTTTACTGCCAGGATAAAGTACGAAACAAAATAAAAAAGAAATCTGATGTGTTCCATTCACATGACTTTCTCTATAACACTGCAACAAATTATTCTATTTACTTCATCTAATGGAGCAAAAAATAGCAGAGGTAGTCTTATTACTTGCTTCCTTGTAAGTAGAAGCGAAATAAGGGAGTACCATAGGTTAAAGTGATGTCAAAAGCTGGTTGCTCATCGACTGAAGTTCCTTTGTTTATATAGACACGAGTTCACAAAGTCCTGTATAAGGACTGAAACCAAAAACAAGGAATATCTCAAAAACAATCAACTCCACGAAAAAAATGCACATAACATAAATTGTGTGTTTTAAGGTGCTCTATATTTATTGTGCGGTAAGTTTTTGTCCATTTCTTACGGTTTAGCAGTTATGAAAAATTCCGTAAAATTGACCCAGAATAAAGTAGTCTTCAGAGGCTGGAAGATACTAAACTTAAATACCAGTATTTTACCGACTTTTCGTTTTTGAGTTGTCGTGTTCATAGACACACGGACACACACGGACCTTTTTCTGAAAATACTTTTTTTGGATACAGGGGACCCTAAAACATATATTTCCGGGGAAATCTCGGTAACGAATTTTTTGGTGGAGTGCAATACCTTCTGTGTACACTATGTACATAGTACGTGTACAGAAAGTAAAAATTATGAAAAGATGCGTTGTGGGGATGAAAATTGCGCCATTCTGCAACTTTTGTGCAGTTGCCAAGTAATATAGGAAATGAAAATCGCTGGATTGGCGCCTGGAGTGCAAGAAAATACATTTATATGTTATCTAGATATAAGAACGATATTTTGTATGTGTAACAGCTCTAGAAAGGCATATGAATGGAATACATCAGATTTTTTGGCGTCAATATTCTTAATATGACTTCCTTCGGAAAGGAAGTAAAGCTCCTGCTCCCGTGTCTCAGATTTACTGAAAAAGAGGTTTCATGCACAATATAAAATGGGGCACTGAGAACCGCAGCAATTTCAACAGTCCCGCCTTTATTTTTACTTTCTCTACACGTACTATGTACATAGTGTATAGAGAAGGTATTGCATTCCACCAAAAAAATCGATACCGAGATTTCACAGGAAATATATGTTTTAGGGTCCCCTGTATCCAAAAAAAGTATTTTCAGAAAAAGGTCCGTGTGTGTCCGTGTGTCTGTGAACACGACAACTCAAAAACGAAAAGTCGGTAAAATACCAAACTTGATATTTAACTTTAGAATCTTCCAGAGATGTGACACGAATATTTTGAGAAGAATACCCCCACCCTAAACTAGCCTTTCCATGGAACTTTTTTCGAAAATGTTAATTTTCTAAAAAATGGCTAACGATTTTGATTAAAATATCGTATTTAAAGATATTTACCTGACAAATAAAATACATATCTTGAATTTTCTGGGAATAGCCTCTAAAGACTACTTTATTCTGGGTAAATTTTACTGAATTTTGCATGCTAAACCGTAAGAGATCGACAAAACTTCACCACACAACAAATGTAGAGCTCTTTAAAACACACAATTTATGTTATACCCATTTTTTTCGTGGAGTTGGTTGATTTTGAGATATTCCTTGTTTTAGTTTTCAGCTATGAAAAATGTATACGTTTCTCATACAGGAATTTGTCAACTCCTGTCCATACATACAAACAAAGGAACATCAGTCGCATAGCAACCGGCTTTTGACTTCAGTTTAACCTATGGTACTCACTTATTTCGCTTCTACTTACAATAAAGCAAGAAATGAGACTATTTGTGCTAGTTTTTTTTTTTTCTCGATTAGCAGGAATTAAATTAAAGCATAAGCTTTTTAACAATAATTTGTTGCAGAGATGTAGAGAAAGTCATGTGAATGGAACACGTCAGATTTTTTTTATTGTTTCACCTTTAACATCTAAGGTCATATCGGGCTTTGTATTAGAAACAACTCCTCTGTGGGTTCTTTACATTGGGCTGAAATCGTTTTGAGTTACTCACACTCACACACACACACACACACACGCATTCACACTCACATACTTACTTCCAGACCCTGTGGGGGATAGGGAGCATTTCCCGCTCCAGCCGGGAATCGAACCCAAGATCTCCAGGTGAGAAGTCGGCTCGCTGACCGCTCGACACGGAGGCAGTCTAGTCCTGTCTTTGTTTATCTCAGGTGTGTTCATTATTTCGGAAAGAATTTAGAATTGAGACGAGCAAGATTGGTAGTTCCGACATTGTTGAACATGTATTATAGCCGATGTGAAGAAAAAGAAGACCCCTAATTTATAAAATCTGTTACAAAGGGCGGTGTGGTGCATATATCCTGTTTTCTGAGCACGAATGGTCACATTTGTTTCGTCATCATTCTAACGATATAACGATTGAACACCGTCTGTGTCACGTCTCCCCTCCGAAATCCATTTCGGCCTTCATTTTTTCTCTTTCCTTGCATCCATTTTTTTATTATTTTTATTAAATTGTCCTTATTATTTTCCCTACTCTGAAATAAGACATAACGTGTGGTCATCTTCTCCCCCAACAAACTGGACGGCATACTTCCATCTCCGCTCTACAGATCAAAAGTGTCCCAAGTCTGATACTCCCCTAGTTGTCCTGGTGTGACAGCGCGGTAGGAAAAACCAGGGTGCTCAGATTGGTAATAAACCAAGCCGCTAATGTAACCTAGTGTTGCCAATTCCTGAATTATCATTATGAAACGTAATACATGCCAGAAATTCAGAAGCACATCACACAATTGTTAGATCCACAAATGAGACCCGAAGGTAAACATTCGAACAAGTGCAACTAGGAAATTGTGTCTGGTAAACAAAAGGCACACACACATATCATGTGGAAGGTATCTTACATTCCTTCTAATATGTGCTTCATAGAAGCATTACAAACAAAAATGTCTAATACCATCATGTTCTTTGATCAGCCTATTTGGAAAAAATAAACAGTTTTTGTTCCAAATGGTATGCATAATTCCACAAGAATGTACAAAGATAATGGTTTATTATTTGTAGGATGCGTAGAGTAACTATTTCTGACATAATTTTCGGAGAAATTATGGGACATCTCACAGGTTTTCGAAGTAATTAATCGCTTAAAAGAATTAAAGGAATATTCCGAGCAGCTTCGTCAGGGATCTGAACCGCATTCTGTATATAAACACGTCGGTCGCTTGCAAACACGACGCAGGGTGGTGTAATGTTTTGGAAGATAACGAGTGCAGTTGGCATTCTGATTGGTCTACACTGCTGTGGTAGCAGCAGTGAGGTGTGTTTGTTTACTGACCTTGTGCAGGTGACATCCACACAACCTGAAGCGTTGCTAGTTTGTCTTTTGTTTTCGACAAAACTAAATTATCTCTGTAGGAAATGGCCAGAGACACAAACGTCAGATACAAAATATGTTCCAAATAGCGAGATCTACCACTGGTTTAAATTAATATATAGTCAAGTAAATTACTGTGGTAATAGGATAACACTGATTTGCATTCCTATCTCATACACTTGTACATAGTAGCTAAAGATTTTTTTTAACCTGGTTAATCATATGGACGATGAATGAAATGATGCTCAAATAATGGTGAAATAATGCTTAAATGATCTGGAGGTCCATGGAACTTTGAGTTACTCGACATTTGTCTCCTCAGGATAAGTGAAAACCCCGAGAAAAAACCTCACCCGAGTAACCCACCTCGCGACCTGTTGAACGTGAGGCAAACACGCTACCACCACACTACCCAGGTGGGCAGTAAAGAATATTCTATTTCACCCAACAATTCGATGACGAGATTTCACCGGAAATATATATTTTGACAACCCGTAATACCAAGTAAGCATTTTTAGAAAAACACCCTTGTGAGTGCGTACATGTTTGTGTGTGTGTGTGTTTGTGGACAGCATAACGAAAAGTGGGTTGTATACCAATGGATATTTCAATTCTGCAGCTTCCGAGGTTGCGACACGAAGATTGTCAAGAAAATCCCCTAATCCAAACTACCCTTTATATGAAACATTTTTCCTAACCTTTATTTCCTCAAAAACAGGCTTTAATAACTGACTAAATACTGTATATTTAATACATTTTCATCAAAAATGAAATTTGGTAATAGCCTCTGAAGTTCTCTTCATTAGCATAACTGGTACACCTTAAGAAATAGACAGAATTGTTCTACAAGTAATGTAGAGCTCTTTAAAAATCGCAATTTATATTAATCACATTTTTTTGGAAGTTCACCGTTTCTGAGATATTTCTTGTTATTTCTTTCAATTTTTCCATTCTTACGCTTTTCTCAAATGGGAATTCGTTATTCATTTTTCTTTCTGATATTATCTCTGTAACAAATTATTATTAAAATCAGATTCTTCAAACTACTTGTTACAATCAGGATAAACATTAGCAGAAATAGTTTATTACGCAGTAGAAGGGAAATAAGAATACACTAGGCTAAAGCGATAATCTAACCTTTTAAAAGATGGTTTAAATGTGAAACAATTGAAATTCGGTCTCTTCATTTTGCCAAGAGCTGACAATTATCGTGAGAAAAAGGTTAAAGTGTTTTAAAATGGAAACTTACGTTTAAAAACAAAATTTAAATGACATAAATTGTGTGTTTTAATGAGCTTAGCATTTGTTGTGCCGAAAACTTTTGTCTTATCTCATAAGGTTTATTCGCTATGCAAAATTCATTCAGAGTGAAGAGTTCAGAGGCTATGCCTAGAAAATTGAACATACACATTTTATTTGTGATGTAAATATGTTTATTGGGCAACATTTTTATCAAAATTGTTAGAGCCATTTTTGAGAAAATCTAAAATTTCGACAAATGTAAATATTAGTTTGCGTGGGGGTATTTTCCTTATAATCTTCGCATTGCAAAGGTTTCGTGTTTAATCACCTTTGACGACACACATGGATTTTTTCTAAAAATGATCCAGGGTTCTCAAAACATGTATTTTCGACGAAACATCGGTCTCGAATTTTTGGGTGGAATGCAATGAATTCTATCCTACTATGTGCATTGTACATACGTACTAGAGAAAGTAAACACTATTACAATCTAGGGAAACGAGCCACTTTTTATGCGCGTGAGTGTACATTCCTGATCTCAAGCATGCCACACATAAACATGCTATTACCCAAAAAGCAAATTAAACCGGTCTTCTGGAGAATCCAATGAAGTACACACACCGCTCGCTGTATGGCAGATGTGAGGAAGAAACAGACGATGAATGGCAGTAGGAGTTATGCGGTTTTTCTCTCGAGATGTGGAAGGAGTCCGTGGCCGAAATGTCTGTAGGGGTCCATAAGCGTCATGAACCAACGCTCGATTTGCATTTCTCTCCTGCACTGTTATCGTAACACCCTGGATTAGAGTTAATAAACCGACTGAGAATATTAGAGATGGCACTGCCAAGATTACGTACGGCAGGCACTTCCTTCCGGAAATTTCATCACATACAATTAATATAAACGTTTTGAGAGGGGTGGCAGATAAAGGCTTTGTTCTGCTATAGCTCCATATTCACTGAAATGTGTACTTGTCTACTTCTGATTCCTGATACTGTGTGTGGGGCTTACGACATTAACAGTAGCAGAGAATGCAAACACGTTTTTACTTTCTCTACACGTTCTGTGTACATAGTGTTTAGAGAAAGTATTGCAAAAATTCGAAACCAATATATCACTGGAAATACACGTTTTAGGGTACCCTGTATAAAAAACATTTTTAGAAAAAGATCCGTGTGTGTCTGCGAATACGATAACTGAAAAACGAAAAGTCGGTTAAAAACCAAACTTGGTATTTTAAGTTTAGAATGTTGCAAGAATGCGACATGAAGTTTTTAAGATAAATCCCCTCACTCCAAACTACCCTTTACATGGGAAACATTTCGAAAATTTTGATTTTCTAAAAAATGGCTCTAACGATTTTGATTAAAATCTCTCATATTTAAGATTACATGACAAATAAAATGTATATCTTGAATTTTCTGGAAGTAGACTTTGAAGACGTATTCATTCTGAATGAATTTTGCATAACTGATAAACCATAAGAGATATACAAAAACTTATGTCATGTACATTTTTTTTTCGTGGAGTTGTTCGTTTTTTAGAAATTTTAGTTATTGGTTTCAGTTTTAAAATATTAATTTTCTCATAGGGAACTTGCCAACACCTGACCTCGCAAAGAAACGGATTGCTGTACCATAGCAAAAACATTTTAAAACATTTGACTGTCGGTTTAGTCTAGCTTCCCTCCTACTTATAAAGAACTAAGTATCAAGACCGTTTCTTCTAGTGTTCATCTCCATTAGCATGGAATAAATAGAAGAATAAGCTATTAACAATACTTTGTGACAGAGATGTAGAGAAAGTATATATATATATATACATAGTGACGTGCCAAAAACATACACAAATTTGACGATAACTTCCAAACCATTAGACCAAAATTGATGAAATTTGCACTGTAACCTATTTGCATTATATCACGTTTGTGGTATACATTTTAAAAAAACTAGTATTATTAGTTTGGAAGTTCAAACCTGTCCTTAAAGTGAGTCGAAATGACATTTTCAATTTTACTTTCTCTATACGTACAATATACCCAAAAATTCGATACCGAGATTTCACCGGAAATACATGTTTTGAGACCACCTGAATCCAAAAAAAGCATTTTTAGAAAAATGTCTGTGTGTTTGTGTATCTGTGGGCAGTATAGCTCAAAAACGAAGATACCGTTAAATATTTAAGTTCAGTATATTCCAAGGATGCTACACGAAGATTTTCAAGAAAATCCCCCACCTCCAAGTACCCTTCACATGGAAAAATTTTCGAAATTTTTGATTTTCTAAAAAATGGCAATAACGATTTTGATTAAAATGTCATATATTAAAGATATATAGTTGACAAATAATATGTATATCTTGAATTTTCTGGGAATAGCCTCTGAAGACTACTTTATTCTAGATGAATTTTACGGAATTTTGTGTAACTGGTAAACCGTAAGAGATAGACAAAAACTTACCACACAAAAAGTGTAGGGCACATTAAAACATACAATTTATGTTTACACATTTTTTTTTCGTGGAGTTGATCATTTTTTAGATATTCCTTGTTTTTCTTTGTTTCAGCCTTATAAAACTTAATACTTTTCTCATACAGGAGATGGTCAACTCCTGTCCATTCAAACAAAGGAACTTTAGTCACATAGCTACCATCACTTTAACCTATGTTACTCCCTTACAGGGAAGCAAGTAATAAGAGTATTTTTGCTAATTTTTTCTCTCTTAGCATGAAGTCAATAGAAGTAAAAACTTTTTAACAAAAATTTGTTGCAGAGATATACAGGAAGTCGTGTGAATGGATTACATCAGTTTTTTTTTTTTTGTTTTTTTAAGATGTATATGAATGTTTAGAAGCTCATTTTGGTATACCTTTCATAGAGGTACAGTTATTGTAAACAGTTTAAAAATATTGTTAAAATAATCCTTGTGGTAGTTTTTTAGAACTCTCTGGTACACATTTTGTAATACATTTATAACTTTGTAAATATTACTGTGAGCGAATATATAGTTTTTTTTTATTCTGATCGGGAAGTTTTACTTTAGCTATTGGCAGCATTGGCATCCCGCTCATATTTCCTTCATGTTCGAGTTTCGAAATACAGCGAAGAAGTTGTATGGAAAGTTAGGTTACATTCTTCTTAAATGTTATGTTTGAAAGCAATTTCTGAAGTAAGATTGTCTACACAAATCTCGAAAATTAATTGATACTAAGGGCTGAAATTTTTATCACACATTTGCACCTAAGTAGGCTTTATTTTAACGCAATAGTTTTTACGTTGATGGATTATTTATTTTTTAATTTAAAAATCATCGTTTTCCAATAGCATTTTTAGCGCATTATTAAAAAATCTGATGTGTAACACTCACATGGCTTTTTCTAGCTGCTCTAAAAACATCATACAAAAGATTATTATTCTTTCTCCACAATGTTAATTGAGATAAACATTAGCAGAATATTCCTATTAGCTCCTTATAAGAGAAGGGAAATAAAGCAATGTGCTATCTAAAGTGATAGTCAAATTAAAAACTGTCATTATGTGACTGTCCATACAAATACCTTCTTTGCTTGGCCAGCAGTAGAACAAAAGAAAAACGGACACTTCCTGTCTGAGAAAGATATAAGTACTTTACAATTGAAACTAATAACAAGGAATATCTGGAAAACGGTACACTCCAGGAAAAAATGTAAAGGATATAAATTGTGTGTTTTAATGAGCTCTAATTTTTTGTGTAGTAAGTTTTTGTCTATTTCTTACGGTTTACTAGTTATGCAAATTTCATACAGAACAAACAGGTCGTCAGAAGCTATTCCCAGAAAATTCATCTTATACATTTTGTGATGGAAATGGCTTTAATGCGTGGTATGTTAATCAAAATTGTTAGAGCCATTTTTAAGAAAAACAAAAATTTTGAAAAATTTTCCATGTAAAGGGGAGTTTGTGGTGGGGGAATTTTCTTGAAAAACTTCGTGGCGCATCCTTGGGAGATACCAAACTTAAATACCAAGTTCGGTATTTAACCGTTTTTGTTTTTTTTTGTTTTTGAGCTACGCTGTCCACAGACACACACACGTGGATCTTTTTCTGGAAAAGCTTTTTTTTTTTTGGATTCAGGAGATCCTAAAGGAAATTTCCGGTGAAATCTCGGTATCGCATTTTTGGGTGCAATACAAAACTTTCTCTATCCACTAGTACATTGTACATACGGGGCTGGAGAAAGCAAAAAAAAAAAAAAAAAATCTCCTAATCAACAGAAGTATTATATTTTTCATCTATCAATATTAAAAGTATTTTTTGAGATGCCTTGAAAATGTTAGCTTATTATTTAAAACAGTTGAGGTAATGGGTCAAATTTTAACATTGGCAAGATAGAACATTTCGACACCTCTTAACCTAAAAGTTCAATGGAATGAAATAAGCAAGAAACACTCTACAGAGGAAGGTAATATAAAAGCTGAGAAGAAAATAACCGTTGTTGAGTGC
This sequence comes from Hymenopus coronatus, assembly GCA_030762935.1. Taxonomy (NCBI): domain Eukaryota; kingdom Metazoa; phylum Arthropoda; class Insecta; order Mantodea; family Hymenopodidae; genus Hymenopus; species Hymenopus coronatus. Next base: position 18,728,790 of record CM060887.1, on the reverse strand, counting down.
GACCAGGAACATTAATATTCAGTATTTGAGGGAATGTTTTCTGTTGAAGCAGTAATGTGTTACTTTGTTGCTGCATCCTAGTGAGGACCGAACACAATGCAGGGTGTGTCTCATTTGGACCATGACAAGGTCGCCTCAAACTGTCCACCTGTTTCTAATTTAGCGAGGTCGACACACCGACCTTCCTCCACAGACATACTGGCCCTCACTCCACCAGAATCCTCCACCGTGAACTTCCTCTACTTCTTCATGGACTTTGGAGGGTAGACTTGCCAGTCTGAAGGCTATAGACGGTACAGTAAATATTCACTTACAAAATATACGTAGGCCCCCCAGAAGCTATTCTCAGAATGTTAGAAATATACATTTTATTTGCCATGTAAATATGTTTTTGAAATACTTGATATGTAAGTTAATCATTCTGAAAACATTTTTGATAATGTAAACTAAATTTACAATTCATTTGGATAGGTAGAGTCAGACTGAAAAATTCTATGCCACAGCCGGGATTTGAACCATGGATCTCCCGATCTCTAGCCGGTTGCTCTGCCACTGAGCTACCATGGCAAAATGCCGGCATAGCATTGAATTTGTCAACTGACTCGCATGTTTCCCGGTAAACCACAAGGCGTCAAATTATTTTGAGATGACAAGCCAAATAGCGACTTACAGTCTGACTCTACCTATCCAACTCCTGTCCTATACACGGCGTGTGTGAAAAAATAATTAATCCAATACCAATTGAATATAATAGTTGGCTATACTAGGAATCATGGGACTTAAGTACTAACAACATTGTAAGGAGACCACTGCCACGTCGAGTCCAACCCAATCCGAATAACTCTCTTACGTCACGTCACGTCAGAAGTACAACGGGTGCTCAGGTCCGCAACTGAAGAGGTCGGAACTAGCCACTACTATAACTACTACTACAACTACAACAACAGCCGCTGCTACTTATTGTTATTATCAATATTATGGAGAAAGAGAGAGAGAGGGAGTAAATGATATGAATTAGGGCTTATTCCTTTCATGGTCTTTACGAGGCTTCACTGCTCAAAGAAAAAGAAAGAACTCTTAAAGAACGAGATAGTTATACTACAACATGTGTAAGTTAAAGAGAATTTTGGGATTCCCCTGTGCAGATATTCATTTATTTTCCCCCACAACTCGACAAAAGTCGTGCAGCGGTAGCCTTCCGTGTTCCGGTGACATGCGCAGAACCGTGCGCTAATAGAATATGCAAGAGTTCAAAATTTGTTCACGGTCACGCTTGCGCCCTTTATGGACGTACCACACGCATAGTGTGACCAGAGGGGCAGGCAAATAATTATAGCGGAAAACTAAATCAATGTAGGCAGAGATTAGATACATTGTGACATTTAATACCTACACAATATTAACCTTTAATGCTGTGTTCCATTCACATGACTTTCTCTACATCTCTGTAACAAATTATTGTTAAAAAACTTACCTTCTGTGTACTTAATGCTAATCAAGATAAACATTAGCAGAAATACCTTCTTGTAAGAAGAAGGGAAATAAGCTAAAACGTTAATCAAATCTTTTAAAAGCTGGTTGTCATGTGGATGAAATCCGTTTCTATGCATTGCCGGGAGTTGACAAATTCTATGTGAAAAGTTTCAAGCATTTTAAAACAGAAACAAATAATCTGGAATATCTCGAAAACAGCTAACTCTACAACAAATATATATGTCATTAATTGTGTGTTTTAATGACATCTACATTTTTATTGTAAGTTTTTGTTTATCTTTTACGGTTTGCCAGTTATATAAAAGTCATCCAGAATGAAGAGATCTTCAGATTCCTTTTCCAGAAAATAAATATATTTTATATTTGTCGTGTAAATATCTTTAATATAGGTGCGGTATTTTAATAAAACTCTTTGAGAAAATCAAAGTTCTCGAAATTTGTTCCATGTAAAGGGTAGTCTGGGGTGAGGAGATTTTCCTCAAAATTTTCGTGTCACATCCTTGGAAGATACTAAACTTATATACCAAGTTTGGTATTTTACCAACTTTTCAATTTTAAGTTATCGTGTTCACACACACGGACCTTTTTCTAAAAATGTTTCTTTTGGATTCGGAGCCCTGAAATTTTTGGGTTCATTACAATACTTTCTCTATACACTATGTACATAGTACGTGTAGAGAAAGGAATAATAGGAACAGCCACAATGTTAATTCGGTGGCAGATAAGGCAAGGGGTTCAATGTCTTCTAAAGTTCTAAACCAGGTATGGGCGAACGCGTGCCGTATATCTGGAGGGAGAGGCATGGTGGGGTACAGTGACGTAACATGACAGAGAAGAGCGACAGCTTTAAAAACATTTGACTATCGCTTTAGCCTAGTGCATTCCCTTATTTCCCTCCTACTTACAAGGAACTAAGTAATAAGAATATTTCTGGTAATGTAGATAATCTTTTGTAAGAATAGATTATTTGCAGAACTTACTTAGGTTACATCTCGTGTGTAGAACTTATACTGGTGTGCCTAGGCCAGAATCTTGTTGAGGAACAAATCAACAGTGAATCAGAGAGAAGGCTCCGGAACGGAGGATCGGCCCTAATAAGTAATGAGATGGAGGCGAAAACGAGATCCATCCAGAAAGTGTTGAACGATTTGGCGTAACTAAATAATAATTGAAGTTATCAACACAAAACTTTATTTACAAAGTTAGAGAACCTTTCTCTACTTCTCAACGTAATCTCCATTCTGTTAAGGCATTTACTGTTACATGGTACCAGTTTTTCAATGGCGATGCTATATTTTTCTACCACAAAAGGACTTATTCTTTTTTTTTACTATGTACATAGTGTATAGAGAAGGTATTGCACTCCACCATAAAATTCGATACCGAGATTTCACCGGAAATATATGTTTTAGGGTCCCCTGTATCCAAAGAAAGCATTTTCAGAAAAAGGTCCGTGTGTGTGTCCGTGTGTCAGTGTGAGGCTGTGAACACGATAACTCAAAAACGAAAAGTTGGTAAAATACCAAACTTGGTATTTAAGTTTAGTATCTCCAGGGATGCGACACGAAGATTTTGAGAAATATCCCCCACCCCAAACTACCCTTTACATGGACCTTTTTTTCGAAAATGTTGATTTTCTAAAAAATGGTTCTAACGAATTTGATTAAAATATCCTATATTAAAGATATTTACCTGACAAATGAAATGTATATTTTGAATTTTCTGGGAATAGCCTCTGAAGACGACTTTATTCTGGGTCAATTTTACGGAATTTTGCATTACTGCTAAACCGTAAAAGATGGACAGAAACTTACCCTACAACAAATGTAGAGCACTTTAAAACACATTATTTATGTTATATACATATTTTTCGTGGAGTTGATTGTTTTTTTTTAGATATTCCTTGTTTTTGGTTTCAGCTATAAAACACATACTTTTCTCATACAGGACTTTGTGAACTCGTGTCCATACAAACAAAAAAACTTCAGTCATATAGCAACCAGCTTTAGACTATCACTTTAACCTATGGTACTCTCTTATTTCGCTTCTACTTACAAGGAAGCAAGATATAAGACTATTTCTGCTAATTTTTCTCGATTAGCAGGAAGTAAATAGGAGCATAAGCTTTTTAAAATAATTTGTTACAGAGATATAGAGAAAGTCATGTGAATAGAACACATCAGATTTTTTTTTAATGCATAAAATGTTCGGTCAATCGAATATTATAGAGTGCATGTGTTAGTGATAATGCAATGAACGAGTCTTCAGTGAGGAAATGGTGAATAATTTACGAGCAATCAAGGAAGTGTGCAGTACAAAGACCGGAGTTATGGAGCAGTTGAAGGCAAATGTTAATAAAACAAAAATCAGTAAAACCAGTGTTTCACTTTGAATACCGTACATGACTTTTGGGTGAAAAAATTTTCCCAGCAGATGAGGATTTCATCTTGCCTGAGATCTTTGGCGGTAGAAGAGTATAACATCTGCATTGAAAAACGGTAACACGTGACAATAAATACCTTGATAGCAATGGCGATTACTTTGAAAAAATGGAGTAAGATACTGTAACTTTGTAAATAAAGTTTTGTGTTATCTTTTGTTATTATTTAGTTACGCCAAGTCGACTGTTACTTTCTGAAAGACCCTCGTAGATGGAAGAAAAGGTGATGATGGAACAATTAGAGAAATGAATGGCGGAGGAAACCGGAGGACCCGGAGAAACCCGCCCAGACACATACGGTCTTTTGGGATCGACAGGCGAATGCCGAAAAGTACCAACTCTAGTAAAACTCTGCCTTAGGTGACGACAGAACGATTTATAACTGAAGGATGTTCGGCGAAGAAATGATGGCATTGGTCCCAGATAAATCCGCACATACAGAAGCATTACACAAAATGATGTCTGCCTCATTTGGCACCTGGAGAAATAGTTGCAAGAGTGTTGGGTGCTATCTTGTTTATGCCTGTTTTGGTGTGATCTTTTACGCCTTGGACTTCGAAAACGCCGTTTAGTATTCATCCTGTATACCCTACCTGAATCTTGCAATCTGGTACACTCTCTTGCTTAGATTCACCTTAGATGGGTATATCTGTTATCACGCAATGCAAACGAGCTACATGCTTTACATCAGCTACCTTTGAAAATTCTAAATCGGTTCACCAAACTATACATTTAATCCTTAATTACATCTTAAAAATCAAATTGATAAATGAAAACAAATCTGCGGAGTTCCATTCACATGACTTTTTCCACATCTGTGCAATAAATTATTCTTAAAAAGATTATCAAGAAAAAATTACCTTATTACTTGCTTCCTTGTAAATAGAAGGGAAATAAGGGAGTACCATAGGCATTCCACCCAAAAATTCGATACCGAGATTTCACCGGAAATACATGTTTTGGGTCCCCCAGAATAAAAAATAAGCATGTTTACAAAAAGTTCCGTGTGTGTGTGTGTGTGTGTGTGTGTGTGTGTGTGCGTGTGTGTGTGTGTGTGGACAGCATAGCTCAAAACGAAAAGACCGTTGAATAGCAAACTTGATATTTAAGTTTGGTATCTTCCAAGGATGCGATACGTAGATTTTCAAGAAAATCCCCCAGCCCCAACTACCCTTTTTTTTCGAAAATTTTGATTTTATCAAAAATGGCACTAACGATTTTGATTAAAATATCTTATATTTAAGATATATACATGCCAAATAAAATGTATATCTTGAATTTTCTGGGAATAGCCTCTGAAGATTACTTCATTACTTCAATTTTCCATAACTGCTAAACCGTAAGAGGGACAAAAACTTACCACACAAAAAATGTAGAGCACGTTAAAACACACAGTTTATGCTATATACATTTTTTTCGTGGGGTTGATTGTTTTTTTAGATATTCCTTGTTATTGGTTCTGCTTTAAAAATCTTACACTTTCCTCATGTAGGAACATGTCCACTCCTGTCCATTCAAACAAAGGAACTTCAGTCACATAGCAACCAATTATGACCATCTTTTTAACCTATGGTACTACCTTATTTCGCTTCTACTTACAAGGAAGCAAGTAATAAGACTATTTATGCAATTTTTTTGGATTAGCATGAAGTAGGCATAAGCTTTTTAACAATAATTTGTTGCAGAGATGTAGAGAAAGCCATAGTTTACTTGTTTTAAAGCCTGAGAAGCTAGGCAGGCTCATAATTTCGTGAAATAGCTTACTTAAGGTACAGGCATACACACACATAAATCGTGGTCATATTAAAACAGTTACCATCAATTAATGGCGTGATGCTATCTCGAGTATTACAATGCAAAGTGGCTAGTACTAATTGTTAATCCTACTTTATGTGTTGTGCTGCGACCCACGTTCCTCGCCAAGGTAAGGCAAGGTCGCCTAGTGTCAGCCAATCAGCATACTGTCTGTGTGTACAACACACACAATGCCATTTACTATTCTGCAGCTGACAATGAAACCAAAAAAATCTCATGCCATTCTCTGCATCTCTGTAACAAGTTATTGTTAATAAGCTCATTCTTATATCTATTTAATGCTAAAACATTATCAGAAACGGTTTATTACTTAGTTCCTTTATAAGTAGAAGGGAAATAGTGGAATAAACTAGGCTAAACCGACAGTGAAAAGTTATAAAACGTGGTAGCTATGGGATTGAAATCGGTTTCTTTGCGTGGACAAGCGTTGAGGAAAGTTTGAGTATTTTAAAACTGAAATCAATAACAAAGAATATCTCTAAGACAGCCAACTCCACGAAAAAAATGTTTGTAACATAAATTGTGTGTTTTAACGAGCTCTACAAGTTTTGTGTAGTAAGTTTTCGCCCATCTCTTACGCTTTACCAGTTATGCAAAATTCCTCAAAATTCATTCAGAATAAGGGTGTCTTCAGAAGTTATTCCCAAACTCAAGATATACATTTTGTTTGTCATGAGTTAATCTTTGATATACGATATTTTAATAAAAATCGTTAGCCATTTTTGAGAAAATCATGATTTGTTGAAAATGTTTCCATGTAGTTGGGGTGGGGAATTTTCTTGAAAATCTTCATGTCGCATCCTTGCAAGATACCAAACTTAAATACCAAGTTTGGTATTTAACGGTCTTTTCGTTTTTGAGCTATGCTGCCCAAAGACACATACACGCACACTCACAGACACACAGCGAAACTTTTTTTCAAAAATGCTTTTTCAGGAGGACCCAAATAATGTATTTCCGGTGTAATCTCGGTATCGGATTTTTGGATAGAATACGACACCTTCTCATTACTCTATGTACATAGTACGTGTAGAGAAAATAAAAATCTGAGTGTTGCATTCACATGGCTTTCTCTAGCTGTTTCACAAACTAAGTTTCCTTACAAAAGGTTATTCTTTTTTCCAAATCATTACTATTACTTTCTTCACTAGGCTAAAGCGATATAAAATATTTCAAAATGAATCGCTATTTTTTGGTAGTGTTTAACGCGCGCTTTAACTACTACGGCACCGCACCCGGAGAAAACCCGCTCTTGTGCAGCCTAGTCTACCACAAATCCCACACCTGGGATTGAACCAGGGCCGCCTTGAAGAGAGTCTTGTGGTCGTCTAACCACTCGGCCACGGCGCGGCCATTTGACCAACTGTCTAATATCTATTTCTGTCATTTGCCAATGGAATATTCAATGTTATTATCTCTATATGTTTATTTTCTCTATACATGTTATGTACATAGTATATAGAGAAGGTAATGCATACCACCCAAACATTCCATAACAAGATTTAACCGGTAATTGGCGTTTTAGGGTCTCCAGTATACAAAAAAAGGTCCGTGTGTCAGTGTGTTCGTGTGTCTGTGAACACGACAATTAAAAAACGAAAATTCCGCAAAAACCCAAACTTGGTATTTAATTTTACTATGTTCCAGTGATGCGACTCGAACGCTTTGAGAGAAAAATCCCTCCACCCCAAGCTGCCCTTTTCATGGACAAAATTTCGAAAATTTTGATTTTTTCAAAAATGGCTCCAACGATTTTCATTGAAGTCTCGTATATTTAAGATATTTACATGACAGACAAAATTGAAATCTTGAGATTTCTGGGAATAGCTTCTGAAGACATCTTCATTCTAGATGAATTTTGCCAAATTTTCCATGGTTGATAAGAGATAGACAATACTTGTAGAGCTCATTAAAATACACAATTTATGTTACAAAATTTTTTTTTTTCTTTTTTTTTGTAGAGTTGACCGTTTTTGAGACAGTTTTAGCTTTAAAATACTTATACTTTTCTCAGACGGGACTTCATCAACCCCTGGTCATACAAAAGGCACTTCAATCACATAGAAACCAGCGTTTAAAAGATTTGACTATCACTTTAGCCTAGTGTTTTCCCTTATTTCCCTCCCAGTTATAAGGAAGTAAGTAAAATGACTATTTTTGCTATTTTTTTTTCCATTAGCATGAAAGAAATGGAAGAATAGGCGTTTTAACAATAATTTGTTGCAGAGATGTAGAGAAAGTCATGTGAATAGGACACATCAGATTTTTACTTTCTTTATACGAACTATGTACATAGTGTATAGAGAAGGTAATTGCACTCCACAAAAAAAATCGATACCTAGATTTCACCGGAAATATATGTTTTAGGGTCCCCTTTATCTAAAAAATGTATTCTCAGAAAAAGGTCCGTGTGTGTGTTCGTGTGTCAGTGTGTCCGTGTGTCTATGAACACGATAACTCAAAAACGAAAAGTTGGTAAAATACCAAACTTGGTATTTAAGTTTAGAATCTTTAAGGGATGCGACACGAAGATTTTGAGAAAAATCCCCCACCCCAAACTACATTTTACATGGACCTTTTTTCGAAAATTTTGACTTTCTAAAACATGGCTCTAACGATTTTGATTAAAATATTGTATATTAAAGATATTTACCTGACAAATAAAATGTATGTTTTGAATTTTCTGGGAATAGTCTCTGAAGACTCCTTTATTCTGGGTGAATTTTCCGGAATTTTGTATAACTGCTAAACCATAAGAGATAGACAGAAACTTACCACACAAAAAATTTAGAGCACATTAAAACACACAATTAATGTTGTATACATTTTTTTCTTGGAGTTGATCGCTTTTGAGATATTCCTTGTTTTTGTTTTAAGGGTCGAAAATCTTAACTTTTCTCATGTTAACTCATGTCCATACAACCAAAGGAACTGCAGTCACATAGTGACCAGCTTTTGACTGTCGCTTTAACCTATGCTACTCCCTTATTTCCTTTCTACTTACAAGGAAGAAAGTAATAAGACTATTTCTGCTAATTTTTCTGGATTAGCATAAAGTAAATAGAAGGATAAGCTTTTTAAAAATAATTTGTTGCAGGGATATAGAGAAAGTCATGTGAATGGTACACATCAGATTTTTTTGTACAGTAAAGCACGGAAAAGACAACTATAAAATACACAAATAACTAACGTAATATGATGAGATATGAGTCAAGCAGTGATGGCCAAAATAGCTTCTCTACAGAGTTTTCAGTTGCACACTTGAAAAACATACCTCCAGATACGATCATGACACTACTTGCTGAACACACTGTGGTTTAGCAACCAAAAGAAATATAACCAATGCAGTCAATTTATGTTAGTTTGGTATTCTAATTACATTGCTTTATTTAGTCGCGTTTTCGAATGCAAAGCCTTTCAAAGCCGTCTAAATAGCTTTTCGAGGAGACCGGAGATCTTTTTAGAAGGTATATTTAATGCACAATATAGTTGGAGGAAGATCCGTATTTGTACAGCTGGGGGGAGAAGCTCATTATTGCCAGCTGTTTGGCTTTTGTAAGCAGACATATCTCTCGTGGCTATTTTGTTCGGAGAAATGTTTCCCCGGGAAAGATACATTAGATGGAGTTTTGATAACATGGAGGCTCGTTGCACGTGGCAGCGGCACTTGTGTATGGAAACAAAGGTGACCATGCATTCACTCGTAGATTAAACTGAGGGATAGCGTCTCCAGACTTTACATTGTCGAGGCACGGAGGTCAACAGCATGCGCCCAGACAGTTTGACATGCACTTTTAGCATATAGCAATACTAGTAATTAGCTTCTGCACATCTAACATTAAGAACAATTTCAAAAAACTCTATATCTCTGCAGCAAATTATTGATAAAAGGCTTTTGCTTCTATTTACTTCATGCTAATCGAGAAAAAATTAGCAGAAATAGTCTTATTGCTTGCTTCCTTGTAAGTAGGAGCAAAATAAGGAGTGCCGTAGGTTAAAGTGACAGTCAAAAGCTGGTTATTGTGTGAGTGAAGTTCTTTTGTTAGTATGGACAGGAGCTGACAAATTCCGGTATGAGAAAAGTATACTTTTTTTAAAGGTGAAACCAAAAACAAGGAATAACTCATAAACGATCAACTCCACGAAAAAAATGTGTATAACAAAATTGTGTGTTTTAATCTGCTATACATTATTTGTGTGGTAAGTTTTTGTCCATCTCTTACGGTTTAGCAGTTAGGCAAAATTCCGTAAAATTCATCCAGGTATAAAGTAGTCTTCAGAGGCTATTCTCAGAAAATTCAGGATATACATTTTATTTGCCAGGTAAATATCTTTAATATACTATATTTTAATCAAAATTGTTAGAGCCATTTTTGAGAAAATAAAAATTTTCGAAAAAAGTTCCATTAAAGGGTAATTGGGGTTGAGAGGACTTTCTTGAAAATTTTCGTGTCGCATCCTTGGAAGATGCCAAACTGAAATACCAAGTTAGGTATCTAACGGTATTTTCGTTTCTGCTCTCCACAGACACACACACCCACATACACACACACGAGGACCTTTTTCAAAAAATGCTTTTTCTGGATTCAGGGGGACCCAAAACATGTATTTCCGGTGAAATGTGTTGCATTCACATTATGTCCTCTAGTTGTTAGGCAAACAAATATTTTATCCAAAAGATTAATCTGTTATCTACATTATGCTAATCAAGATAAACATAAGCAGAATTAGTATTTTTACTAGCTCCTTGTAAGTAGAAGGAAAATAAGAAAATGCACAGGCTAAAGCGATAGTCTCGTCCTTTAATAGCTGGTCGCTATGTGAAACAATTGAAATTCTAATCTCTATTCTTTCCAGGAGTAAACAAACGAGAAACAAGCCGTTTGAGAAAAGGTTAAACAAATTGAAACTAATAATGCGGAGTATCTAAAAAAAAACGGTTAACTCTGTGTATATAATAAATTGAGTGATTTATTGAAATCTTCATTTTTTGTTTAGTATTTTTTGTATCACTCTTACGGTTTTCCAGTTCACAAAAGTCGTCCAGAATGAAGAGGTTTTTAGAGGCTATTCCCAGAAAATTCAAGATATACTTGTAAATACGCATGCATATGAATATCTTTAATATACGGTATTACAATAAAAATCGTTAGAGCCATTTTTGAGAACACCAAAAATTTTTCCATGTAAAGGGTAGTTTTGGGTGGGGAAAATTTTCTCAAAATCTCCGTGTCGCAACCTTGAAGATACTAAACTTAAATACCAAGTTTGATATTTTACCGACTTTTTGTTTTTGAGTTATCGTGTTCACAAACACATGACACGCGGACCTGTTTCGGAAGACGCTGATTTTGGATACAGGGAACCCTGAAACGCGTATTTCCGGTGAAATCTCAGTATTGAATTTTTGGGTGGAATACATTCTCTATACACTATCTGTATAGTATGTGTAGAAAAAGCAAAAATCATGTGTTACACTCATATGACTTTCTCTACATCTCTATAACAAATTATTGTTGAAAAATTTATTTTTATTACTTAGTTCTTTATAAATAGAAGGGAATACACTAGGTTAAAGTGATAGTCGAATCTTTTAAAAACCGTAAAATCCGTTTCTATGCAGGGCCAGCAGTTTACAACTTTCCTTGTGAGAAAAGTTTAAGTATTTTGAATTTCAAACAAATAACAAGTAAATATCTCAGAAATAGTCAATTCCACGAAAAAAAAAAAACGTTTGACATAAATGGTGTGTTTTAACGCGATCTACATTTTTATGTAGTAAGTTATAGTTTACCACTTACGCAAAGTTCAGCATAATTTAATCAGAATAAACAGTTCTTTAAAGGTTATTTCCGGACAACTAAAAATATACATTTTATTTGCCATATAAATATCTTTAATTTACTTTACTTTTAATCAAAATCGTTAGAACCATTATTGACAAAATAAACATTTTCGAATCTTTTTTCCATATAAAAGGTAGTTTTGGATGGGGAGATTTTTCTCAAAATCTTCGTGTCCTATCCCTCGAAATGAATAACATTATACCAAGTTTGGTATTTTATTTTCGTTTTCGAGTTATCGTGATAACAGACACACTGACACACGAACACACTGACCCACGTACACACGGACTTACACACATACACACGGAGCTTTTTCTAAAAATGTTTTTTTTTTTGCATACAAGAACCCTAAAACTTGTATTTCAGGTGAAATCTCGGTATCGAAATTTTGGGTGGAATATAATACCTTCTTTATCCACTATGTACATTGTACATACGGGATTAGAGAAAGTAAAAATTTTCTTTTTTATTCAGGTGGTCCAAAAACACGTATTTCCAATGAAATTTCGGTATCAAATTTTTTGGGTACAATACAATACCTTCTCTAATCATTATGTACATGAAATGTGTAGAGAAAGCAAAAAGATTGGTAAAGACAGCTCTAGAAAACAAGGCATGAAAATCCTCTTGAGAATGTAAGGAAGTATAATGAATGAAAGAAAAACGGAATTCTGTGTGTCACAACCTTGGATACTTTCAACGCCCCTGGCTTGGAAAATGTTTCTTCTTTCATTAAAGAGGAATATAAAGGGAGGAAATGAAATGAAGAACTGCATTAACCCTCTTATCTTCCGTCTCTCTTTCTCTGAAACAGGTTTTTCTTACTCTCTATCCTCGTCCTTCTTCAGGGGTTGCACGTAAAGGTGATGATGACTATGACTTTCCACTTCGTACGTCATTTCTTTCTACCCTTTATAACCTACTTTTAGAATATACTTTCTTTTATACTGATACTTTAAATACAGTGTCTAGAAGAAATAAGAGTATGTGCTATTTGAAATAAACGATGTGTTTCAAAGTGATGAGCAGTTTTTGGTTGTATGTTTTTATTTATTCTACACGTACCTACTATGTAAATAGTAGATAGAGAAGGTATTATATTCCACCCAAAACTTAGATTTCGAGATTTCACAAGAGATGCATGCGCCCTAAGTGTTAAAAAAAAAAAAAAAAAAAAAATCTGACGTGTCCCATTCACACGACTTTCTCTACATATCTGCAACAAATTATTATTAAAATGCTTAGGCTTCTATTTACTTCATGCTAATCGAAAAAAAATTAGCAGAACTAGTCTTATTACTTGCTTCCTTGTAAGTAGAAGCGAAATAAGGGAGTACCATAGGTAAAAGTGATAGTCAAGAGCTGGTTGCTATGTGATTGAAGTTCCTTTGTTTGTATGAACAGGAAGGAGTTGACAAATTCCTTTATGAGAAAAGTATAGGTTTTTCAAAGCTGAAACAAAAAACAAGGAATATCTAAAAAACGATCAACTCCAGTGTATATATGTGTATATATATATATATATAACACAGATTGTTTGTTTTAATGTGTTTTACATTTTTTGTTTGGGAAGTTTTTGTCTATCTCTTACGGTTTAGCAGTTATGCAAAATTCCGCAAAATTCATCCAGAATAAGGTAGTATTCAGATGATATTCCTAGAAAATTCAAGATATAGATTTTTTTATTTGTAAGGTAAATACCTTTAAATTGCGATATTTTAATAAAAATCATTACAGCCATTTTTGAGAAAATAGCGCGGTGGTAGCGTTGCTGCGGGAGACCTGGGTTCGATCCCCAGTACCGGCGTGGGGATTTTTCCCCCGCTGGGAGACCTGGCCCGGGGTGCACTCAGCCTCGTAAGGTCCCTGGGGGGGACAATTGAGGAGCTACTTGATGGAGAAGTAGCGGCTCCAGGTCATGAGGACCGCATTAACCGGCCGGGGGGACTCGAGGCGCTGACCACGTCTCACCCTCCAATACTGCACCCCATCCATGACGTCTGTAGTGGACCGAGATGGGGGACGCAGCGGCCGGGCGGTAGGCCAAGGTTCCCCGTGAGCTGTCGTGCCATGGATAAAATAAAATAAAATCCACAAAGAATACGATAGACAACAAAACTAATAAAACAAAAGAATGAGTTTTCCGGGCTTATTGGCTGTGGTCTCAGTAGATGATAAGGCTCCTAACGTTTCTCCCGTCTCTCCGTTGGGCATCTTCAGAGGTAGTGATGGCAGGAGTAGCTAGAGTGGCGCTAGATTTAGCGCCCGTCAAGTTTGCTGTTGAAGCGACTTTTCGTTTTTGAATTTTGTGGTTCACAGATACACACACACACACACACACACACACACACACACACACACACACACACACACACACACACACGTACACACGCACACATTTTTTTCGTGGAATTTTCGAGATATTTCTTGGTACTGATTTCAGGTTTAAAATACTTAGAGCTTTTCTCATACAGGAATTTGTCAACTTCTGGCCAGCAAAGAGACGAATTTTAATCCCATAGCAACTACATTTTAGAGCATTTGACTGTTGGTTTATCCTTGGTGTATTTCCTTATTTCCCTTCTCGTTATAAGGACGTTTTTTAACAATAATTTGTAACAGAGATGTACAGAAAGTCATATGAATAGAGCAAATCATATATTTTGGATCAGAGGTCTCACATACTACCGGTGAAATCTCGGTATCGAATTTTTGGGTGCAATAAAATACCTCCGTTATACACCATGTACATAGTACGCGGAGAAAATAAACAATCTGATATGTTCCATTCGAATAACTTTCTCTACGTCTCTGCAATAAATAATTGTTTAAAAACCTATGCCTCTATTTATATCATGCTAATCGAGAACAAATTAGCAGAAATAGTCTTATTATCTGTTTCCTTGTAAGTAGAAGCGAAATAAGGGAGTACCATAGGCTAAAGTGATAGTCAATAGCTGATTGTTATATGCCTGAAGTTCTTTTGTTTGTATGGACAGCAGTTGACAAATTCCTGTATGTGAAAAGTATGGTTTTTAAAGGTGAAACAAAAAACCAGGAATGTCACAAAAACGACCAAGTTCACGAAAAAATGTGTATAACATAAATTGTGTGCTTTAACGTGCTCTAAGCGTGGTAAGTTTTCGTCATTCTCTTACCGTTTAGCAGTAATGCAAAATTCCGTAAAATTCATTGAGAATAAAGTAGTCTTCAGAGTCTATTCCCAGAAAGTTCAAGATATACATTTTATTTGTCAGGTAAAAAGCTTTAATATATAGTGTTTTAATCAAAATCGTTGTCATTTTTAAGAAAATCAAACTTTTCGAAAAAATGTCTATGTAAAGGGTAGTTCGGGGTGGTAGGATTTTTCTCAAAATCTTTGTGTCGCATCCCTGAAAGATGCTAAACTTAAATACCAAGTTTGTTATTTTACCGACTTTTCGTTTTTGAGTTATCATGTTCACAGACACACGGACACACACGCAGACCTTTTCTGAAAATGCTTTTTTGGTTACAGGGGACCCTAAAATAAATATTTCCGGTGAAATCTCGGTATCGAATTTTTGGGTGGAGTGCAATACCATCTCTATACACTATGTACATAGTTCGTATAGAGAAAGTAAAAATCAAATAATTTATTTACCCATCTTGTTTATCACAGATGCACGATTAATCATTATTACAATGTGTGGGATAGAAGCTGAGTTTCCAATTTTATTGAGGTAATATTCGCACAAGTTAGCCACAAGAAAGGCTTTACGATATCTTTTCCGAACTCGCTGTTCTTTTCTTTTTAATGTTTCTAAAGTGTTGTCCATCCAGCAGAAGTGGGGGAGAAGAAGTGTAACAATTCTATCGTCATGACTAAGGGTTTTCTAGCCCCGAGGAACGGTCCTGGCTACCGTCTTCCAAGAATGGTAGTAGCTGACGACGGTGAAAGAAAGAGAATAACTCAGTTGCAATAATTGAATGACGACTGGATGTTAAAAAGCAGAGTGAACGAGTAGGTTAAAACAGAAACCCTTCCATATTTCTTTTACGTTTGACAAGTTTTCTATTACCGTAAACGTGTTCTGAAGGGGAGCGTGAATGGTTTGAGGTATTGTTTTTAACAAATGCACTGATCGTAAATTTTCCTGCTGGAAGATTTGTTGCTCAGCTACTGTGTTTTGTTTCATAATTATGCTAACGAACCAGGGTGTGTTCTTTGCAGGAGTTGCCCTAAGGGTTCCCTTAAGTCTGTTATCGTTTTTGAAAGTTGGAACTAGATTTTTACATTGTATAGAATAGATTATATAACGGAAGGGGACCACCCCTGCACCGTGATCTGCATAGAGCTATTATGGCCACATCCTTCAGAAGGAGAAGATGAGCCACTGGACATTGACCACAGACGCGCGGAAGTCCCTAACAGTTCCAGCTTCCAAGACTCGTTGCTAACTTTATATAAGATTAAGGTTTTTAAGATTTTTACAATTTAAAGAATAGATTATAAAACAGAAGGGGCAACCCCCGCACCGTGATCTACATAGAGCTATTGTGGCCAACACCCCTCAGGAGGAAGGGATAAAGTAGAGGAACCACAGAAGACTACAGGCCACTGGAGACTGTCCACAGAGACGCTCAGAAGTCCCTAACAGTTCCAGCTTCCAAGACTCATTACTATATTAGCTTCATATACCCGAGATCGCAGGCTCAAACCAGGTGGGGGAAGATGGAGTTTTTCGGGCGCAAAAATTCTTAGCATGGCTTCCTTCGAAAGAGAAATAAAGCCGTTGGTCTCGTGTCGTAGATTTACATCAAGCCTGATAAAAAGTCCTCTGAACAACATTAAGCAGTCTTTCATCCCCAATACAGAATAGGATCCTGAGAACTACAGCAGTTTAAAAGTCCTTTTCATTTCAGGCGAATGCTGTATTGGTTTTTCTTAACCCTCGTAGCTTCTGCCCTTTCATATTAGTTCATTCTACACCCCTCTTAAGCTGTTTCGGTGATGGTGTTAAGGCACATCGTGGGAGAAAAGATGTTGGCGCCTTCTCCGTATCTTAGTCTTCGTTGGTGCTTGTGTTTATGTACCGCCCTTTCAAAGCATAGGACCTGCCTATCTGAGCCTTTCTCTAAAGGGGGCTATTTGGATTGGGTTGGACTCGACCGGGTAGTGAATACCCAATAATGTGAGACATCTGTGTCCATCAGTACTAACCTAACAGTGGCTAGACACTGTGGCTGCCCCCCCCTCAGAGGAATTGGGGATTAACGCGCGTAATGGCTCATCCACTTTCGTTTCTACGAAAGCAGGGGACTGTTAGATTTCGTAGTCGGCTTATCCTCCTAGGACTTCCTAGCAAATGCCTAGGGTTCAGAAGCCTGTCGGTGAGCCAAAGGCACGAAATTACAGAATGGAGAACCTAAACGCCTGGTCGGCCCGTAGCCAGGCACGAGCTGGATGATATGAAATGCACACGAAATTGATGATAGGTAAGATGATGGAGCAATTGATTGAATGAGTGACGGAGGAAACCGGAGAAAACCCGCCCAGACGCCGCTTCGTCCACCACGAATCCCACACGTGTGCGCTTGGGATCAAACCTGGGTGAGAGGCGAGCGATCTAATGAAGAAACCCTGGGTGACAGAGGAGCAGACGTGAGTTATCAGGCTAGCAGTCCGACTGCTACGGGGGTATCATCTGGAGATTGTAGGAAGCTGTAGTTTCGTGCCAGCACAACTGGTTCCACTCGGTGTCTCCTCTTAACCATCCTCCCTCCCAGGGGCGCCTCTTCCTGTTGTGTGGGTACAATGTTCACACTGCAAACAATGTTCCTAACCCTATTCTGGCAATGCCGAAGTGCCATACATTGGGGTACATCTCTTACCAAATCGACAGTGTAACGCTGCTAATTAGCGAGTTAATTGATGGCATGGTCTGACCGGCAATTGTCAGTGACCACGGTCCTTGTTACTGCTGACATTTCTATCTTGTGTGCAGTATAAACCCGCAGGCCTGGCTCCTTGACAGCAGCGCTAATAATACTATTATGCAATTTACAGAACATTAGCATCGCATTCGATTTATGACAGGAAATGACGTTGCCCATCACATCTTGCTCTCAACTGACAAATTCATTTGGAAACAAGACCTTCATTTCATGATGCTGCTATCATCGTAAACAAGTATTTCAGGATAATAGAATATACTCATCTGACCGAGTAAAGTTCAACAATTATGTCAACCAGTTAAAATATTAGCACAACCAAGGTCTGAAAGTAAAGTGTTACATTCATACGAGTTTCTCTACCAACTATATTTTAGTTTTATATAGCCTCTACATACTACTTTTTTGAGAGTTTATATTTGTATATATTCTTGTTCTCGATAGTTAATTTCATTACATATTTCGTTTTAAAATAAAGAAGGCTGCAGGAAAAAATATTCAAATGTCAAAAATTGTATATATTACATATGAAAATGAAAAGCTTCAACAGTAAAAAAACCTCCTGTGTTCCATTCACACAACTTTCTCTACTTATCTGGAACAAATTATTGATAAAAATCTTATTCTTCTGTTTACTTCATGCTAATCAAGAAAACATAAGCGAAAATATTCGTATTACTTGCTTCCTTGTAGGTAGAGAGAAAAATAAGGAAGCACCATAGGCTAAAGCAATAGTAAACTCTTTAAAAGTTGATTGCTATATTGTTGAAGTTCCTTTGTTTGTATGGTCATAATTTGGAAAATTCCCATATGAGAACAATATAAGAATTTTAAAACAGAAATCAATAACAAGAAATATCTAAAGAACGAAAATCTACGAAAATAAAATCTGAGGTGTTCCATTCACATGCCTTTCTCTACCAATCTGCAAAAATATTCATATTCATAATGTTTACTTCATGCTAATCGTTAAAAAATCACCAAAAATAGTGTTATTACTTGCTTCTTTGTAAGTACAAGCGAAATAAGAGAGTACCATAGGTTAAAGTGATAGTCAAAAGCTGGTTGCTATGTGACTGAAATTCCTTTGTTTGTATGTACAGGAGTTGACAAATTCCTGTATGAAAAATCTGATGTGTTAAATTCACATGACTTTCTGTACATCTCTGCAACAAATTATTGTTAAAAAGTTCTTACTTCTATTTACTTCATGCTAATCGAGAAAAAAGTAGCAGAAATAGTCTTATTACTTGTTTCCTTGTAAGTAGAAGCAAAATAAGGGAGTACCGTTGGTTAAACTGATAGTCAAAAGCTGGTTACTAGGTGACTGAAGTTCCTTTGTTTGTATGGACAGGAAATGACAAATTCCTGTATGAGAAAAGTATGTTTTTCATAGCTGAAAACAAAACCTAGGGATATCTTAAAAACGATCAACTTCACGAAGAAAATATATATAATATAAATTGTGTGTTTTAATGTGCTCCTCATTTTCTGAGTGGTCCATCTTTTACGGTTTAGCAGTTATGCAAAAATCTGTAAAATTCATTCAGAATAAAGTAGTCTCCAGGGGTTATTCCCAGAAAATTCAAGATATACATTTTATTGTCAAGTAAGTATCTTAAATTTACGAGATTTTAATCAAAATCATTAGAGCCATTCTTAAGAATATCAAAATTTTCGAATTTTTTTCCGTGTAAAAGGTAATTTGTGGTGGGGGGATTTTCTTGAAAATCTTTGTATCGCATCCTTGGAAGATACTGAACTTAAATAC
The DNA here is from genome assembly GCA_030762935.1 of Hymenopus coronatus. Lineage (NCBI taxonomy): Eukaryota > Metazoa > Arthropoda > Insecta > Mantodea > Hymenopodidae > Hymenopus > Hymenopus coronatus. The sequence goes on along the minus strand of CM060887.1, from coordinate 18,709,490 downwards.
AAATTTTGGTTTTAAACGGTATTTTCATTTTTGAGCTATGCTGCCCACAGACACACCGACAGACAAACACACGGACATTTTTATAAAAATGTTTTTTTTTTTATTCAGGGGGTCTCAAAGCATATATTTCTGGTGAAATCTAGGTATCGAATTTTTGGGTGTAATACAATACCTTCTCTATACACTATGTACATAGTTCGTATAGAGAAAGTAAAAAGTGTAAGTTTTTCAGAGTGGAAACTAATAACAAGGAATATCTTAAAAACGATCAACTCCACAAAAAATGTATATTGCATAAATTGTGTGTTTTAACGTGCTCTATATTTTTTGTGTGGTAAATTTTTGTCCATCTCTTACGGTTTAGCAGTTAAGCAAAATTTCGTAAAATTCATCCAGAATAAAATGGTCTTTAGCGGCTATTTCCAGAAAATTCAAGATATACATTTTATGATATACGATATTTTAATCAAAATTGTTAGAGCCATTTTTGAGAAAATAAAATATTTCCAAAATTTTTACATCCAAAGAGTAGTTTGGAATGAGGGGATTTTCTTCAAAATGTTCGTGTCGTGCCTTTGATCAGCATAGCTCAAAAACGCAAAGACCGTTAAATACCAAACTTTGTATTTAAATTTTGTATCTTCCAAGGATGCAACAGGAAGATGTTCAAGAAAATCCCCCCAAACCCCAACTATCCTTTACATGGAACTTTTTTCGAAGTTTGTTTTTCTCAAAAATGGCTCTAACAATTTTCATTAAAATGTCTTATATTTAAGATATTTACATGCCAAATAAAATGTATCTCTTGAATTTTCTAGGAATAGCCTCTGATGCCCTCTTTATTCTGGATGATTTTTATTGAATTTTGTATAAATGGTTAACCCAAGGAGATAGACAAGAATTTACTACAAAAAATGTAGATCACGATAAAACACATTCAATTTATGTCATATACATTTTTTTCGAGAAGTTGATCGTTTTTAAGCTCCTGGCCAAGCAGAGAAGCGAATTTCAGTCATAATCGCACAGCGATAGTTTTTGAAACATTTGACTATCTCTTTAGCATAGTGCATTCCTTTAGTTTCTTCTACTTATAAGGAACTAAGTAATAAGAACATTCTACTAATACTTATCTCGATTGGCATGGTGTGGTAAGAAGAATATTTTATAAGAAGTTTGTTTGCAGAACAGTTAGAAAAAGTCACATCATTCTTTTTTATTTTAGCGGCCTCAACACACATATTTACAGTGAAATCTCAAAACCAAATTTTGGGTGGAATGTAAATCCCTCCCTGCCTACTATGTTCGTAGTAGTTAATATGCATTTTCATGAGCTGTGTCCAGGTCTGATCGATGGTAATTCACCATTATGTTACTGAGGAAGAGAGAATAGTATCATGTCTGTCTCTACCAGTTTATACACTCGACGTGATGCTCAAGTATTGCAAATAAAGCTCAGGACTGCCCTTTAAAGGACTGGCTGATTTCATTGAAGTTTACAGCAGGTGAATGCAAATCTAAATACGAACGTATATTCGTCGATGATACACAGGAGTTAATGTGGTAGCATTCATGAGAAATTCCTATTTTAATTAAATGCAGAATTTAAATGTAGTACAACGTCCCAAGAAATGGCATAGCGTTTCTTGTTTGAAACCGAAATGTTATGTAAATTTAGGTGTGTTAGTTTGTCATTGATGCCAGCTCCCATTATATGGGATAGAAATCAAATCACTGGTCTGAGAGATTAAGATGGGAAATTTGTTGTTTATAGGTACATTTTATGGATCGATACGAACTTTCAGAGACATACTTGAATGAGGCCGTGCCTGCATTGGAGTTTTATAATTTTATAATACTGATGACAGAATTTTCTTCTCTTAACACGATGACTACTTAATTTTAGCATCAATTGTATATATCTATTATTTTATTACTGTCATTGTTGCACTGCTTCTAATTACAAAAGCAATTATTGTACACGTAGCATATTTTTGAAAGTAAACGTTGCACATGAAAACCACACTCTTTGCAGAAAGCTGTAGTGAATAAAAAGTCTACTAAGCCTGATAGGTGGACCCATATCTCATTTGTAAACAGGTTATGGATAAAATATTTCCAGTAAGAACCTGGAACCATTAGCCATAATGCGCGAGCATTTTCTAAGTCTGGTTCTTTCAATTCCTGCACAATCTCTGTTTGTAAGCCGGATTACTGGCCCATCATGTAAGTTGCATGTCTATTTAAGGTCCTCTCTCACTTAGCCGAACCGGACCGAACCGTAATCCCTTTTGCCACTCTCATATGACGGAATAAAATCGAATCGAATCGAATAATCCCTTTTGCCGCTCTCATCTGACGGAATAAAATCGAATCGAATCGGACCGTAATCCCTTTTGCCGCTCTCATCTGACGGAATAAAATCGAATCGAACCGAGCCGTAATCCCTTTTGTCACTCTCATCTGACGGAATAAAATCGAATCGAATCGGACCGTAATCCCTTTTGCCGCTCTCATCTGACGGGATAAAATCGAACCGAGCCGTAATCCCTTTTGCCACTCTCATCTGACGGAATAAAATCGAATCGAATCGGACCGTAATCCCTTTTGCCGCTCTCATCTGACGGAATAAAATCGAATCGAATCGGACCGTAAGCCCTTTTGCCGCTCTCATCTGACGGAATAAAATCAAATCGAAGCGAACCGGAATCCCCTGTGCCGCTCTCATCTGGTCCATGTGTGTGTATCTGTGGACAGCATTGCTCGAAAACGAAAAGACCGTTGAATATAAAACTTGGTATTTAAGTTTGGTCTCTTTCAAAGATGCGATATGAAGATTTTCAAGAAAATTCCCCCACCCCTAACTACCCTTTACATGGACAAAATTTCGAAAACTTTTTGTTTTTCTTAAAAATGGTGCTATTGATTAAAATACATTATAAAGCCATTTCTATAATAAATAAAATGTATATCTTGAATTTTCTGGAAATAGCTTCTAAAGACCTGTTTATTCTGGATAAATATTGCTTAATTTGGCATAACTAGTAAACCGTAAGAGATAGACAAAAACTTACTATACAAACATTTAATTTTTTTTTTTAAATACACAAGTTATGTCGTATACATTTTTTTCGTGAAGCTTACCGCTTTTGAGGAATTCCTTGTTATTAATTTCAATTGTGAAGTACTTATAATTTCCTCAGACGGAAGTGTCCGTATTTCTTTTGTTCTACTCCTGGCCAAAATGACAGTCGCATGATGACAGCTTTTAAAACATTTAACTATCACTTTAGCACAGTGCATTCCCTTTGTTCCAGTTTTAAGTAATAACATTCTACTAATGTTGACCTCGATTAGCATGGTGTTGAAAGAAGAATTGTCTTTTGTAAGAATTTTGTTTGTAGAGTAGCTAGTCAGATTTTTGTATTCTGAGGTCCTCAAAACATTTGGTTCCGGTGAAATCTCGGTATCGAATTTTTGGGTGGAATGTAATACCTTCTCTATCTACTTTCACATTGTACATACGTGATAGAGAAAGAAATATATTCTTGTGAGCTAATTCTTTTGTTCCCATTTAAATTCATTGTAAGCGGAGATTTTGCTGCTTTCTATTTCACCAAGTGGGAATAATGAATTCTTTCGTAAACTCAGTAAGCACTCTGGAATACGCTGCGCACATCGAGTCCAAATTGGCTCGTTGCGTATTTACCAGGGAATCTGCCATTCAGTGTATTGCGGCAGAGAACACTCCAAATAATCACTGTAATAATCTTTACTTGTACTGTTCTGTAACTCAGGTTGTCTTGACGTAAAAAAGGCGTATAATTGCCTTCTATCGAATTCGTGCCCAAAAGATTGTCTTAAAACAATGGTATAATAAATCTTTTGAAAAGATATGCATTCATATTCGATCCCGTTGTTAAACAAAAATTCCAAAGCTTAATATATCAGCGGCCTTTTGGTTTCTTCTGATCGAAGTTGGTAATTTAAACAGTGACGTCATACCGGAACGAGCAAAAATGTGGTTTCGGTGTTTGTAATTAATGTTACACCCTTTGTATAATGTTAGGCTTTAAAAAAAACTGATGTGTTCCATTCACAGGACTTCCTCTATATCTCTGCAACAAATTATTGTCAGAAAGCTTAGGCTTCTATTTATTACATGCTAATTGAGAAAACATTAGCAGAAATAGTCCTATTGCTTGCTTCCTTGTAAGTAGATGCGAAATAAGAGAGTACCATAGGTTAAAGTGATAGTCAGAAGCTGGTTGCTATGTGACTGAAGTTCCTTTGTATGGACAGGAATTGGCAAATATGTTTTTCAAAGCTGAAACCAAAGAAAAGGAATATCTAAAAAACGATCAACTCCACGAAAAAAAAATGTATATAACATAAATTGTGTGTTTTAATGTAATTCACATTTTTTGTGTGGTAAGTATCTGTCCATCTCTTACGGTTTAGCAGTTACGTATAGTTCCTAAAATTCATCCAGAATAAAGTAGTCCTCAGAGGCTATTCCCAGAAAATTCAAGATATACATATTATTTGTAAGGTAAATAAATATCTTTAATATACGATATTTTAATCAAAATCGTTAGCCATTTTTTAAAAAAATCAAACATTTCTAAAAAAGTTCCATGTAAAGGGTAGTTGGGGGTGGGGGATTTTCTTGAAGATCTTCGTGTCGCACCCTTGGAAGTTAGGTAGCAAACTTAAATACCAAGTTTGGTATTTAACGGTTTTTTCGTTTTTGAGCAATGCTGCCCACAAACACACACACACACGAACATTTTTCTAAAAATGTTTTTTTTTTTTTTTGGATTCAGGAGACCCAAAACATACAAGAGTATTTAAATACAGTTGCATTGTATGTATGCCAAATGGTGAAATAAATTATCATTACCATTACATTCCTTCTAATAGTGCTTCATAGAAGCATTAAAAACAAAAATGTCTAATAGTCCTTGAACAGCTGACGTCGAAAAAATAAATGGTTTTTGTGGAAAATTGTATATTAATTCCACAAGAATATACGAATATACAGGATGTTTAAAAAATACGGGCATAATTTCAGGTATGTGTTTCCCACATGAAGACAATCAAAATAGTTCATTATAACATGTGTCCGGAAATGCTTCATTTCCGAGTTATGGCCTTTATAACATTGAAAGTCCCACCTGTAGACAATCAAAATAGTTCATGTCCGGAAATGCTTCATTTCCGAGTTATGGTCTTCACAACATTGGAATTCACTGGAACGTTTTTCTTTCCGCAGGTCTTTGCCGTCAAAGGAGACATTAGGAGGGCGCTCTGATAGTTCATTCTGAGGAAGGTTACATTCAGTGTTCTTTAGGCGTTAAGACTGTGCGACATGTATTCAAATCAAGAGCTGGCAGAGATACACTTCATGTACGGTAAGGCGGACGGCAATGCTGCGCTGGCTCGTCGTTTGTACCAGGAGAGGTACCCACAGCGACAATGTCGTATTATTTACAGATGAAGCACAGTTCACAAGAGATGGCATAACAAATTTCCACAATCAGCATGTATGGTCGCATGAAAACCCACGTGCAACTGTTGTATCTCATCACCAGGTGCGGTTCTCCCTCAACATGTGGGTCGGTATCATTGGTGATCGATTAGTTGGACCCCATGTACTTGTAAACAGACTTACGGGGCAGGCGTACACAAACTTCCTGGAAAACACCACACCTGACGTTTTCGAAGACACTCCACTGATCAATCATCAACACATTCACTTCTTGTATGATGGCGCTCGTGCACACTTCAGTCTTACGGCTCGCCGGTACTTGGATCGAAGGTTTCCTGATCGATGGATAGGTAAAGGTGGGCCAATTGCTTGGCCTCCACACTCACCTGATCTGAACCCTCTCGATTTCTACTTGTGGGGTCATTTAAAATCATTGGTTTATTCGTCTCCGGTGCCGGATTTGGAATCCCTTCGGAATCGAATTGTGGCAAGTTGTGAGGACATACGCAATACTCCTGGAGTTTGGGATTGTGTTCGCAGGTCAATGAGACATCGATGTGAGGTCTGTATTCAAGCAGGAGGTGGACATTTTGAACATCTTCTGTAATGACAACAACCTGCGGAAAGAAAAACGTTCCAGTGAATTTCAATGTTGTGAAGGCTATAACTCGGAAATGAAGTATTTCCGGACACATGTTATAATGAACTAATTTGATTGTCTACATGTGGGAAATACATACATGTAATTATGCCCCGTATTTTTGAAACATCCTGTATATCAGCACTGAAACGTGGCCGTTTTGACTACTTCCATTACAAGGGCCCTAAGAAACTTGGAACATAGGTGGCCCTTAAAATAAACTGGAGCTATATACAGGATGTTTCAAAACGACACCAAACGAAGATATGGACCTTGTTGGTCATACCGTACGTGATGCCTGAATATAATTTTTAGCTCTAAATTCGGCACATACAAAAATGTCATAAAATATAACAATATAGGCAGTCGCATATAACAAATGGCACGTGCCTGGATCACTTTCAGAGAGATTCCGGTTGGTAGCGAAAGTTCCAGTCGCGTGGTGTAGGAGTGCTTTGATAGACACGCCGGCGCGGCACAGGTCACCTTAGTAATGGAAAACGTAGCATGTGGAGTTTATGTGTTTCGCAAAACACGTTCTGAGGTTGTTTACGTGGCGAATGACAACCGTTGTTCCTTCGCTGCCTAATCCCAAATGTGTACTATTTTTAAACACATAAAACTTTAAATAGAAGAGTTTGAAAGTTGCATCATCAAGTTTCGGACAAGTCAAAGTGTAAGCTAATCAACTGCTATCTTCGTTTGGTGTCATTTTGAAACATCCTGTAAATTCATCCTTTGCCTTATAGGTTCACAAGCAAGAATCATAGTAGCCTTGCATCTTCCGATTATCAGCGTCCAATGCATTTAATAGACATACGGGCACCAGCACCCTGGTGTCTGTGCACATACCGGGTGAAAGGGAACTTATTACATTCCTTGTAATATGTGCTTCATAGAAGTATTACAAACAAAAACGTCTAATAGCATTTTGTTCTTTGATCAGCCAATTTAGAAATCATAAATGGTTTTTGTTCCAATTTTGGATACGTAATTTCACAAGAATATACGAAGATAAATGTTTGTTGCTTGTAAGATTCGTAGAGTAACGAATTTTTTACATTAGCTTCGGTAGGAATTATGGGACATCACACAGAGTTTCGAAATAATTAATCACTTAAAAAAAATAAATGAGTATTCCAAGCAGCTTTTCAGACGTGAAGTAGCTCGGCAACGTTGCGTTGAGTTTGGTCAGGTTTCTTAACTGGCTTCTGGAAGTAAACACGTCGGTCGCATGCAAACACGACACAGGTTGGTGTAATGTTTTGGCAGATAACGAATGCAAGTGACATTCTAATTGGCCTACACTGCTGTAGTGCAAGTGACTCCTACACAGCCTGCAGCGTTGTTAGCTTGTCTGTCTCTTGTTTTCGACAAAACTAAGATATCTGCGCAGGAAATGGTCAGAGACAAAAACGTAGATTCAAAATGTGTTCCAAACACAGACAGTATACTCACTAGTTCAACTTAAAGCTGGTTTGTCAGCCATGTCGTCCAGCTGATTGTAGGAATTAATTTTCCGAAAGATCGTCATGGTGCCTAGTGCCCTTTTGGGAGTTATCACATTCTTTTCGATGTGCAGGACGCACGTCTCCTCGTGACGTAGTCAAGGTATTCAGCCGTAATGTCTTGCCTTCAGCTTCCTTAGTGACTAACTCACAGAATCTGAAGACATCCTGATTTGAAATATTCTAAAAGCACCTCTTTTTGCAAATCGCGCTTCACCTGATGCTGTTAGAGGCTGGTGGCACCTACTAGTCTTTCTTGATTGTAAACGCTTTGCTCCATCAAGTCTTTCGATAACTATGGCGGCATGCTATCACAGACCCGGTTCAGGAAGGGGCTGTTATCTGCCCTCCCATCGGATATAGCAGGCCACTCGAGGTTTTGGGGTGACGGTGCCAAACGTCTGTCCTTATTCGGTCTCTACATTGGCACACTCTCATCTGCTAAACGCTCAATACCATTCAAGTTCTATGATATCTACTGATGGACCACGAGAAATTGACCGGGGTCTAAAGTAAGAGAGGAAACTCGCTCTCACGGAGTTGATTTGTTTACTACGAAGCATACATACATTAAGTGCCAACCTGAAGTAACATATATGTCTACCAATTTTGCTTGGTATTCCTGTTCAACTTGAGGTGCGCATGATCAGACATGATCATACGGCTACAATATTCGCAATTGGTACGCTATGGATTGTTGACTCATACAGACAAGGATTGCAGCTGTAGAAGCCTTCATTGTTACGCGTTCCGTAACTGAAACACAGCTCCGCCTGTATCAACACTGGCACAGACTGCTGCTTAACCAACTGTCAGATGAAAATCATCGCATAATATATGTTTTAGGGTCCCCTGTATCCAAAAAAAGCATTTTCACAAAAAGGTCTGCGTGTGTGTGTGTGCGTGTGTCTGTGAACACGATAACTCAAAAACGAAAAGTCGGTAAAGCACCAAACTTGGTATTAAGTGTAGTATCTTCCCGGGATGCGACATGAAGATTTTGAGAAAAATTCCCCCACCCTAAACTACCCTTTACATGGATTTTTTTCGAAAATTTTGATTTTCTTAAAAATGGCTAACGATTTTGATTAAAATATTGTATATTAAATATATTTAGCTGACAAATAAAATGTATATCTTGAATTTTCTGGAAGTAGCTTCTAAAGACCTGTTTATTCTGGATGAATTTTGCTTAATTTGGTATAACTAGTAAACCGTAAGAGATAGACAAAAACTTACTGTACAAAAAATGTAGGTCTTGCTAAAATACACAAGTTATGTCATACATTTTGCTCGTGGAGCTTACAGTTTTCGAGGTATTCAGTGTTATTAGTTTCAGCTGTGAAGTACTTACACTTTACTCAGACGGCAGTGTGCGGTTTTCTTTTTTTCTACTCCTGGCCAAGAAAAGAAGGGATTTGTAATGACAATCGCATAACGACAGCTTTTAAAACATTTGACTATGGCTTTTGCCTAGTGTTTTCCCTTATTTTTTCCTACTTATAAGAAACTAAGTAATAAGAACATTGTGCTAATGAGTACCTCAATTATCAAGATGCAGAAAGAAGAAGTTTGTAGAACAGCTAGAGAAAGTCATGTGAGTGTAATACATAAGATTTTTCTCCAACGAGTGTTCCCCAATCAACTGATTTCCCGCTTTGGAAATTTAACATGGCCTTCCCAAACTCCAGATTTAACAGTTCCGGAATAATTTCTGTGGAGATAATTGAACGAGAAAGTATTCTCGCACCGTTTGCAAACCATTAGGAGTTGAAATATACCATCGGCGAGGAAATTAATGCTATTCCACGGGAGATGGTACGACGTGCCATGGAGGCATTTCCACATTGTCTTCAAGAATGCATAAATGCAGATGGGGGCCACTGAGCTGACGTCATATTCAAGTAGTGTTGAGTAAGCGTAATGTACATAAATGGTAGATACATTATACACCACTCTGCACAATGATGATTTATTTCTATATTTTGTCACTACAATATTACACGTATAGCTTAAATTCGAATAACAAAGTTTCAGAATTTAGTGTGTCTACCTGTTGCATCGGTCGTCTCCTTAGCGCGGTGGTAGCGCAGCTGCCTACCAAGCGGGAGATCTGGGTTCGATCCCCAGTACCGGCGTGGGGATTTTTCCCCCGCTGGGAGACCTGGACCGGGGTGCACTCAGCCTCGTGAGGTCCCTGGGGGGCCAATTGAGGAGCTACTTGATGAAGAAGTAGCGGCTCCAGGTCGTGAGGACCGCATTAACCGGCCGGGAGGGGCTCGAGGCGCTGACCACGTCTCACCCTCCAATACTGCACCCCATCCGTGACGTCTGTAGTGGACCGAGATGGGGGACGCAGCGACCGGGCGGTAGGCCAAGGCTCCCCGTGAGCTGTCGTGCCATGGAGCTAACCTGTTGCATCCTACATACTTTAACCCCTAGGACGTATGTATGTTCATTTTTAATTTCTCTGGCCCCATATGTACAATGTAGATAGAGAAGGTATTGTAATGCACCCAAAAATTCGATGTCGAGATTTCACCGGAAATATATATTTTGGAGTCCCCTGAGTTCGAAAAAAGTATTTTACTTTCTCTACACGTACTATATACATAGTGTATAGAGAAGGTATTGCACTCCACCCAAAAATTCGATACCGAAATTTTACCGGAAATACACGTTTTGGTCCCCCTGAATAAAAAAAAACATTTTTGAAAAAAAATTCGTGTGTGTGTGTCTGTGTGTATATTTGTGTGTGTGTGTGTGTGTGTGTGTGTGTGTGTGTGTGTGTCTGTTGGCAGCATAGCTCAAAAACGAACAGACCGTTAAATACCAAACTTGATATTTAAGTTTGATATCTTCCAAGGATACGACACGAAGATTTTCAAAAAATCCCCCACCCCAAACTATCCTTTACATGGAACTTTTTTCGAAAATTTTGATTTTATAAAAAATTTCTATAACGATTTTGATTAAAATATCGTATATTAAAGATACTTATCTGACAAATCAAATGTATATCTTGAATTTTATGGGAATAGCCTCTGAAGACTACCTTATTCTGGATAAATTTTACAGAATTTTGCATAACTGGACAAAATCTTAGCACATAAAAATTGTAGAGCACATTAAAACATAGAATTTACGTTATATATAATTTTTTCATGGAGTTGATCGTTTTTTATATATTCCTTGGTTTTTGTTTCAGCCTTAAAAACTTATATTTTCTCATACAGGAATTTGTCAACTCCTGTCCATACAAACAAAGGAACTTCAGTCACATAGCAACCATTTTTTGCTATCACTTTAACTTATGGTACTCCCTTATTTCGCTTCTACTTACAGGGAAGCAAGCAATAATACGATTTCTGCTATTTTTTTCTCACTTAGCATGCATTAAATAGAAGCACAAACTTTTTAACAAAAATTTGTTGTAGAGATATAGAGAAAGTCATGTGAATGGATTACATCAGATTTTTACTTTCTCTAGCTCCATATGTACAATGTACATAGGGATAGAGAAGGAATTGTAATGCACCCAAAAATTCGATACCGAAATTTCACTGGAATTATATGTTTTCGGGTCCCCTGAGTCCGAAAAAAACATTTTTTAAAAACAGGTCCGTGTGTGTGTCTGTGGACAGCATAGCCCCAAACCGAAAAGACCGTTAAATATCAAACTTGGTATTTAAGCTTAGTTTCTTCCAAGGACGCGACACGAAGATTTTCAAAAAAATCCCCCCACCATAAACTACCCTTTACATGGAAAAAAACTTCGAAAATTTTGATTTTCTTAAAAATGGCTAACGATTTTGTTAAAATCCCGTATATTAAATCTATGTATGTCCGAAATAAAATGTATTTTTGGGGAATAGCCTCTGAAGACCTCTTTATTCTGGATGACTTTTGCCGAAGTTTGCTTAACTGTTACACCATAAGAGATAGATAAACACTCGCTACACAAAAAATGTACATTGCGACAAAGCACACAGTTTATGTCCTTCACGTTTTTGTTGTAGAGGTAACAGTTTCCGATATATTCCTAGTTATTGGTTTCAATTGTGAAATACTTCAACTTTTCTCAGATAGGAAGTGTCCGTTTTTCTTTTGTTCTACTCCTGGCCAAGCAAAGAACTGATTTGCAATGATAATCGCATAACGATAGCTTTTAAAACATTTGACAATCACTTTAGCATAGCGCATTCCCTTATTCCCTCCTACTTATGAGGAACTAAGTAATAAGAGCATTCTGCTAATATTTATCTCGATTATCATTGTGTACAAAGAAGAAGAATCTTTTGTAGGAGGTTTGTAGAACAGCTAGAGAAAGTAATGTGAGTGTAACACATCAGATATTTAGGATAGTAAAGCGCGTTTTCTGCCAGGTGAGATGATGTATCTTCTTGCAAGACTACATAAGAAATGTTTTCACACGTTACCGTTTATATTACAATGCCCTTCTTTGTAGCTTCCATTTACCTGTGGGTCTTTTCTCCCTCAAAAGAGCAGTGGCAAGTGAGAAGTTGCCCTCGGCTAGACTACTATTATTTATTCAACTAATCCCAGCTCCACGGTCTGCTCAAGTATGTTTGCTTAAGACCTGGCCACTGAAAAGAAGATCGAATAAAAACAAATGAAGATTCTGGTATCGCAAGAAAGCTAAAAGCTTTTGAAACGCGCTGCATTTTTTATTTGTATTTGTAGAACAAATGCAACAGATATACACGTTCAACTTAAACAAGGACGCTTCCTAAATACTCAGTAAATATACAATTTTGGTAACACAATTTGTATATCCTTCTAGACTAGCTTTGATTAAGGTTTATTTTGAGACATGAATATGTTATTGATTGTCTTAACTTCTTGTAAATGCAATTGAAGAAGACATTTGTTGTTTTGAGATATTTTCTATAAATACTTCATACAATTTTTAAAGATTAAAATATTTATATAAAATATATAGATTTAAGATGTTTGCAACTATGGAAGGTTTTCATAATAGGTATATTACTACATTTTAAAATGAGAGATACTACCACCTTGAGATGCTGTTAAACTGACGCCATTTTCCCATAAACCAGTAATAGTCGACTTCAAAAAGAAATAAATTTGATTGTTATAGTTGGATTTTTACCTTCTCTACTTTGTAAATAGGTATAAATGTATTGTATTCTACACAAAATGTTTCTAAAACACTTTTAAAAAATGGTTCTGTGTGTGTGTCTGTGAACAACAGAACTAAAAAGCGCAAAGATGGTTAAATAGTAAAATTCATAATTAAGTTCAGCATCGTCCTAGAATACGGCACGAAGATTTTCAAGAAAATCCTCCACCCCAAACTACCTTTTACAAGAAAAGATTTTTCGAACTGTTCGATTTTTCTCAAAGATGCCTCAAACGTTTTTTATTAAATTACCGTATATTGAACATTCTTAAAAGTATATCTTTGACTCTCTGGGAATAGACTCTGAAGAGCTCTTTACTCTGGATGACTTTTGTATAACTGGTATAACGTAAGAGATAGACAAACACTTAATCTAAAATCTGATGTGTTCCATTCACGTAACTTTCTCTACATCTCAGCAATAAATTATTTTTAAAAAGCTTATGTTTCTATTAACTTCCTGCTATTCGAGAAAAAACTAGCAGAAATTGTCTTATTTCTTGCTTCCTTGTAAGTAGAAGCGAAATAAGGGAATACCATAGATTAAAGTGATAGTCAAAAGCTGGTTACTATGTGACTCAAGTTGCTTTGTTTGTATGGACACGAGTTCACAAAGTCCTGTATGAGAAAAATATAAGTTTTTATAGCTTGAACCAAAAACAAGGAATATCTCAAAAACGATCTACTCCACGAAAAAAAATTTATAGCATAAATTGTGTTTTTTAATGTGCTCTAATTTTTTTGTGCGGTAAGTTTTTGTCTCTCTCTTACGGTTTAGCACTAATGCAAAATTCCGAAAATTTCACTCAGAATAAAGTAGTCCTCAGAGGCTATTCCCAGAAAATTCAAAATATACATTTTATTTGTCAGATAAAATATCTTTATATACGATATTTTAATCAAAATCGTTGGAGCCATTTTTAGAAAATCAAAATTTTCGAAAAAAGTACCAAGTAAAGTTTAGTTTGAAGTGGGGGGGGTGGTTTTCTCAAAATCTTCGTGTCGCATCCCCGGAAGATACTAAACTTAAATACCAAGTTTGGTATTTTACCGACTTTTCGTTTTTGAGTTATCGTGTTCACAGACACACGGACCTTTTTCTGAAAATACTTCTTTTTTTTTAATACAGGAGACCCTAAAACATGTATTTCCGGTGAAATCTCAGTATCGAAGTTTTTGGTGGAGTGCAATACATTCTCTATATACTATGTACATAGTGCGTATAGAGAAAGTAATAAAAATGGACATTTCGTTAAAACACAACTTATATCTCATTCATTTTTACGTTCTCGATACGTACTATGTACATAGTGTATAGAGAAGGTATTGCACTCCACCCAAAAATTTGATACCGAGATTTCACCAGAAATATACGTTTTAGGGTCCCCTGCATTCAGAAAAAGCTCCGTGTGTGTATGTTTGTGTCCGTGTGTCTATGAACACGATAACTCAAAAACGAAAAGTCGGTAAAATACCAAACTTGGTATTTAAGTTTAGTATCCTCCAGGGATGCGACACGAAAATTTTGGGAAAAATCCCCCCACCCTTAATTACCCTTTACATGGAACTTTTTTCGAAAATTTTGATTTTCTCAAAAATGGCTATAACGGTTTTGATTACATATTTAATGTATGACATTTTAATGTAATAATGACAAATAAAATGTATATCTTGAATTTTTTGGGAATACAGTTTATTCTGGATGGATTTTACGGAATCTTGCATAACTGCTAAACCGTAAGAGATGGAGAAAAAATTACTACTCAAAAAATGTAGAGCACGTTGAAATACACAATTTGTGTTATACAATTTTTGTGGAGTTGATATTTTTTTAGATATTCCTTGTTTTTTGTTTCAGCTATAAAAAACGTACTTTTCTCATACAGGAATTTGTCAACTCCTGTCCATACCAACAAAGGAACTTTAGTCACATAACAACCAGCTTATAACGATCACTTTAACCTATGGTAGTCCCTTATTTCGCTTCTACTTACAAGGAGGCATGAAATAAATAAAGGAATAAGCTTATTAACAATAATTTGTTACAGAGATATAGAGAAAGTCATGTGAATGGAACACATCAGATTTTTCTTTTAGAGTTAACCATTTCCAAGGTATTGGTTTCTAAGTTTAAAATACTTTTCTCATACAGCAATTTGATATTGGTTTATTTTACTCCTGGCTATTCAACTGGACCAACATTCAGTCGCATAGAGACAGCTTTTAAAACATTTGACTGTCGTTTTTGCTTGGTGTATCCCCTTGTTTGTCTTCTACTCAAGTAATAAGATTATCGTATTTTGGGATGGAATACAATAAGCATTTACTCAACACTTGCAGAGAAAAAGTAAAGAAAATAGTGCTGGTAGCTGTTAATTCTGAATGCCATGAAAATGATAGACTACGTTTCTAGGCATTTTTATGATGATTCAGTCGTGGAATCTGAGCACAAAATGCATGGTTGAGTAAAGAGGTGCTATTCCAGATCCATTTAATCATCTGGCGCCAAAAGGTTCTTGATTTGCCTGGCGGGCTCGCTCGCTATCTTGCCCATAAAAATCCTCGCTGGTTAAGTGGTTCTCATTAAATAAACCTGCGCTGGAGGGACGCGACTGGGAAACAATTAGCAGCTTAAATCTTAGTGTGAAGTTTAAAGAGACGCGGTTAGTGTATTTTTATTCATTAATTATCTTTTTATTAATATCTGAAGAATATAACCCAGCTAAGCAATAGGCCTAATTTTATTACCCGTTACCATATCCCATTTGTTTTCTTTCTTTCTTTCTTTCTATCACTTTCGCTACACATGCTAGTACATAGTGCATACAGAAAGTATTGAATTGCGCCCAAAAATTCGATACCAAGATTTCACCGGAAATGCATGTTTTGAGACCCCCTGAATAAAAAACATTCTTATTACTTAGTTCTTTATAAGGAGAAGGGGAAAAGAGCAATATACTAGGCTAAAGCGACAATAGCATATTTTAAAAGCAGTCGCTTTCGGTTTTTTAATGGTCAAGAGTAAAATAAATGAGATATGAAACTGATGAGGGCTTCCCGTTTAAGAAAAGTTTGTATTTTAAAATTAAAACGAATATCTTGGAAATCGTTAAATATACAAAAAGTAATAAATAAAATAAATAATTAAAAATGATTATAGCAAATTGTGTGTTTTAACAGGGCCTTCATTTTTGTGTAGTAACATTTTGTCTATCGTTTACAGTTTACCAGTTAATGCTATAGTCGTTCAGAAGGAAGAGGACTTTGGAGGTTGTCCTCAAAAAATTCAAGTAATGCATTTTTTTTGTCATATAAATTATCTGTAATACAGCTTATGCGAAAGCGTTACAGCAGTTTTGAGAAAACCAAAATTTTAAAAAAATTGCAATGTAAATGGTAGTTTGGGTGGGAGGATCTTTTAAAAAAACTTCGCGTCACATCCTTGGAAGAAGCTGAGCTTAAATATCATGTTTGTTATGTAACCGATTTTTCGTTTTGGAGTTATCTGTTCACAGACTCACGAACACACGGAACTTTTTCTATAAATGCTTGTTTTTGACTGATGGGATCTCAAAACATATTTCCGATGAATCATGATATTCAACTTTTTTATGGAATACAGTACCTTCTCTACCTACTATGTGCATAGAAAAGAAAGTAATAAACGATATTGCGCAAAGAACAACAGGTAAATAATTATAATACATTTTTACTTTCTCTTCACGTAGGTACTATGTACATAGTTAGTATATAGAGAAGGTATTGTATTGCACCCAAAAATCCGATACCGAGATTTCATTTAATTATACCCTTTGAGACCCCCTGAATCCATAAAAAGCATTTTTAGAAAAAGGTATTTGTGTGTGTCTGAGGATAGCATAGCTCGAAAATGAAAAGACCGTCAAAAAAAAACTTGGTATTTAAGTTTAGTCTATTTCAAGGATGCGACACGAAGATTTTCAAGAAATTTCCTGCCCTTTACATGGAAAAAAATCGAAAAGTTTGGTTTTCTCAAATGATTTTCATTAAAATCTCTTATGTTTAATATATTTACATGACAAAATGTGTATCTTGAATTTTCTGGGAATACCCTCTGAATACCTCTTTGTTCTGGATGAATTTTTCCGATTTTTACATAACTGGTAAATCGTAAGAGATAGACAAATATTTACCACACAAGACATTTAAATTAAGCACGCATTTTATTCCATATACATTATTTTCGTGGCGTTGACAGCTTTCGAGATACTCCTTATTTATTTCACTTTTAAAGTACCACATTTTGAAACATTTTATTGTCCATTTATCCTAGTTATTTCTAAGGAACAACGTGAAAAGATCATTTCTGCTATTGTTTATCTCGATTAGCATGATGTAGATAGAAGAATAAACTTACTAACAATAATTTGTTACAGAGATGTAGAGAAAGTCACGTAAATGGAACACATCAGATTTATTTACACGTTCTGTCTTATAATACGTCATGCACACATACACACTCACGTGTCGAATACGATTTGCATTGGAAAACCGTACCGCCTAGACAAATGTATCAATATTCATTTTTAAAACGCTGTGCCCCTCTTCTTAAGCAGTTCTTTTTCATTCCCGAGACATTCTTATTCGTCTTCCTAGAGTGTATCCGAGGGGTCTCTGGAACATAAAAAAAAACCAACGTAAGAGGAAGATGGCAATGCACATGGATACACCTTTAAGCCCAGCACACAAGGTGGAAGTGAGGTGGGGCAAATGTGGCTGATGGAGAAGGGAGGAGAGGAATGGGAGTCTGGAGGGGAGAAGTGGTGTAAGGGGGAAGGTTTCAGAAGGAAAAAGCATCTTTGACTATGTTGCGGCCAGCCTCTCGACAAAACATGAAAACCTTTATACGTACTAATCAGCCGTGCCGGGTGCGCATTCCCAGAGTCGTGAGTGTGATGTCATTGCATAAACAAGTGAACCACGTTATGAGCTAAGCGTGTTTTGTCACAGAAACTACTACCAAGATAAACACGATTTTTTTTCAATGCTGCGTTTGCTTTTAAGTGCACAAAACAGACATTACAATAAGTGTTATATAGTGACAAAGGTGTGCTCTGTGTATTATGTTCAACTTTTTATACCTACGTGAAGGAAATGTGTGTTAATGAAATCCGCGGTAAAGTAGGCTGTTTTTGAGGTTATATTTCGTGTTCTCGTCACTTCATCTCTGAGCAGACAATGTGGTTAGCATCGCTGTCTTGTGTCCTAGCATTTCTTCTACTTTTGAATCAGCGTGAAGCCCATACCGAATGTTGCGGAGGCCATTTCTTCTGGAATGGATCTGAAGAAATACATAGATAGCGCGGCGACACTGATTGTCGGCGCCAGGAGCGACGCCAAGTGGTGAGTGAAATAAGCTTCGACATTACCATATTGTTGAGGGTGTTGTAATATCACAACAGTTAGAAACTAACGTACTCCAAGTTTATTAAACGTTTCGTAGGATAAACTTTGTAGGTCTATAGGTTATTTTACAGTCATTACAACATAATAGGAAGAAAATTCCGAATGCAAACATGTATTCTCCTGTGGAAACGGAAATGTGCTTGGTATCATATAGCTTTAAAGCTAATGTTAGAAATGCAAGTATCTACCAAAAGAATTGCTTACGTTTGTAATGTTTACTCTGATAATCGAATTTTACGAACAATAACCTTTACAATCAGTTATATAACTGAAAATATGGGTTGCATTTATAACAATTTCACTACTCTACAAACTACTCTTACATAAAAACGTATTCTTCTTGCTAATCGAGATAAGCTTCCATTACATATTTGCATATTTTGTTGTAATAAGAAGGATGTTGCGGGCTAAAGCAAGGGAGTTTTTATTTTCTCTACACGTAGCATGTACATAGGGTATAGAGAAGGTATTGTAATCTACCCAAACATTTTATACCAAGATTTCACCGGAAGTAGAGGTTTTGAGACTCCCTGATTCCCAAAACAGCATTTTTAGAAACAAGTTCCTGTGTGTGTGTGTGTGTGGGGGGGGGGGCATAGCTAAAAAACGATAAGTTTAAGTTGAGTATCTTCCAAGGGTGCGACACGAAGATTTCCAAGAAAGTTCCCTTACTTCAACATTTTTCAAAAAAATTGATTTTCTCAAAACTGGCTCTAATGATTTTGATTAAAACAGTTTGTGGTTAAGATATTTTATGACAAATGAGATGTATATCTTGAATTTTCTGGGGATAGGCTGTGAAGACCTCTTCATTCTGGATCACTTTTGTAAACCTGGCAAACCATAAGAGACAGACAAAAACTTACTATGCAGAAAATGTAGATCTCGTTAAACACACCATTGCTTTATATACAATTTTTTTGTAGAGTTACTCGTTTCCGGGGTATTTCGGATTATTGGTATCAATGTTAAGGCACTTAAATTTTTCTCAAACGGGAAGATCTCTTACTGATCATTTCTTGTTTTAATATAGCGACCAAGTTTTAAAGGACTTGACTATCGCTTTAGTCTGTGCATTCCCTTATTTCCCTTCTTCTTACAAGGAAACAAGTAATAGACTATTCTGCATATGTTTATATTGATTAGCATGATGTAGCTAAAAGATTAATCTTTTGAATAAAAGGTTTGTTTGCGGAACAACTAGATGAAGTTATGTGAATGGAACACATCCAATTTTTAAAACGTGGATCTCTATGTGATAGTTTTAATGTGTTTGATCGCAAATAAACACGAATAGCGACTTCCCGCTTGAAAAAGTAAAACTGTTTACAAATTCTAACCTATAAAAAATGTCTCGGTAATGGTTAACACCACAACATATTTTGTTTGACATAAATTGCTTGCTTTGACAGATCTATCTTTTGTACTAATGTTTTATGTATAGCGTGTGATCTACAAATCTTACAAAATTGGTTTAGAATAAAGAGGACAACACCAAAAAATCCAATGCATTTATTCGGCATTAAATAACATGTGTTTTAAATCAAAATCAATAAGAGCCATTTGTAATTCAATTCAATTTAAATTTATTTACTATATGATTTCATTACAGAAATAACAGCTTCGTCAGTTACAAATAATACAATATTACACTTACAAATATCTTGTGGACTAGTCTGTTCAGATTAATGAAAGTAAATACATGAAGAACTAAAAGTATAACATGTTTCTGTTTACAATAAATCACAACATAAGAGCATAGTTTAATGATTTAAAAATATGTATAACAGATTAATTAAATATACAGTTTCCAGGTATTCATTTACGGAATAGAAACAACCCTGTATTAAAAACCTCTTTAATTCCCTCCTAAATACTGCCATGCTAGGTTATTTCTTAAAGAATGGGGGTGAGGGAGTTTATTATACAATTTAATGCTTTACAGTGTGGAATTTTTTTCATAACATTTTGAAAAATTTTGCATGTAGTTTGGGGGATTTTCTTAAAAATCTATGTGCCGTATCTTTGAACATGCCAAGTTTCGTATTTTAAAACCGACTTTTAGTTTTTGAGTAGTTGTGCTGTTCACCCACACTAGGACCTTTTTAAAAATACTTCTTTCGGGTTCATGAGGCCTTAAAATATGTACTTCGGGTGGTACTTTTACATAATTGCTTAGTGGAACATAATATTTCCTATGTTTACTGTAAAATGTAATACGATATTCTCAGTAAAAGTAAATAGCCTCTATTTAAGGAGGCATGCTAGTTTGAACATACTGAAATTACACCTTGAGTCAGCTGAATTACCACTTAAAGTATTCAATTGTTTTTCCAGAAATATGTATGAATTATTCTATAAATCATGAAAATTATTTCAAGTGGTTGTTTGCATTAATAGCTTATGTGGTTGAGTATAAAAAGTGTTTCATTCAGCAGAAAAGTAATAGAACTTAGTCTTAAAACATGTGAATTCATGAGCCTTTTTCTCTGATACTGCTTGCAATACATAATCAGGTTTTTGCGTGCTTGTTCATGGTATAATTATCTTTCTTCTGAACCTCAATTACTTAGCTAAGATATAATTTCAGTAGACATTAAAAAATATTATTTGCAAATTCAAAGATATAACATCACGATTGTGGTTCAGAAAGTTCAACTATGTGTTCCAGCTCTCATACTTTCTGAGAAAAAGGTACATTAAATATCCAAAAATGTTGTTTTGAGAAAACTGAATTTAAAGATACAAATGTTCTAAAAAGTTTGAATGCATAACAGCTTTAAAAAAATACAGACTAGCATTTAAATTATGTTTAAATTGATTAAAATCCTCTTAAACCCCCAGAAGTATTTCTGATACTAGAAATAATAAAGGTTTTATTTATGTCTAAAACAAAACAAAAATGTAATTTTTTATCAATTCAGAGTCCCTTGTCCTTAAGCAATCATATGTAATAAATGGGGCTTGGCTTTGTTATTTCTTAAACTATACCTAGGTTTTTGTTTTCGTTGTTACTTTTAATTTCATGACCATACATATTTAATGATTTCTGTGTTGCTCTGATTTTAAAATAAATACTTATAAGCCATCAAACTTTATCATTATTCCGCAGCCTCTATGTTGGAAGTGTAAGAAGTAAAATTAAGAATTCGTACATCATGAGATAGGTGGTCTTTATTTCTGAAAGTATTCTAGTCTAGCGAGTTGCAATTTGTTTTTTATTTAGTTTTATTTTAGATCGCAGGACTCCTAGGTCTTTTAGCGATCACATTAAAAGTCTTATACACAGTTTTACATCCAGTATACAATGAAAATTTTGAGCATTATAAGTAAATATATTGTGCACACAGGAATTAGAATGTACATCTAATGTTTTTTGGTACATGAAAACAATTGTTCAAGTAGAAATAATAAAACAATTTGAAAATTATATTACAACAAGTAGTGACGATTTAATGTAAATTAGGCACATCTTGTTCATAATTATAATTCTGGGAGTTACATACAATTATATAGATTGTTTTTTTTTAAAGGGATGTTGATGCATCAACTAAAAGTTTTGTGTCTGTAAGTAGTAATGCAATGTTTTTTGAAACTGTATGCTGTTTTCTGACATGACTGCATTTTGAACATTGAAATATAATATGGTTAACTTTAAGAGGACTTATATATAATTCACAATATGGTGCTTCTTTTGACAGTAAATAGGAATGTGTGAATTTTGTATTACATACTTTGTCTTATTATGTTAATTTGAATCTTTTCTGTGGAATTTGTTATCCGTTGAAATTTACATTATTACAGCGATTTTATTGCAACAATAAGTCAATGTTATTATTATACCACTTATTCACGATGTGAGATCCCTGAATGCTAAATGGAACACGTGTAGAAAAAGCTTCCCATGTGTATGTAACAGGTAGGGAGGGAGTGTGAGTGTGCGAGAATAAGAGTAACCAAAAAACGAAAAGTAAGATAATTCTGATATTCGTATTTAAATTATACATAGTTTAATAACCATAAGCGAAGATTCTCCTTGTGTTTCTATTCTCAAGAAAGCTGATGTGTTCCATTCGCATGACTTTCCATATATTTTGCAAACAAACTTCTTACAAAAGACAATTCTTCTGTTTACTTAATACAAATGAAGAAAGCATTAGGAGAGTGGCGTTATTACTTATTTCTTAATCGGTAGAAGGGAATTGAGGAGATACACTAGGCTAAAATGATAGTTAAATGTTTTCAATTGTCGTTATTCGGTTCTCTGATGGCAAGGAGTAAAACGGAAGTAACACAGATGACTTCTGTTTGAGGAAAGTATAAGTATTTTAAAATTAAAGCCATTAAAAACGAATATCTCGGAAAAGGATACTTACACAACAAAAAATCTTATGTGTTCCATTCACATGACTTTCTCTACATCTCTGCAACAAATTATTGTTAAAAAGCTTATGCCTCTATTTACTTCATGGTAATCGAGAAAAATTTAGCAGAAGCAGTTATTACTTGCTTCCTTGTAAGTAGAAGGGAGTACCATAGGCCAATTCGATAGTCAAAAGCTCATTGCTATGTGATTGAACTTCCTTTGTTTGTATGGATAGGAGTTGACAAAGTATTTAAATATAATTTAAATTATTATTTTAATATATTTAAATATTATGGATTTATTATTTTTTCAGGCTCTATATGATTTATACCTTTAATTTTTACTGTGTGAGAAAATTAAGTTTTTTAAAGCTGAGATAAAAAAACAAGGAGTATCTCAAAAACGACCAACTCCACAAAAAACGCATATAACATAAATTGTGTGTTTTAAAGTGCTCTACATTTTTTGTGGTTTTTCTCTATCTCTTACGGTTTAGCAGTTATGTAGAATTCTGTAAAATTCATCCAGAATAAAGTAATCTTCAGGAGCTATTCCCAGAACATTCAATACATACATTTTATTTGTCAGGTAAATATCTGTAATATATGATATTTTAATCAAGATCGTTAGAGCCATTTTTGAGAAAATAAAAATGATAGAGAAAGTCATGTGAATGGAACACATAACATTTTTTAGATATTCCTTGTTATTGGTTTCCGTTTTAAAGTACCTACTTAAAATTTTTCATATACGGGAATTTGTCAGCTCCCGGCAGTACAAAGAAACGCTTTTATCCACATGGCAACTTGCTTTTATAAGATTTGGCTATCGTTTTAGCCTAGTATATTCCATTATTGCCTTTCTACTTACAATAAAGCATTTCTGCTAATGTTAAGATGAATTAGCATGAAGTAGATAGAAGCATAAGATTTTTAACAATAATTTGTTACAGAGATGCAGAGAAAGTCATGTGAATCGAATTTTAACACTTTCAAAGCAGCAGTTCAAGATGACCGAAATGGCAGGGAAGAGTTTTGAGCGACAGTGATTTAGAAAATCTAACACCGCCGGAAATTGACACACCGGCTTTGAATGTTTACTAAAGTTTATTGCCGTAAAAATGAAGGAACAAATATATACACTTAAAATGTTTCATTTTCTTCAAAAATTAATAAAATGGCGTGGACTAAACATCTGTTGTATTACATGCCCAAGATTCTGCCATTAGTGTTGGCATCTGATCAGCATTTAATTACCAAAATGAACAAGGCGAATGCAACTTGTGGTAATTAAGAAACTGGTATGGAAATATGGATACTCGTGTCTTAATTACCACTATTATAACCTTGTTGCATAATGTACTAATGTATCTTCTGGCCACTTTTAGTATTTCGCTGTTTATGGATTTTAGATGTTGCACGTTCGGCGTTTTAATATGTCTGCAATATTTTCAAAAAGTTCTTACACAATACTTGAAAATACTTTAAAAATATTATTTAAGCTGAAGAAGGAATAAATTCACAAAGTTGTGAACTTTCATGAAGAAAAGCTAACGAAAATTCGATTAATCATGACCACAAATACATTTCTCCTGCAATTTAAACATGGCATTTTAAGATTAAAAATCTGATGTGTACCATTCACATGACTTTCTCTATATCCCTGCAACATATTATTCTTAAAAAGCTTATATTTCTATTTACTTTATGCTAATCAGAAAAAAATTAGCAGAAATAGTCTTATTACTTGCTTCCTTGTAAGTAGAAGCGAAATAAGGGACTACCATAGCTTAAAGTAATAGTCAAAAGCTGGTTGCTATTTTAATGAAGTTCCTTTGTTTATATGGATAGGAGTTGACAAGTTCCTGTATGAGAAAAGTATACATTTTTCATAGCAGAAACCAAAAATAAAGAATGCCTCAAAAATGACGAGCTCCACGAAAAAAATGTATATAACATAAATTGTGTGTTTTAATGTGCTCTACATTTTTGTGTGTTAAGTTTTTGTCCATCTCTTACGGTTTAGCAGTTATTCAAAATTCAGTAAAATTCATCCAGAATAAACTACTCTTCAGAGGCTATTGTCAAAAAATTCAAGATTTTATTTTTCAGGTAAATATCTTTAATATACGAAATTTTAGTCAAAATCGTTAGAGCCATTTTTGAGAAAATCAAAATTTTCGAAAAAATTTCCATGTAAAGGGTAGTTGGGTTGGGTGGATTTTTCTCAAAATCTTCGTGTCGCATCCCTGGAAGATACTAAACTTAAACACCAAGTTTGATATTTTACCGGTTTTTCGTTTTTGAGTTATCGTGTTCACGGACACACACACACACACACACACACACGGACCTTTTTGTGAAAATGCTTTTTTTTGGATAGAGGGGGCCCTAAAACATATATTTCCGGTGAAATCTCGGTATCGAATTTTTGGATGGAGTGCAATACCTTCACTATACACTATGTACATAATGCGTATAGAGAAAGTAAAAATCATTTTTGCCCCATCAAGTAAAATATGAAAGTTAATTTATAAAATATCAGTAGTTAAAAGCTTACAGGCATTATGAAAAATTCATAAAAACAGGATATTAAAAATCAGGTTTAACGAGCAAAGCATTATCATTAAACTATTTATCTCCAAGACTTTTTTTTATTTATTTATTTATTTTTTTATTTTTTTTTTATTTTAAAAACAGTAACGGAGTCTGATCAGGACTCCGGTACTGTATCCCTATTTACATTTCCCCCCGTAGGTTTTACTGTTTCTTTTACAAACATATACACATTGCACAAACATATAACACCCATGCCCAAGGCGGGACTCGAACCCACGATCCCCTGCCCACGAAGCACCAAAGCGAAACGCTTTAGCGAGCGTGGCCATGGGGACCGGCAGACTTCAGCTTCTAGAAACTTTTGTGTAGGAACGCTTTATGTTCAACCTGTATCTACACGCAGGGTGTTTCATAAATAAGGAAGAAAGCAAATAAAACTAAAATTAACCAGGTTTTACTTTCTCTATACATATTATGTACATAATGTGTAGAGAAGGTATTGTATTCCACCCAAAAATTCGACATCGAGGTTTCACCGGATACACATGTTTTGAGAAATCCTGTATTAAAAAAAAAATTAGAAAAAGGTCAGAGTGTGTGTATGTATGTGTTAGTCTGTGGACAGCTTAGCTCGAAAACGAAAAGAACATCACATACCAAATTTGGTATTTAAGTTTGGTATCTTCCAAGGATGTAACCAGAATATTTTCAAGAAATCTTCATGTCGCCAAACTACCCTTTACATGGAATCTATTTTTTTTATTTTCTTTTCTAAAAAATGGCCCTAACGATTTTGATTAATATACCGTATATTAAAGATGTTTATATGGCAAATAAAATACATATCTTGGATTTTCTAGGAATAGACTCTAAAGACCTCTTTATTCAGTATACATTTTGTATAACTGGTAAACCATATGAGATGGACGAAAACTTTTTACATAAAACATTTAGACCTCCTTAAAACACATAATTTATGTCGTATACATTTTTTTTCTCGTGGAGTTCGACAATTTTCGAAATATTCCCTCTCATTGGTTTCTGTTTTAAAATACTTCAAGTTTTCTCATACGTAGAATTTGTCAACTGGCGGTGTAAAAAAAAAACAAAAAAAAAACGCATTTTAATGGCATAGCAACCAGCTTTTAAAAGATTTAGCCTAGTACGGACATTTTTTCTGAAAATCTTTGTAATGCACCTTGAAGACAACTAAAATTAAATACCAAGTTTGGCATTTAACTGACTTTTCGTTTCAAAACATGTATTTCGCGTGAAATCTCCGTATCGAGTTTTTAGTTGGAATACAATATTTCTCCTGTCTACTATGCACATTATGCATGTGCACTGGAGAAATTCATGTGAATGTAACACATGTTTTCTCAATAGGCCGTCCTTTTTATTGTACTTTGAGGCTAACGGCACGTGGCAGTAAGTTGCATTGAGGGTAAAGATAAATTAACGTTTGAGTTATCGAAAGTAACGGAGATAACACTTAAATACTTTGAAAGGAAACCAGGTAACATTAAAAGGGGCTGTGGTCCAAATACGCTTTGAACCACCAAAAAAGGAAGAATAAATTTAGTGTTTTTTGTTTTGTTTTAGGAGAGGCCGTTTCTTGTTTACTTACACCGCCCTTATTAAAACTCCAAACTTGAATTCAGTAATTTCGTGACTTGAAAATTCTTCCATAAAAAGCTGATAAATGCAGCTGCAAGAATGGTTGCTATGTCTGTCTAACGAGCATTTAATGCATCAGAGAATTCTATTGTTGACAACGAAGACCCTTATATTTTCCTTGATATAAAGAAAGTCTTCAAAGTTCAATCTACTTATGAATCTATTTTGACAAATTTTACTTTCTCTACACGTACCATGTACATAGTGTATAGAGAAGGTACTGTATTGCACTCAAAATTTTGATACCGAGATTTCACCGGAAATACATGTTTTGGGCCGCTCTGAATCCAAAAAAGCATTTTTAGAAAAATGTCCATGTGCGTGGGTGTGTGTGGGGGTATTTAAGTTTGTAATCTTCCAAGGATGCGACATGAAGATTTTCAAAAGAATCCCCGCACCTCAAATACTCTTTACATGGAACTTTTTTCGAAAATGTTGATTTTCTCAAAAATGGCTCTAACGATTTTGACTAAAATATCGTATATTAAAGATATTCACCTGACAAATAAAATGTATATCTTGAATTTTCTGGAAATGGCCTCTGAAGACTACTTTCTTCTAGATGGATTTTAAGGAATTTTACATAACTGCTAAACTGTAAGAGATGATCAAAAACTTACCACACAAAAAATGTAGGACACGTTAAAACACACAATTTATGTTATATACATTTTTTATGGTGTTGGTCGTTTTTTAGATATTCCTTGTTTCTGGTTTCAGCTTTAAAAAACTTATACTATTCTCATAAAGGAATTTATTTGTCAACTCCTGTCCATACAAAGAAATATCATTCACATAGCAACCAACTTTAGACTATAACTTTAACCTATGGTACTCCCTTATTTTGTTTCTACTTACAAGGAAGCAAGTAATAAGACTATTTCTGCTAATTTTTTCTCGATTAGCATGAAGTAAATATAAGCATGGGCTTTTTAACAATTTGTTGCAGAGATGCAGAAAAAGTCACGTGAATGGAACCTATCAGATTTTTAATTATATTTCTAAAATATTATATAAAATATATTTATTTTCATTTTAAAACTGTATGTTTTAAAACTCCAACATTTACATTATTGGGAATTTGAAGGTAATGTATCCCACTCAAAAAAAAATCTGATGTGTTCCATTTACATGAGTTTCTCTACCTGTTCTACAAATAAACGTCTTATAAAATATTATTATTCTCTCTACTTCATGCTAATCGAAATAAATATTAGCTGAAGTCTTATTTCATAGTTCCTTATAAGAAGAAGGGAAATAAAGAAATACACTAGGCTAAAACGATAGTCAAATGTTTTAAAAACTGTTGCTATGAACCACTTAAATTTGCTTCTTTGCATGGCCAGGAGTAAAAATAAAAGAAATAGGGACTACTTCCTGTTTCAGAAGAGTAACTTTTAAAATACAAACCAACAACAAGGAATATTTCGGAAGCGTTAGCTTCACAACAAAAGTGTAAAGGACATAAATTGCATATTTTGAAGAGATCTACATTATTACTTTCTCTACACGTACTATGTACATTAGTGTATAGAGAAAGTATTTGCATTGTTCCCAAAAATTCCATACCGAGATTTCACCGGAAATGCATGTTTTGAGACCACCTGAATCCAAAAAAAGCAGTTTTAATGATATCTATTTTTTGTGTAGTATGTTTTTGTATATCCCTTACGGTTTGCCAATTATACCAAAGTCATCCAGAACGAAGAGATCTTCAGAGGCAATTCCTAGAAAATTCAAGATAAAGATTTTGTCATATAAATACCTTTGATATACAATATTTTAACCAAAATTGTTATAGCAATTTTTGAGAAAATCAAAATTTTCGAAAATTTTTCCATGTAAAGGGTAGTTGGGAGGGGGGAAGGATTTTCTTGAAAATCTATGTTTTAATTTTGTATCCTCCAAGGATTCTGAACTTAAATACCAAGTATGGAATTTAGCGGACTTTTAGTTTTTGAGCTATGCTGCTCACACGCATACACACACACACACACACACACACACACACACACACACACACACACACAGGGAGATTTTATTAAAAGTGTTTTTTTTGGGGAGGGGGGTTCGGGAGATCTCGGTATCGAATTTTTGGGTGCAATATAATACTTCTCTATACTACTAACAGTTGCCGAAACGCTTAACAGTCTCTTCCGAAAAGTTTAGTTCAGGTTTGTAGACGGTTTTACTTTCTCTACACGTAATATGTACATAGTGTATAGAGAAGGTATTGTATTGCACCCAAAAATTCGATACCGAGATCTCACCGGAAATACATGTTTTGAAATCTCCCAAATACAAAAAAAAAAAAAAAAAAAAAAAAAAAAAAAAAAAAAAAAAAAAACACTTTTAAAAAAATCTCCGTGTGTGTGTATGTGTGTGTGAGTGTGTGTATGTGTGTCTGTTAGCAGCATAGATCAAAAACTAAAAGTCCGTTAAATTCCAAACTTGGTATTTAAGTTCAGAATGCTTGGAGGATACTGAAATTAAAACACAAGATTATCATGAAAATCCCTCCCCCAATCCCAACTACTCTTTACATGGAAAAATTTTCGAAAATTTTTATTTTCTCAAAAATAGCTCTAACAAAGTTGACTAAAATATCGTATATTTACATGACAAATAAAACCTGTATCTTGAATTTTCTGGGAACAGCCTCTGAAGACCTCTTCATTCTGGGTGACTTTTGTATAACTGCCAAACCGTAAGAGATATACAACTTACTACACAAAAATTAGATATAATTAAGAAACACAATTTATTTCATATACATTTTCTTTGTATAATTAACCGTTTTCATTATATTCCTGATCATTGGTTTCAATTAAAACATTTCTCAAACGCGAAGACATCTTTCTAATCGTTTCTCGTTTATTTACTCCTGGCAAGCAAAGAGATTGGAATTTCAATTGTTTCACATAGCGACAGGTTTTTAAAGGCTGAGACTATCGCTTTAGCCTGTGCATTTTCTTATTTCCCTTCTATTTACAAGGAAGCTAGTACTAAGGCTTAATTCTTCTTATGTTAATCTTGATGAGTATGATGTAGATAACACACTAATGTTTTGAATGAAAGGCTTGCTTACCGAACAGCTAGAGGACATCATGTGAATGGAACACATTAGATTTGTTCCCTTCTACTTACAAGGAACCAAGTAATAAGGCCATTTCTGCTAATTTTTTCTTGATTAGCATGAATTAAATATAAGAATAAGCCTTTTAACAATATTTTGTTGCAGAGATGTAGAGAAAGTCATGCGAATGAACACATCAGATTTATTTTAGCAGCGTAGTGGAAGAGAAGAAGATCCACGTGGCTGAAAGAGTCTGTGGGGTGCGCCTGGGATGCGGGAATGCAACAGATGGTCCCAGAGTGAAGCTATTTTGTAGTCACCCTGTGCCCCATTACACTAGTAGCCGGACCGACAGGTTGAGCGCGGCCTTCACTACTGAGGAACGCCGAAATACCCAGCTAGCTAGCTAAACAGTTTGCATTTAAAATGTGGTCAGTCCTGTCCCCCTTAACCTCTCTTTAAATTAAACCTTGCTCTTCTTTTAGCAAAGAGTATTTAGGAATTTTAAGCTTCGTAACACTTAATACAGTGTAGGAAATAATATTTTTGAAGTACTTTATATATAACACATATTTGGTAATGTAAGCTAAATTTACAATTCATTTATTAATTGCCATGCCAACAAGCTCTGTAAATACTTACAGAAATGGCCCATTCACATAGAAAAATTAATGCAATCGCGAATACATGAACGTATGACCTGAACATGAAATTCGCTTTGACATTCACAATCATAATAACGTTAATGTTAATGTCAGCACTAAAAAGATCTGATGTGTTCCATTCACATGGTTTTCTCTACATCTCTGTAACAAATTATAGTTAAAAAGCTTGTGCTTCTATTTACTTCGACAAAAAAATTAGCAGAAATAGTCTTATTACTTGTTTCCTTGTAAGTAGAATCAAAATAAGGGCGTAGCATAGGTCAAAAGCTGGTTGCTAGGTGTCTGAAGTTCCTTTGTTTGTATGGACACGAGTTGACGAATTCCTGTATGATAAAAGTATAAGTTTTTCCAAGCTGAGACCAAAAACAAGGAATATCTAAAAATCGATCAACTCCACAAAAAAATGTATATAACTTAAATTGGGTGTTTTAAAGTGCTCTACATTTTTTGTGTGGTAAGTTTTTATCCATCTCTTACGGTTTAGTAGTTACGTAAAACTGATCCAGAATAATCTAGTCTTCAGAGGCTATTCCCAGGAAATTCAAGATATAAATTTTATTTGACAGGTAAATATCTTTAATATGCGATATTTTAATCAAAATCGTTAGAGCCATTTTTAAGAAAATAAAATGTTTCAAAAAAGTTCCATGTAAAGGGTAGCTGAAAATCTTCGTTTTGCACCCTTAGAAGATATCAAACTTAAATACCAAATTTGGTATTCAACGGCCTTTTCGTTTTTGAGCTATGCTGTCCACAGACAGACAGACAGACAGACAGACACGCACGCACGCACGCGCGCACACACACGTATTTCCCGGTGAAATCTCGGTATCGAATTTTTGGGTGGAATGTAAAACCTTCTTTATACACTATGTACATGGTACTTGAAGATAAAGTAATAAAACAATTGAAGAGTCAACAAGATTAAAATGGAGGCTGCAAGTATTGATGAAGATAAAGTGGTGCAATCTATTCAACCACAAACTGCATATCTTGTGTGTGTGTGTGTGTGTGTGTGTATGTGTGTGTGTATGTGTGTGTGTGTGTGTTGCGTACTATATTTGAAATCAAAGAAAATTAGACATACGATGTTTTTGAACGAAGTTTGTACTACTTTAGTAGCATTTTATCTAACGATTCTATATTGAAATTTTCAGAATAACTTATTACTTAAAATAATTGGAAAATTAAAATAATACACTGTACTGATGCTTTAATGTCAAATGATGCTAATAATTTATCATGATAGTTTATTCCGTACATGAAAGAAAACGGATAACGTATAACATAGCCTAAGTTTCTCACTACCTAGCAAACATATTATTATTAAAACTACCGACATAATTGATTTCATTCGCAATTTGTTTCACAATATTTTGTTTCAACAAATTATCTTTGTATGTCTTATCCTTCTTTATATATAGATAATGATGATTTTGAAATAAAATATTCTTATTTTGAAAGAACATCATATACAGGCGTGGTCAAAAATATCATCACTCTCCAAATTTTTGAAAATGTGTTCATAAAGATTGTTGAATATTACAGTAAATAATACTTTCTCATATTGTCATAGTGCTTAGCACACGTTTCTTTCATCCCAGTAAGAATTTTTATTTTTTGGATAAATAGTTTGGCAAATTACTAAGCTGGGATATATTTTTGCTGGTTTACTAATGTTTCTGGCAGAAATTCCTATTTCAAACTAACCTTTACATGGAACATTTTTCGACTTTTGATTTTCTCAAAAATGAATAACGATTTTATTTAAACCATTGTATATTAAAGATATTTACACAATAAAGAAACAGAATATCTTGAATTTTCTGGGCATTGCCTCAGAAGAACTCTTATTTCTGGAAGAATTTTGTATAACTGATAAACTATAAGAGATTGACCAAATTTTAGTGCACAAAAATGTAGATCTCGTTAAAACACACAATTTATGTCATATGGTTCTTTATAGTGCTAACCATTTCAATGATATTCCTTGTTACAGGTTTCAATTTTAAAATAATTATACTTTTCACAAACAGGAAATCTTCCATCTTTCTTTTGTTTTACTCCCGGTCATGCAGAGAAGCATATTGCAATGACAATCGCATGGCGATAGATTTTAGAAAATTTGACTATTGTTTTAGCCTAATTATATTCCTTTATAAGGGAGCAAGTAATTAAACGCCGTTTTGCTAATGATTATCTCGATTAGTGCAGAAAAAATAAAAAATAATATCTTATAAGAAGTTTGTTTGCATAGCCGGTAGAGGAATTCATGTGAATGGCACACCTCAGATTTTTTATTTTCTCTAAACGTACTATGTACATAGTGTATAGAGAAGGTATTGCACTCCACCAAAAAATTCGATACCGAGAAGATTTCACCGGAAATATGTACATGTTTAAGTGTCCCCTGTATCAAAAAAAAAAAATCAGAAAAAGGTCCGTGTGTGTCAGTGTGTCCGCGTGTCAGTGTGTCTGTGAACACGATAACTCAAAACGAAAACTCGGTAAAATACCAAACTTTGTATTTAAGTTTAGTATCTTCCAGGGATGCAAAGGAACTTCAGTCACATAACAATCAGCTTTTGACTATCAGTTGAACCTAAGGTACTGTCTTATTTCACTTCTACCTACAAGGAAGCAAGTAATAAGACTATTTCTGCTAATTTTTTTCTGATTAGCATGAAGTAAATAGAAGCATAAGCTTTTTAAGAATAATTTTTTGTAGAGATGTAGAGAAAGTCATGTGAATGGTACACGTCAGATTTTTTCTTTTTCTGGTGCAAGTTATCCATTTCTCTCACACTTTCGAGATACATAATTGCATTTTAGGATACTACAACAATTTTCTAAGTTTGGCCTCGAAGACACTATACTGCCAGTAAGACACAAAATCATTGGCAAGTATATACATTTCTTTTGGAATTACTCTAATATTTTTCAAGCTAGTAATACTTTAATCAGTTACTTTAATGGTAAACAACATTATTCCATATAATAAAAAATTATAATTTTATTAAAATAAATACGTCTACCTTAACCTTAGCTATCATTTAAGAAAGAATATGGTGTTCCATAATTTCACATACTTTTGTCTAGCTGTTCTTTTTACAAACTATTCTTAAATTATATAGACAGCGTAATTGCTCATATTACTTGCTTCCTTGTAAGTAGAATGGAAATAAGGGAATGTATTAGTCTAAAGCGATAGTCCAATCTTTTAAAAGCTGTTCGCCATGTGAAACAACTGGGGTTCGGTTTGCTTTGCATTGTTCCTTTTAACTTTCTCTACACTT
The DNA here is from genome assembly GCA_030762935.1 of Hymenopus coronatus. Taxonomy (NCBI): domain Eukaryota; kingdom Metazoa; phylum Arthropoda; class Insecta; order Mantodea; family Hymenopodidae; genus Hymenopus; species Hymenopus coronatus. The sequence goes on along the minus strand of CM060887.1, from coordinate 18,675,604 downwards.
ACTATGAACATAGTGTATAGAGAAGGTATTCCACTCCACCCAAAAATTCGATACTGAGATTACACCGGAAATATATGTTTTAGGGTCCCCTATATAAAAAAAAACATTTTCACAAAAAGGACCGTGTGTATGTGTGTCTGTGAACACAATAACTCAAAATCAAAAAGTCGGTAAAATACCAAGCTTGGTATTTAAGTTTAGTATGTTCCAGGGATGCGACAAGAAGATTTTTAGAAAAATCCCCCCACCCCTCACTACCCTTTAAATAGAACTATTTTCTAAAATTTTGATTTTCTCAAAAATGGCTCCAACGATTTTGATTAAAATATCATATATCAAAAACATTTACCTGAGAAATAAAATGTATATCTTGAATTTTCTGGGAATAGCCTCTGAAGACTACTTTATTCTGGATGAATTTTACGGCTGCTAAATCGTAAGAGATACACAAAAACTTACTACACAAAAAATGTAGAGCACATTAATTTTTTTTTTTTTTTGTAGTGTTTAACGCCCGCTTTAACTACTTACGGCACTGCAGGCGGTGACGCTGATGATATATGAATGATGATGGAGCACCGGTGGAATGCGATGGCGGGGGAAACCGGAGTACCCGGAGGAAACCCGTCCCAGCGCCGCTTTGTCCACCACAAATCTCACGTGCGGTCGCTTGGGATCAAACCCCGGCAGTATAGGTGAGAGGCAAGTAATTGGTCTAACCACTCGGCCGCGGCGCGGCCAGAGCACGTTAAAACACTCAATTTATGTTATATATTTTTTTTCGTGGAGTTCATCGTTTTTTAGACATTCCTTGTTTTTGGGTTTCTGCTATGAAAAACTTACACTTTTCTCATACAGGAATTTGTCAACTGCTGTCCATACAAAGGAAGGAACTTCAGTGACATAACAACCAGCTTTTGACTATCACTTCTACTTACAAGGAAGCAAGTAATAAGACTATTTCTGCTAATTGTTTCTGGTTAGCATGAATTAAAAGGTATAAGCTTTTCAGAATAATTTGTTGCAGAGATGTAGAGAAAGTCACGTGAATGGTACACATCAGATTTTCTTTTTAAATTTATTTGGATTAGGTGAATTAATTGCTAAATTAAATCGCGCCCATACAATATGTATAATAATTAAATTCATATAATTACAATAAAAATTATGTAGACAAATTAAGCAAGGGTATGTGAAATGTAAATTACAGAAGGAAATAAAGTTTTACATAGATTTAAGTAAAAGATTATGAATAAGTACAGTGCTGTTGAAAGTCAAGTTTTAACTGGCGGCGGACGATGGATTTGTTAGAGGTAAAAATCCTTAGAATGGCTTCCTTCGGAAGGGAAGTAAAGCTGTAGGTCCGGTGTCGTAAAAGAACCTCAAGCCTGATAAAGAGCAAAATTAAGCAGGTTTTCACGCCCAGTATATAATGGGTCGCTGAGTACCACATTAGTTAAAGAGCTTCCATAAATAAAACTACATTTCATTATTTTTTTTTTATATATTGTTTCATTTATATAGCCCCCTTTAACATCTAAGGTCATCGGGGGCTTTGCATTAGAAACAACTCGTTGTCTGTAGGTTCTTCTTCTTTTTCTTACGTTTGGTTCAAATCATTTTATTTTCCTCAAACACACAAACACAGTCACTCTGACATACATACTTCCAGACTCTGTGGGGGATAGGGAATAATTCTGGCTAAAGAAAAATGCCCCGCCCCAGCCGGGAATTGAACCCGGGACCTCCAGATGAGAAGTCAGCTCACTGACCACTCGACCACGAAGGCAGTCTCCATTTCATTGTTGGATAAAAACTGAAATTAAAAAACCATCTACATAAAATCTGATATAGTCATCAATAGGTAAATAAATTTAACGTTTAATTTAAATCTCTCTCTCTCAAACCTGCGGAGGATGAATTTTCGGGCGTAAAAATCCTTCGGAAGGGAAGTAAAGCCCGTGTCGTAAATTTAGGGCACGTAAAAGAATCTCAAGCCTGATAAAGAGTAAAACTAAGCAGTCTTTCACGCCCAGTATAGAATGGGACGCTGAGAACCACATAAGTTAAAGATCGTGCATAAATAAAACTCCATTTCATTTCTCTCAAAACTTCATAGTTGCAATCTTCCTAGCTGTACATAACTAAACCAACATCTTTACATATTTGGTCCAGTATTTACTTTTTTTGTGTGGTTATATTTAATTATTGCCCTACGCTATACTTTGGGAGTGGTCATTTGCATGATGTGAGTCATTCTAGCACGGAGCGCGGGCGGCATTTGTTACAATCCAAGGCAGCAGCAAGGAAGATGAAGGAACCTCCGCAGTTTTACTGCCTCTCGAGGGTAGAAGAACAGAATAAACCAAGGCTTTGTAGGGGGTGGGTTAATAAAGATAGAGGACTGAGAGGGGTTGATGGAAGCGACGTATGACTCGGGAAGGTAACCTCCTCGCCTTGTATGCATTAGACGACCTGGGGAGGAGGCTCTTAAAATGATTGTTTGGGTCGTAATGTATCTGAACCCCCAGTTTATTTGTTTATATATAGCTTAATGCTGCAACCAATCACAAGGCGTAACTATGTAAACTTATCAAGAATAATAACTATTGGGGAAAAATCGGATGTGTTCCATTCACATGTTTTTCTCTACCTATTCTATAATAAACTTTTCTTACAAAAACTTATTCTTCTATTTGCTTCATACTAATCGAGATCAACAATAGCAGCTATGGTCTGAGTCTCTTATAAGTAGAAGGGAAATAAAGGCTAAAGCGATAGTAAAATCTTATAAAAGCAGATTGTTATGTGATTGAATTTTGGTTCCTTTTGAATGACTAGGAATAAAACAAAGGAATGGCAATTCCCGTTTGAGAAAACCGCTAGTATTTAAAAATTAAAACCAATAACAAGCAATACTTCGCTATATACCAGGTGGTTCACCTGTGCCTTATTATTTGTGGTGATAGGCAACACTTTACTCTTAAAGCAACAAGGTCGAAATTACCGTGCTTGTCGACCATTTGGCAAGCATGCAAATCTATCCTACTCTTCATAGGAATATAACCCTTAGCAGCATTCCAAAAGCATGCACTTAAAAACCCGTGTTACAGTACATGTAATATCAATAGGATCGCTGTCATACGTTCTGCACCATATATTATAATGACTGAAGGTTAAACGAACGGCTTAAGCTACAAAAATCTAATGTGTTACACTCACATGACCTTCTCTAGCCGTTCTACAAAAATTCTTATATAAGATTATTCTTCTTTTTGCACATTGCTAATCGAGGTACTCATTATTCTTATTACTTAGTTCCTTATAAGTAGGAAGAAAATAAGGGAATACACTAGGCTAAACCAATAGTCAAATGTTTTAAAAGCTGTCGTTATGCGATTGTCATTACAAATCGCTTCTTTTCTTGGCCAGGAGTAGAACAAAAGAAAAACAGACACTCCCGTCTGAGAAAAGTTTAAGTACTTCACAACCGAAACTAGTAACATGGAATACCTCGAAAACGGTAAGCTTCATTAAAAAAATGTATATGACATAACTTGTGTATTTTAACAAGACCTACATTTTTTGTGCAGTAAGTTTTTGTCTATCTCTTACGGTTTATTAGTTATGCCAAATTAAGCAAAATTCATCCAGGATAAACAGATCTTTAGAAGCTATTCCCTGAAATTCAAGATATACATTTTATTTGTCAGGTAAATATCTTTAATATACGATATTTTAATCATAATCGTTAGAGCCATTTTTAAGAAAATCAAAATTTTCGAAAAAAAGTTCCATGTAAAGGGTATTTTGGGGTGGGGGATTTTTCTCAAAATCTTCGTGTCGCATCCCTGGAAGATACTGAACTTAAATACCAAGTTTGGTATTTTAGCTATTTTTCGTTTTTGAGTTATCGTGTTCAAAGACACACGGACACACACACATACACACACACACGGACCTTTTTCTGGAAATGCTTTTTTTGGATTCAGGGGGTCCTAAAACATGTATTTCCGGTGAAATCTCGACATCGAATTTTTGGGTGGAATGCAATACTTCTCTATCCCTATGCACATTGTATATATGGGGCTAGAGAAAGTAAAAAGGAGTCAAACGACTGTTATAAAGAGATCAGAAGCGGATAGGGAGACATTTGTGACACTATACCTATAAGATTTGACAGAAAAATCTGATGTGTTACACTCACATGACTTTCTCTAACTGCTCTACAAAACTCTTACAAAAGAGTATTCTTCTATGTGTACAATGCTAATCAAGATAAATGTTAGCAGAATGTTATTACTTAGTTCCTTATAAGTAGAAGGGAATAAGGGAATGACTATACTAAAGTGATTGCCAAATGTTTTAAAAGCTATCGTTATGCGATTGTCATTGCAAATCACTTCTTTGCTTGACCAGGAGTAGAACAAAAGGAAAAACAGACACTTCCTGTGTGAGAAAAGTTTAAGTACTTCACAATTGAAACCAATAACAAGGAATATCTCGAAAACGGTTACCTCCACAACAAAAACGTAAAGGACAAAAATTGTGTGCTTTGTCTTGAGGTACATGTTTTGTTAAGTACGTTTTTTTCTATCTCTTACGGTTTAGCAGCTAAGCAAAATTCAGCAAAATTCATCCGGAATAAAGAGGTCTTCAGAGGCTGTTCCCAAAAAATTCGAGATATACATTTTATTTCGGACATAAATAGTTTTAATATACGGGATTTTAATCAAAGTTGTTAGAGCTATTTTTAAGAAAATAAAAATTTTCGAAATTTTTTCCATGTAAAGGGTAGTTTGTGGTGGGGGGATTTTTTTTTTAAATCTTCGTGTCACATCCTTGGAAGATACTAAACCTAAACACCAAATTTGGTATTTAATGGTCTTTTTGTTTTGGGGCTATGCTGTCCACAGACACACACGGACCTTTTTTTTTTTAAAAAATCTGACGTGTTCCATTCACATGACTTTCCCTACTTCTGTGTAACAAATTATTGTTAATAAGCTTATTCTTCTATTTATTTCAAGCTAATCGAGAAAAAATTAGCTGAAATAGTCTTATTACTTGCTTCCTTGTAAGTAGAAGCGAAATATGGGAGTATCATAGGTAAAAGTGAAGTCAAAAGCTGGTTACTAGGTGACTGAAATTTCTTTGTTTGTATGGACACGAATTGACGAATTCCTGTAAGAGAAAAGTATAAGTTTTTCAAAGCTGAAACCAAAATCAAGGAATATCTCAAAAACGATAAACTCCTCGAAAAAAATCATATAACATAAATGTGTTAGTGTGTGTTTTAATGTGCTCTACATTTTTTGTTTTGTAAGTTTTTGTCCATTTCTTACGGTTTAGCAGTTATGCAAAATTCCTCCAGAATAAAGTAGTCTTCAGAGGCTATTCCCAGAAAATTCAAGATATACATATTATACGTCAGGTAAATATCTTTAATATACGATATATATACGAATGAAGAACAAACGACAGTTCATTTTACGTGTTCTTCAGTTTTTACTCTAATTATTTTGAAAATAAATCACTATGACTTTAAATAATAAAGGAAATTTTCAAAATATACAAAGTTAATAAAAATAATTGCAATATACTAGAACACTTGTGTATTTTTCGTTTTAGAGAGACTCTGAAAATTTGGGTCTGGTTCTGTAATATTATCTGAAATACCTAGTCAGGTTTTTAAACATTGTTATAATACCTGCATATTTAAAAGCAACTGAATGAATGTGTCTCAGAATGTTCCGTTTTGATTTGTATTTCCTGTAACTGGACTGAATAAAGTTAGAATAAACATTATTAAAACAAACAAATGAGGAAACTATAAATGCTCCGATATCCCATCTAGCTTTGTGTCAAATCAGGAAGAAAGAAAGCGGGGAGAAAACTTATCAACGTTTAGGTAAGATTCAAACCTGAATCGAGCATCTAGAAACTAATACTAACCCCGCGCGTTAACCAAAACGCTACTGTTTAGCTATAACTTTCGTTGCCATACTCTGTAAAATTGATATTCAGTCGATGTGGTCTCGGGAACGATGTTTTCAGGTTAGACTGTAATCTGCGAGTTGCATAAAACCACAGAATAAGGGGCAGCTGAACCAGCTGCCGGTCCCCATGGCCACGCTCGTTAAGGCGTCTCGCTTTGATGGTTCGTGGGCAGGGGATTGTGGGTTCGAGTACTATCTTGGGCGTGGGGGTTATATGTTTGTGCAATGTGTATATGTTTGTGTAAAGGAACAGTAAAAACAAGTAATCATACAGTAAACTTAGGGGGGGGAGGATGTAAACGGGGATAAAAAACAAATAAAAAAAACAAAAAAAAACACATTGTATAGGGTCGTTAACTTATAAGTAACTCCTGTCGCGGTCTCTCACCACTGCACGAGAAATCCGAGAGTCGACGGGAAAGTGGTGCCAATAAAGGCGCACCAAAATACGGCCCTTGAGATAAATTGTGGAAATGTTGACTTTCTGCTCACATACATTTTCCGAAAATATTCTCGCTCGCTCGTCTAAGCTTAGCAACAGGTATCCTTGTGATTTGTTGCACGATGTTATCACTAAATTTCAGGGATTTCTGCTGCTGAGCTAGGATATGCAAGGATATCTTTAACTTGTTATATTGCCTGTTTGGGAGCAGATGGTCAATATTTTCAGCTTTGCCAGCACCACTTTCCAGACGACTCTCGGATCTCTAGTGCAGCGGAGAGAGGCCGCGAGAGGGTATACCTAACGATTTAATGAGTCTCTATATAACAGTAGGGGATATATAAAAACTTACTGTACAAAACATAGATGTAAAAACACACAGTTTATGACATAGTGTTTCTTGAAGTCCACCATTTCCTAGATATTCCTTGTTATTAGTTTTAATTTTAAAACACTTAAATTTTTCTCACACGGGAATTTGTAAACTCCTGGTCATACAAAGAAATGGATTTCAACCACAACCACTTGCATTTCCTTGTTTCCCTTCTACTTACAAGGAAGCAAGTAATAATACAGTTTCTGCTATTTTTTTTTCGATTAGCATGAAGTAAATAAAGAATAAGCTTACTACCAATAATTTGTTACAGAGATATAGCGAAATTCATGTGAATGGAACACATCAGATTTTTTTTATTTCTGCCATGCAGAGGGAGTATAATGCAATGTCATCGAATAATTTCCTTGTATCTACAAGAAAATAAGTAATAAGACTATTTATCTTAATGTTTTTGTAAACATAATTTGTTGCAGAATATGTGGATAAAGTTATTTCAATGTAGTACATCATATATTTGTCCAATTGTTATAGAAGGCGGTAACAAGTTTCTCTTTGTACGATTGAAGTTCTTGTGGATAAAAATGAATTAAGGAGCACTGTCCATTGAGCCAAGCGGTCAGAAGGTCACATAGTCTCCGTTTGCAGAGATATGAATATATATTGAGTGTTGCCGACTGTACAATAACAGAGTTGACACTTGACAATCTTCTTCCTGTTCCATCTACTTCATCTTCGTCACTACACGTTGAGCGGCGTTTTAAACTGAGCATCGTTTAGTTAAATCATATTCAGGCTGGTTTCTGCTCCTCGTTGGGATGCACAAGTGTGTAAACTAGGAGTGTGACATAACTGTTATTTTTTGTAACAGTTATAAGTGGTTCAGTTACAGTTTTAACTGTTATATGTAACAGTTACCAATAACGATTAGGTTATTTGTTTTCAGTGTTACCTATTCGCAGGTGCATGTAGCGGTACCAATGAGAATGAAGTTATTTGTTTTTATGCTTATTACGTTCGCAGTTATATGCAACTCTTATTAGTAGGAATGTGAAAAAAATAATGTAACGATTACCACATTGTAATGGTTACAGAAGTAACGTAAACAGATATAAATATATAAATATTCTTATTTAGTTGAAATTAAGTAAGAAGCAAATTAATTGTAATCAGTTGGCTAGGTGTAGTCAGACTGAAAAATTCATTGCTATAGCTGGGATTTAAACCACGGATCTCCCGGTCTCTAGCCGGTTGCTCTACCACTGAGTTACTATGACAACATGCCGAATGGCACCAAATTCCTCAACTGACGTAAGTCGCCATTAGGGAATGTCATCTCAAAATAATTTGAGATCACCTTGTGGTTTACCGGGAAACAGTTGAGAAATGTAATGCCATCCGGCATATTGCCATGATAGCTCAGTGGTAGGGAACCGACTAGAGAGATTCGTGGTTGAAATCCCGGCTATGGCATTGAAGTTTTCAGTCTGACTTTGCCTATCCAACTCCTTTCCTATACACTGTATGTGTGAAAAAAGCAAATTAAAACTAATTTTAATCAGTTTCTATCTATTAGTAAGGTAAATAAATATCCTTAATTAGTTTAGTAACTAGTTACCCAGTAACAGTTACAGAAGTAACGAAAAGATTAGCTAGTTATTTCCTTAACGGTTTTCGAGTTTGGGTGGCATTATTCACGACGTGTATTGATTGGTATCGCTTACCTGGAACTGCAAAGTTAGACCGTTGTGTTGCAATAATACCATCCACAAGAGGTCGTGTAGACATTGTCGATTTACTATACCATCTGATGAGAAAAATTCCTACTATCTATCAATTTTGTTACACACATTTATGAACTTAGATTATCCGCACAGTTTCTAATGTAATGGTGTTAGACAGCAATGTATTTTTGGGTGTTACTGCTTCTCTTCTATGGCATCGCCTTTCAAAATCTTGCTGTAATCATCGCAAGTATTGTTATTGTGCGTTTCTTACAACTTCAAGTGTACATCAAGGTCACAAATATATCAGCTCTCAAGTATCAAAAATGCATTCATTGCATTACCATGGTTACTCAAATCGATTTATAAGTACATAGATTGTTACACGTTTGAGAGTGGATAAACTACTTATGGGATTAGCAACAAAATTTGCGCGTGCTGAGAAGGTTAAACAGCTGTACTAGTTTTAACAGTGGTGAATCAATCAAAATCCAGAGTTGATGATTGTGTTATTCTGCAAGATTACTTAATTAAATGTGAAATTTCTCCAACTTTTGAATTCTAAAATCACGTGTAAAGGTGTGTACCTACAGTTTACGCTTCTTTTGAACGTGACAATGAAAGACCGACAGATATACGATAGTATTTTTTGGAATAAAGCCTCGAACATGAAAGGGCTGCCCCATTGCCAAACACATCATACTTGTAAGTTGAATATTCTTTATTATTTACATTGTTAGAGGTTAGAGCATGTTAACGTTGAGAGACACCTCTGCAACTGCAACCGAGTACTGATCTATTGTAGCCTATCGCACAGAAACGACGTAGCTAAGCGCAGAGACGCGCAGAAGTCCCTAACAGTTCACTAGATGACAGTCCTGGCGCGCCACGGAGGCTATACAAGCGCCGGTAAGGCAGAAGTAGGCCTCTACAACTGTCACAGCTAAATTTGGACACAGGGAGGAATAGCTGAAGAACAAATGATAGAGAGCTCAAAGCTTGGCTTAGCGTAACTAATATATTCTGTAATATGCATAAGTATGAAAGGGGCTAGTGTTTGGTTTACAAAGATTGGGGCTCCCTAACTTAGATTGCTGACTAAATTACAATATTGGGATTAGTTAAGGAGTTAGGAATTTAGATGCTTACCAGGAAATAATGTCGTACTGTACCACGGCAAGGTAGCGGTCGTGGTCCAATTGGATCTTGCGGAGGCCTGCAGAGTCTGGGTGCAGCGCAGCCCTAGGGGCTAAGCCCCGAGCGTCGAGAAGACAAAAGAAACGGACTTAACGACTAGAAGACCAACAAGACTCCAGGGCGGGCTCACCTAATTGCTTATATAGCTTCTTGAGCTCCTATCGGGGTATCAGTATTGACAAGCCGGATATTTACCAAATATGGTGTTGACCCACTTTATCCTTGCACAAGTCAAAGTGACCTTTCTGCAGGATTGATCCAGCAGCTTCTATGAGGAAGCTGACGTGGCGGAAAAGTCCACAGGAACTTCCCTGGCAAATGACACTCCTATAGAACATCCTGTTGGTTGCACAACTTGCTGAAACTGCTGCATTTTAAAGTATAAAGAGATTTTTAAGCTTAATTAAAGTTGCTATAAAATGATTAATAAAATAATCCTGACACTAAAATAAGTTAAATAAACCTCTTTCCATTGTACAGGTGACACGTCACCTAGCCTCATTCAGGGGGAAGAGATTTTCACTCGGAGCAAGCAACCTGTCATCTGCCTGCGTCGAACTGCAAGATGAAAAAGGGAAATGAAATGAAGGAATAAAGGGAAAGGAACGTAATAGATATACAGCATCCCAGCATTCGCCTAAGCGGAGCCAGGAAAATCCAGGGCCAGAGTACCCAGTCAACGGGGATCGAACCCGAACCTCCCGAATGCCATTTCCAGACGTAAACCGGCTCGGTTTATTAACAATATACAATTGCATACTTCAGGCCTAGAGTTGCATGATTGTTCTATCTGCACGTGTTAAGAGAAGCGAACTTATAACGGGTATATCTTAGTCCATTAAGGAGAAGGAAATGCGAAGAAATGTTGTCTTGAGTCTGCGTGCGCAAGGAATATAGAAGCAAGTGATACCGTAGCAGGTATTGGCCTTCTTTTTAGATTGCATCAAACAACAAAGCAAGTCGGTGCAGAAATCGTCTCTATAGAAACGTACCTACAGCTAATCGTTACTGGTAACCGTAACATTCAACCGTTATCAAACTGTAAACGCGACAGTTATAACCGTTATGCGAAAGTAACTGTTAGTCGCACCTCTAGTTACCTGATAGCATTAAGTTCGTTGTAATCATGGTTATCACATTCACAGTTACGTTTAACGGTTACCGGTAACCATAAAGTTATTTTCATGGTTATTACATTTTCTGTTACATTAACGGTTACCAGTAGCGATTAAGTTGTTTTCATTGTTATCACATTTTCTGTTGCATGTAACGGTTACTAGTAACTATTAAGTTAGTTGTTTTCATGGTTATCACATTTACAGTTACATGTAACGGTTACCAGTAACGATTAAGATAGATGTTTTCATGGTTACGTTTTCTGTTACATGTAACGGTTACCAGTTGCGATTAAATTGGCTGTTTTCATAGTTATTACATTTTCTGCTACATGTAACGGTTACTAGTAACTACTAAGTTAGTTGTTTTCATGGTTATCACATTCACAGTTACATGTAACGGTTACCAGTAGCGATTAAGATAGATGTTTTCATGGTTACGTTTTCTGTTACATGTAACGGTTACCAGTTGCGATTAAATTGGCTGTTTTCGTAGTTATTACATTTTCTGCTACACGTAACGGTTACCAGTAACGATTTAGTTAGCTGTTTTCGTGGATATTATATTTTCTGTTACATGTAACGGTTACCGGTGGCGATTAAGATGGCTGTTTTCGTGGATATTATATTTTCTGTTACATGTAACGGTTACCGGTGGCGATTAAATTAGCCGTTTTCGTGGTTATTATATTTTCTGTTACATGTAACGGTTACCAATGGCGATTAAGTTAGCTGTTTTCGTGGTTATTATTTTTTCTGTTACATGTAACGGTTACCAGTGGCGATTAAGTTAGCTGTTTTCGTGGATATTATATTTTCTGTTACATGTAACGGTTACCAGTGGCGATTAAGTTAGCTGTTTTCGTGAATATAATATTTTCTGTTACATGTAACGGTTACCAGTGGCGATTAAGTTAGCTGTTTTCGTAGATATTATATTTTCTGTTACATGTAACGGTTACCAGTGGCGATTAAATTAGCTGTTTTCGTGGTTATTATATTTTCTGTTACATGTAACGGTTACCAGTGGCGATTAAGTTAGCTGTTTTTGTGGATATTATATTTTCTGTTACATGTAACGCTTACCAGTGGCGATTAAATTAGTTGTTTTCGTGGTTATTATATTTTCTGTTACATGTTACGGTTACCAGTGGCGATTAAGTTAGCTGTTTTCGTGGATATTATATTTTCTGTTACATGTAACGGTTACCAGTGGCGATTAAATTAGCTGTTTTCGTGGTTATTATATTTTCTGTTACATGTAACGGTTACCAGTGGCGATTAAGTTGGCTGTTTTCATGGTTATTACATTTTCTGTTACATGTGATGGTTACCAGTGGCGATTAAGTTAGCTGTTTTCGTGGATATTATATTTTCTGTTTCATGTAACGGTTATCAATAGCGATTAAGTTAGTTGCTTTCATGGTTATTACAGTTTCTATTACATTAACGGTTACAAGTAGCGATTAAGTTGTTTTCATTGTTATCACATTTTCTGTTGCATGTAACGGTTACCAGTAACTATTATGTTAGTTATTTTCAATGTGATCATATTCACAGTTACATGTAACAGTAACCAGTGGCGATTAAGTTACCTGTTTTCATGGTTATTATATTTTCTGTTATATGCAACGCTAACCAATGGCGATTAATTTGGCTGTTTTCATGGTTATTATATTTCCTGTTACATTTAACGTTTACCCGTAACGATTAAGTTGGCTGTTTTCATGGTTATTATATTTTCTGTTAAATGTAACGGTTACCAGTGGCGATTAAGTTAGCTGTTTTCATGGTTGTTATATTTTCTGTTACATGTAACGGTTACTAGTCACGATTAAGTAATTTTCATGGTTATTAGATTTTCTGTTTCATGTAACAGTTACCAGTAGCGATAAAGTTAGCTGTTTTCATGGCAATCACATTTTCTGTTACATGTAACGGTTACCAGTAGCAATTAAGTTAGTTGCTTTCATGGTTACTACATTTTCTATTACATTAACGGTTACCAGTAGCGAATAACTTACCAGTTTTCAAGGTTATTACAGTTTTTATTACATTAACGGTTACCAGTAGCGAATAACTTACCTGTTTTCAAGGTTATTACAGTTTCTATTAATTAAGGGTTACCAGTAGCGATTAAGTTAGTTGTTTTCATTGTTATCGCATTTTCTATTACATGCAACGGTTATCAGTAACGATTAAGTTAGTTGTTTTCATTGTTATCGCATTTTCTATTACATGCAACGGTATCAGTAACGATTAAGTTAGTTGTTTTCATTGTTATCGCATTTTCTATTATATTAACGGTTATCAGTAACGATTAAGTTAGTTGTTTTCATTGTTATCGCATTCTCTATTACATTAACGGTTATCAGTAACGATTAAGTTAGTTGTTTTCATTGTTATCGCATTCTCTATTGCATTAACGGTTATCAGTAACGATTAAGTTAGTTGTTTTCATTGTTATCGCATTTTCTATTACATTAACGGTTATCAGTAACGATTAAGTTAGTTGTTTTCATTGTTATCGCATTCTCTATTACATTAACGGTTATCAGTAACGATTAAGTTAGTTGTTTTCATTGTTATCGCATTTTCTATTACATGCAACGGTATCAGTAACGATTAAGTTAGTTATTTTCATTGTTATCGCATTTTCTATTACATGCAACGGTATCAGTAACGATTAAGTTAGTTGTTTTCATGGTTAGCATATCCACAGTTACATGTAACGGTTACTAGTAACGATTAAGTTGGCTGTTTTCATTAAAAAAAATATGGCGTGTTATTTGTGGACGCTCTTTAACTGTTGTGGTTCTCAGCCATGCTAAGGATTTCTACACCCGAAAAAATCCATCGTCGTCCTCCGGGTTTGAACCCGCGACCTTGGGTATATGAAGTTAGCATGGTAGCCATTACGCCACGTAGGGCTGTTTTCATTGCTAATACATTTTATGTTACATGTAACGGTTACCGATAACGATAAAGTTAGTTGTTTTCATTTTTATCACATGTAACGGTTACCAGTAGTGATTAAGGATTTGTTTTCAAGGTTATCATGTTCGCAGTTAACATTACATTAATGGTTATGTGTAATGATTAGGTGTAACCGTGCCTGTATAGAAGCGGTGTCTATATATGCTTACTTTGTTATTTAACGCAATCTATAAAGGAGTTTCTCTGTGTCAACACTGATGGCGTACAAATAATTACAAAATTCATTAGCACGTGCTTCTACAATTTGTACAGGTCAGCTGAGATATAAGCGATGGTGCATATATAGCAAAGGAAAATGCATAGCTACATAGCTGAAGTTAACCATAAGTATAATAATTTAAATATTCCTATAGGACGTTACATTAGCATTCATGCCAAAACACACATTATTGTCTAACTTCACAAAAATAAACAAATCTGATATGTTCCATTCACATGACTTTCTCTACAGCTCTGTAACAAACTATGGTTCAAAAACATATTCTTTTATTTCATAATAATCGAGATAAATATTAGCAGAAATTGTACTTATTACTTAGCTGCTTGTAATTACGAGGGAAAAAATCTAATGAGTTCGATTCACATGATGTCCTCTAGCTGTTCGGTAAACAAACCTTTTATTCAAAACATTAATCTGTTATCACCATCACGCTAAGCAAGATAAACATAAGCAGAATTAGTCTTTTACTAGCTTCCTTGTAAGTAGAATAAATTGACATAAAGTGTGCGTTTTAATGAGATTTACATTTTTGGTTTAGTAAGATTTTGTATATCTTTTACGGCTTGGCAGTCACAGAATGAAGAGGTCTTCAGAGGCTATTCCCAGAAAGTTCAAGATATACATTTCGTTTGCCATAAAAATATCTTAAACATAAGGTATTTTAATCCAAACCGCTAGAACCATTTTTGAGAAAATAAAAATTTTCCAAATTTTTTCCACCTAAAAGATAGCGGTGGGAGGATTTTCTTGAAAATCTTCATATCGCTTCTTTGGAAGATAGCAACCTTAAGTACCAAGTTTAGTATTTAATGGTCTTTTCGTTTTTGAGTACCATAGACACACACGAATCTTTTTCTAAAAATGCTGTTTTAGGATTCAGGGATCTCAAAACATGTACTTTTGGTGAAATCTCGGTATCGTGCATTACAATACCTTCTCTATACACTATGTGCATAGTACGTGTAGAGAAAGTAAAAAAAGATGGGACAATGCCGCGCATGATCTCTTATGGAGGAGTTTGCTGATAAACCAAAACTGACTTTTCGTGTTTGAGTTGTGCTGTTCACAAACAGATGACAGTAATTGAGAAAGCAAAAATGAGAATTCTAGAGGTTTCCGTGGACGAAGATGATGTGTCAGAATGGCAGGATTTCAAGCCTAGAAATCCGTGTTAATCTGGCATGTATGTAGCAAGTTACTCTTTGATCCGAACAGCTGAATTTCTGAAACCAGCCTTAGTATATATGGGGTATGGCCATCTCTTATTCTTTAAATGGCTTAAATGCTCGGTATGGAGAGACAGGGTCACTCACCTCATATCTGTCTCTCTCTTTCTCTACCCCTCACCATCTCTATCTACTCATCCTCTTCCCGCCTCTTGTTCATATCGTTCTCATTCGAGCAAAATATTCTATTCATATTTTCAGTCTAGCCCGTCTCACTCCTTACAACTAGATCTTCTTTGTTTCCTTTCTTTTCATTCTTTTCTTTATTTCTCTTTTTGTCTTCATTCATGTATGCATATGCAGCAACTAGTAACACTTTCTGGAAGACATACACAACCTTGTTTATGAGATGCATTGTCGAGAGAGAGAGAATGTCAGTTGTCATGGTGACGCGGTCGTGTCACCGTTCATTTGTTTTTCCCTAGTGCAGTAGTAGCAGCAGCAGTAGAGTTGTGTGTTAGCGGGATGAAGGATCCACTTGCAGGAAGACATGGGGAGGTCTCTAACTGGTATCTGTCTTCTTCTCTTTCCAGGAAACCTTCTGTCGACGAGGTCGGGAACCCTACATCAGTGAACGCTCGGTAAGTCCACGCTCATCCCGTTTTGGTAGCGATCTTGCAAAATCTTCGAGACTAAGGTTACGTACACAATGACGCAGACGTAACGTAAACGCAAGACTTTGTACTCATGTTATTTAATGTAAGCATTCACATGGAATCACACAAGACGGTACGCAACGCAAGAGATTTTATTCTATTCTTTTTTATGTTATTTTTTATTTATTTATTTTTTTTTTATAAAATACAGTTCCGGAGTCTGGTCAGGACTCCGGCGCTGTATACCCCTTTTTCCTTTTTCCCTAACATTTTATTCTGTTTGTTGGTTGATTACCGGTTTTGCTGTTCCAATATACACACACATCTCACAAAATGAAATGAAATGGCGTTTTATTTATGGACGCTCTTTGACTGCTGTGGTTCTCAGCGTCCCATTCTATATTGGGCGTGAAAGACAGCTTAATTTTGCTCAGAGGCCTCTCTATCAGGCTTGAGGTTCTTTTACGTGCCGTAAATCTACGAACCCACGGCTTTACTTCCCTTCCGAAGAAAGCCATGCTAACGAATTTTTACGCCCGAAAAAAACCATCGTCCTCCGCCGGGTTTGAACCCGCGACCTTGGGTATATGAAGTCAGCATGGTAACCATTACACCACGGAGGGCGACTAAAAAAAACAAAAGCACACATGCCCAAGGAGGGATTCAAACCCACGATCCCCTGCACCATGAAGCACCGAAGTACTTTACCGAGCGTGCCCATGGGGACCGCGACATTTCAGATTCTAGTTGAGTTTTAGATTTGATTCTACCATTGGTCGATTGACCAACATGGCTGCCCTTGCGCAAGTAGACAACGAACGGAGGACTATGCATTTCGCATTGGAAAGCAGAACTTTCATAAAGTCCATTTTTACCCCTTATTTCGCTCCAGTGAATTTACATACACCTAACCTAACGTAGCCTAACCTCGACGAAATCTCGAAACTCGTCGTTTATCGTAACCAATAGGAAAGGCTCAGGAAGAAGCCTTAGTCTAAAACTGAACTAAATCTCTCATGGAGACCGACAGAATTTGAAAAATTCCAAACTTTATCCTTGCATTGTGTGCAAAGACGAGAAATTCTGCTTCTTTTCTCTATGCTTTGCCTAAGAATTCAACAACAGACAATCGCATTGCAGGATTTTACAGGGCCTACTGTACTTGCATGCTCTTCTATTTGGCCGTGCCGCGCCATCTCTAATTTCCTTCAAGAGGTTATGACAGTCTTTTGCGAATCTCCTTTGATTTAATGTATGTAACTTATCATATGCGTGTAGATTTCTTGGCCTTCATAAGAGAGATAATTCTTAATTAATTAAATGTGTAGCTTTTATCACTTTCTGCAGTCTCTATGCTTGTACTATTTTCAATAATTTTGAATGAGAAATTATTGTGATATCACTGCGCGAGCGTCAGTTGTTAATATGTAATTTTACAACATATTTGTAAAAGATTAGGTGACTTTTCTTATATAGTATTGTTGGTTATGTTATTCAATTTTAACTTACGGAGCGTTTGGAAGATATTCGCATGTAATTTACAGATCTAGAAACCCGTGCTTTACGGTTTCTTGTCAATGGTGTTCCCTCGCGCTTGCGTTTATGCTGCGTTATGTCTGCGCTTGCATCTCATTGTGAATGTAGCCTAAGGGAAAAATCCGTAATCCTTGCCTTAGGGACGCTCATAGTTCCACTCATTCCGTAACCACTCAAGTGTGAGTGACAGAGAAATGTGCTTCACTGAGTATGTTAGTGTGAGGTGTTTGACCACACACTAAAATATTATTAAATAACTATGGACACCCTTCGATAAGTCGATGATTTTTTGTCTTCCGGAACAAGCGTCAAGTCTGAAAGCTAGAGAGGGCTGTGAGTTCTGTGGTTTTCGTTTTATAACCTTCTCTATCACGTATGTACAGGTGCATATCAGGTAGCGAAGATATTATATTCCACCCAAAAATTCAAAACCGAGATTTCATTTAAAATTACTTTTTAGGGTACCCTAAGACGAGCATTTTTAGAAAAAGGTCCTCATGTATGTCTATGACTGTGGACAGAACAACTCAAAAACGAAACGTCCATTAAATACCAAACTTGATATTTAAGTTAGTGTCCTCCAGAAATGCGACATGTAGATTTTGAGGAAAATCCTCCCACCCAAAACTACCCTTTAAATGGAACATTTTTCGATATTTTCGTTTTTGTCATAAATGGTTCTAACCATTTTGATTAAAATACTGTATATTAAATATAATTACAAGACGCACAAAAAATGTATATCTTGAACTTGTCTGGAATAGTCTCTGAGAATCTCTTTACTCTGAACGAATTTTGCAATAACTGGTAAACGTAAGAAATAGACAAAAATTTAGAACAGAAAGAATGTAGACCTTGTTAAAACACACAATTTATGTAATATAGGTGCTTTTTTACTTTCTCTATACGCACTATGTACATAGTGTATAGAGAAGGTATTGCACTCCACCAAAAAATTCAATACCGAGATTTCACCGGAAATATATGTTTTAGGGTCCCCTGTATCCATAAAAAGTATTTTCAGAAAAAGGTCCGCGTGTGTGTGTGTGTGCGTCAGTGTGTCCGTGTGTCTGTGAACACGATAACTCAAAAACGCAAAGTCGATAAAATACCAAACTTGTTATTTAAGTTTAGTATCTTCCAGGGATGCGACACGAAGATTTTAAGAAAAATCCCCCCACCCCAAACTACCCTTTACATGGAACTTTTTTTCGAAATTTTGATTTCCTAAAAAATGTTTAACGATTTTGATTAAAATATCGTATATTAAAGATATTTACCTGACAAATAAAATGTATATTTTGAATTTTCTGGGAATAGCCTCTGGACTACTTTATTCTGGGTCAATTTTACGGAATTTTGCATAACTGCTAACCGTAAGAGATGGACAAAAACGTACAAATATAGAGCACTTTAAAACACACACTTTATTTTATATACATATTTTTCGTGGAGTTGATTGTTTTTGAGATATTCCTTGTTTTTGGTTTCAGCTATAAAACACATACTTTTCTCATACAGGACTTTGTGAACTCCTGTCCATACAAACAAAGGAACTTCAGTCACATAGCAACCAGCTTTTGACTGTCACTTTAAACTATGGTACTCCCTTATTTCAGTTCTACTTACAAGGAAGTAAGAAATAAGACTAGTTCTGCTAATTTTTTCTCGATTAGCAGGAAATAAATAGAAGCATAAGCTTTTTAAAAACAATTTATTGCAGAGATATAGAGAAAGTCATGTGAATGGAACACATCAGATTTTTGATTTAGCCATTTCCGAGATACTCTTTATTATTGGTTTTAATTTTAAAATACTTAAAAACTTCTTCAAACTTTAGTTTATCGTCACTTTATCTTTTTTTCCCCCTTTCTATTTTTTACTCTTGGCGACACAAAGATAACTAATGTCGTTCACCTAGCAAATATCTTTTAGAAGATTTGTCTATAGCTTTAGCCTAGTATATCTTCTCGATAATTCACGTCCGGAGCGAAGCGACGGGAGTCAATTGTCCTAAGAGATGAAAACACGAGTTGTATTTGATAAAATAATTCAGCAAAATAGACTACTAATAATTTATAATATATAGGAAGGGAGATTTTATCACGTTATGGTTGTAATACTTACATTAGTTCTCAAATGGTAGATGATTCATTCGACTATGTTTATTTACCATTTTTTTTTTCTTTACTGCCTCTTAAATTATGATATGGCCGACTGTGTCTACAGCCAATGTATGAATATTGATAGCAACAATAAGAATAGGGAACAATTATTTTATTTCAGCTTTTAATAGGTAATACATGAAATGGAAACGTTATTACACTTTTTCCCCCCATTTATATAGCCCTCTTTAACATCTAAGGTCGTATCGAGGGCTTTGCATTGGAAAAAAGTCTGTAGGTTCTTTACGTTGTTGTTGTATTTTTTTTTTATCGTTTTATTTACATGCACATTCACTCTCAAATATATATACTTCCAGACTCTGTGGGGGATAGGGAATAATCCTGGTTAAAGAAAAATCCCCCACCCAACTGGAAATAGAACCTGGGACCTCCGGTAATTCACTTATTTTATACTAAGAAATACAAATAATATTTATTTTCACTCATTTTTTTAACTAAATACATTATGAACTGAAGGTTGGCCGCCGGGATTGAACAAACGAACCTCAGGGGCGAAAAGACT
Organism: Hymenopus coronatus; assembly: GCA_030762935.1. NCBI lineage: Eukaryota > Metazoa > Arthropoda > Insecta > Mantodea > Hymenopodidae > Hymenopus > Hymenopus coronatus. The sequence continues at coordinate 18,655,530 of CM060887.1, read as the reverse complement.
TCAAAGAGATGAACATCAGCTGCGATAAGATTTTTTCAACAATATCGCTCCAGTCAGATGACCGCGATTGGTTGAAATTGCCTAATCTCGGCATTATATTGGTGCTTTAATAGTTGAGCTGAATTGTCACAGTGAAAACTTTGTGGTAACAAAATATACTGGTTATTGGTTAAAAGGACATGCTTACATTAAATAGAGAATGTCATGGAGAAGAAAATAGTTGTTGCACCACAGAATATATACAGAGAATTCTTTTCAATACAATATAACAAAAGCCGGCTACAGTTTATTGTAAGGAATATACATAATAGTAATGATGAAACAGTTTAGCAAACATAAGGCAGGGTTTAAAACGTGACAATCGAGCTTGTGTTATCCGGAGTTTTCTTTAATTGCCATTTGTCATATTTGCAAATGTTTGTGTAAAGAAATAGTGCCCAAACCCATACAGACAGTCAACAGTTTTGCTGACAACGTTCACTGAGTAGTCTGTAGTCTTGTTTTATACTATATACATTCTCGTATTTTTAATTTCAAAATAAATGGACTCTTTGTTTTCCAGTTATAAACTGCGAGCAGAAGAATGATTGTCATATAGCTATAAGATGTTTGTGACCGATAATATAAGTGAATATAATTTCTAATATTACTGCCGTTAGTTTCTAGAACTGCAGTGGATATTTCTATTTGATTTCCGTTCATTTCATAGTTCCTGTTTTACTGGCTATATAGTTAAACTCATCATGAAATAATAAAGAAATAATAAACATATATAACAATTAAAATACAACAGAAAATTACTTAAGTGACTTAAAACTTAAATTAGCATATTAACATTAGTCAGTCTCTGAAAACTTTAATAAATATTTTAAGAAATTTAATACAATATAAACTACAATAATATCCATAAATAGTGCCGTGTGTTGTTTTCTACAATAGGTTAAGTGAACATTTAGTTCATATCTTTTAAAAACAAAAACTAGACGTTCAAATAAAATGCATTCTACAGAGAAGATATATTCTTCACATGTACCAATATAACTTTTCAGAACAGCAATTTTGGATCTTTCAAAGTATTTTCCATATATTCATATCTTGAAAAAGTTGTGTTAAGACAAAAGATGGCTTGAATACCTTCCAATTTGTGCAAAAATTAAACATATAACTACAGAAACTATCTAAGGATGATGCTGCTGAAGGAATATTGTTGTAATGGAATTCCAAAACTTTGAAATGAAATGGTGGTATTGTTTTTCTAAGTAGTTTCCTCATTTTAATGTAGCATTTAGATTAAAAATAACAAGCTATTGACCATGCTTGGATAGGACTTGAAGAACCCACCTATGTGGCGTGATAGTAGCGGCCACTTCATATTCAAGAAGTCCCCAGTTAGGTTGAGATACTCGGCTGAGGTTTCCTGAGGTTTATCCTTATCCTGAAAAGTTGAAGGTTAACTCTCTGAACTCCGAGATAATATGCATAATAATATCATTTCATTTAATCATTTGTTTTCCGGTATAATCTACTCAGGTAAATGCTGTTAAACTAATTCATATGTAATGAAAGAAATTATTACACCGTTCGAGATTTATTTACATGAAGATTTAGTGCAACGTACTTTGCATCTAGAATGTCGATGTTTTGAATTTCATAACCTTATTTACGAGAAACGAAACAAAAAAGATAAATGCAGCTGTACTTTTTGGAAGACGTGTTTATTTGGTAATGGAACAAGCAGGCGTGGCAACTTAAAATTAATAATTGTTTGCACAGAGGATGTACCATTAACACTTCAAATAATGCATTAACAACTCTCGCGGTAGAAGTTATTTATACAACTATTTGGCTGCACTCCACTCCAATCAAAGTGCCTTTTGTTCAAACATTGGAAAGTAGAGTCGCTTGGCGACCGCTCTGTCCATTGTTGCAAGCCTGCTTTCTAACTGGTGGCCAGGAGAGCATGAATGTGGGTGATGTATTACATACCCTATGATATTGATGTAAACCCTGTCGAGTATGTTTTGAACAGTGATTGTTCCATGAGATGTGGTTCAGCATACCACGCCAGTCATGGGAAAAGATCGGGTAGATGCATTTTCTTTGTGACACAGGCCAGTCTCGTCAACAGACGTGCGCACACAGTGGATGATACAAGGCAGAATACATCTTGCTTGATAAGGTTAATATGTTTAAAGTGAACTTTCTCATTTATTTTGCTTAACCTGCGAAAATTGACCGACATTCTTGAAAATGTTCATCTTTGGATTTTAGCACATTTATATACAGTGGTCACTTGTCGCGTGATCATTTAAATGCAAGTTTTAATGGCAACAAATGTCATAGCAATGTAAAACATATTCTTCTATACTTTTCGTGCTAATCGATTAGTAGAAATTACTTTTTTTACTTGCTTCCTTGTAAGTAAAGAGAAATGAGGGAATACAGTAGACTAAAGCGACTGTCAAATCTTTTAAAAGCTGGTAGCCATGTAATTGAATTTCTTTGCATAGCCAGGGGTTGACCAATTACCGTATGAGGAAAGTTTTAAGTACTATAAAACTAAAAATAATGACTAGGAATATTTAAAAAAAAACTGATGTGTTCCATTCACAAGACTTTCTCTACAATTCTGCAATAAATTATTGTTAAAAAGCTTATGCTTCTTTTTACTTCCTGCTCATCGAGAAAAAAATTAGCAGAAATAGTCTTATTACTTGCTTCCTTGTAAGTAGAAGCGAAATAAGGGAGTACTATAGGTTAAAGTGATGGTCAAAAGCTGGTTGCTATGTGACTGAAGTTCCTTTGTATGGACACGAGTTCACAAAGTCCTCTATGAGAAAAGTATGTTTTTTATAGCTGATACCCAAAACAAGGAATATCTCAAAAACAATCAGAAAAAAATGTATATAACATAAATTGTGTGTTTTAAAGTGCTCTACATTTGTTGTGTGGTAAGTTTTTGTCCATCTCTTACGGTTCAGCAGTTATGCAAGATTCCGTAAAATTGACCCAGAATAAACTACTCTTCAAAGGCTATCCCAGAAAATTCAAGATATACATTTCATTTTTCCGGTAAATATGTTTAATATCCGAAATTTTAATCAAAATCGTTAGAGCCATTTTTGAGAAAATCAAAATTTTCGAAAAAAGTTCCAAGTAAAGGGTAGTTGGGGGTGGGGGTATTTTTCTCAAAATCTTCGTGTTGCATCCCTGGAAGATACTAAACTTGAATACCAAATTTGGTATTTTACCGACTTTTCCGTTTTTGAGTTATCGTGTTCACGGACACACACACACACACACACACACACACACACACACGGACCTTTTTGTGAAAATGCTTTTTTTGGATATTGGGGATCCTAAAACATATATTTCCGGTGAAATCTCGGTATCGAATTTTTGGTGGAGTGCAATACTTTCTCTATACACTACGTACATAGTGCGTATGGAGAAAGTAAAAATGTTAATGACATAAAGTGTGTGTTGTAACAAGATCTACATTTTTTGTGTAGTAAGTATCTGTTTGTCTTTTACGGCACCAGTTATGCAAAATTCAGGAAAATTCATTCAGAATAAAAAGGTCTTTAGAGACTATTCTCAGAAAATTCAAGAAATACATACGTTTTATTTGTCATCTAAATATCTTATATATGAGAGATTTTAATCAAAATCATTAGAACCATTTTTGAGAAAATCAACATTTTCGGAATGTTTTCCATAGAGTGTCACATCTTTGGAAGCGACTGAACTTACATGTGAAGTTTGGTATTTAATGGACTTTTTGTTATGCTACACACACACACACGTACATTTTATATAAATGCTTTTCCGGTGAAAACTCGATATCGAATTTTAGGTGCAATACAATACACAGAGGTGCAATACACAGAGAAAGTGTGTAGAGAAAATAAAAACACAGCATTGTCATCATTCCTAAGGTTTTTTTATAAGCAACTTTTTCAGTTCCTGAAGACTGAAGCAGTCAAGCATTATACCTACCTAGATTAGCATAGCAACAACTTTCTTTAGCTCTGAAGTATTTAAAGATTCAGTTCTGAAATGTGAAGAGGATACAATATAAGTGAAATGTATATGAAGCAGCATGGATTATGTAACATGTATGGAAGCCCTTAGCAACCACTGGGAGGAAGAATGCCGTCTGCAGCAAAGCAAGAGTTACGAGTTTGTTGCTAACAAGGGGTGAAGATATACCTGTCTCTCTGTAGACAGTGGCTTTGGGCCTTTTCCTCTGACATAGTGTCGCATTAACATTAACAGCAGCCTCGGCTTCAGCATATCAACCACTCGATTCTGAGCCTTTCGAGCACCTTGCTAAAGTAGAAAATTTATGAAAATGATATACGCTTACGAATGTTTAACATTCCAGTGAAGAAGTTGATGCATTTTTATTTTCTCTACAGATCTATATACCAAAAAATTCGATACCAAGATTTCACCTGAAATATGTTTTAGGGCCCCCTGTATCCAAAAAAAGCATTTTCACAAAAAAGGTCCGCGCGCCTGTGTGTCCGTGCGTCTGTGAACACGATAACTCAAAAACGAAAAGTCGGTAAAATACCAAACTTGGTATTTATGTTTAGTATCTTCCAGGGATGCGTAATGAAGCTTTTGAGAAAAATCCCCCCCCAACTACCCTTTACATGGAACATTTTTCGAAAAATTTGATTTTATCAAAAATGGCTTTCATGATTTTGATCAAAATTTTAAATATTAAAGATATTTACCTGAGAAATAAAATGTATACCTTGAGTTTTCTGGGAATAGCCTCTGAAGACTACTTTATTCTGTGTCAATTTTACGAAATTTTGCACAACTGCTAAACCGTAAGAGATGGACAAAAATTTACCACACAACACATATAGAGCACTTTAAAACACACAATTTATGTTATATATATTTTTTCTGGAGTTGATTGTTTTTGAGATATTCCTTGTTTTTTATTTCAGCTATGAAAAAACTTAACTTTTCTCACACAGGGATTTATCAACTCCTGTCCATAAAAACAAAGAAACATCAGTCACATAGCAACTACTTTTGACTATCACTTTAACCTATGATAATTCCTCATTTCGCTTCTACCTTCAAGGAAGCAAGTAATAAGACTATATCTGCTATTTTTTTTTTTCCTCGATCAGCATTAAGGAAATGGAAGCAATAGCTTTTTAATATTTTTTGCATAGATGTAGAGAAAGTCATGTGAATGGAACACATCAGATTTTTTTTATTCAATTTTTACCTTGTCTACTACTTACGTATTGTATCCCCCCCCCAAAATTATTTGAGGAGATTACTCCAGAAATATGTTTTGAGGCTCCATTTTTTTGTTTTTTAAACAAAATACAGTCCGCGCTGTATTTCTTTCTCCTCTTTTTTTTCCAGTTTCCTTTATTTCCTTAGTTGACCTATTAATGTTGAACGTTTTCCTTTTACATATACATACACAGACATATACACATTTACAAACACACAAACGCCCATGCCCAAGGGGGGACTCGAACCCACGATCCCGTACGCCACGAAGCACCATCCTTGATCGTAAAAAATTCTCACCATTTTCAGACTAGATAAAGATAAAGATGATATTGTGTTCCAACCAAAAGTTCGATCCCGAAATGTCATCAGAAATACATTTTTTGACATCACCTGAATAAAAAGAAAACAAGTTTTAGAAAAAAAACTCTATGTAGAATATATGTGTGTGTGTGTGTGTGCGTGCGTGCGTGCGTGCGTGTGTGTGTGTGGACTGCATAAACTCAAAAACGAAAAGTCGGTAAAATACAAAGTTCTGTATCTTCCAAGGATGCGACAGGAAGATTTTCAAGAAAATTTCCCCACCTTTAACTACCTTTTAACTCGAACATCAAACGGCCTATAACGGTTTTTATTAAGATATCACATGCTTAAGATATTTTCACCATAAAGGAAATATAGTCTTAAAGAGGGGTTTTCTTGAAAGTCTTTATGTCGCATCCTCGGAAGTTACTAAACTTAAATACATTTGCTATTTAACAGTCTTTGCGTTTTAGAACTATGCTGTCCACAGACACGCACGTGCGGTCCTTCTTATTCACTCAGGGGACCTCAAAACACATTTACGGTGGAATTTCAACATCGAACATTCTATATCCATATATGTAGTACGTATAGAGAAAGTAGATATACATTTTATTTATCGTGTAAATAACTTTAACGATTTTAATTAATATCTCTTATAGTTGAGCCATTTTTGAGAAAAATAAAATTATCAAAACATTTTCCTGTAAAGCGTAGTTTGGGGTTGGGGGGATTTTTTTTTTTTTTTTTTTTTTGCAAATCTTCGTGTCGCATCCTTGGAAGATAATAAACTTAAATACCAAGTTTGGAGTTTAACAAACTTCTCACACACGCACACGGACCTTTTTCTAAAAATACCTTTTTTTTTGGACTGGGGGTCTGTAAACATATATTTCCGGTGAAATGTCGGTTTCAAGTTTTTGAGTGGAATACAATAGCTTCTCTACACGCTATGTACATAGTATACGCGTAGAGAAAGTAAAAATCTGAATATCTGAATTCTTCCTATACCTACAATGGAATGTGTAAATATGTTAGAAGGATTATCGCAATTATCAAGAAGTACCTAAGCAGATGGAATTGCACGAATAGTGAGCAGTGAAAGTCCTGTGAATGCAACACAGACTCTCTTGAGATACATATTCAGATCATGTAGAGTGCATTAGCCCTCGCAAAAATGTTTCCGCCTTCCACAGGAATACTAAAGGATTGATGTGGAGATGTGCCACTCTTGCTCCAGTGGAATATCTTCCAAGTTTCATTAGCGATCGGCAAGGTCGTCTCCCTAGACATTCCGGGGGCCCTGTTAGGGTCACTTGCAACTTCCTTCCTCGACAATACTACCTGCAGCAGTCAGTGCAGCGACTCTGGCTTTGGGAGTCAAAGGGTACTGCCATATGCATTATTGCTACTAAACAGTCAAATCAAGGACATTTTACGGTAACGGTGATTACAAAAATTAGCCAATTATATTACTTAATCTACTTATTATTTTCAGTGAACATGAGTTGTTTTATGCGACGATTTAATGTAGAAGTAGGCTATGAGGATTATTACTTTCTCCATATGTACGATGTACATAATCTATAGAGAAAGCATTGTATTGTACCCAAAAATTCGATACCGATATTTCTCCGCAAATACATGTTTTGGGACCTCCTGAATCCAAAAATAGCATTTTTAGAAAAATGTTCCAGTGTATGTGAGCAGCATAGTTAAAAACCGAAACGTCCGTTAAATATCAAACTTTTAACTTAGGTTCAGTATCTTCCAAGGATGCGACACAAAGATTTTCAAGAAAATCCCCCCCCCCAAATCCTTTACATGGAAAAAATTTCGAAAACTGTGATTTTCTCAAAAATTGTTCTAACGATTTAGATTAAAATCCCCTATATTTAAGATATTTACGTAACAAATAAAATGTATATCTTGAATTTTCTGAGAGTAGCTTCTAAGGACCTCTTTATTCTGAATGAATTTTGCGTCACTGCTAATGCGTAAGAGATATACAGAAACTTACTTCACAAAAGATGTAGATCACTGTAAAACACAATTTATGTCATATACGATTTTTTTTGGTGGAATTGACCACTTCTGAGATATTCCTTTTTATTTGTTTCAGATTTAAAATACTTGCAACTTTTCTCACACAGGAAGACGTAAATTTTTGGCCCTGTATAGAAACGAATTTCAACCACATGGCAACCAGCTTTTAAGAGATTTGACATTCTTATTAGCCTAGTGTATTTCCTTATTTCCTTTCTACTTGCAAGGAAGCAAATAATTAAAGAAATTTCTCCTAAAGTTTATCTCTATTATCATGAAGTAGATAGGAGAATATGCTTTTTAACAATAATTTGTTAAAGCGATGTAGATACAGCAGATATTTACAAAAATGTCCGTGTGTGTCCGTGTAAGTATGTGTGTCTATGGGCCGCATAGTTCAAAAATAAAAAGTCCGTTAAATACCAAACTTGATATTTAAGTTCAATATCTTCTTAGGATGCGACATAAGAATTTTCAGAAAATCCCTCGCCTCGAACTACCCTTTACATGAAAAAAAAATCGAAAATATTGGTTTTCTCAAAAAAAAAAAAAAAAAAATTTGTTTAAAATCTCCTATATTTAAGAAGTTTACATGACAAACAAAATGTGTATCTTGAATTTTCTGGAAATAACCTCTAAAGACTTCTTTATTCTGAATGAATTTTGTATAATTGGTAAACCGTAAAAGATAGAAACTTACTACACAAAAAATGTATATCTCGCTAAAACAAACAATTTGTGTAATATAAATTTGTTTCGTGGAATTGACCGTTTTCGAGATATTTCTTGTTAATGGCTTCAGTTTTAACTACTTTTCTCATAGGGAACTTGTCAACTCTTGGCCACGCAAAGAATCAGATTTCAATCCCATAGCAACCACATTTTAAAACATTTGACTGTCTGATTAGCCGAGAGTATTCCCTTTATTTCCTTCCTACTTAAAAGGACTAAATAATAAAAACCGTTTCTGCTAATGTTTACCTCGATTAGCATGAAGATAAAAGAATAAGATTATTAACAATAGTTTGAAACAGAGATGTACAGGAAGTCATGTAAATGGAACACATCAGATTTTGTTTTATTAAACATCAAAATATCGGCTAAAATCGTATACCCCTTTTACCTTCTCTAGCATGTACTAGTCGGTAAAGTATTGCATTTCACCTAAAAATTCAGTACCGATATACATGTTTTGGGACACATGAATCCCTATCCAGAAAGAATTTTTAGAAAAAAAAGTCTGTATACAGGGTGTATCTGTACTAATAGATATATTTAGGAGTTGCACAAAATAATTAAGTTTAGGGCATCATTGCGATATTTCCGTGACTTGATTTGAATTTCTAGTCCGTGAGTTCGCCGCTATGCACCATGCTGACGAGGGATCAGCTCGTCACCCACAGATGGCTCTGTAGGACGAAATCATGACTTGCGGACGCGAAATGGCGACTTTACTTCCCATCCAAAGGAAGTCATGCTAAGAATTTTGGCGTCGAAAAAATCCATCAACCTCCTCTAGGTTTGAGCCTGCAATCTTGAGTTTTAGATATAATTGAGTGCCAGGAAACCAAAATATGGAGAGAAATACTATTGAATAAAATCTAGTAAAAGTTAACGAGAGATTTTATACTTAAAACTTTTTGGAAATAATATGAAAGAATTTCTGAAACGAATAGATAATTTTACAGGGAAAGTAAGAGAGAAATGGGGGAGGAAAATTACCAAAGAAAGAGACGATCTTAATAATAGAACTGATGAGGTTATACTTTATAGAAAAGGTAAATAGATTAAGTTGGTAGGGTATAAAATGTAAACACTGGAGGTTTCGTGTAGCATCAAATTTTTAGGCATATACTCAAGTGAAATATATGTTTGTTTTTGTTCTGAGTTACAGCATGTAGATAGATTAAATTAGATTAAAAAGGAGAGGACAATAAATTCCTTTGCATAGCGACTAGTGCTTATTGCGTTTCCCTTTATTTAGTCTCTTGTGTTATCGTTTTGGGAAGTCTCTTAACGGTACTTCTTTAAATCCTTGTAGTTACATGAGATCTCGATTAAGTATTTAACCCTAAGAACTGTAACAGCTTCACAGTCACTCAAAAACAAATGGGACACTGTCTGATCCGCTTTTCTGCATTTCCATATTTTGAGAGCACTGTTCTCGGATCTTGTCGAGACGCCCCTATAATTGCCTGTGTCCTGTTATTAGCTCTGCTGCGTCGGCATGTGATGATTTTAAAATTCCTCGTTCTTTGCAACGCAACAAGAAAAAAAAAACAACAAAAAACAAAAAAACTGATGTGATATATTCCCATGATTCTCTACCTAATCTGAAAAACTGTTCTACAAAAGCATACGCTTTCATTTCATACCAATCAAAATAAACATTGATAGACGTGGCTTTATTACATATTTTCTTGAAGACACAAGGAGAATAAGGGAATACACTAGGCTAAGGTGACATTCATATCTTTTAAGAGCGGACTACTAAGTGATAGTTTTGAAATTAAATTCTCTTTACATGACCAGTAGCGAATCCATATACAAAAATCAGATGTGTTCCATTCACATGACTTTCTCTACATCTCTGCAAAAAAAATATTGTTCCAACAGTTTAAGCGTCTATTTGTTTCAATCGAGAAAAAATTACTTGCTTCCTTGTAAGTAGAATCGAAATAAGGGAATACCATAGGCTAAAGTGATAGTCAAAAGCTGGTTGCTGTGTGACTGAAGTTTCTTTGTTTGTATGGACAGGAGTTGAAAAATTCCTGTATGAAAAATGTTAAGTTTTTCAAAACTGAAACCAAAAACAAAGAATATCTAAAAAATGTATACAACATAACTTATTTGTTTTAATGTGCTCTACATTTTTTGTGTAATAAGTTTTTGTCCATCTCTTGCTGTTTAGCAGTTATGCAAAATTCCGTGAAATTCACCCAGAATAAAGTAGTCTTCAGAGGCTATTTCTATAGAAAATTCAAAATATACTTTTTATTTGTCAGGTAATATCTTTATAATACGATATTTTAATAAAAATCGTTAGAGCTACTTTTGAGAAAATCAATATTTTCAAAAAAAGTTCCATGTAAAGGGTAGTTTGGGGTGGCGGGATTTCTCTCAAAATCTTCGTGTCGTATCCCTGAAAGATACTAAACTTAAATACCAAGTTTGGTATTTTATCGACTTTTCGTTTTTTAATTATTGTGTTCATAGACACACGGACACATACACGAACCTTTTTCCGAAAATGCTTTTTTTAGAAAAAGGGGACCCTAAAACATATATTTCCGGTGAAATCTCGGTATCGAATTTTTGAGTGGAGTGCAATACCTTTTCTATACATTATGTACATAGTACGTAGACAGAAAGTAAAAAGCAAACGAATAGTTGAAAGGTAGATATAAATATTAAAACAACGAATAGTTAGGCAACACTTAAATAAATAAAAAAATAACCATGATATATAATGAACATAAATTTTGTATTTTAATAAGATTTACATATTTTGTTTAGTGATATTTTGTCTATTTCTTGCGGTTTACCAGCTATGCAAAAATCCCCCAGAATGAAGAGGTCTTCAGAAGCTATTCCAAGAAAATTTAAGACACGCATTTCATTTTTCATGAAATAATCTTAAACCTATTATAGTTTAATAACAATTATTGCAAGAAAAAAAATAGTTTCGAAAAAAGTCCAGTTAAATGGTTTATGTAGAGGAGGGATTTTTTGAAAATTCTTGTCTTACTTCTTGTCTATGCTTACTTTAAATAATTGGTTTTGTAGTTACTTGATGTTTTTGAGTTATACTGTATACACACACATACTACCTTTTTATCTATATGTTCATTCAGTGACCACAAAACATGGTTTCAGATAAAATCTCAACATCAAATTTTTGGATGGAATACAATACCTTCTCAATCCACTATGTACATTGCACATACGTGTAAGAAAAGTAAAAATCTGACATGACTTTCTCTACAGCTCTGCAACAAATTATTCTTAAAAAGCTTATACTTCTATTTCCTTCATGCTAATCAGAAACAATTAGCAGAAATAGTATTATTACTTGCTTCCTTGTAAGTAGAAGCGAAATAAGCGAGTACCATAGGCTAAAGTAGTAGTCAGAAGCTGGTTGCTATGTGGCTGAAGTTCCTTTGTTTGTATGGACAGCAGTTGACAAATTCCTGTATGAGAAAAGTGTTTTTCAAAGCAGAAACCAAAAACAAGGAATGTCTTTAAAACGATGAACTCCAATGAAAAAAAAAATGTATATAACATAAATTGTGTGTTTTAACGTGCTCTACATTTTTTGTGTGATAAGTTTTTGTCCACCTCTTACGGTTTAGCAGTTACTCAAAATTCCGTAAAATTCATCCAGAATAAAGTACTCTTCAGAGGCTATTCCGAGAAAATTCAAGATATACATTTTATTTTTCAGGTAAATATCTTTAATATACGAAATTTTAATCAAATTCGTTAGAGCCATTTTTGAAAAAATCAAAATTTTCGAAAAAAGTTCCAAGTAAAGGGTAGTTGGGGGTGGGGGGATTTTTCTCATCCCTGGAAGATACTAAGCTTAAATACCAAGTTTGGTATTTTACCGACTTTCCGGTTTTGAGTTATCGTGTTCACAGACACACACGGACCTTTTTCCGAAAATGTTTTTTTTTTAGACAAAGGGGACCCTAAAACATATATTTCCGGCGAAATCTCGGTATCGAATTTTTGGCTGGAGTGCAATACAGCTCCTACTTCCTATACGCAGTAGAGAAAGTAAAAGAGCAAGAAGGAACGTCTACCAGATGCCTACATCATCAGGACGAACCCAATCTCCACACCTTCCAACAGTGAAGAACGTGTTGGGCTCGAAACCATGTTGTGTCAACAATATCTGTTAGGTGTCCAAATCGAACCGTGGCCTGTAACTAGTAACAATGAGAAACACCTGTTCCAATAGTATGGCCTGGAGCAGAGTACGGTAGCGGGATCGTGACCGTAGCAGCTTCGTGACCTGAGTACCAATCCCGTGCCACGCCCACCCATTCAGCTCAAATCCTTACCATTCACTCCAAGTTTCATAAGCCTGTCTTTGGTATTTATTCACCTGCAGATGGTCTGATTTAGTTTTTTACTTTCCTTACTACCTATAATTAGAGGGAGCATTGCATTCCAATTCATCGGAATACTCGTTTTGAGACTTCTTATGGTACCATTCACATGATTTTCTCTACCTCCCTGCAACAAGTTATTGTTAAAATGCTAGTTATTCTATTTACTTAATTCTAATCGAGAAAAAAATAACAGAAATAGTCTTAATACTTGCTTCCTTGTAAGTAGAAGCGAAATAAGGAAGTGCCATAGGTTAAAGTGATAGTCAAAAGCTGGTTACTATGTCACTGAAGTTTCTTTGTTTGTATTGACAGGAGTTGGTAAATTCCTGTATGAGAAAAGTATGTTTTTAAAACTGAAACCAATAACAAGGAATATCTGAAAAATGGTCAACTCCACGAAAAGAAAAGTATATGACATAAAATGTGTTTCAACGAGATCTACATATTTTGTGTAGTAAGCTTTGTCTGTCTCGTACGGTTTACTAGTTATACAAAATCCAGGAAAAAAAAAAAACTTCCAGAATAAAGAGGTCTTTAGAGTCTACTCTCAGACAATTCAAGATATATATATAATTATCTGTGATGTATATATCTTTAATATGCCATATTTTAATCAAAATTGTCAGAGGCATTTCTGAGAAAATAAAACATTTCGACATTTTTTCCATTTAAAGGGTAGCTGGGGTGAGGGGATTTTCATATAAATCTTCGTGTCGCATCCTTGAAAGATACTAAGCTTAAAATACCTAGTTTGTTATTTTCCGGACTTTTCGTTTTTAGTTATGCTGCCCACAGACCCACAGAAGTTTCTAAAAATGTATTTTTTTTTGGACGCAGGGGATCTCAAAAATGCATTTCTGGTAAAATATCGACATCAAATTTTTGGGCGAAATACAAGACCTTCACTATACAATATGTACATAGAACGTGTAGAGAAAGTAAAATGATTTTTTTTGACTCAGGGGATCTCAAAACACGTATTTCTGGTGAACTCTCGACATGGAATTTTTGGGTGGATCTTCTCTATACACTATGTACATAGTACGTGAAAGTGGAAGCTATAGAGATATGGTTGTGTAGTTGAATGGACAGATAAAAATTAAATGTTGAAATATTAAAGTACGCGGATGAATATGTTAGCAATTGGGAGAAGGAAATAGCATATTGGCCATATAGATAGATAGACACACAGTCAGACAGTCAGACAGATAATTTCATGACATCGTCAAAAACTTTACAATTATATTATCAAATCTAGTAAATTTTACACTATAAATTCGTTTAAACTATACAGAGGATTTGTCCTCGATGTGGTACTGACCCTACTCTTAAAAACCTGAAATGAAAATATTCTTATGTGGAAAGGTATGCTATTGTAAAGCTTAAGAGATATATAATGGAAACTACTTGTACTTATACTATATTTACTCTTCTGTGTATATATAATAGAATTACTTCGAGTATCAGGACTATGTACGGAAGCACAAGTTATAAATTCAGTAGGTAATATGTTTCTTTACATACAAAAGACGGGCCAGAACGTACATCGAGGGCAGAGTAAGTATTCCAGATTTAATAAAAAGTGGTTTACAATGAAACTTAGATAGAACTCCATAAATTACTCTCAAGGCTTTCTTTTGCAATACAAACACTCTAAAAGCAGATGTATGCTTACCCCAAAGTAAAAGACCATAGTTAAGGTGACTATGAAGCCATAATAAGCTATAATTAATGATTCAGTAGTGATATTATTTTTTAATACTGTCAACATAAATAAGCCCTTGCTTACTTCCTTAACAACATGTTCAGTATTAGATTCAAGGTGCAGACCAAGAAATTTAACTGCTTTTTTTCTCATCAATATTAACTTTCCTTAAACTAAAATGCAATGTTTCAGTTTTTGTACTGTTTATATTTAAATTGTTGGCGTTACACCACAGTTGAACTAGTTTAGGTAACTCACTGAGTTTTGCATTTATTATATTTGTGTTATCATTAATTATATTTAAAGCCAGATCATCAGCGAACATACATGGCTCACAGCAAGGACTACAAATAAAATTGGGAAGGTCATTAATGTTTATTATGACATAACGAATTTCTACAACCATTTTTGAGCGCAGAATACTAGGGAAGGTAAACTAAATAAAGACCTAGAAGGAGAATCTTAGAACTTGACAAAGGAAGCTCTAGGAATGAAGAAATAAAAAGAATAGCAGGAAGAAGAGAAGAATAGTTAATCTGACAAGATACTTTAGAAGAAGAAGATGATGAAGATGGTGAAGAAGATGGTGAAGAAGATGATGAAGAAGATGATGAAGATGATAATGAAGATGGTGAAGAAGATGGTGAAGATGGTGAAGAAGATGATGAAGATGAAGATGAAGATGATGAAGATGGTGAAGAAGATGATGAAGATGAAGAAGATGAAGATGATGAAGATGGTGAAGAAGATGATGAAGATGGTGAAGAAGATGAAGAAGATGATTTAACTGGCTTTATTTTTAAGATTAATACAGCATAAGTGAGTGGTAAGGAAGGTGTGGATGCGCTCTCTTTGTTCTGTGCTATGCTGCGATAAATTACAGGGCGAGAAGGTAAAAGATTCTGGGTGTGCTGTTCGTAGCGTAGCATTCCAAACCAACTGCATCACGCCTCCGGGCTGTCAGCATGACTTCATTCAACAAGCTTCATTCACTTGGAGCTTTGCTTTTCTAGACAAACAGCAAATATATGGGATTTTAATGAGGGAGCCATGAGAGAAATAAAACAAAAAGTCACGGAGGGGTTTATTTAATTAGGACTTCCTGAATCCCCCAACAAACCTCAAGAAAGTAGTGGTTTTGCCTTTCTAAATATGTTTTTCAAAATGTTTTGGCTATGAAACGCTTTTCGTTTGAGGAAAACAGGCACTCTCATAAGTAAGGAATAATTAAAAAACAACTAAAATTAACTCATTTTTACTTTCTCTACACGTACTATGTACACAAGGCACAGAAAGAAACCGGCACTGTCTTGTTCCTTACACCGCATTCCTTACCGTTTGTAGGGTACTTTATTACGTCATGTTTTTATTTTATTGGCTGATACTGTCACCTTGCAGGTGAGTGTTCTATATCGAACTAATAGAGCATACCTATGCTGGGTTTGTCAACTCATTCACTAATAGGAATAGCCACCTTACTCAATTGGAAATAGATTAAGTAACGTGTAAGCTGCAACCCCTCCTCCTTCCAAAAAGGTTTTTTTTTTTGGATTCAAGAGGACCCGAAACATGTATTTCTGGTGAAATGTCGGTATCTAATTTTTGGGTGGAATGCAATATCTTCTCTATACACTATGTACATAGTACGTGTACAGAAAGTAATACACCTGGCGCAGTGATTTTGCTGAAAATGTGAGCGTTTGACGGAGAGTCGTGACCTACCACGATTTTCATTAGTGTCATTTTGGTACAACATACCACGCGAGTAAGAAAAGGCAAAACCGATTGGGCAATCCAGCAATTCATCCCTCAACCCCGCTCCGTAAGAACAGGTTGAATTGTATAAGCAGTGTATTAATTTAGTCCACCATGTGCGTGAATTACCTTCAGTATGTAGAGCAGGGAAAAGATTAACCTAATGTTGTATCATACGGCGAGATAATTATTGTCCAACCAAAAATTTTAGGAATCTACAGTTCGCATCTCAGAACTTCATTTGTCGCAAGTTAGTTTCATGTTCATTGGTAACGTAGTATGCTTTTAAGATGAAAGACGTAGTCGGAGTCAGCGAAAGGCCCACTTTTACAATAAATATTTCCAGGTGTATTTTCAATGTCTTTGAGTGTATCTACATGGAAATAATTAACGTGACCATTTCTTTAATGCTTATCTCGATTAGCTTGAACTTTTGTAAGAATAGTTTGTTGAGGAATAGGTAGAGAAAGTCATGTAAATGGAACACATTAGAGTTTTTCACGGAAAATAAATTATTCGTTTTAAAATTTGAGCATCGCGCTTACAGACATGTTATTTAATTAATTTAAGAATACCCATAATAATAATAATAATAATAATAACTCTATTTTATAAAACAATGTAATCTTCAATAAAATATATCCATTGATGCATTGGCGTGCATAATTGTAGCACCCTAAAATAAATTTTAACCTTTACTACATTTTCATAAATACGTCTGTGTATGGTTATGGAATTTCTGTCTCAAATGTATAAAAAAACATTTTATGTAAACGTTTAGCTTTAATTATTAGAAATATATGCTCTAAAAACAACAGGCTGTAGAATATTTACTCAAATTAGGTTTCTGTGTGTTGCAGTAGTTACCATTCTAGCCTCTAATACCCAATGTTGCGGGTTCAAACCCGCGGAGGGTGAAAAATCCTTAGTATGGCTTCCCTCGGAAACGAACTAAAACCGTTGGTCCCATGTAATGTTTATTTGTACCTAAAAGAACCCCATGCAGCGATAAAGAAGGTTCCTGGGGAAAATTCTGACATTTTAACGTCCGCACGAATTGATCCTTCGGTACCATGACTCATAGTTGCGAAATTAGAAAAACACCGATAGGGCGTGAAACGAATTTAAATGCAATATTAAAAAATCTGATGTTCTACAGTCACATAATTTTCTCTAGCTGTCCCATACACAAACTATTCTTACTAAAGATTTTTATTTTATCTACACCATGTTAATCGAGATAAACATAAGCAGAATTAGTATTATTACTATAAGTGAATTTATTAGGCTAAAGCGACAATCAAATCTTTTAAAAGCTGCTTGCTATGTGATTCAAATTCCTTTGTTTGTATGGCCAGGTGTTGACGAATTCCCATATGAGAAAAGTATTTTAAAACTAAAACTAATAACAAGGAATATTTAAAAAATGATCAGCTCTACTAAATAAAAAAACTCGAATATGACAAATTTTGTTTGCTTTAACAAGATCTGCATTTTTGAGTGGTAAGTTTTTACCTATCTCTTACAGTTTTCCAGCTATGCAAAATTTAGCAAAATTCATCCAGAATAAACAGCTCTTCAGAGGTATTCCCAGAAAATGCAAAAGTGCATTTTATTCGTTAGGTTCGTTTTTGAGAAAATCAAAATTTTCAAACTTTTTCCATGTAAAGGGTAGTTATGGTTCGGGGGATTTTCTTGTAAAACTTGTGTCGTTTCCTTGGAAGATACTAAACTAGTACCAAGTTTGGTATTTAACCGTCTTTTAGTTTTTGAACAATCTTGTCCACAGATACGCAAACGGACCTTTTCTAAAAATCTGATGTGTTACAATCACATGGCTTTCTCTACATCTCCGTTACAAATTATTGTAAAAACGCTTATTGTTTTATCTACGTTATGATAATTGAGATAAACATTAGCAAACATAGGTTATTTGCTTCCTTGTAAGTAGGAGGAAAATAAGGGAATACGCTACTTAAAAACAATAGTCAAATCTTTTAAAACATGGTTGCCATATGGTTGAAATCCGTTTCTTTGCAGGGCCAGAAGTTTACAACTTTCCGTGTGAGAAAAAGTATTTTAAACCTGTAATAAATTACAAGAATATCTCAGAAATTGTCAATTCCACGAAAAAAAAACCTATATGACATAAATTGTGTGTTTTAACGTGATATACAGTTTTTGTGGAGTAAGTTTTTGTCTATCTCTTACGACAGAAACTTACAACACAAAAAACATAGAGCACCTTAAAACATACAATTTATCTTATATATATATATTTTTTTTCGTGGAGTTGATCGTATTTGAGATACTCCTTGTTTTTGGTTTCAGCTTTAAAACACATACTTTGCTCATACAGGAATTTGTCAACTCCTGTCCACACAAACAAAGGAACTTCTTTCACATAGCAACCAACTTTTGACTATCACTTTAATCGATATTACTACCTTATTTCTCTTCTAATTGCATAGTAGAAAGTAATAGAACTATTTCTGCTGATTTTTTTCTCGACTAGTATGAAGTAAATAGAAGCATAAACTTTTTAACAATTATTT
This sequence comes from Hymenopus coronatus, assembly GCA_030762935.1. Taxonomy (NCBI): domain Eukaryota; kingdom Metazoa; phylum Arthropoda; class Insecta; order Mantodea; family Hymenopodidae; genus Hymenopus; species Hymenopus coronatus. The sequence continues at coordinate 18,636,775 of CM060887.1, read as the reverse complement.
TTGGCAGAGATATAGAGAAAGTCATGTGAATGGAACACATTAGATTTTTACTTTCTCTATCCGTACTATGTACATAGTGTATAGAGAAGGTATTGCACTCCACCCAAAAATTCGATACCGAAATTTCACCGGAAATATATATTTTAGGGTCCCCTATATCCAAAAAAAAGTATTTTCAGAAAAAGGTACGTGTGTCAGTGTGTACGTGTGTCTGTGAACACGATAGCTCAAAAACGAAAAGTCGGTAAAATACCAAACTTAGTATAAGTTTAGTATCTTCCAGGGATGCGACACGAAGATTTTGAGAAAAATTCCCCCACCCAAACTACCCTTTACATGGAACTTTTTTCGAAAATTTTGATTTTCTAAAAAATGGCTCTAACGATTTTGATTAAAATATCGTATATTAAAGATACTTACCTGACAAATAAAATGTATATTTTGAATTTTCTAGGAATAGCCTCTGAAGACTACTTTATTCTCTGTCAATTTTACGAAATTTTGCACAACTGCTAAACCGTAAGATATGGACAAAAATTTACCACACAACACATATAGAGCACTTTAAAACACACAATTTATATTATATACATTTTTTTCGTGGAGTTGATTGTTTTTTAGATATTCCTTGTGTTTGGTTTCAGCCATAAAAAACATACTTTTCTCATACAGGACCTTGTGAACTCGTGTCCATACAAAGGAACTTCAGTCACATAGCAACCAGCTTTTGACTATCACTTTAATCTATGGTACTCACTTATTTCGATTCTACTTACAAGGAAGCAAGTAATAAGACTATTTCTGCTAATTTTTTCTCGATTAACAGGAAGTAAATGGAAGCATACGCTTTTTAACAATAATTTATTGCAGAGTTGTAGAGAAGGTCATGTGAATGGAACACATCAGATTTTTTGGATACAGGTGCATTTTCAACGAAATCTCGGTATCGAATTTTTGGGTGGAATGGAATACCTTCTCTATACACTATGTATATAGTTCGTGTAGAGAAAATAATTAAAGATAATTAATTGGTTGAGAAAATCATGTAAATATAACACATTACATTCTTTTGTTTGATTTTAATGTATACATTGTAGCCATGAATTTCAACAAGAACGAAGGAGGCTATAAAGCTGGCAAAGATACAATTATGGTACGGAGAATTTGCCTACGTAGAATATAACTCTCATCTTACCTTCAGTTGTTAACACTGAACAGGAAACGTTTATTCAGCGCTACCTACAGCTGCGAAACATCTGCCTCTCAACTTGGTCAGTGTTAGGAGGTCGCGGGCAATTGTTAGCAGTGTGTAGGCCGTTTAAATTATACTTATTGCAATCAGCTGACCGCTTGTTTCATTCATTCATTCACTTTACTATCTCTCCATATTAAGCCCAGCCGACGGGGGCGCTGCCAACTGCTGAGAATAAGTCTGGAAACTACGATATAACCTAAAGAACATAGCTCGGTCAAGGCCAGTAGCTGACTCCGGGGATATCCGCATAGCAGATTTTGGTATTTCTGCTCTGGATGAAAACTACATTCTAAGCAGCCTTAATGTTTTACTTGAAATACATGATTCCCTGAATATTTAGCAAGGTAATCTTACAAACGTCTATTACTCTTTATTTATTATTTTAAGATAATTATTTAACGCCTTTATTACATACAGGGGGGATACAGTAGGCTTAACCGATTACAATCTTTTAAGAACCGGTTGCTATGTGATGGCTGAGTGGGTAGACCGCTCGCCTCCCACCTAGGCGGCTCCGGTTCGATCCCGAGCACTCACATATGGGATTTGTGGTGGACAAAACGGCGCCTGGGCGGGTTTTCTCAGAGTCCTTCGGTTTCCTCCGCCACTCATCCCACCAACTGCTCCATCATCACATTTCCTATCATCCATTTCGATTGTATTTGTCATCCACTTTCTCACGCTAATGCCAGAATCCCGACCCCTTGGGATCCGCTTGTATATCCTAGTGAGAGGGTAAGTCAACTACGAATGAGATTTAAAAAATGTGGATGAATTGAGTAATAACTGGATACCAGTAGTTGTAGAAGTAGATTGTAATGACTGGAAGCCAGTAATTTAGTTTATTTAGTATTTATCGAAATTGTTTTAGTTAATTTGTTTGCTGTTCTTTAATTGTACTGAAATGTATGAGGGTTTAGAAATAAATTGGGTTGGAAACAGTGTCATGACTTAGGAAACTAGATATCAGGATAAAGGTGTGAGATTTATTTATTTTTTACAATATTTAACGCCCGCTTTAACTATTTATGGCACCGCGGGCGGTGACACTGATGATACATGAATGAAGATGGAGCACCGGTGGAACGCGATGGCGGGGGAAACTGGAGAACCCGGAGTAAAAACCCACCCCAGCGCCACTTTGTCCACTTCAAATCTCTTGGTATCGAACCCAGGCCGTCTAGGTGAGAGGCGAGTGGTCTAACCACTCGGCCACGGCGCGGCCGTGTCAGATTTATGTATATAACCAATAATGGAGTACAAACGGAAAATCAAAACGCCTCGTGAGCCTTGCTACATAATATCCAACCACAAACGTGTACGAGTGTAGCGTGTAACCTAAAATACACATTCCTTCGAAGGGGATGTTCGAAGCGATCTGTGCTGACTGGAACGAATGGCTGTGCTTGATTTACTGACGTTCCAAGCCAAGTAGTGCATGCTGAGCTGAGTTTACAGAACAAAGTGAATGTTTGGCATTTGTATCCAAGACTGTCAATACATTTTTTTTATTAATTCCTTACATTCAGATAATCTGTAATTATTTTGAATTAGTTTTTATTTGGAGCGGGCGTCTATACTCTAGTTATTTAGCTTCGGATATGATATTGAACAAGTAGGACTTTTCTATTTATTAATTTTGAAATTATTATTTATGCAGTGTTATAGTTTTGGTAACTCACGAATTACAGAAAATTCAAGATACACATTTTATATGTCATCCATATATTTTAAATATGAGAGATTTTCATAAAAATCATTAGAGCCATTTTTGAGAAAACCGAAATTTTCGAAATTTTTTCTATGTAAAGGGAATTGGGGATGGGATAATTTTCATGAAAATCTTCGTATCGCATTCTTGAAAGATACTTGTCATAAATATCAAGTTTGGTATTTAATGGATGGAAATTTCGTTTTTTGTTATGCTGCCCACACACATACACACACAGACACATACGTATCTTTTTCAGAAAATTGTTTTTTTGGATTCAGAGGGACACAAAACATGTATTTCCGGTGAAATCTCTTAATCGAATTTCTGGGTGGAATACAATACCTTTCCTATACACTATGTACATAGTACGTGTAGAGTGTGTAAAAATATATATAACATAAATTGTGTATTTTAAGGAGATTTACATTTTTATGAGGTAAGTTTTTGGTTTACCACTTATGCAAAATTCAGAAAAATTCATCCGCAATAAACAGGTCTTCAGAGGCCATTCCCCGAAAATTAAAGAAGTACATTTTATTTGTAATGTAAATATCTTTAATAAAAAATCATTTTGAGAAAATCAAAAATTTTCCATGTAAAGGGTAGTTTGAGGTGTGAGGATTTTTCTGAAAATCTTCGAGTCTCATATCTGGAAGATACTAAACTTAAATAAAAAGTTAGGTATTTTAGTGATTTTTCGATTTTGAGTTATCGTATTCACAGACACATGGACACATACACACGGACGTTTTTCTATAAATGTTTTTTTTATACAAGGGACCCTAAAACACGTATTTCCGGTGCAATCTTGCTATCAAATTTTGGGGTGAAATGCAGTACCTTCTCAACACACTACGTATGTACATAGTAGGTGTAGAGAAAGTAAAAATGTTTCATAAGAATTGTTTATGGTAGAGAAAACTTTTCGACACGTACTATGTGCATAGTGTATAGAGAATGTATTGTAATGCACCCAAAAATTCGATACCCAGATTTCAGTGGAAATGCATGTTTTAAATCCCCCTGAATACAGAAAAAGAATTTTGGAAAAAAGTTCGTGTGTATGCGTGTGTGTGTGTGTGTGTGTGTGTGTGTGTGTGTGTGTCTGTGGACGTCATACCTCAAAAACGAAAAGTCGTTAAATACCAAACTTGGTATTTAGGCTTGGTGTCTTCCAAGGATGCGACACGAAGATTTTAAAGAAAATCCCTCACATCCAACTACACTTTACATGGAATTTTTTTCGAAAATTCTCATTTTCTCAAAAATGGCTCTAACGATTTTGATTAAAATATGATATATTAAATATATTTACCTGACAAATGAAATGTATATCTTGAATTTTCTGGGAATGGCCTCTGAAGAATACTTCATTCTGGATGAATTTTACCATTTTGTATATCTGCTAAACTGTAAGAGATGAACAAAAACTTACTTAACAGAAAATGTAGAGCTCATTGAAACACATAATTTATGTAACATACTTCTTTTTCGTGGAGTTAACCCTTTTTGAGATATTGCTTTTCATTGGTTTCAGATTTAAAATACTTATGCGTTTCTTCTGGCCATAGGAACCTCAAGGAACTTCAGTCACATAGAACCAGCTTTAGACTATCACTTTAGTTAGTGTATTCCCTTATTTCCCTTCTTCTTACAAGGAAACAAGTAATAAAGCTATTTCTGCTAATTTATTCTCGATTAGCATTAAGTAATAGAAAAATAGGTTTTTTAACAGTAATTTGTAACAGAGATGTAGAGGAAGTATGTGAATGGAACGCATCAGATTTACGCATACAGTATTAACGTACAAACGTTCTGAAATTCTCAAGTAATTCCAACAGTAAACAGCAAAAGACTTCCATTAGAGCAGGAACGTTTTAAAAGCGAGAGAGGGCGGAGGTGGCTGTGGCTGTAAAAACAATCCCCGCCTATGTGTTGTGGTGTACAACCTGTTGAATTTGGTCGCCATCGTCATAAAATTCCACACATTATTTGTCAGCTCTTTTTTACTTTCCTTTGTTAGTCAGAAGCTACTTATGTGAGAGGCATCATAGAGAGAAATTTGTGTTCTGTTTAATAGGATGTTAAGAGAGAAAAGGAGCTGGAGAGCGGGAAGGGAAGAGTGGTTAGAGCTACTTTTAGAAAAAAGGTGTTCGCTTTGCCTCTGGTAATGCAGGTAATAACCAAAAGTGTGCTGTTTGATATTTTCTGCTTGCCGGTGTAAGGCATTTAGGGGGCGATTTATTTCCGAGATAACATGTTTACAACAATTCATTAACAACAGCTGTGGTACTCAAATTATAAATATAAACCAGCCTTGAACAGTTGAAATGGAAAAAGTCACTTGCCGCAATTTCATTAAAAAAAAATCTGAAGTGTTCCATTCACATGACATTTTCTACATCTGTGCAACAAATTATTGTTAAAAAGCTCATTCTTCTATTTATTTCATGATAATTGAGAAAACAAATTAGCAGAAATAGCCTTATTATTTTCTTCCTTGTAAGTAGAAGCGAAATAAGGGAGTACCATAGGTTAAAGTGATAGTCGGAAGCTGGTTGCTATGTAACTGAAGTTCCTTTGTTGGTATGGACAGGAGTTGACAAATTCCTGTATGAGAAAAGTATAAGTATTTTAAAACTGAAACTAATAACAAGCAATATCTCAACTCCACGAAAAAATGTATATGACATAAATTGTGTGTTTTATCGTGATCTACATTTTATGTGTACTAAGTTTTTCTCTATCTCTTACGGTTTACCTGTTATGCAAAATTCAATAAAAATCATCCAGAATAAAGAGGTCTTTAGAGGCTATTCCCAGAAAATTTAAGATATACATTTTATTTTTCATGTAAATATTTTAAATATAAGAGATTTTAATCAAAATCGTTACAGCCATTTTTGAGAAAATCAACATTTTTGAAATTTTTTCCATGTAAAGGTAGTTTGTGGTGGGGAGATTTTCTTGTTGCATCCTTGGGAGATACTGAACTTAAATATCAAGTTTAGTATTTAACGGGCATTTCGGTTTTGAGCTATGCTGTCCACAGGCACTCACACACACACACACACACACACACACACACACACACGCGGACGTACATTTTTCTAAAAATGTCTTTTTTGGATTAAGGGTGTACTAAAACATGTATTTCTGGTGAAATCTCGGTATCGAATTATAAGTGCAATACAATACTTACCTTCTCTATACACTATATACATAGTACGTGTAGAGAAAATAAAAAACAACTGGTTTGTTTCCAGTCAATCGGGAGCACTAGCATGAAAGGTTGTCCGTTTTGGTATAACATGAATGAAAGCAGCAATGCCCAGAAGAAGCTCTCAATATGAAGGGCGAAACGTCTGTCTTACCAAATTGTTACGGCGTTCACCTGAGCAACCAAGATACGAGGGCCGTTTTTTTTTTCAACCTCCGATAGACTATAATTAAAAGATAAGTTCATAGAAAAAAATTATTTTATTACTAAAAGTTTTGTACACTTATGGTTACTTTTCAACATAATCACCGAAAAGATTGAGATATTTATCGTGCCTGGGCACAAACTTTGCAATACCTGCTTGAAAAAAATGTTGCTGCCAAATTTCAAATAAGTATTGACGTTGTTTTGAAGATCTTCGTTGGTTTAAAAGTGCTGCTCTCGTAGCCACGTCTTCTGTTCAGGGAAAGGGTGAAAATCGCTTTGTGCGCCAGGTGAGGACTGTGCGGCGGATGATCGAAAATGTCCCATTGAAATTGTTCAAGGAGCCGATGGGTTGTGCCAGCAGTGTGTGGACGAGCGTTGTCAGGGATCAACACAATTCCTAAAGTAAGCATTCCTCTTCGTTTGTTTTGAATGGCTCTCCGCAAACGTCGTAAAGTTTCACAATAAACAGCTGCATTGATAGTGGTTTCCGGGCTGCATCATTGGCGGCAACATTTTTTGAAGCGGGTATTGCTAAGCTTGTGCACAGGCACAATAAATGTCTGTGTTTTCGGTGATTATGTTGAGAAGGAATCATAAGTGTACAAAACTTTTAGTAATAAAATAATTGTTTTCTATGAACTTATCTTTTATTTATAGCCTATCGGAGGTTGAAAAAAAAAAAAAAACGGCTCTCGTACCATTATCAGCTTTAAGTCGTAGTATCTGCTTTTTGAAGTGCACAGTCTTATGTTTGTACAAGAATGGTACCCGAAGAAAAAGTGGACTTGGGAAATCCCTCACGTACTTGCTCGTTTATTTCCCCTGGCGTCTCCAGTAGATGAGCAGCAAGAAAACGCTTCTTGATTAGGGATTCAAGACCAAAGCACCACACACGTTTACTACGAGTCGTGAAGGATTCCTGGTTGCCGCGTTATGCCCGTAGACGGTTTCCCTTGACGGCGGCGTCATACGGTACGCAAGGCACGGACGCCCAGTGACGTCATCCTTAGAGACAGTAGCAGCGCCGTCTGGTGGTTCCCAAAAGAACCTCGTGAAGCTTGTTATGTAGGGCGGTGACGTCCTTCAGCTGTGTCACGTACGGCGTACGTGCAAGTGACGGCCGTTTTGGAGGGTTGTTTTCAAAATTCAGCAAGCATTGTGACCTCCACGCTACTGGGCCACTAGCTTCTTCTGCCCGAAGCACAAGGATTTTCACCAACAAGTAAAATGGCTTCCAAACTAGTCAGGGTCAAACGCTGCGATAAACATGGTCTCATTTTTTTTTTCTTTGCTCTCTTCTGTTGTCATTTTTAACTTCCATTGTCAACAGCGTTTCTTCGGGTTTAAAATTACATACAGTGTCTTTCCATGTTTATGGTTGGTTTAGCACGGAGCTTTGGCACGGGTTATAACCAAGTTAAGGGCACACAGAGGTGATTTTTGGGCAATTTTGGTCGAGCATTTGGATTTTCGTTGCAAAAGATTTACCATACATTAAGGTACATATTTGCAATTTGTGATTCTTCTATAAACGGATGTAATGTCTTGGAGCATTTTAAATCGGCGATGTGGACTCATTACTACATATTAGTCTTCTTTTAATAAATTAACCGGACCTTGTTAGCATGCAGAAATCAAATTCAAATGCCAGAATTTTCCTCTAGAAATCACATTCTTCTTTCTGAGGCTGAATGATTGTTGGAGAAGAACGCGGAGGGATACAAAATATTTTGTTTGTATCAAGTGTAGTTCTAAAGTTGGTTCGATAACAGTACATTGGTGCATGATTTTAACATTTTGTAGGATCTAGTTACCTACCTATTTTATGTTTAGCATCCATTGTGCCGAGAGTTATTCGTTACTGTAATTTTTTCAATAGTATTCTTTATGAAATTAACTGTCTTAGCATTAAGATATCAAATTCCTATGTCAGAAATTTCCTCCCGCAGTTGACATCCTTCTTTTTGAGGCTGGATGATTGTTGGAGAAGAACGCGGAGGGATACAAAATATTTTGTTTATATCAAGTGTGGTTCTTAAGCTGGTTCGATATCAGTATATTAGTGCATGGTTTTAAAATTTTGTAGGGTCTATTTACCTACCTATTTTATGTTTAGCACCTATTTTGCCCAGACTTATTCATTACTGCAATTTTGGCAATTATGAAATTAACTGGACTTTGTTGGCATTCAGATATAAAATTCCAATGTCAGAATTTTCCTCCAGCCATCAAGGTCTTCTTTCTGAGGTTGAATGATTGTTTGAGAAGAACGCAGAGGGATACAAAATATTTTGTTTATATCAAGTGTGGTTCTAAAGCTGGTTCGATATCAGTATATTAGTGCATGCTTTTAACATTGGGTAGGGTCTATTTACCTAACTATTTTGTGTTTAGCGCATATTGTGCTGAGACTTGTTCATTAATGCAATTTTGGCAATAGTATTATTTTTAAATTAACTGTCTTAGCATTAAGATATCAAATTCCTATGTCAGAAATTTCCTCCCGCAGTTCACATTCTTCTTTTTGAGGCTGGATTATTGTTGGAGAAGAACGCGGAGGGATACAAAATATTTTGTTTATATCAAGTGTGGTTCTAAAGCTGGTTCGATATCAGTATATTAGTGCATGCTTTTAACATTTTGTAGGGTCGATTTACCTACCTATTTTGTGTTTAGCACCTATTGTGCTGATACTTATTCATTACTGTAATTTTAGCAATAGTATTCTTTATGTTATAAACTGTCTTAGTATTAAGATATCAAATTCTTATGTCAGAAGTTTCCACCCGCAGTTCACATTCTTCTTTCTGAGGCTGAAGGATTGTCGGAGAAGAAGTGGTATTTCTATTCATCCTCTCCGCCCCCTTTTCATGGTATTAATATACACGAGAGGGGACATAGTCTGCCTCAGATTGGAGGTTTGGATAGGCGCTTGTTGTTACTTTAGACTTCACATTTTTCTTTTTATAAAGCGGAGATTATTCTACCTTTCGGGTTTTCTCTTCGTTTGCCCCCCACTGCCTCGCCGCAGGAAATATGGCATGTGCACCTGTGCGAAGGTCATCCTCAGGAGCAGTTAAGAGAAATATTTTTACTTTCTCTATACCTACTACGTACATAGTGTATAGAGAGGGTACTGTAATGCATCCAAAAATTCGATACCGAGATTTCACCGGAACTACATGTTTTGAAACTATGTGATTCAAAAAAAAAAAAAAAATCTGATGTGTTACTCACAAGACTTTCTGTAGCTACTCTACAAACAAACTTCTTACAAAAGATAATTCTTCTTTCAACACCATGCTAATCGAGATAAACATTAGCAGAGTTTTATTACTTAATTCCTTATGAGTAGAAGGGAACTAAGGGAATGCACTAGGCTAAAGTGATAGTCAAATGTTATAAAAGTTGTCGTTATGCGATTGTCATTGCAAATCGCTTCTTTGCTTGGTCAGGAGTAGAACAAAAGAAAAACAGACACTTCCGTCTGAGAAAAGTATAAGTACTTCAAAATTGAAACCAATAACAAGGAATACTTCAAAAACGGTAAGCTCCGCGATAAAAATGTATATTACATAACTTGTGTATTTTAACAAGATCTACATTTTTTGTAGAGTAAGTTTTTGTCTTATCTCTTACGGTTTACTAGTTATACCAAATTAAGCAAAATTCATCCAGAATAAATAGGTCTTTAGAAGCTATTCCCAGAAAATTCAATATAAACCTACAATTTATTTGTGATAGATATGTCTTTAATGATGGTATTTTATCAAAATCGCTGGAGACATTTTTAAGAATAGCATTTTCCATGTAAAGGTTAGTTAGGGGAGGGGCGATTTTCTTGAAAATCTTCGTGTCTTGATAGATACCGAACTTAAATACCAGAAACACACACAGTGGCATACACACACACACCACACGTATCTGTTTCTGAAAATGCTTTTTTGGATGCGACACGATTATTTTGAGAGAAAAAATCCCCTCACCCCCAACTACCATTTACATAGAAATTTTTTCGAAAATTTTGATTTGATCAAAAATAACTTAACGATTTGGATTAAAATACCTATAATATTTTTATGATAATTGAAATGTATATATTGAGTTTTCTGGGAATAACCTCTGAAGGCCTCTTCAGTCTGGATGACTTTTGTATAACTGGCAAACCATAAGACAAAGACAAAAACTTACCACCCAAAAATGGTAGATCTCATTAAAACACGCTAAGTACGTCATATACATTTTTTTTTTTGTAGAGTTAACTGTTTTCGAGATATTCCGGATTATTGAAATCAATTGTAAGCCACTTAAACTTTTCATGAACGGAAAGACATGTTTCTTCTCATTTCTCGTTTATTTATTCCTGGTAAGCAAAGAGATTGGATTTTCAATTCTTTCACATAGCAACCGGCTCTTATAGGACGAGACTATCGCCTGTGCATTTTCTTATTTCGCTTCTACTTGCAAGGAAGCTAATTCTGCTTACGCTTATCTTGATTAGCATGATGTGGATAACATCTTAATGTTTTGAATAAAAGGCTTGTTTACCGAACAGCTAGAGGACATTAATGTGAATCGAACGCATTAAATTTTTTCCTTTCTACTTGCAAGGGATCAATAATAAGGACAATTTCTGCTAAAGTTTATCTCGATTATCGTGAAGTAGATAGAAGAATAAGGTTTTTAACAATTATTGTTACAGAGATGTAGAGGAAGTCATGTGCATGGAACACATCAGATGTTTCTTTTAATAAAACGGAGATTATTCTATCTTTCTGGGTTTCTCTTCGTTTGCCCCCATCCCCCACTGCCTCACCGCAGGAAATATGGCATGTGCACCTGTGCGAAGGTCAACCTCAGGAGCAGAAATATTTTTACTGTAAGAAAAACGCCGGTTTGTTTATGTGCATGAATTGAATTAACAGAAAGCAAATGCTGCAGTAGAGATGTGCATATAATTCCCGTTTAAGGTCGCGATTTTATCTCAAACACAACCTCGTTATGTTGCATACAAACAGGCACCGTTGATATATTATTGCTCGTAAAACGGAGCTGTAATATGACCTTTACAATAAGGTAGGTACGTTGCTATAGCAATGCAAGGTGAAGACATCAACTCACTAATTACGAGCATAGTACAGTAGGCACTTGATTTTCCAGGGGCAAATTAACCGTTATGTTAGCAAAATCTGATGTTACATTCATGTGTCTTTCTCTATCCAATAGTTTATTAAGATGTATACAAATTATTCTTACGAAAGTTTAGTTTTCTTTCCACATATTACTTTCTCTAAATGTACTATGCACTAGCGTAGAGGGAAGTCTTTTTTATATAGATTAACGTGCTTTATCCTGGTTGATCATATCGGACCTTATCCGTGTAACTCACCCTAAGCGTGATTCGAACTCACGACCTGTTGAATATAGGCAGACACGCTACCACCACACTACCCAGGCGGGCAGAAGGTGTTGTATTGCCCCAAAAATTGGATACCGAGATTTCACTGGAAATTCATGTTTTGGGACCCCCTGAATCCAAAACAAAATTAGAAAAATGTTCCAAAACGAAAATACCGTTAAATACCAAACTTAGTATATAAGTATGGTATATTCCAAGGATGCGAAACGAAGATTTTCAAGAAAATCCCCCACCCCAACTACCCTTTACATGGAACTTTTTTCGAAAACTTTGATTTTATTAAAAATGGCTGTAACGGTTTTGATTAAAATATCATATATTAAATATATGATTAAAATATCGTATATTAAATATATTTACCTGACAAATAAAATATATATCTTTAATTTTTTGGGAGTAGCTTATGAAGACTACTTTATTCTGGATGAATTTTACTAAATTTTGCATAACTACTAAACCGTAAGAGATAGACAAAAACTTACCACACAAAAATGTAGAGCACATTAAAACACACAATTTATTTTATATATTTTTTTTTTCGTGGAGTTGATTGTTTTTTAGATATTCCTTGTTTTTAGTGTCAGCTTTAAACAAAGGAACTTTAGTCACATAACAACCAGTTTTTGAGTATCACTTTAAGCTATGGTACTCCCTTATTTCGCTTCTACTTACAAGGAAGCAAGTAATAAGACTATTTCTGCTAATTTTTTCTCGATTAGCATGAAGTAAATAGAAGCATTGGCTTTTTAACAATCATTTGTTGCTGAAATGTAGAGAAAGTCATATGAATGGAACATTTTAGATTTTTTTTTGAGGATGCTCTTATTTAGTTTCGCGTTAAAACTCGGTTACGGTGATGGAGCAATAGTTATTGCGTTTTGTAAAACACCTGGTGATGTAGAGCTGTACGATCTTACCCCGGAGTGTCAAAGAACGGCACACGAGCAACAAGTAAAAACAATAAGATGAAACTAGAATAGCAAGCGATAAAACAGTTTACGTCCTGCCTTATTAGCATAATAACATAATATAATGGACATTGCAGAGATAAGTTAAGAGTCGTTAATCGGATGGCAGGAGACCGGTCCTCGCGCTGCAGTTAGGCTGACACTGCCGATAATGACCCCTCCTGGTTGTTTTGCAGTTTATGTATCATTCCCTCAGTGGCGTATCATTCATAAATATACGATACACGTTTGCAGGCTTGTCAATTCCCAAACATGTGTATTAAAACATAAGATATCAGCCGACAGGAAATTGAATCACATTGTAGAATTAAACCTTCTGTAACTCTAGTTAATGAAACAAAATTGAACAACTCTGACGTTTCTTTTTGCCACGTACAGCTTTGTATCTGAAATCTGCATGCATGGTCAATGACCAATTAGACCGCGCCGTGGCCGAGAGGTTAGACCACTCGCCTCTCACCTAGACGGCCTATGTTCAATCCCAAGCGACCGCATGTGAGATTTGTGGTGGACAAAGCGGCATATGAGCGGGTTTTCTCGGGTTTCTCGGTGCTCCAGCTTCATTCCATGTATCTACCAGTGTCATCGCCTGCGGTGCCACACGTGGTAAAAGAGAGCGTTAAACATTACCAGAAAAAAGAATCTGATGTGTTCCATTCATATGACTTTCTCTATATCTCTGTAATAAATTATTTTTAATAAGCTTATGCTTCTATTTACTTCCTGCTAATCAAGAAAAAAAAAAAAAAAATAGCAGCAATTGTTTTATTTCTTGCTTCCTTGTAAGTAGAAGCGAAATAAGGGAGTATCATAGGTTAAAGAGATAGTCGAAAGCGGTTGCTATGTCACTGAAGTACCTTTGTTTGTATGGACACGAGTTCACAAAGTCCTGTATGAGAAAAATATAAGTTTTTATAGCTTAAACCAAAAACAAGGAATATCTCAGAAACAATATTCTCCACGAAAAAAATGTATAGGATATAAATTGTGTGTTTTAATGTGCTCTACATTTGTTGTGTGGTAAGTTTTTGTCCATCTCTTACGGTTTAGCAGTTATGCCAAATTCCGTAAAATTGACCCAGAATAAAGTAATCTTCAGAGGCTATTCCCAGAGAATTCAAAATATACATTTTATTTCTCATGGAAATATCTTTAATATACGATATTTTAATCAAAATCGTTAGTGCCATTTTTTTAGAAAATAAAAATTTTCGAAAAAGGTTCCATGTAAAGGGTAGTTTGGGGTGGGGGGATTTTTCTCAAAATCTTCATGCCGCATCCCTGGAAGATACTAAACTTAAATACCAAGCGTGGTATTTTACCGACTTTTCGTTTTTGAGTTATCGTGTTCACAGTCACACGGACACACACACACGGACCTTTTTCTGAAAATACTTTTTTTTGGATACAGGGGACCCTAAAACACATATTTCTGGTGAAATCTCGGTGTCGATTTTTTTTGGTGGAGTGCAATACCTTTTCTGTATACTATATACATGGCACGTATAGAGAAAGTAAAAGAAGACCAATTATATATTTAACTTTCAGTTTTTCGTTAAGAGGTCTGAGAGACGCCAAACATTATTTAGTTGTTATAATATCTGTAGGAACGCACCAACGCAATTGTCTGGATAGGTCATCTAACATTGCACCTTACTCGATTATTTGCTTCAGCGGCAACCTCATCTAGTTATTCAGTGCAAAAATTACTAATTACTAGGGCAAGGCATTTAATGAACTATAATTTGGTAAGAAATGCAAAGTAAAAAATCCGATGTGTTCCATTCACATCTCTGCAACAAAATATTGTTAAAAAGCTTATGCCTCTATTTACTTCATTCTAATCGAAAAAAAATTAAGAGAGAGAGTCTTATTACTTGCTTTCTTGCAAGTAGAAGCGTAAATAAGGGAGTACAATAGGTACGTTGCTGGTTGCTACGTGACTGAAGTTCCTTTGTTTGTATGGACAGGAGTTGACAAATTCCTGTATGAGAAAAGTATACGTTTTTTAAGGCTGAAACAAAAAACAAGGAATATCTAAAAAAACGATCAGCTTCACGAAAAAAATGCTTATAACATAAATTGTGTGTTTTAATGTGATCTACATTTTTTGTACCGTAAGCTTATGCCTATCTCTTACGGTTTACCAGTTACACAAAATTCCGTAAAATTCATCCAGAATAAAGTAGTCTTCAGAAGCTATTCCCAGAAAATTCAAGATAAACATTTTATTCGTGAGCTTAATATCTTTAATACCTACAGGATATTTTAATCAAAATCGTTAGAGCCATTTTTTAGGAAATCAAAATTTTCGAAAAAAGTTCCATGCAAAGGGTAGCTGGGGGTGGGAAGATTTTATTCATAATCTTCGTGCTGTATCCTTTGAAAATACCAAACTTAAATACCAAGTTTGGTTTTTAACGGGTTTTTCGTTTTGAGCTATGCTGTACACAGATACACATACACGGACCTTTTTCTGAAAAGGCTTTTTCTGGACTCAGGGGCTTCTAAAATATGTATTACCGGTGAAATCTCGATATCGAATTTTTGGGTGGAATACAATACTTCCTCTATACACTATGTAGATGGTACGTATATAGAATGTAAAAATAGTTCCTCTTAATTTGCTGAAAGAAGTGAAATAATTTAACACCAATAAATATCCCTTGTCCATCCATCCATCCATCCATCCATCCATCCATCCATCCATCCATCCATCCATCCATCCATCCATCCATCCATCCGTCCGTCCATCCATCCATCCATCCATCCATCTATCTCTTGAAATATAAGATCCAATGAAACATTGTACCATTGTTGAGCGCGCCATTCGATCTAAAGGTCATTATTACGCGGATTATTCGTTCTAAAGGACGGCAAATAGCTGTAAGAATCCAGGGAGTTATGTCTGCTCTCACAGCATGGCCCACCAATTACATATATAAATGGTCAGATTGTTTACTTGGGTATCATTCGACACGTTTTTAAGGTACATTTACCAACTTTTCTAGTTTACTTACATCGCAAGCATTTAGAATTTTATTCCTTGAACGCAAACCTTTACTTATAAAACTGCAAGTAAAAGCAAATATTTCTTTTTATTCACTTCACCCTTGATTCTTTCTATGGACAGAAGTAGAGGATAGAACTATTATACGCTCGGCCGGAGCTTTGAGTTTTGTCAGATCATCAAATGTTGAATTTTTCATTTTTATATCCCTAGAAACCTACATTTTGCTTAATGGTGTGACTTCATAAGAAAGTAAATATATTTTATGAAATAAAACATTCTCCCAGCGAAGGAAAATTGTTCACAGAAGATTAATTTCGCCTCCAGGGCCACCACTTAAAACCAAATCTGCATGTATGTAGCCTTGCCCATACATTTGTCAACACAGAAGACCTGTCCCTGGCTCACCTTTCCCTTATATGTGCTGCCTCCATAATCATCTTCCTTGTTTTATGTGAGGTAAAATATTTAAAACGACTTCCCAGCCAAGAATACTCATCCTTTACTTTTAAAACGCGTCTGGTTATTGTAATAATCTCGTATACTGCCTTATTTAGGGACGTTAACTGTTCCAGGGGGCTTTATATTGAGTCGATTTTGTTTCTCTTCGGTTTTGTGTACCTCGTGACAATTTTATGTGCTGATGCTCTGCTTAGCAATTTTATGCAGCGATTTTTTTTTAACTCTACTGCCCAAGTGGTCTCATTTTAAATGAATAATAGCATTTCAATTCTTCGGCAAAATAAACTCCAAGAGACTCCACCCTCCATACAACATTTCGGTTGTGGTGTAATGGTTTAGGTCAGTGATAGCAAAATAGCGGCCCGCGGGCCTAATTCGGCCCGCGAGTATCTTTGATATGACCCGCCAATAAATATATGATTTATTGCTTTTTACTTTCTCTATACCTGCTATGTATATAGTGTATAGAGAAGGTATTGCACTCCACCAAAAAATTCGATACCGAGATTTCACCGGAAATATTTACTTTAGGGTCCCCTGTATCCAAAAAAAGTATTTTCAGAAAAAGGTCCGTATGTGTGTCCGTGTGTCCGTGAACACGATAACTCAAAAACGAAAAGTCGGTAAAATATCAAACTTGGTATTTAAGTTCAATATCTTCCAGGGATGCGACACGAAGATTTTGAGAAAAATCCCCCCACCCTAAACTACCCTTTACATGGAACTTTTTTCGAAAATTTTGATTTTCTAAAAAATGGCTCTAGCGATTTTGATTAAAATATCGTATATTAAAGATATTTACATGACAAATAAAATCTATATTTTGAATTTTCTGGGAATAGCCTCTGACGACTACTTTATTCTCGGACAATTTTACGGAATTTTGCATAACTGCTAAACCGTAAGAGATGGACAAAAACTTACCACCCAACAAATGTAGAGCACCTTAAAACACACAATTTATGTTATATGCATTTTTTTCGTGGAGTTGATTGTTTTTGAGATATTCCTTGTTTTTTTTTTTCAGCTATAAAGACTTATACTTTTCTCATACAGGACTTTGTGAACTCGTGTCCATGCAAACAAAGGAACTTCAGTCGCAGAGCAACCAGCTTTTGACTATCACTTTAACCTATGGTACCCCCTTATTTCGTTTCTACTAACAAGGAAGCAAGTAATAAGACTATTTCTGCTAATTTTTGCTCCATTAGCTGAAGTAAATAGAATAATTTGTTGCTGTGATATAGAGAAAGGCATGTGAATGGGACACATCAGATTTTTTTTAACTTCCTGCATAGATCTTATTTTAGAATTTTGAGGTAGATTTCAAGATTTTGAAGTATTGCGATCACAGATGGAACGTTTCAACAATGGCATGAGATGTTAAGTAGAGTGCCGGCCCGGGGATTTATAGTTAGAACTATGTGAGCTTCAATTTGATTCATCTCTTCAAACAACAGAGGCAACTGGTGTTGAATTTTGGAAAATCATTTCAAAGGAACATTTTCCACATCTTAGAAACTTACTTCCATATTTGGTGGTACTTACATATGTGAAACTGTCTTCTCTGCTATAAAACTAGTGAAATCAAAGTCCAGAAACAGATTAACTGATTCAATGTTACCTCATATTCTTAACATTGTAATATCAGAACTGGAAGTGGATTTCAAATCTTTTGAAAAAGATTTTGACAAATCTCATTGTTCTTAGTAAAAAGCAATGCTTGCTTCTTCACTGTGCATGTAATAATATTAAAAATAATATGCTATTAAGTTGCCATTGCTGTTATTTTATTTTTAATATAGTAATACTATTAATTTTCCTGGCCCTCAAGTAAGGTCCTTAACGAATTCTGGCCCTCAGTGCATTACTAATTGGCCATCACTGGTTTAGGTAATACATACACTAGCCAGACTGGTGTTTTAAACTTCCTACGCTGTTACCTACATGAGTAGTCTTGCTCAGTTAAATGTGACCAAATATTGTGAAAAATTAAAACTATTATTCTTTTCATAACTAATATAATGACAGCTCCAACTTTTATCAATCAATACGCGAGCAATTTGTGACGAGCAAATTTATCTAGGGAAAAGTTGTAGCTTTAATAAGACTATTTCATGAATAAAATAACAATAATTAGCCTATATGGATCCAAAGAATAATATTCCTAAAATCCCATTTGTCTTGACCTACATTTGCACCGAAATCACTGCAACTTGATGTCCATATCATAAATCGTGGCCTCGTTGCTTACAGAATTCGTTGAACTGGTTCCACACACTCGCTCTTGTTTTTAGTATTCTGCAGCTTTGAGTTTTCAATTAATATGGCTATTTCAGTGATAGATCTTTCCTCAAAACATTTTGGAACTTGCCATTATGTACGGAAATATCACTGCACACCAATACTATTATTATAAGACGAACATTCGTTCAGGGAGGAAACAAATGAACGTGGGTGCGATAAAAAACCCCGGTTAAAATGCAGAAATAATGAGTTCCGATTTGTTGGGATTTTACGCTTCAATGTACTGGGTTGGCCATGTGTCATGAACGAAATAGTCATAATAGAAAAATCTTGTGTGTTACACTCACATGACTTTCTCTAGCTGTTCTACAAACTTCTTTCTTTCTATCCATGCTAATCGAGATAAACATTAGCACAATGTTCTTATTACTTAATTCCTTGGAAATAGAAGGGAACTAAGGGAATGCACTAGGCTAAAGTGCTAGTCAAATGTTTTAAAAACTGTCGTTATGCGATTGTTATTGTAATTAGCTCCTCTGCTTGGCCAGGAGTAGAACAAAAGAAAACTAGACACTTCCTGTTTGCGAAAAATAAAATACTTTACAATTGAAACCAATAACGAGAAATATCTCGGAAACGGTTACCTCCACAACAAAAATGTAAATGACATAAATCGTGTATTTTAACGAGATCTACATTTTTTGTGCAGTAAGATTTTGTATATCTCTTACCGTTTAACAGTTAAGCAAAATTTGGCAAAATTCATCCAGAATAAAGAGGTCTTCAGAGGTTATTTCCAGAAAATTCAAGATAAATATTTTATTTGGGATGAAAACAACTTTAATATACGGGATTTTAATAAAAATCGTTAGAGCCATTTTTGAGAAAATAAAACTTTTCGAAAATTTTTCTATATAAAGGGTAGTTTGTGGTGGGGGGATTTTCTTGAAAATGTGTGGTATCCTTGGAAGATACTAAATCTAAATACCAGGTTCTGTATTTAATGGTTTTTTCGTTTTTGAGCTACCTATCCACACACGCGCGGACCTTTTTCTATATATGCTTTTTTCGGACTTAGATGCCCCAAAACATATATCTCCGGTGAAATCCCGGTGTCAAATTTTGAGTGGAATAGAATACGTTCTCTATCCGTAATGTACATTGTACATACGGGCCAGAGAAAGTAAAAATGTGAAAGCTTTAACTTGGCACATATAAACTACCAGTTAACTTAAACTATAGATCGAACATGGAGAGCTCGAAAGTAGTGGAATGGAACACTTTTGTCCCACTTAGCAGATAGTAGTCACCCGGCGCCAAAACACGAATGCCAACAAAGTCGCCACTGGCTACGAAGTTGAAAATGCCGGTCCCCGTGGCCGCGCTCGCTAAAGTGTCTCGCTTTGGTGCTTCGCGGCGCACGGGATCGTGGGTTCAAGTCCCGCCTTGGGCATGGGTGTTTCTGTGTTTGTAAATGTGTATGTGTTTGTGTATGTATATGTAAAAAGGAAAAACGAATAGGTCAACTAAGAAAATTTAGACTCTAGAAAAAAGAGGTTAAAAAAAAAAAAAAAAAGTTGCCAGTGGCGTATATGGTAATGTCAGTTGTCTTAAATTGAAACTATTTTATATCCTATATGTTTTCATATGTTTCATGTATCCTAGGAAATAACAAAAATGAGTCTTTATTCCACCATTTCATTGTTTTTAACTCTTTTGACAGCTCCCCATTGTTTAAATAATAAACATTCCTTGTCATATAAGTCCCTCGACATAACGGGTAACAACTAAGTGCAGCTTTTTCAGCATAATCTAAAACTTTATTGATTTATTTGGTGCAGTTGAAACAAGCAGAATTGAAACTGTTTATTCCGGCCGGGTTAAGCAGCAAGGAACTAACAAAACACTACCTAGGTCACGACTAAAATTCAATTCCTCGTAATGACGCCTCTAATAACTATAAGAATATTTCAGTTAATATTAGGATAGGATAAAACGTCCGTTTAAGCTACTTATAATATACAGGCCGTTTCAAAACGACACCAAACGAAGATAGCAGTCGATTAGCTTACACCTTGACTTGTCCGAAACTTGATGTCGCAATTTTCAAATTTTCTATTTAAAGTTTTATGTGTTAAAAATCGCACGCATTTGGGATTAGGCAGCGAAGGAACAACGGTTGTCATACGCCACATCCACATGCTACGTTTTCCATTACTAAGGTGACCTGTGCCGCGCCGGCGTGTCTATCAAATCACGCCTACACCACGCGACTGGGACTTTCGCTACCACCCGGCATTTCTCTTGGAGTGGGCCAGGCACATGCCATTTGGTTATGCACGACTGTCTAATCCATTATGATTTTATGACAGTTTTTGTATGTGCTGAATATAAAGCTGAAAATTATGTTCTCGTATCACGTTCGTTTGGTGTCGATTTGAAACACCGTGTATATACCTATTATTCACAAATTCTAACATTCCTACTGGAAAACAAACGATAAACATATTATGAATATAAGATCGTACACATTAGTTTTAAACTCAGGATCAAAATTTCTGGTGCTAAAATAGATAAAAGCGCACACCACTTACAAGATATTATTCACACTTGTACTAAGAGTACTGAAAAACAAATTACAATGCTAACGAACATTTATGCACATTCAAAGTGTTGAAAACACGTGGAGATATAGGAGGTGGTCCAACTGCCCGCATTTGACGTGTGCAGATTTCCCTTGGTGCATTAAAACAGTTGCAGAACTCAAAGGGGATATTTCAAATTAAAAGCGATAAGTGGTGAACTGGCTGAGCGACCTTGCTTATAAGCGGAGACGATAAGCGAACCGCCCTCATTGAAAGCAGTAAAACGAAGGTCGTCCTCTGCTCGGTTTTAACTTGAAATAACCCCATTGAGTTCTGCAACTCTGCCACCTGGTACAGTAGTTGGAAAATTCTAAATATTAATACTAAAACACAACTTCGTTGTTTGAAAGTGCGGTTCCTAGCCACGTCTTCAGTTCAGGGAAAAGGTGAAAGTCGCTGGGTGCCAGGTCAGGACTGTACGGCGGATGATCGAAAATGTCCCATTGAAATTGTTCAAGGAGCCGATGGGCTGTGCCAGCAGTGTGTGGACGAGCGTTGTCATGGATCAACACAATTCCTGAAGTCAGCATTCATCTTCGTTTGTTTTGAATGGCTCTCCGCAAACGTCGTAAAGTACGAAGATCTTCAAAACAACGTCTATGCTTATTTGAAATCATTGGCGGTAGCTTTTTTTTGAAGCGGGTATTGCAAAACTTGTGCACAGGTGTGACAAATGTCTCAATCTTTTCGGCGTTTATCTTGAAAAGTAACTATAAGTGTACGAAACTTTTAGTAATAAAATAATTGTTTTCTATGACCTTGTCTTTTATTTATAGTCTATCGGAGATTGAAAATGCACTGTATTCTACCTAAATATTTGAAGTCAAGATTTCACCGGAAATATATGTTTTCAGCATATGTGCTAAAACAAAAAAGCATTTTAAAAAAAAGGAGCAAAAACATAAACTTGTTCATGTTCATCTTCCAAGGATGCAACATGAAGATTTTCAAGAAAACTCCACCATTACAAACTACCCTTTACATGAAAGACTTTTCAAAATGTTTGGATTTCTCAAAGTTGTTCAATTATTATGTTTAAATGAAATGTATATCTTGAATTTTCTGGGAATAGCCTCGAAGATCTCTTTATTTTTAGGTGACTTTTATAACTGGTAAATCGTAAGAGATAGACAATATTTATTGTGTGAAATTATCCATTTCTAAGATATTGCTTATTATTGCTTTCAATTTTAAAATACATAAAACTTTTTTCAAATGACAATTCCTTATTCGTTTTATATCTCTTTTAATTTACTACTGGTCAGGCAAAGAGAGCTAACAGCTTTTAAAACATTTGACAATCGCTTTAATCTAGCGTATTCACTTATTTCATTCTGCTTATAAAGAACTACGTAGTAAGATTATGTTTACCTTTTTAGCTCGATGTAGATAATAGGATAATGTTTTTAAGAGTAATTAGTTTGGAGAACAGTTAAAGAAGGTAATGTGAGTGGAACCCTTTCAGATTTTTTTTTTCTCGTGGTCGTGCAAAGAGCATGGAATATCAGAGTGATCACGTGCGGTCCGAGCAATGCATTAAAATATATAATGTTGTAATATCAAACAATGTTTGGCCATATTGGGCTATTCCATGATTGAAATGACTTATCTCTATAATTACATAGAAACTATGGTATGTTAATGCTGTGTTCCGGACACGGAGGTATAGTTGTCCTAATGGATGTACAACCAACAGTAGTTTCTCCGCGAACGTGATGGACGGGAGATGCTCATTTGTTATTCAACCCATGTATACATTTGTTCTGCTCACGTAACGGGAGATTCGCATGCACAGGGGTGCCAACATCTGCTCAGCTAGGCAACACATCTTTCTCCAGAGTGTAACATTACTGCTTATTTGATTCTATAGGTCCAGGTTAAGTGTGTACCTTCCTTGTAATAAAACCAAATCTAGTGTTTTATTTGTATGCTTAATTCTTCTCAAAACTATTCAGACTATTTTTCAAAAGATTTTTTTTTCTTTTAAATACATATATTTTTATTTTCTCTACACGTACTATAAACATAGTGTATAGAGAAGGTATTGTACTGCACCTAAAAGATTCGATACCGAGATTTCACCGGAAATATATATTTTGAGACACCCCGAATCCAATATATATATTTATAAAAAGGTCTATGTGTATGTCAGTGGACAACATAGTTCAAAAACCAAAAGATCGTTACTTGGAGCGACACGAAGATTTTAAAGAAAGTCATCCCACCCCAAACTACCCTTTACATGGAAAAACTTTTGAAAATTTTGTTTAACGATTTTGATTAAAATACCATACATTAAGGTTACTCACTACACAAAAAGAATGTGTCTCTTTCATTTTCTTGGAATAGCTTCTGAAGAGCACTTATTATGGTTGATTTTTTGCAGAATTTATCAGACGTAAGAGATAGACAAAAGGTGACTACACAAAAAATGTAGATCTAGTTAAAAAACTAAATTTATGTCATATACTTTTTTGTTGAAGAATTATTCGTTTCTGAGATACTCATTGTTATTGGCTTCAAGTTTAAAACAGGAAGTGTCCGTTTTTCTTTTGTTCTACTCCTGGCCAAGCAAAGCAGCCAATTTCAATGACAATCGCATGACGAAAGCTATTAAAACAGTTGAGTAACGGTTTGCGTAGCGCATTCCTTTAGTTCCCTTCTAATTATAAGTAATAAGAGCATTCTGCTATTGCTTATCTCGATTAGCATGGTGTAGAAAGAGGAATAATATTTTATAAGAAGTCTATTTGTAGAACAATTAGAGAAAGTCTTGAGGGTGTAACACATCCAAATTTTTTTGTCCCATTTACACTGCCCCATTTAACTGCATTATGCTATAGCCAGTATTTCCCTGTGGAATACATTATCTATCAGCAATGGTGTTTACTCGTGTACTAATATCGTTGGTTTTCTATATACCGTTTTTATTTTAATCATTAGATCACACGCGCATTTATACTTCCAGGCTCTAGGGAGAATAGGGAATAATCTGGGCTAGAATCCTATCGCCCAGTAGGTAATTGAACTCGGGACCCCTCGTACAGCTATATACTTCTTGTTAATCAAAATATACTTTCATTCCACATTTCGTTATAATACAAAAGGTATATCTTAGGCTAAACCGGTCGATTTTAAAAAAAAAAAAAACAGATAGTTTACTGATGACTCTCTTTTGCACGAAAACGAGAAAACAGATATAGTTGCAAATTCCAAACAACAAGAAAGAATATCTCAGAAATGTTTAGCTCCACAAACAAGTTTAGTTTGCATAAATTATGTGCTTTAACCAGATATAAGCTGTTTGTATACCTTATAAGATTTTGTCTCTCTCTTAGGGTTTACCAATTTATTCAGAATGAAGGGATCTTTACAAATTATTCCCAGAAAATGTAAGAATAATGTTATTTGCTATGTAAATATCTTTAAAAACCAAAAGACCGCAAGTTATCATATGTGGTATTTAATTAGTAGGACCTTCTAAGGATACAACACGAAGATTTTAAAGAAACCCCCCACCTTAAACTACCCTTTACATTGAAAATGTTTGGAAAATTTTGTTTTTCTAAAACATTGCTCTAACAATTTTGATTAAAATATGGAATATCTCTGAAATCGTTAACTCTGTTAACTCTACCCCCTCCCCCAAAAGTGTATAATATAACTTGTGTAGTAACCTTTTGTCTCTTACGGTTTATTACAAGCACAAATCATTCAAAATGAGCAGGACCCAGTGCCTATTCCCAACATTTCTAGATATGCATTTTATTTGTCATGTAATTATCTCCAATACATGACATTTTAATTAAAATAGCTACAAACATTTTTGGGAAAATAAAACTTTTGAAAATCTTTGCATGTAATGGGTAAATTGAGGATAGGGTAATTTTCTTGAAAATCTTCGTGGTATATCCTTGTAAGATGCTTAAATTACAAGTTCGCTATTTAACCGACTTTTGTTTCTTGAATTATCGTGTTCACAGACACACGCATGTACACAGAGACCTTTTTCTCAGGAGCCCTCTAAGCATGTGTTTCGGTATCGAAATTTTGGGTGGAATGCAATACTTTTCCTATATACGCGCTAGAGATAGTAAAAAGAGAAACGTAACCATTCTATTCCGGCAACCAAGATTCTATCTCACTCTACGGAATGCTGGGCTACCTTCAGAGTTGGACCTTTAATGAAGTTGGACAGGAAAATATCAAAGCCAGAGTAATAATAAATTTGTACATCCCTCCTTTAAATACGATACATGCGTCCAACAAGAGGCTCATAGGAGAAGAATAATTACACGTGTTTCTCCTCTCATTTGTTTTTATCTGTTTGGATCGCAGGCGTTACGTTACACACTCGTAAACGTTCTTCTCCCTTCTCTGGATCCGAAACTAGGTAAATCGAATTTAAAATTAGTTTCGCCCTTTTAAATTAAATGTACCTATTCATCTACACGTGGTGTTTTTGTCAAGACTCTCCACTTATCGGATGCGGCGAATCTCATGATGTAAATTGTTACAGTCCGAAGTCATTAAGCGGCATCAGGCCCTTTTGATTTCAATGATAGCAATTTTCTTGAAAACACTGTAGCAAATTTATTCGTTAAGATGTAACCGCTTTGACTAATACAGATCTGCGCTGTTTGTTGCCTACCTTCTTTGATTATTATTCTCTTCTTTGTTAACAGGTTACTTATTTATATGCCTTTTTACTTTCTCTAGCCCCGTATGTACAATATACATAGGGATAGAGAAGTATTGTATTCCACCCAAAAATTCGATACCGAGATTTCACCGCAAATTCATGTTGTAGGACCCCCTGGATAAAAAAAAAGCATTTTTAGAAAAAGGTCCGTGTGTGTCTGTGTGACTTTGAACACGATAACTCAAAAACGAAAAGTAGCTAAAATACCAAACTTGGTATTTAAGTTTAGTATCTTCCAGGGATGCGACAGGAAGATTTAGAGAAAAATCCCCC
The DNA here is from genome assembly GCA_030762935.1 of Hymenopus coronatus. Lineage (NCBI taxonomy): Eukaryota > Metazoa > Arthropoda > Insecta > Mantodea > Hymenopodidae > Hymenopus > Hymenopus coronatus. Next base: position 18,610,653 of record CM060887.1, on the reverse strand, counting down.
TATCCCTAACTACCCTTTACATGGAACTTTTTTCGAAAATTTTGATTTTCTTAAAAATGGCTCTTAACAATTTTGATTAAAATATCGTATATTAAAGATATTTACCTGAAAAATAAAATGTATATCATGACTTTTCTGAGAATAGCTTCTAAAGACCTGTCTATTCTGGATGAATTTTGTTTAATTTGGCATAACTAGTAAACCGTAAGAGATAGACAAAAACTTACCATACAAAAAAAAAGTAGGTCTTGATAAAATACACGTTGCGTCATACATATTTTTCTCGTGGAGCTTACCGTTTTCGAGGTATTCATTGTTATTAGTTTCAGTTGTGAAGTACTTCTACTTTTCTCAGGCGGGAGTGTGCGGTTTTCTTTTGTTCTACTCCTGGCCAAGAAAGAATCGATTTGCAATGACAGTCGCATAACGATAGCTTTTAAAACATTTGACTATGGGTTCAGCCTAGTGTATTCCCTTATTTTCTTCCTACTTATAAGGAACTAAGTAATAAGAACATTGTGCTGAATACCTCGATTAACAAGGTGCAGAAAGAAGAATAATCTTATGTAAGAAGTTTGTAGAACACCTAGAGAAAGTCATGTGAGTGTAACATATAACATTTTTTTCTATATTTCGAACATAGTGCATATCAAGATTTCACAGGACATAAACGCTGTAGGGCTCCGTATATCCAAAAAAGCATTATTAGAATCTGGTCCGTAAACTAGTTTGAATTGTATTTATGCTGTGGTTCTCAGCGTTTGATTCTTATTGGGCGTGAATGGGGTGCAGTGCTGGAGGGTGAGACGTGATCAGCGCCTCGAGTCCCTCCCGGTCGATTGATGCGGGCTTCTCAATCTGGAGCCGCTACTTCTAAATTAAGTAGCTTCCGAATTGGCTCCTAAGGGACCTCATGAGGCTGAGTGCACCCCGGACCAGGTCTCCCAACGGGGGAAAATTCCCCCACGCTGGTACCGGGACTCCAACCCAGGTCTCCCGCTTGGCAAACAGCCGCGCTACCACCGTGCTAAGGAGGCGACCAGGTGCCACCAACTCCCAAAGAAACGAATTCGTTGGATTATTATTATTATTATTATTATAATTATTATTATTATAATTATTATTATTATAATTATTATTATTATAATTATTATTATTATAATTATTATAATTATAATTATTATTATTATAATTATTATTATTATAATTATTATTATTATAATTATTATTATAATTATTATTATTATAATTATTATTATTATTATTATTATTATTATTATTATTATTATTATTATTAACTCTTTCCACCCCATACCATCTGCACGGGTTTAAGTTGTATTTTAGTTTTTTGTTTCTTTGTTTTTGTGCAACTGCTGACATTTGAAAAACTGGCGTTTGATTAAAATATTTAAGATATTAAATGGCAAATAAAATGTATATCCTGAATTCTTTGGGAATAACCCCTAAAGTGCTCTTCATTCTGAATGACATGTATATAACTGGTAAACTGTAAGAAATAGACAATAAGTTACTATATAAGAAATGTAGATATCATCAGTACATACAACTAATATCATATACATTTTCGTACAATTAACGATTTCCGAGATATTCTCTGTTATTGCTTTCAGTTTTAAAATATTTAAACTTTTGTCAAACTGGAAGTCATTGTTACACATCTGTTTTGCTTTTCTCCTGGCCATGACAATCGCAGAGCGGCAGCTTTTAAAATATTTGACTGTCGCTTTAGCCTAGTATAAGTCTTATTCCCCTTCTGCTTATAACTAAGTAATAAGACCATTTAGCTTGATTAACGATTAATACTTTTTGTAAAAATAGTTTTTTTTTTGTTTTTTTTGCGGAACACAGAGAAAGCCGTGTGTATAAGTGACATAAGAGTTCTTTTCTATAAATTTCAAATGATCGCATTAATTCTAAAGTACATCCACATAATCTAAAATGTAATTCAGATACTCTCATATGTGTACTTGTCAACGCTTGGCCACGTAAAGAAGTGGATTTCAATCCGATAGCAACCAGATTTTAAAACATTTGTCTGTTTAGTCTAGTGTATTCCAATGTACACAAGGATAGAGAAGGTATTCTATTGCAGCAAAAAATTCTATACCGAGATTTCTATGGAGATATATGCTGTGGGTCCCCCTGAATCCACAAAAACGCATTTTTGGAAAGAGGTCCGTGTGTGTGTGTGTGTGTGTGTGTGTGTGTGTGTGTGTGTGTGTCTCTCTCTCTCTCTCTCTCTCTCTCTCTCTCTCTTGGACAGAATTGCTCAAAAACGAAAAATTCCGTTAAATACCAAACTTGGTATTTAAGTTCAGCATCTTCCAAGAATGTGACACGAAAATTTTCAAAAATGCCATCACCCCCAACAACCCTTTACTTCGAAAATTTTGATTTTCTCAAGAATGGCTGTAATGATTTTATTTAAAATCTCTTATATTTAAGACATTTACATGACAAATATCTTGAGTTTTCTGAAGACCCATATTCTGTATGAACTTTTTTTTTTTAATTTTGCATAATTACTAAACCGTAAGAAATAGACAAAAACTTATTACACAAAAAATGTAGAGCTCCTCAAAACACACAATTTATGTCATATACATTTTTTTCCTGAAGTTGAAAACCAAGATATTCGTTGTTATCAGTTTTAGTTTTATATCACTTAACTTTACTCATACAAGCAACGCATAGAATCGGATTTCAATCCCATAGCAACCACATTTTAAAACATTTGACTGTCGGTTAAGCTTAGTGCATTCCCTAATTTCCCTTCTATTTATAAGGAACTAAGTAATAAGACAGTTTCTGATAGTGTTTATCTCGATTAGGATGAAGTGCATAGAAGAATAAGCTTATTAAGAATAATTTGTTACAGAGATGCAGAGAAAGTCATGTGAATGGAAAACACATTAGATTTTTTTGTTTACATGGTTCATTCTCAATGGTTCCATTGCAATACATATTTTCTATATAGTTTTTACTTTCTCTATACGCGCTATGTATATAGTGTATAGAGAAAGTATTGCACTCCACCCAAAAATTCGATACGGAGATTTCAACGGAAATATATGTTTTAGGGTCCCCAATATGCAAACAAAGCATTTTCACAAAATGGTCCGTGTGTCCGTGTGTCTGTGAACACGATAATTCAAAAACGAAAAGTCGGTAAAATACCAAACTTGGTATTTAAGTTTAGTATCTTCCAGGGTTGCGACACGAAGATTTTGAGAAAAATCCCCCCACCCCCAACTACCCTTTACATGGAACATTTTTCGAAAATTTTGATTTTCCCAAAAATGGCTCTAACGATTTTGACTAAAATTTCGTATATTAAACATATTTACCTGAAAAATAAAATGCATATCTTGAATTTTTTAGGAATAGCCTCTGAAGAGTAGTTTACTCTGGATGCATTTTACGGAATTTTGAATAACTGCTAAACCGTAAGAGATGGACAAAAACTTACAACAAAAAACATGTAGAGCACGTTAAAACACACAATTTGTGTTATATAAATTTTTTTCGTGGAGTTCGTCGTTTTTGAGACATTCCTTATTTTTGGTTTCTGCTATGAAAAACATATTTTTCTCGTACAGGAACTTGTCAACTCCGATCCATATAAACAAAGGAACTTCATTGACATAGTAACTAGCTTTTGACTATCACTTTAACCTATGGTAGTCCCTTATTTTGCTTCTACTTACAAGGAAGCAAGTAATAAGACTATTTCTGATAATTTTTTCTGATTAGCATAAAGTAAATAGAAGTATAAGCTTTTTAAGAATAATTTGTTGCAGGGATATAGAGAAAGTCATGTGAATGGTACACATCAGATTTTTAAGGTTATGTTATGCTTGCATTTAATTTTCGTTGTGCAAGTAGACAGTAGGCACCTTGATATCTTTGATACAACGTTCCTCCTCCACCTCCGCCTCTCAAGCTATGAAAATAGCGACGAGAGGAAATACAGGAAGAGGGATATTACAAGGATCTTACAGCTTATGATGTAGTAAGTTATGGAGATATGTCTAATGTAATAATTACACTGTGCGCTACGAACCGAACACGAGGTGGGAAGTTCACTGATCATTGAAGGCTACATGAAACCATGATAAATTTACAAAGCGATAATGCCAGACCACGAAACTAAGAGAAGAAAGCCCACATGAGGAAAAGATAAGCTTAAAAACCCTCTACCGAAGGCACATGGTGAATTTGGGCCTAAAATACACTTTTTGTTACTTCTTTATTACTGAAGAAAATCGTAAATAATGGTTCGTGAGTAAATATCGTAGAAGAAGGCATGATTAAGAACAGCTTCAATCATAGCGATTGACTTGTAAGCTCTAAATTAAGAGACTGAAGTGCTTATTTCTTTAAATTACCTTGGGTGCTAACAAGGTACTTGTTGTAGATGTAATTCTTTGTAAAAGCGTTAAGTTTTTTACCAGGAAAAACTATTCATCTTAAGTGAATTGCTGATTTCAGCTTGTTTTGCTCTCACAGATGGCTGGACATCATGAAAGTGATTTCAGCTTGTCTGACCAAAATATTTTTGATTAACCACACCTTTTCAGAGTAATTTTTGATGTCGCAACGCATTCTCAATTAGGTGGCACGCTAATGTGAAATCTAATTTAGTGGTAAAGATAGGAAACACTCAGCCAGTTACGTACATGACTATGATAGACATATTAATACTTACAGGTGACCAGGATCTCATATAGCGAGGTTTAAACCTACAAGATACGAGGGTCAACTGATAAGTCCCGGGCATTTCAATGAAAACAGCATTTCATTTTTTTTTTTTTTGCTTTGCTTTATTTATCAGCATAATCTCCAGAAAGGCTAATGCATTTGTCATATCAGTGTTCTCATTTAATTAAACCATCAATGACCTCTTCGTTGCTATAAAATCTTCATCCTCCAAAATTTTTTTTGAGGTTTTGGAACAGGTGATACCCACTGGGTGCTAGATCTGGTGAATAGAGTGGATGTTCAAGCAATTCCAACTTTAATTCGCACATTTTTCCAATTGCAATGACTGAACGATGAGCCGGAGCAGTGTCGTTATAAAACAATGTACATTTCTCTTTATGCCAAATGAGATCTTTTTCTTTTCACCTCATCCCTCAAACGTTACAGTAAGCTTGCGTAGTAGTCACCAGTGATACTTTTACCCTTTTCCAAGTAATCAATAAAAATAATTCCGTGTGCAACCCAGAAAACACTCGCCATAACCTTGTTAGCTGAGAAAATTTACTTTGCCTTTTTTGGCGTAGATTCGCCTGGCGTAATCCACTGTTTTGACTGTAATTTACTTTCTGGAGTGTAGTGATGTATTCAAGCTTCATCCATGGTAATAAGCCGTCTTTTCTTTGCAACTTTGTGGCTCCCATCTTGTACACACCTTGTGAAAGCCCAAAACATTACTTAAAATATTACTTGCACATGCTTTTGTTATGTTTACAGCCTCTGTTATCTAAAAAAACTTTAATCTGCGGTCTTCCAGTACTAAAGAATATATTTTTTCAATGATCCTTGGAGTTGTCACTTCTATAGGGCGTCCAGAGCGAGGCTCATTACTAGTTCTTGTACGTCCCATTTTAAACTCTGCAACCCACCTTTTAATCATTGAAAATTAATATAAATTGAAGTCTTTCAATGCGCTGCCCATTTCCTCCTTGATTTCTTTAGGCGTTAATGGAAGTATTTAATTACTGCTCGTTTTTCCAAATCCTCCATTTTTGTGAAAACTCTAAAATTGTCTTGTTTAAAATGCTGTCATTCGAAAACTAAACAAGCTATTGACCTGTAACTATGGATACAAGCTAGTCTAGATGCTACCGTCTAACTTGCCTAGTGGTGCCATATCTGTGTGAGGCCTGGGACTTATCATAAATAGATGTTTTCATCGCTTTACATTCTATTTGAAGGACGATATTTACTCTAATGTAAAAAAGACACCCTAGTAACATTTTTTGAGTAGTTTACGATCTCATTTCAGATCGCAAACTTAATTTTTAGGAATCCACGCGCAAGGAAGTGCATTAACCATAAAATGCAGACGTAAAGTAATTTTGTTCCAACTTTAAATTCGCCAAAATAATTCACGATATGGCGTGATGACGGTACGGTTATAGTAATCCGTGACCAACCGTGTTGTTCTGTGAGCATTTTGAGAAAATGGCAGATTTTGAGAATTGTAATATCCTTAGAGCTGCGAAAGAAGCAGAATCAAATTTATTACATGCTAAATAACGAAAAGTTTGAGGTATAATATGTGACATTTATGAAGTGGTGCTTAGAAAATAATATAAATATATACGATGAGAAACGCACACTATCCTAACCCTTAGTGAATGGCTCAAACTTAACCTCAAAGTTATATCATCTTTCGTTGCTTTTCTTTTAATTTCAGAAAATTCTCGTAGAAAAAAACATTGTATTATACGCGAGCGTAAATTTCTTTTTGATTCTCGCATGGTTGTGAAACTCGACCGTGTCTCGTTTCACAATATTCCCGCTTGAATCATAAACCATATCTTTACGCTCTTACGTCATAAATAACTATTACAGCTCTTGTTCACTTTTTTTCGACTTATATTAATTACTATTTTACTTTCACCACTTCTCTTTATTTTTTTTTTAGCGTAACTTATGTTCGACGCGAGGCATCATGGGAATATTTCTTCTTCTATCCTCGTATCATCTCATGTTGCCAACATTCACAATATGAAGATAGCGAAGACGCGGCATCGAACATCTTAAACGGGGGGTGGGGAAGTAAAGCGTTGCCCAGGGGTTCAGGATCCTCCTAAGCTGCAAAGCGTGGCCTTAAGCCGAATAAGCGAAGCCAAGGGATGTTTTCTAGAAGTAGTGAAGTGAAGCAGACGCGTCGAAAGACTGCGGATTCGGAGCGACGACAGGGCTTAGCCAAGGCTGATGTAATAGCCAATTATTTGAGGGCCTTATGCCATGAAGCGTTACCGAGGAAAATATCCCAGTATAATATATCATAGATATATTTACACATATGTCTTTTTCAACTAAATCGTATTATAAAAATCTGATGAGTTACATTCACATAAATCTCTCTACCACTCAATCGTTTCTTAGGAGTTTCTTACAAACTGTACTTCATTTCTAGTTCTATCTACTTTACTTAAATTGAGGTAAAGCTTTGCTTAGATAGCTCCAGTACACGATAGCTATGTGTACAAAGAGAATAACGATTGTCAAATTTTTCGCTATTTATACTGACCAAGCTAGCGCGAGAAATAACTAACATATAAGCCTAGTGAAACAATCAACGACTCGACTCATTATTCAAGACATACATTTTATTTGAGATTTAATATCTTTAATATACGGTATTGTACTCTAAATCGTTAGACCCATTTTCGAGAATAACAAAATTAAAAAAAAGGATCCATTTAAAAGGTAATTGGGATGGAGAAATTTTCTTGAAAATCGTGTCGCATCCTTGGAAAATAATAAATCTAAATAGCAAATTTGATATTTGACGGTCTTTTCGTTGTTTATCGCACGATAAATAATTTCAGTGTAAATTAAAATCATAACTTTAATCTATTTCTCTAATTAGGGACATCTTCCGATATATCTACAGAAATTAACATCACAAAACTTATAAATAATAAAGATATTCAATCTAATAATGAAGTTGTTAGATAATTCAATACGTTTTGAGTGCAAATTAAATGTTATGTATAACTACAATCTGCCCCCCCACACACACACACACACACGCGGACCTTTATGTAAAATTATTTGGGGAGGAGGGAGGGGGAGCACATAACATACATTTCCGGTGAACTCTGGTCAGCAAATTTTGGGTGGATTGCAATACCTTCTCTACCAGCTATATACATACTTAGCATGTAGAGAAAGTAAAAAGATATATTTTAGTATCAGAACAATGCAACAAAGATGCAGAAATAACCATATTAATTTTTAATCTACTTTCCGTTCATGTCGCTGGGAATTAAATTTCTTGCATTCTTAACTCCCATTTTATTTTCTCTACGTGTACTATGTACATAGTGTATAGAGAAAGTATTGTAATGCACCCAAAAATTCCTTATCGAGATTTCACCAGAAATATTTGTTTTTGAGACCCCTTTAATCCAAAAAAAAAAAAAATTTAGAAAAATGTCCGCGCGCACGCGGATGCATGTGTGTGTGTCTGTGAGCAGCATAGCTCAAAAACGAAAAGCTCGTTACATACCAAGCTTGGTATTTATGTTCAGTATCTTCCAAGGATGTGACAAGAAGATTTTCAAGAAAATTCCTTCACCCCTAACTACCCTTTACTTGGAAACCATTTTCGAAAATTTTTATTTTCTCAAAAATGACTCTAAAAATTTTGATTAAAATCGCTTATATTTAGGTATTTACATGATAAACAAAATGTGTATTTTGAGTTTCTGGGAATATCCTCTGAAGAGCTCTTTATTCTGGATGAATTAATTATGTAAACAAGAGCTTACTTAACAACAAATGTAGAGCTTATTAAAGCACACAAAATACTTTATATACATTATTTTATGCCGTGGAGTTGATCATTTTTATTTTCTCTACACGCACTATGTACATAGTGTATAGAGAAGATATTGCACTCCACCAAAAAATTTGATACCGAGATTTCACCGGAAATATATGTTTTAGGGTCCCCTGTATCCAAAAAAAGTATTTTCAGGAAAAAGTCCGTGTGTGTGTGTGTGTCTGTGAACACGATAACTCAAAAACGAAAAGTCGGTAAAATACCAAACTTGGTATTTTATTTAAGTTTAGTATCTTCCAGGGATGCGATACGAAGATTTTGAGAAAAATCCCCCCACCCCAAACTACCCGTCACATGAAACGTTTTTCGAAAATTTCGATTTTCTAAAAAATAGCTCTAACGATTTGCATTAAAATGACGTATATTAAAAATATTTACCTGACAAATAAAATGTATATTTTGAATTTTCTGGGAATAGCCTCTGAAGAGTAGTTTATTCTGGATGAATTTTACGGAATTTTGCATAACTGCTAAATCGTAAGAGATAAAAACTTACCACACACAAAATGTACAACACGTTAAAATACACAATTTATATTATACACGTTTCTTTTCGTGGAGTTGATTGTTTTTTATATATTCCTTATTTTTTGTTTCAGCTTTAAAAACTTATACCTTTCTCATACAGGAGTTTCTCAACTCCTACCATACAAATAAAGGAACATCAGTGACATAGCAACCAACTTTGACTATGAATTTAACCAATGGTACTTCCTTATTTCGCTTGTACTTACAAGGAAGCGAGTATGAAGACTATATCTGCTAATTTTTACTCGATTAGCATGAAGTAAATGGACGCACAAGCTTTTTAACAATAATTTGTTTCAGGGAAGTAGAGAAAGTCATGTGAATGGAATACATCAGATTATTTTTCTCGTGGAGTGGATAATTTTTTAGATATTCCTTGTTATTGGTTTCAATTATAAAATACGTATACGTTTCTCATTCGGGAATTTGTCCTGTCCGTACAAACAAAGGAACTTCAGCACATAGCAACCAGCTTTTGACCATCACTTCAACGCTTCTGCTTACAAGGAACCAAGAAATAAGACTATTTCTGTTATTTTTTTCTCGATTAGCGAGAAGTAAATAGAAGCATAACGTTTTTAACAATACTTTGTTGCAGAGATGTAGGGAAAGTCACGTGAATGGAATACACCAGATTTTTAAGCTCAACCGTCTTTCGCCATCAATGTCAATGTTAGTGAATCTGTTATCTCTTCATCGTCGGATAGAGTTTGGATAATCTGATATAGGACAGGTTGAGTTTGATTTCCATAAGACAATCAAGATATGGTCCTCAACATCTAAAGGTTTCATCCGACACGTTTCGAAGACATGACTTGGCCTCTAATCAAAACACTTCGGCGAAGGGTGAAGCCCATGCTTTCACATTTCCTATAACTAGGTGCGATGTGCCAAATTCTCAACCATGAAGATAAAGGTTACGGCATATTGAGATTAACTGTAGAAATAAGGTTGAAACTGTAAACATTCAAAAGTCTGCCAAGGATATTGAATGTTGAGAACACACCAGCAGAAGCGGTTCTAGGGTTATTAAAAGATACGGTATACACGGTGGTTCAAATGGCTACCCCGGGGCCAAGCCATTCTAATACCAGGGAGTACAAGTAAAAATACTCCCAGGGTCTTTCCATTACGGCAATACTTTATTGCTTAAAAAGCCCCCCCCCCCCCCCGGCACAGAGTACCAGAACGGAAGTGGATACGCCACTTACGCGCGTCAACCCATCCGGGAAGACTACCAAGACTAGTATTACCAGCTTACCGTCTACTAGCTGTCCAGGTTAGTGCTGGAGAACTTGAGGAGCCTCACTTTCTCGTCACGAGATGTACCCAATAACCCATGGGTATCGGGACCACTGCCATGTCGAGTCCAACCCAGTCCGAACAACTCCCTTTCGAGAGGAGCTCGGGTGTGTTCGGCCCATGTCAGAAGTACCACGGGTGCTCGGGGTACGCAGCGCTTGCACCACAGCAGCTGAAGAGGTCAGAATCCTCCCCCCTTATATATAGGGTGTTAATTAACTACACGGAAATAATTTGCGAGATTGTGCATGTGACTGATATAAGTAATTTGAGATCGGCGTAGCATGGCCCCCGGATAAACATAACACAGCTACATAGCGTTAAACGTGTGGGTATCAGGTGCTGATAAGTCGGTGATAAAGCAAAGCAGGTTGAAAAAATCTGATGTGTTCCATTCACATATATCTCTGCAACAAAATGTTGTTAAAAAGCTACGCTTATATTTACTTCATGCTAATCGAGAAAAAAAATTAGCAGTAATATTCTTATTACTTGCTTACTTGTAATTAGAAGCGAAATAAGGGAGTACCATAGGGTAAAGTGGTAGTCAAAAGCTGGTTGCTATGTGACTGAAGCTCCTTTGTTTGTATGGATAGGAGTTGACAAAATCCTGTGTGAGAAAAGTATAATTTTTTAAAGCTGAAACCAAAAACAAGGAATATCTCACAAACGATCAACTCCATGAGAAAAATGTATATAAATAATCGTGTTAAAACGTGCTCAACGTTTTTGTGTGATAAGTTTTTGCCTATATCATACGGTTTAGCAGTTATGCAAAATTCGTAAAATTCATCCAGAATAAAGTAAAAATTCAGAGGCTATTCCCAGAAATTTCAAGATATACATTTTATTTTTCAGGTAAATTATCTTTAATATAAGATATTTTAATCAAAATCGTTACAGCCATTTTTGAAAAAATCAATATTTTCGAAAAAAGTTCCAGGTAGTTTGGGGGTGGGGGGATTTTTCTCAAAATCTTTGTGTCGCATCCCTGGAAGACACTAAGCTTAAATGTAAAGTTTGGTATTTTACCCACTTTTCGTTTTTTATTAGATATAGTGTTCACAGACACACGGACACTCACACATGGACCTTTTTCTGAAAATACTTTTTTTGGATACTCGTATGCAATATTTGGGTGGAGCGCAATACCTTCTCTTTACACTATGTTCGTACTACGTATAGAGAAAGTAGAAATGGTTTATTACGTTCACATAGCTTTATCTTATTATTCTGGATCAAGCTATTTTTTCAAAAGCATATTCTTTTATCTACTTCATGCTATTCAAAATACATATTAGAAAAAAAATCTGATGTTCTGCATTCACATAACTTTCTCTAGATCTTCCACACACTATTCTTACTAAAGATTTTTATTTTACCTGCATCATGCTAATCGAGGTAAACATTAGCAGAATTGGACTAATTACTTGCTTCCTTGTAAGCAGAAGGGAAACAAGTGAATGTAATTGGCTGAAGCGATAATAAAATCATTTATAAGCTGCTTGATTTTTTTTTTTTTTTTTTTACCTTTAGTTTAGCGTCCTTGTTGATCATATCGGACAATGGATGAAATTGGTGAAATGATGCTCAAATGATCTCGACATTCGTCTTCTCAGGATTAGGATAAACCCCGAAAAAACCTTAACCGGGTAAATCACCATAAGAGAGATTCGAACTCGCGACCTTTTGAATGTGAGGTAGCCGCACTATCCAGGCAGGCATTTCCTTTGTTTGTATGGCGAGGACAAATTCCCGTATAAGAAAAGTATTTTAAAGCTGTAACCAATAACAAGGAATATTTAAAAAACAATCAGCCTAAATGTGCGTGTGTTTTAACAAGACCTACATTTTTTGTGTAGTACTTTTTGGCCTATCTCTTACGATTTACCAGTAAATTTAGCAAAGTTCATCCAGAATAAAGAGCTTTCTAGAGGCTATTACGAGAAAATTCTAAAAATTCAATTTATTTCTAATGTAAAAACCTATAATATACGATAATTTAATAGAAATCGTTAGATCCATTTTTGAAAAAATCAAAATTTTCAATTTTTTTTATTTAAAGGGTAGTTTGGGGATAGGGAATTTTCTTGAAAATCTTCGTGTCGCATCCTTGTAAAATACTAAACTTAAATAGCAAATTTGGTATTTAACGGACTCTTGTTTTTGAGCTATACTGTCCGCACACACGCACACACACGGACCTTGTTGTAAAAACATTTTTTTCGGACTTGAAACATATATTTCCGGTGAAATTTCGACATCGAATTTTTGGGTGAAATACAATACTTTATCTATCTACTATGTACAATGTACATTGCCAATTTTCTTGAAGATTCAAAGGCCATAAGAGAATGCATTAGGCTAAAGCGATAGTCAAATATTTTATTAGCTGGTCGTTATGTGATTCATCAAATTCAATTGTATTTGCATCCCCAAGATGAAACAAAATAAAGCAGAAAGGAAGAAGAGAAAAACCTAATATGACTTTTGGTTTGAGAAAAGTTTAAGAATTGGCAAATTAAAAAAAAAAAAAAAAAAAGGAATTTTCCGGAAATGATTAACCCCACACAAAAAATTGTTTTACGCCTATAACTTAATCCACAATTTTTTTAGTAAGACTCTGTCTATCTCTTAAGGTTTACCAGTTATACTAGACGCATTTTTCAGAAAATTTAAAATTTTGAAAAAAATCGTCCATGTTGAAAGATAGTTGGGTTGGAGGTTTTTCAGAAAAATATTCGTATCGCGTTCTTTGAAGATGCTAAAGAATTTGGTATTTAACGGGATCTTTTGTTCATTAATTATGCTGTTCAGACACATAATCTTGCACTTTTTCTAAAAAAAAAACAAACAAGAATATTACTTTAACATTACTTTTTCTATATATACTAGAACAAACTATTCTTATAAAAAATATTTTTATATCTGCTTCATGGTAATTAAGATAAACATTAGCAGAAATGGTTTTATTGCGGCTCAATCGAAAATTTTAAGATAGTTAAAGCCAATCGCAATGTTATGGCCTTGAATTTACGTTCTATTTGAATGACTAGAATGAACAAAGAAAAAAAGAAAAAGAAAGAAAACAAACAATAAAACAATGATGACTTCTCATGTTATTTGATATTTATTGGTGGGCATTTTCTGAATTGTAGATTTGAACGAGACACAAACGCTTTAAATGGGACATTTCACTAGCCCTGATTACTGATTTATTATAATTTATTAGACATTTAGAAATTTTCATCTCTAAAAGTAAGCATTTTAAGAAAAATTATTACTGTTATTAGAATAATTATTTCGTTTATAATATTTCAGTATATACTTCTACACATTCAAGGATACTTTGGTTGGATTTAACCGAAAACTGAGAGAGGAGTATTTTGAAAGAATGAAAATGTAGTTTTGGGAAAAGCGCTGTTTTATGGAATACTATCTCTGCTAGGAAAATGTTCTTTAAATGTAGAACCCAAAACAAGTGGAAGATTGCTCAGTGTTGATTCTCTATAGACGACCAAAAGTTCCAACACTATTTGTAGTAAAACATAACTTTTTTGACCAATTATAGTTAAAACTGCACTCCCTGTGCCCTTTAAGGTGATGTATCTGTAAAAATTGAACAAAAATTATGTATTTTTCGTAATATAATGATATTGAAAGAAAATATATAATTTTTCCCATTTGTAACACTATACCTACAAATTAACTGAAGCTATAATTGGTTAGGCACATGCTTCTCAACGGTCACTAACGACTTTAAGCCTTATTTTGTGGCAACATTTTTCCATACTCAAAATGCTCCACACGGTGCAATTTTTCAGTAATTTGTTACAAGAATGTCCTTAAAAAGCACAGTAAAAATATGGAAATAATGCTCCAGTTTTGAGAAATAAATAATTACATTTTGAAAAATCGCGATTTTTAGAGTACGAAAAGCAATAATTTTCACATATATATTTTTAAAGTCATTTGCAAAGAACTGGGACATTTTATGTGAATGATTCTATAAGTGCATCACGTGGCTCATTTTTATTTCCTTCTCTGCCTAGTACCTGGTACGTAAGTTCAGCAGCTATTGCACTTCACCCAAAAATTCGATACTGAGATTTCATCGGGAAATGCACCTTTTAGTGTCCCGTGTATCTAAAAAAAACTATTTTTAGAAACAACGTGTGTGTCCATATGCTTGAGAACACAATAACTCAAAAAGAAAACACCATACTTGTTATTTAAATTTAGTGTCTTCCTGAATGTAACACGAAGATTTTCAGAAAAATCCCTCCACCCCAAACTCCCTTTACATGGAAAAAGTTTCGAACATTTTTATTTTCTCAAAAGTAGCTAATAATTGTGATTAAAATACATATATTAAAATATTTACATGAAAAATAACATGTATATCTTGAATTTTCTGGGCACACCCTTTGAAGACCTCTTTATTCTAGATGAATTTTGCTGAATTTTTCATAACTAGTAAACCGTAAGCGACAGACAAAAATGTACTACAGAAGAAATATAGATCTCTTTAAAACACACGAATAATGTCACATACATTTTGACGTAGAATTGAAGTTTTTCTAAACATTCCTTTTTATTCGTTTGTTTTAAAATGCTTCTCTCATACGGAAATTGGCAACGCATAGAAACGGGTTTCAACCACATGACAACCAGTTTAAAAAAAAAAAAGAAATTGACTATCGCTATAGCCTAGTATATTTCCCTTCTACTTATAAGAAAGCAAGTAATAAGACAATTGTTGCTAATGTTTATCTCGATTATGCTGAAGTAGAGGGCTTATTTTATTATTCTTAATAATAATTTTTTACAGAGATGAGGGAAAAATTATGTGAATGGGACACATCAGATTTTTAGAACAATGAATTATAAAGTAATAATTATTATTTAAATAATCATGCAAGTTATAACTTTAATATATGCCAAGAGTATCACTATTAATGTCTATAATAACTGGTATAAATTTCAATGAGATATTTTACATACTGTAGATTTTCGAAATTTCTTAGATGCATCACCTTAAGGGCATGGAATACTTACAAGGGGTAAAATAATTTATTTCTTTTTTGTTTTTGCTGACTTTTTTTTTAAGATCGCTAGAACAAAACAGCAGTAAAATTATTCCAGAGCTAGTTTTTCATCCTAAATTACCTTGAGGGTATTTCATACGTACACACTCAAGATAAACCTGTTTTTCTGTTGGCTAACTCTTGCGGTCATAATTACACGTTCAGTTAGAAAAGACTATGTGACTGACACTGGTAATAGTTGGAGGAGGATACCATCTGACTTGTCACGGGCGTTGACAGCGCTGTCCAAATTCTACTATGAGTTTCTAAATTAAAACTCTGCGCGCCACTAATTTATACTGCAACCCATGGCAGAGATATGATAACGTATATCTTGGTGTGTGTGTGTGTGTTTGTGTAGCTTATTGTTTGTCTTATTATATGTCAGACCTCTGGGGGAAGTATGAGATGGGTGTAATTTCAGAGGGTGGCCGACATACGGACAGGAAGAGAGCCACCGTAGAGGTTTCCTAACAGTACACAAGCAGTTCATCATTGGCCACACCGTGGATCTTAAATCCACTGCACTAATCTGCCATATTAGAGTTTTTTAGTAATTATATTGATTTAATCGTTTTTTGTTTTTTTCTGTCAGACATGTGATTCAGTTGAGAAATTCAATGCTATGCCGGCATATTGCAATGGTAACTCAGTGGTAGAACAACCGGCTAGACACCGAGGTTCAAATCCCGGCTGTGGCATTGAATTTTTCAGTCAGACTCTACCTATCCAACTCCTGTCCTACACAGGGCTTGTGTGAAAAAAAACATTTAAATCAATACCAATTGACCATAATAGTTGGCTATACTATGGATGCTGGAACTTAAATTACTTACAAGGTTGCAAGTCGCCATTGGGGTTGTCATCTCAAAATAATTTGAGATCACCTTGTGGTTTACCGGGAAACATGCGA
Source organism: Hymenopus coronatus (assembly GCA_030762935.1). Lineage (NCBI taxonomy): Eukaryota > Metazoa > Arthropoda > Insecta > Mantodea > Hymenopodidae > Hymenopus > Hymenopus coronatus. Next base: position 18,594,215 of record CM060887.1, on the reverse strand, counting down.
GTCAGTTGAGAAATTCAATGCCTCATGTTGCCATGGTAGCTCAGTGGTAGAGCAACCGGCTAGAGACCGGGAGATCCGTGATTCAAATCCCAGCTATGGCATTGAATTTTTAAATCTGACTCTACATATCCAGCTTAGTAATTACAGTTAATTCATTATAAGTATGTTCGGCAGCAGGAAACTTGTATATTCATTCAGTCGATCTATATATTTGTTAGACCACACGCCACTCACGTAGATGGTGCACAAAGCGGCGCAGGGGTGGGTTTTTCTCAGAGTTATCCGGTTTCCCCCGCCATCATATTCCACCGGTGCTCCATCTTCATTCCATGTATCATTAATGTCATCGCCTGCGGTGCCACAAGTAGTAAAAGCAGGCGTTAAACACTATAAAAAAATCTGATGCGTTCCACTTACATGACTTTCTCTACAACTCTGCAACAAATTATTGTTGAAAAGCTAATGCTTCTATTTACTTCATGCTAATCCAGAAAAAAATTAGTAAAAATGGTCTTATTACTTGCTTCCTTGTAAGTAGAAGCGGAATAAGGGAGTACCATAGGTTAAAGTGATAGTCAAAAGCTGGTTGCTATGTGATCGAGGTTCCATTGTTTGTATGGACACGAGTTGACAAATTCCTCTATGAGAAAAGTACCTATGTTTTTTAAAGCTGAAACCAATAATAAGGAATATTTCAAAATCGATGAAGTCTACGAAAAAAATGTATATAACATAAATTGTGTGTTTTAATGTGTTCTACATTTTTTTTTTTTTTGTACGGTAAGTATTTGTCTGTCTCTTACGGTTTAGCAGTTATACAATATTTCGTAAAATTCATCCAGAATAAACTAGTCTTCAGAGGCTATTCGCAGAAAATTAAAGATATACATATTATTTGTCAGGTAAATATCTTTAATATACGATATTTTAATCAAAATCGTTAGTGCCATTTGAGAAAATCAAAATTTTCGAAGAAAGTTCCATATAAAGGGTAGTTGGGGTGGAGGAATTTTCTTGAAAATCTTTGTGTCGCATCCTTGGAAGATACCTAAATAAATACCAAGTTTGGTATCTAACATATTTTTGTTTTTGAGTATATTTTAAGTGAAATCTCGGTTTCGAATTTTTGGGTGCATTACAATACCTTCTCTATTCACTATGTACGTGTAGAGAAGGTAAAAAAAACATTTCATCCCGACGTGGGGAGCGCCAGGAGACCGTGGCTAAGTCCCGGATAGAGCACCTGAGTCTGCAGACAACCCCTAGCATTATGCAGCCTCCAAGAGCTTGCAGTGCGCAGTCACCTCCACGAACTGGCACCTCTGCCGCAATCCTCGTCGGCAATTGCAGCCCTGAAAGAGACTGGTTAGAATAAAATGAAGATAAATGAAGGGGCAGTAAGAATCAGGGGAATGAAGAATCCTCTCCAGCATTCCAAGAGATCGGCCGCGGGGAGTCAATCCCACGACTTTGCGAATGCCAAAACCGAACGAAATGCCTGAGCAACTTGGCTCGATAAAATAATTCTTGCTAGCTCAAGGTCTGTGGATGTGGAATGGAATATTTCTTGTCGTTGAATTCATTAAATGCTCCAAAATCTGCAGCTCGTTACTATGATTCCATGCCTTATTTATATAGGACGCACGACGAATATTACTTGTAAAATCTGATGTGCTAAATTCACATGGCTTTCTGTCCGTTCTGCAAATTATTCCTACAAGAGGTTATTCTTTCATCTACATGACGCTCATCGAGATAAACATTAGTAGATATGGTTTTATTATGTTGTAAGTTTAATGGAAATAAGGGAATACACTAGGCTAAAGTAATAGTCGAATCTTTTAAACAATTCTCTCTTTGTGTTTCCATGGCCAGGAATAAAACAAAAGGTATATGAAACGGAAAAGGACTTCCCGTTAAAAAAAAGTTTAAAGTATTTTAAAATTGTAATATACAATATGGAATTGAAGTAAATAATATGAAAAATATAAGAGATTGTTAGCTTCACAAAAATAATAAATATGTCATAAATTATGTGTTTTAACGAGATTTGCATTTTTGTGTAATACGTTTTTGTCTAACTGTTACGGTTTAGCAATTATGCAAAAATAATTCATAATGAAGAGGTCTTCAGCTGATATTCCCAGAAGAACATTCAAGATATACGTTTCATTTGACATAAAACGTCTCAAACATTGGCATTTTAATCAAAGACGTTAGAGATATTTCTGAAAAAATAGAAAAATTAGGTAAAATGTCGCAACAAAAAGGTTGGGATGGGGGACGGATTTTCCTGAAAATTTTCATGTCGCATTGTTAAAAATGCTCAATTTAAATACCAACTTTAGTGTTTAATAACATTTTCGTTTTGAGTTATGCTGTTCACAGACACAGACACACGCACGCACACAGATTGATCTTTTTGTAATTTTTTTTTTAAATTCAATGACTTTAAATAGTATTTCCAATGAAATCCTGACATTTTTGGGCGGAATGCAATACTCGCTCACTCTCTCTCTCTTTCTCTCTCTTTCTCTCTCTTTCTCTCTCTCTCTCTATATATATAATGGTTACCATGCTGACTTCATATGCCCAAGGTCGCGGGTTCAAACCCGGCGGAGGGTGATGGATTTTTTCGGGTGTAAAAATCATTAGCATGGCTTCCTTCGGAAGGGAAGTAAAGCCGTTGGTCCCGTGTCGTAGATTTACGGCACGTAAAAGATCCTCAAGCCTGATAGGGAGGCCTCTGAGCAAATTTAGAGGTCTTTCACGCCCAAATTAGAATGGGACGTTGAGAACCACAACGGTTAAAGAGCGTCCATAAATAATAAGTCATTTACATTTTTATTGTATATACATATAAAACACGTTGTCTATAAAAAGAACTAGCTTGCAAATATTTGAATACTTCCGGATATTCCAGCAAAACTATTGGAGGAAAAAAGTTGCCAGCTATCCTAAGAGACGTGTTGCATTTAGGCGATGTAGCTAAATGCTCCATTTTAACAGCTTCTTTAAGACATACGATATAACCAGATTTATGTTTATAGTTTAACGTTCCATCACAGGTCTACAAGTTGTTCCATGAATGAACTGAGGAAGATGAATGGGCGTTCAAAAAGGGCCTGGGGTTGAGAGTTACCGGACATCAATCTTTGCAGGATAAGGGAAAGAAAGCTTTTATATAGTCTTCCCATCCTAACCGAGATTACTAAACAGATCGTTACATCCTTATACCACAAGTGCGGGCAAACATTTAAAACAAACTTGAGTTTTGTCAGTACACTCAAAGACATTAAAAATCTGATGTTTCATTCACATGACTTTCTCTACATCTCTGCGACAAATTATTGTTAAAAAGCTTATGCTTCTATTTACTTCATGTTAATCGAGAAAAACTTAGCAGAAATAGTGTTATTACTTGCTTCCTTGTAAGTAGAGGCGAAATAAGGGAGTAGCATAGGTTAAAGTGATAGTCAAAAGCTGGTTACTATGTGACTGAAGTTCCTTTGTTTGTATGGACAGGAGTTGACAAATTCCTGTCTGAGAAAAGTATGAGTGTTGCAAAGCTGAAGCCCAAAACAAGGAATATCTCAAAAATGATCAACTCCACGAAAAAAATGTGTATAACATAAATTGTGTGATTTAATTTGCTCTACATTTTTTGTGTGGTAAGTTTTTGCCCATCTCTTACGGTTTAGCAGTTATACAAAATTCCGTAAAATTAATCCAGAATAAATTAGTCTTCAGAGGCTATTCCCAGAAAATTCAAGACATATATTTTATTTGGCAAGTAAATATTTTAAATATAAGAGACTTTAATCAAAATCGTTAGAGCAATTTTTAAGAAAATCGAATTTTTCGAAATTTTTTCCATATAAAGGGTAGTTAGGGGTGGGGGGGTTTCTTGAAAATCTTCGTGTCGCATCCTTGGAAGATAAAAAAATTAAATACTAAGTTTGGTTTTTATCGTTCATTTCATTTTTGAGCTATGCTGCTCACAGACACACACACACATGCACGCAGACAGATAGACAGACAGACAGACAGACAGACATTCTAAAAATGCTTGTTTTGGATTCAGGAGGTCTTAAAATATATATTTCCGGTGAAATCTCGATATCGAATTTTTGGGTGCAATACAATATCTTCTCTATACTCTATGTACATAGTACGTGTAGAGAAAGTAAAAATACGCCTGGAAATACTTATTTTAAGATGGGGTCTTTTCGCTGACTCCGTCTATGTCTTCCAACTGTATGCTATGCTCTTAAAACTGTATTGGACAGACTACGCTACCGAAGGGGTTGGGGAGGGACATGAAACATAACTTGCGACAAATGAAGTTCTGAATTGCAAACTGGTGAGCCCTAAACTTTCTGGTTTGACAATAAGCCACTCCTCTCGCCGGGTCCTACAAATGTAAGTTTATTTTCTCTGCGCTATAAACTGAAGTTCTAATGCTAAGATAATTTGCGCACGTGGTCGACAAATTAATACAGGCTTTTATACAAGTCAACCTGTTCTGTTGGAGCGTTGACGGGTGTGAGGAGTGAAGGGTTGGATTGCCCAGTTGGTTTTTGTCTTTTCTTGCTCGCGTGGTATGTTGTGCCTGAATGTCACCATTGAAAATCGTGCTAAGGCCCGAGGCCCCTTCAAACATTCACATTTTCAGCAACATCGCAGCATCAGGAACATTTTTACTGTCTTTGAGTGAACAACCAGTTTTACAATTTCAAAATTTTCAAGTAGATTTTCTACATCTTCGACTGTAATAGGATTTTCGTTTCTGAGCAGAATATTACCCAGAAGCTATTTAAAATATAATGTGCAGAAGTAATACTTACAAATCAGATATGTTGCATTCAGATGACTTTTTGTGCCCTATTATATAAACTTTTGTTCCAAAAGCTTATTCTTCTAAATGCCACTTATTAATAGAAGTGAAATTCCATTACACATATACACATTTCGTTTCAGATATAAGAATTAACCCTATGTGATAATTTTGAAATTCCATGCCACGAGGAAAAAATCTTATGAATTCCATTCACATGACTTTCTCTTCTTACTCGGCACCAAACAGTTCTTCCAATAGCCTATTCTCTATCTGCTTCATGCCAACCTAGACAAACATTAGCGGAAACGGTTTTATTACTTACCTCCTTGTAAGTATAAGTGAAGTAAGTGACTATACTAAGTTAAAGCGACAGCCAACTCTTTTAAAAGCAGTCCAACTGATGTCATCTTTACATAGCCAGGAGAAAACGAAATGCATATCGATGTATTCCTGTTTGAGAAAGGTATAGGTATTTTAAAATTCAAACCCATAACAGGAATACCTCGGAAATGGGTTAGTCCATATATATATGGTAATAAACAAGGTATAAATTTTTGTGTGGTTAGATTTTTCTTTATCCCTTATGCTTTATCTCTTTTAAGACTTCTCTTATCTCAAACTAACTTTTGCAATAAAAAAATATGACCTTTGACTTTCTCAATAAATGGTTCTAATGATTATTAAAATGCTGTATGCTATAGATAATTGGTAATCACATTACAAATAACAGATATAGGAAGTTATGTGAATGGAAACACATTAGATTTTTCTACGTAGAATAAGTAGAAGTATTTCATTCCATCGAAACATTTGATACTGAGATTTCACCAGAAATACAAGTTTTTTGGATCTCAGAATAGAAAAAAAACATTGTTAGAAATTGCACAAAGACGAAAGTTGGATAGATCGTAATTGTATATATAAGTCCTGAATTTTCCTTTGATGCGACACTAAGATCCAGTTAAATGTCCACACTACAATCGAAATGTTATTGAGCTTGTTGTTAACATTTTTGTTTTCTCAAAATATTGATTAAAATATCATATTTTTAAGATATTTTATGACAAATACATCTACTATGTTGTGGACGTCTTTAGCATAATTGGTAAACCATAAGAACAACTTATGTCCACTATGTGTTTCTATTTTTACTTTCTCTACACGTACTATGTACATAGAGAAGGTATTGTATTGCACCCAAAATTTCGATGCCAAGATTTCACCGGAAATATATATTTTGAGACCCCCTGAATCCAAAAAAAGCATTTTTAGAAAAATGTCCATGTGTGTGTGTGTGTGTGTCTGTGGGCTATTTAAGTTATTTACTTGCCAAATAAAATGTATATCATGAATTTTCTGGGAATAGCCTCTGAAGACTTGATAGCAAATGTAGAGCTGCTTAAAACACACAATTTATTTTATATACATTTTTTGTGGAGCTGTTCGTTTTTTAGATATTCCTTGTTTTTGTTTATAGCTTGAAAAACTTATACTTTTCTCATACACGAATTTGTCAAATCCTGTCCATACAAACAAAGGAACTTCAGTCACATAGCAACCAGCTTTTGAGTATCACTTTAACCTATGGTATTCCTTATTTTGCTTCTAATTACAAGGAAGCAAGTAATAAGACTATTTCTGCTAACTTGTTCTCGATTAGCCCGAAGTAAATAGAAGCATAAGCTTTTTAACAAATACTTTGTTGCAGAGATGTAGATAAAATCATGTGAATGCAACGCATTACATTTTTTTTTTTACTTCTGGCCGTGCAAAGAGAATCTAATTAGAATAGAATCACATAGCGTTTCGTCTTCAAATATTTGACTATCGTTTAAGATAGTGTAATCCATTATTCTTCTTATATATAGATGTAAATATATCATAAAACCATTTGTGTTAATTTGTATCTCAATTATGAAGAAGATAAAAGAATAATATTTTGTAAGAATAGTTTGTTGCAAAATAGGTTGTGCACATAAAATTTTCCAATATTAAGTACAGAATTCATTTTTCAATATTGATAATAATTAATACCTGTTACTCTTTGACACAAATTTAGTAAGAAGTGTGCTACTGGTTGAGTTTATTACTTTCTCTACACGTACTATGTACGTAGTGTATAGAGAAGGTATTGTAATGCACCCAAAAATTCGATACCGAGATTTCACCGGAAATACATGTTTTGGATCCCCCAAAGCATTTTTGGAAAAAGGTCCGTGTGTGTGCGTGTGTGTGTCTGTGTGTCTGTGGACAGCATAGCTCAAAAACGAAAAGACCGTTAAATACCAAACTTGGTATTTAAGTTTGGTATCTTCCAAGAATGCGACACGAAGATTTTCAAGTAAATCCCTCAAATACCCTTCACATGGAACTTTTTTTTCGAAAATTTTGATTTTCTAAAAAATGACGCTAACGATTTTGGTTAAAATATCGAATATTAAAGATATTTACCTGACAAATAATATGTATATCTTGAATTTTCTGGGAATAGCCTCTGTAGACTACTTTATTCTGGAGGAATTTTGCGTAACTGCTAAACCGTAAGAAATGCACAAAAACTTAACAGACAAAAATGTAGAGCACATTAAAACACACAATTTATATTATATACATTTTTTTCGATGAGTTCATCGTTTTTGAGATATTCCTTGTTTTTGGTTTCAGCTTTGAAAAACTTGTTCTTTTCTCATACAGGAATTTGTCAACGCGTGTCCATACAAACAAAGGAACTTCAGTCACCTAGTAACCAGCTTTTGACTTCATTTTAACCTATGATACTCCTATGTTTCGCTTCTACTTACAAGGAAGCAAGTAATAGGACTATTTCTGCTATTTTCTCTCGATTAGTTTGAAGTAAATAGAAGAATAAGCTTATTAACAATGATTTGTTACACAGAAGTAGAGAAAGTCATGCGAATGGAACATATTAGATTTTTTTCCATATAAATATCAATAGCACACTTTTATACTTCGAAATAAATGATTTAGAAGAAATGTAATCCAGAATCTAGAGAAAGTTAAGTTACTTCACAATCAACGAAGTGTCCACAATGTGCAGTTAGAACCCTTCTCGGAGAAACCCTTTTAACCGCCACTATTACCCATGACAGTGACCAAATGGGATTGTACATAAACTTCTAATTTTATTGATGCCTCCAGGAAATTCAAAATTATATATAATATACTTTTTTGTACGTCAGAAAAAAAGACCACACCCAGTGTATCGTTTAGTAAAATAAATACAAAAAGAGAGAATGCTCGACCACTCGGATAGATTCAGTATGATAGGGTCCATTAACCTTGGGCCCGTAAAAGCGATAGGGAGGGCAGATGAAGAGGGGAAGCGATATGTGAATGCCCACTTTCCAAATCTGCCTTTCTGAACGGGTAGTTCATTAAGACTTCCAGATGTCTGTTGTAGAGTGATGCAAAATCTTTCGTTGCTGGTGAAACCTCTCTCCAATCCTTGATTGAGATGGAAGCATTTATGAAAAACAATTGACAACAGATGATGCCTCCTGGCAGATTATGTCGAACGTATGTTTGTGGGGTTATCTATATATGATAAATGCTAAAGGCACAAAGTTAGAGTAAATAGGTGAAAATTCCTTCCCCTTTTTACTTTCTCTACACGTACTATGTACATAGTATACTGAGAAGGTATTGCACTCCACCCAAAAATTCGATACCGAGATTTCACCAGAAATATATGTTGTAGGGTCCCTTGTATCCAAAAAAAGCATTTTCAAAAAAAGGTCCGCGTATATGTGTGTGTGTGTGTGTGTGTGTGTGTGTGTGTCCGTGTGTCTGTGAACACGATAAATCAAAAGCGAAAAGTCGGTAGAATACCAAACTTGGTATTTAAGTTTAGTATCTTCCAGGGATGCGACACGAAAATCTTGAGAAAAATCCCCCCTACACCAAACTAACCTTTACATGGAACTTTTTTCGAAAATTTTGATTTTCTCAAAAATGGCACTGACGATTTGGTTTACAATATCGTATATTAAAGATATTTACCTGACAAATAAAATGTATATTTTGAATTTTCTGGGAATAGACTCTGAAGACTACAGGGTTACTACAAAAGAAATAGATCCCTTCAACTGCCTGTAAAACAAAAACTGTTAGAGATAGCAACCTTATTATTTTGGAGGTATGTTGAGAAACTCTCAAAGTTTCGTTTGTTACTATTGGTAACGCTGTAGTGTTTTGTTTGTTGTTGCAGAAGCTGAAATGGCGGAAAATCCTGTGGAAAAGGCATATTGCGTGTTGGAATTTGCTAGAACGCAATCAGCAACTGTTGTGCAACGACATTTTAGAACACGTTACCACAAAACGCCACCGACTAGACCAGTGTTTCCCAACCTTTTGAAGTTCACGGCACCCTTGGGAATAACATTAAACACTAGGGGCACCCTTCCTTGAATTAAAAGAAAATTAAGCTTAATATGTCAATTTATTGCAATATTATATAATAATAACGTACACCATAAAATAATACAGTAAACTTTACTACAATCACTGAGTAGAAATACATCAATAAATTTTGTTCGATTAATGATTAATGTGAAACTTGTGATTGATGCTTAGAGCACAGATATGTGATGTCGGGTCTTTCAGTTGACAGTGAAACACGCAAATCATCCTCAAGGTTATTCAGTCTATTTCTTGCTTTGCATTTTATTGTCACCATAGCAGAGAAGGCTTGCTCGCATAGATAGGATGTTGAAAAGGGCAAAAGTGCGTTAATTGCTTTCTTCATTAGGTTAGGGTACTCCTCTCTCCGTTGAAGCCAAAACCTAGCCACCGACGCCTCACTCTTGGTGAACTTAACTTTGAGTGTGGAAACAGCGCAAAGATCAATAAATTCATCTCGTTCGCAAGCAGTGAAATCTATTTCCTCTGCACTATCTACGAAATCAAATGGTGAGACAACCCAGTCGAGATTCGTAGTGGAAATAGTTGGAAAGTACGCATCTATTGCATCTTGCAATCTTGATAAGTGATCACAAATGCGGTCTTTCAGTTTACCCAGGTCTTTATCTCCTGCCACATTAAGAAGAGATGGAAAGTTCGACAAATCTCCTTTTTGAACTGCAGACTTCCAAGAACTAAGTTTTCTTTTAAAACCTTTCATTTTATTGGTTGAGGAGATTATTTTTTCATGTCGACCCTGCATCGAAACATTCAGTTCATTCAGCTTATGAAAAATATCTGCAGATACGACAGTTCAAAACACCAAGAATTAGTAAGAGCTCAAGAAATGTGTCTTGATTTTCATCCTTAAAAAAAGTTTTTACCTGTTCTTTAAGTTTGAGAAACCGGTTCAATACACGACCCCGCGACAACCACCTTACTTCTGTGTGAAGTAACAAAGAGGTATGAGTTGCATCCGTTGCGCGACATAACTGTTAAAAAATTCTGCACTTTAAAGGTCGAGACTTCATATAGTTCACCATTTTCACAACTTGGTTAAACACGTCAGCAAAATCTTCATTACACGCTTTCACGACTAATGCCTCTCTATGCAGAAAACAGTGAGTTATAATAATGGATAGATTTTCATTGAGAGCTCTGGCAGTAAAACCTTTAATTTTCCCAGACATAGATGGTGCACCATCTGTACATATACCACAACAGTCTTTCCATGAAAGATCATGGTCATTGAGATAGGAATTAATAGAAACGAAAATATCATGGCCTGTGGCTGTAGTCTCCAGCTGTCTACAGAACAGAAACTGTTCACTAATATCTTTTTCATCAATATATCTGATAAAACCAAGGAGTAGCGGTTTGTCACCAATATCGAGAATCTCATCTACTTGCAAAGCAAATGTTCTATAAGTTTTTATTTTCTCCGTGGCTTGTTCGTTGATATTGCATGACATTTCAGATATCCTGCGGCTGATTGTGTTGTTGGACAGAGGAACTTTCGAAATTTGATTAGCTGCTCCTTCGCCAAGTATTGTTAAACTATAACTTGACATGCAGGGCCAATGATTTCCTCTCCAAGAGTATGAGGTTTCTTTTTTTTAAGCTATCAGTTCTACTACTTTAAATGAGGCTTCAAGAGCAGTATCACCTATGGTCATTCTCTTTACCATTCGCACAGCTGTTTTCTTCTCCCCTTCTAATATATGTGAAAAATACATTACACTTTTCTGTGACACACTAGGATGCTTTGTTGTAAGATGCCGCTTCAGTTTGCTAGGTACCATGGCCTCGTTGCTAAGTGTTTCCCCACAAACTAAACACACAGGGATAGGGTTTTCCTCGTTGTTATTCCGCTTAAATCCATACGCTAAGTAACTGTCCTGGTATGTTCTTTTCTTTCGTTTGTCTTCTTTATGTGGTGAATTCGACGGTCCGGGAGAAACTGTAAGATTTGGCTTCTTAAAGCAAGCAGTAGGAGCCGACTGTTCACTTTCACTGTCTTGGCGTTTACGTTTAACAATGAACTTATCCATAGCTAAACACTGTAAATCAACGCGAGGAAGACAACTGAAAGCGCCAAGCGGCGTACACTTTTATATATTCATGTCGAAGTCTCGGGAATGTTCGTGAGGAAGCGAGTAGTCTCGGGAATGTTCGGCAGGGTATAGCTGTAATGCCATCTGTGGGATACTAGTATAACTGAATTATTGAAATGAATCGAACACTATCACCATCTGCCGTGCTTGAGAGTAATTGATTTGACTTATTTTATTTCAAGACCTTACAAGACTTAAGGCTTCAGTAGAAGGTATTTTTTTTTTTGTTGATCTCAATATCTCGCGGCACCCCTTAGCCAATCACACGGCACCCTAGGGTGTCGGGGCACACCGGTTGGGAACCGTTGGACTAGACAGTCAATCTGCGACTGGTATAGAAAATACGAGACAGCGGGATGTTTGTGCAAAGGGAAGAGCTCGGGAAGACCAAGAGTTTCGGAAGAAAACGTGTTCGTTCTGCCTACATAAGAAGCCCACAGAAATGGACATCTAGGGCAAGCATGCAATTACAAATTCCACAGCAAACTGTATGGAAAATCTTGCGGAAGCGACTGCACATGATGCCTTACAGATTACAGATGTTGCAGTTTCTGAGTGAAGAAGATAAGGTCATACGGCGTGACTTTTGCATCGACATGTTGCGACATGATGAAAACGACGCTGGTTTTTGTGAGCGCATCATTTCATTTTTGTGGTAACGTGTTCTAAAATGTCGTTGGACAGCAGTTGCTGATTGCGTTCTAGCAAATTCCAACACGTTATATGCCTTTTCCACAGGATTTTCCGCCATTTCAGCTTCTACAACAACAAACAAAACACTACAGCGTTACCAATAGTAACAAACGAAACTTTGAGAGTTTCTCAACATACCTCCAAAATAATTAGGTTGCTATCTCGAATAGTTTTTGTTTTACAGGCAGTTGAAGTTGTCTATTTCTTTTGTAGTAACCCTGTACTTTATCCGGAGTGAAGTTTACGGAATTTTACATAACTGCTAAACCGTAAGAAATGGAGGAAAACTTATCTCACAAAACATGTAGAGCACTTTAAAACACATAACTTATTTTATTTTAATTTTTTCGTGGAGTTGATTGTTTTTGAGATACTCTTTGTTTTTGATTTCAGCCTTAAAAAAACATTTTTCTCACACAGGATTTTCTCAACTCCTGTACATACAAACAAAGGAACTTCAGTCACATAGAAACCAGCTTTTGACTATCACTTTAACCTATAGTACTCCCTTATTCCGCTTCAACTTACAAGGAAACAAGTAATAAGACTATTTCTGCTAATTTTTCTCTCGATTATCATGAACTAAATGGAATAATAAGCTATCTAACAGTAATTAGTTGCAGAGATATAGAGAAAGTCATGTGAATGGAACAAATCAGATTTTTTCTAACTCTATTGCTAAATTTTCCACAAGGCTGATTTTTAATGAGTAGTATATAAATTACTGATAGTTTAAGTGAAAATGATGTTTCCCTTGCTTTCGCAGAATACACACCTCTGTCGAGAATTTGTGCTTTGATTGGAGGTGTAGCTTCAAGGATTTTCGAAGCGACCCAAAGGTATAAATACTATCTTTCTTGTGATGTAAGGCGTAGGAAACTATACAGGATGTTAATGAACTACACCGAAATAATTTGCGAGATTGTGCACGTGACTAATATAAGTAATTTGAAATCGGTGCTGATAAGTCGGTGTTAAAGCAAAGCAAGTTGAAAAAATGACTTAGAATGTCTTTAAAACTGCTGCTTGAGTAAGGAAATATCAATTTTTAGCAGCTCGTTACTAGCGTTCTCAAGATTTAATGTCGCAAATATATGTAAAATCTCAAAGTAATCACTTGAGAGTCCGACACTGAGCATTCATTAACTACGTTCTTGAGTTGTGTAGCTTACTCTGGAGGTGGTTTTTCAACTGCTCTAGTGGCTTAATGCAAAACGCGGGAAGCTGCTATCCCAAAGGTCATGAGTTCGATTCCTGTCACAGAGTAAACGTTTTTACTTTCTCTAGCCCCATATGTACAATGTACATAGGGATAGAGAAGTATTGTATTCCACCCAAAAATTCGATACCGAGATTTCACCGGAAATACATATTTTAGGACCCCCTGTATCCAAAAAAAGTATTTTCAGAAAAAGGACCATGTGTGTGTGTGTATGTGTGTGTGTCTGTGAACACGATAATTCAAAAACGAAAAGTCGGTAAAATACCAAACTTGGTATTTAAGTTTAGTATCTTCCAGGGATGCGACACGAAGATTTTGAGAAAAATCCCCCCACCCCAAACTACACTTTACATGGAACTTTTTTCGAAAATTTTGATTTTCTAAAAACTGGCTCTAAACGATTTTGATTAAAATATCGTATATTAAAGACATTTACCTGACAAATAAAATGTATATCTTGAATTTTCTGGGAATAGACTCTGAAGAGTATTTTATTCTGGATGAATTTTACTGAATTTTGAATAGCTGCTAAACCGTAAGAGATGGACGAAAACTTACTACACAAAAAATGTAGAGCACCTTAAGACACACAATTTATATTGTATACATTTTTTTTCGTGGAGGTCATCGTTCTTTAGACATTCCTTATTTTTGGTTTCTGCTATAAAAAACTTATTCTTTTCTCATACAGGAACTTGTCAACTCCTATCCATACAAACAGAGGAGCTTCATTGACACAGCAACCAGCTTTTGACTATCACTTTAACCTATTGTAGTCCCCTATTTCGTTTCTACTTACAAGGAAGCAAGTAATGAAACTGTTTCTGCTATTTTTTTCTGATGAGGATAAAGTAAATAGAAGCATAAGCTTTTTAAGATAATTTGTTGCAGAAATATAGAGGAAGTCATGTGAATGGTACACATCAGATTTTTTTTTCATTCCAAACGAAGTACCACGATACGTGGCGTACTGGCACTTCTGAAACTAATAGCCGTTACTTCGAAATTTCAATAATTACGCCATAAGTCTCCTATCTCAAATTACTTATTTGAGTAATCTACATATTCTGTGAAAATATTTCGGTATAGTTCATTAATACCCTGTATTTTATTTGACTACTTGTTACATTTGATCTCGTGGAGCGGGTACTATAAGATGAAGGACATTTTTTGTAGGTTTCTATGCAAGATGAAGATGATGAATGCACAGCTAAAGAATAGCAGGCCGACATAAAATAACAGCTATGTAAAGAACACAACACAAGACCGAGAACATGGAGCAGTTGTTTACAGACATGACATGGTATATGGTGAACTTTCGCTGAAGTGCTGCGAAGCTTGACACGCGAAGACCGAAACGTAGAATGCGCAACGTGTGATGTCCAGTGCTTCTCGATTATGGGCCTAAAGTACTAGAAATTCAGACACAAAAATAATGCTGCGATTTTAGTTTCTCTACACGTACTATATACATAGTGTATAGAAAAGGTATTGTAATGCACCTAAAATTTCGATACCGAGATTTCACCGGAAATACATGTTTTGGGTCCCCCTGAATAAAAAAAAAACATTTTTGGAAAAAGGTCCGTGTGTATGTCTGTGGACAACATAGCTCAAGAACGAAAAGACCGTTAAATACCAAACTTGGTATTTAAGTTCAGTATCTTCCAAGGATGCAACACAAAGATTTTCAAGAAAATCCCTACCCTTTACATGGAAAAATTTTAGAAATGTTTTATTTTTTTCTCAAAAATGGCTTTGATTAAAATATCGTGTATTAAATATATTTACATGCAAAATAAAATGTATATCTTGGATTTTCTAGGAATAGCCCCTGAAAACATCTTTATTCTGGATGAATTTGCGGAATGTTGCATAACTGCTAAACCTTAAGAGCTGGACAAAAACTTACCACACAAAAAATTTAGAGCACGTTAAAACACACAATTTCTGTAATATACACTTTTTTCGTGGAGTTGACCATTTTTGACATATTCCTTATTATTAGTTTAAATTTTAATATACTATAACTTTTCACATACAGAAATTTGTCAACTCCTGGCAATGTAAAGACATTTTACCACATAGTAACCAGATTTTAAAAGATGTGGCTATCGTTTTAGCTTAGTGTATTCCTTTATTTCCCTTTTACTTACAAGACGGCTTTTCTACTAATGTGTATCTCGATTAGCATAAAGTACATAAAAGAATAAGCTTTTTAACAATAATTTGTTGCAGAGATGTAGAGAAAGTCATGTGAATGGAACACATCAGATTTTTAAGCCATATTTTGGAACGGAGGTATTATAATTTTATAACTACCTTGTTGCCTTGTAGGTATAATTATTTTAATAACCTATGAAGCAATGCTGTGAGTTTTTAAATAAAATCTTAAATAAAGTAAGGTATAATAAATAAAGAAAACCAAAACAACAAACGTATTATTACTATTATTTTTATTATTATTATTATTAATCCAAATATGTTAAAGGCGATGATTTATTTTATTCAAATAAATTCTTCTCACCATTGCTTTTTTATCTATCGTTTTTGAATTCATGTACACGACTTAAAAGGTAGCACATTATTTAATATAAGCAGGGTATTGACACCCTGCATAGCAATCATTTCCAAAATGTATTTTCTAATCACAACACAATATAAATTGCGCGGTGTTTTATCTTTGCATCATATTTAATTTTCAATCACTCTTTTAGAAATTAATTTACGGCTCCGACGCCTAGGTTCTCATTAAAATGTTAATGAATGTTAATTGGTGGGATGTAGTGGAATATCTGATAGCGGAGTTTATTGTCTTGGCGTCCGGATTTCTTGTAGCAATATCACTGCCAACGAGATCATGCGCATGTTCATATGTACTGGGGCTTGCTCGACTTCAGCGCCGCCGCTATAATTAACTCCTGCCCATATAAATCATTATCGTCTTTGGATATTAGACAGTGTTTATTACCTCAACATAAGCGATTATAACGACCTTGGCGTTGGCAGATCTTCGCAGGAGCTTCAACTGCATTTCTGAAAATCGTGCCTTTTTGCCTTAACGCTTAAGGTTTTGTGATTGATGTCAGTAATTACAAGCGAATTTTTAAATACTTGTTGAATATATACATTAGTAAGACATAGTAATATAATAAGTGACCTAGCTATGACCCTAGTTAAGGTGTGGAAGCAGACCGATGGCTGGTCGGTTGAAGAGATACGGAGACGGGTGAGCATTATCAACCCAAGTAAATTACATAAACATCTGGAGATATTTTGGAAGATTCTTTCTCCCTTCTGCCGCGAATATTCTAGAACTCTTTGGAAAACTTCGGCGGCTTTATATCGGGAGTCTGTTCGCGACAATCAGTTGGTCTTGGTGTCACAAATAGTGCCGTTGCAAGTAGAGAGGGGGTTTGTATTCGACTCCCCAGTTAGTGAAGCGGAAGGAAATAGAAGCGAATTAAATCCTATTAGTGAAGTTACAAAAACATTAATGATTATTATTATAATAATGATAATAGTAATAGCAATAATAGTACTAGTAATAATAATAATAATAATAATAATGTAATAATAATAATAATAGGTATAGAATAAGCTAGACAACAAAGGGGACACCTCGCGCATTGCGATGTACAAACAGCTTTTATAGGTAATGCCAAATATTCTGTGGATATAAAGTAATTACTAAGTTATTATGATTTTGCTTAATCTTGCCCAGCAACACCAATATGAATTCAGAAAACCAAAACTATTAATATCAATTTAAAATGTATTTATACGAAAAATTGTAATTAATAGTCACAGTGGGAAGAGATGAAATAAGGGAGGCTACAAGCCGCAGAGACTAGGGAAGTCGTAACGTTTCCGGCAGGAAGGCTCGTCCCGCTGCTGGAGTAGCCAGAGCGACCGACCAATGACCAGTCAGCCCTCTAGAGTCCACGGACTTTGAGCATGCGTTGGCACCAACTGTTTGGCATCCATAGAAGCACACCTAAAAAGGTGATCGGATAAAGAATGAAAGGGAAATAAAGAAGGGAAATCTTGAAAATGAGAAAGCATTCCAACATTCGCTTACGGTAGGGAAGATCACCATGGTTGGGCTGGGCGAGCGACGGGAATCGAACCCGGGATCTCCCAAATTCGAGTCGCACGTAATAATAACAATAATTATTATTGTTAACTAATACTACCTACTACTCCCACCACCATAATACGAATTGGTTTAATAAACTGCTTCATCTTCAACTTTGTTATTCTTAATCCTTCTAAAAACTAATCTTTATGAGATGTTTTATTTAAGAAAAAGTAGATCCTAAAATCATTTAATTATAATTCCACTTTTAATTGAAATTGCCTGTGCACTTTTTATTGATGGTTACCTAAGTTGTAGAAACAAATTACTAGTATATTGCGTGGTGAACTCCAAACATTACTGCACTGATGAATCAGTTTTGGTTATATTATTAGTTTGAGCTCTTCGATATTCGAAATGTTACATGCCTTTTGTTTTATTTCTCTTGGAAGGAGTATGAATAGAAATTTTTTTAACTGTCTTTTCACTGGATATACAGTGTTTAGGGGTATCCTAAAACCAAAAAACAGTATTTGTAGAAAAAAGATCTCTGAGAGAGAGAGAGAGAGAGAGAGAGAGAGAGAGAGAGAGAGAGAGAGAGAGTGTACGCGTGCGCGTGAACAGCGAAACGAAAACTCAGTTGAATATCACATTTATATATAAGTTCAGCATCTTCCAAAGATGCAACACAAACATTTTGACTTGCTAAAATTGGCTCTAAATAACACATATTTTATAAATTTTTGTGACAAAATGTTTAAGCTGAAATTTCTGGGAATAGCCTACTATATCCTCTTCATTCTTTGCGTATTAGACAAAAAATTACTGAACATAGTACAGTTCTTGTTAAAAAGCAAAATTTATGTCCTATACAATTGTTGTTGAGTTAACCATTTCCTTGTTAGTTATTTCAATTTTAAAATGATTTTCTCAAATAGGATAATGTCATTCGTTTTTCTTCCCACTGATGAAGCAAAGACACCGGAATTTCAAAGTCATCGCACACCGACCAATTCTGAAAAGACTCGCGGATATTTACGACCAAAAAAATGCATCTTCCATCGGTTTTGAACCCGCGACTTTGGGTATATGAAGTTACCATTACATCACGGAGGGCGACCTGGTCTAAACTATGAGTTAGTACTTTTTATGAATAAGAGCAAGTAGATAGAAGAAGAAAAAGCTTTGCATGCGAATAATTTGTAGACATTCATTGAAGCGTTTGCTAAAGAAAAGCAAGTGCTTGGACAAATGGTGTTTGTACTGTTGCTGCAAATAGAGGAATAGAAAACCGTCGCTGTGAAAGAAATATGTAAGTAGTTAGAAGCAACATATGTGAGCTGCGGACATTGTATGCACAAAAGGCGTGGGGTCTTTACTGCCTTCTTCCTTCCGACAGTAAACAAACCGCTCGCTATCTCTGCTAAACCTGATGCTGTCCTGACGGCCTTTTATTTAATATTTTCCTTTTTTTACTTTCTCTAGTCCGCATGTACAATGTACACAGTGGATAGAGAAGGCAAGGTATTCCACCCAAAAATACGTGTCGAGATTTCACTGTAAATACATTTTTTGGGGGTCCCCTGAGTCCGAAAAAAGCATTTTTAGAAAAAGGTTCAGGTGTGTCTGGACAGTATAGGTCAAAAACTAGAAGTCCGTTAAATACCAAACTTGGTACTTAAGTTCAGTATATTCCAAGGTGCGACACGAAGATTTTAAAAAAAAATCCCCCTAAATCTAACTACCCTTTACATGGAAAATTGTTCGAAAATGTTTATTTTCTCAAAATTGATTTCATTAAAATATCATATATTTAAAATATTTGCATGACAAATAAAATGTATATCTTGAATTTTCTGGGAATAGCCTCTGATAACTTCTTTAATCAATATATATTTTACAGAATTTTGCATAACTGGTGAACCGCAAGACATAGACAAAAACTTAGTTAACAAAAATGTTGATCTTGTTCAAATAGAACATTTATGTTATATACATTTTTTACGTGGAGTTCACCGTTTTTGAGCCATTCCTTATTATTGGTTTTGTTGTAAAATACTTAAACTTTTCCAATACGGGAATCTGTCTTCTCCTGGCCACAAAAAGAAAAAAAAAAATCCAACCCTATAGCAAGAGGCTTTTATAAATGTTTACTATCGCTTGAGTCTATCCCTTATTTCTCTTTACCAAGTAATAAGACCGTTTCTGTTAATGTTTATCTAGATTAACAAGAAGTAGATGAAAGAATAAGCTTATTAACAATAATTTGTGGCAAAGATGTGGAGAAAGTCACGTGAATGGAACACATAAGATTTTTTATTGCTGTATATAGTGTAAACTATTCTAAAGAAGTTTATTATCTTATCTGCTTCATTATAATCATAAGTAATAGCATGTGTGTTTTCATCTTGTCGATAATTCACGACCGGAGCGAAGCGTCTTAAGAGATGAATACACAAGTTGTATTTGATAGGAGAATAAAGCGAAATAAAGTTTTAATAATTTATAATATATAGAAAGGGAGATTTTATCAGGTTATGATTGTAATAGGCACTTAACATTAGTTCTCAAATGATAGACTACGCATTCGACCATGTTTATTTACAGATGGTTTTTTTCTTTCTTCATTGCCTCCTGACTTATGCCGACCATGTCTACGCCCAAATGTGCGAATATCAATAGCAACAATAGAAATAGGGAACAATTATTTTATTTCAGCCTTTAATAACTAATACATGAAATGGAAACAAAATGTTATTTTATTTGAGGTTATTGCACTGATCTCATACACAAGAAAAATAAATAATGATTATATTCACTCTTTTTTTGAACTAAATACATTATGAACTGATTAAAACTTTAAATAAACTTTGTCACTGAATTTAGGGAATGTGCAACTGTGGAACTAATAGTTATTAAAAGTGAAGGTTGGGTGACTGGATTGTCACCTTCTTACCAATAACCAAGACCGAAGATTAAATTTGCGCACAAGATTTTAAGGAAATTAACATCAGCTGCTATAAGATGTTTCGACAATATTGATCCAGTCAGATGAACGCGATTGGTTGAAATTACCTAATCTCGGTTATTGCATTGGAGCTGTAATAGTTAATGGTAAACGTTTGCAGAAATATCTACATTATAGATGTAGTTATATATAGACAGGGAGTAGCGATAGATGTTTATGACGCTTTATTCTGACGTTAAACGTTCCACAATCTACAGAGAAACAATAAACCGGCATGTAATCAATTCATCTATTAATCACCGATATCTCGGTAACAGCTAATACAACAGGAAAAATTATATGAAATCAATTATATGTTTTAAAGAGCTCTACGCTTTGTGCAATACCTTTTCGTCTATCGCTCAAATTTTACCAATTAAACAAGATTATACAAAATTCCTTCCGAATGAAGAGGAAATCACAGACTATTGTCAGAAAGTTCAAGATATAGATTTTATTCTTCATTAAAAGTATCTTTAATGTGGACTTTTAGTTTAAAATTGTTACATCCATATTTGAGAAAATCGAAAGTTTCGAAAAATGTACCATGTAAAATGTAGATCTTTGGAAGATGCCTACAAAATTAACACAACTTGAGTATTTACCCGACTTTAGTTTTTGAATTATGCTGTTCAGACACACACTGAATTAATACAGAGGTACTCAAAATACTGTTTTGGTGAAATGTTGGTATTGAATTTATGTGTAGAATACAATATTTCTCTATTTATACAAAGTATAGGATGATTTATATAGAGCTGACCCATTCCTTTCATTAATTGTTTCAAAACGTGTTATGCTAGCGACAACTTATTATACCTAAATTGTAGAGGAATTTTGGGAGATTATTTACCTCTATAGCAAATGTTGAAAATGTCCTCCATCCTGCATAAGGCACAACTTGTTCCATGTTACTGGTCACTCGTTGGAAGACTCTGTTGTCAATAGCATGAATCTGCTTTGTAATGTTGTGCTTCAGATCGTCCAATGTCTAGGTACTTGTTGCGTAAACTCTGTCTTTTAAGTAACCCCATAGAAAGAAGTCCGGCGATGACAAATCCGGAGATCTCGGTGGCCACAGGTTCCTAAAAATTATCCGGGCGTCAAAGAAACTAGGGATTAGGTTCATGGATTCATTTGATGCATGGCATGTAGCGCCATCTTACAAAATATCCTTGACTCAGCTCTACATCGTACTGCACTTTCACGTTGACTGCAAAACAAAATGTCGAAACAGCTGCCAACAATACAATTTGGAATAAAACATAAATATCTGCGCATCTAATGACAAGGAATCGAAACTCCAGAACATTCTGCTTAATTTGGTGCTAAAATTGGATCATTGAATTAATTTCCAACGGAATAATTAAAGTAAGAAATGTGTCAGTTCTACATAAATTACCCTATAGAAAAAGTAATAATGTGAAATATGTATTGCAAAATAACGTATTAGAGATGCTAGACATATTTCTACATTCCAAGGGAATTTAAATTTTGTGGATTTCTCACGTATTCCAAGCAGACTCCGAAATGTAAAAGGGAGTCAGCAATAAAACTACACGTGTAGTAAGTTTTCGTTTCTCTCCTTGTTAGCAGATAAACTTGCGTCACAGCGTTTTGTCTTATAATTATCCTGTTCTCTACTTACTTCGAACCCAGATAGATTTGAGGAGACGTTATGTAACTTTGTTGGGCAGATATCATGCGAGATGCCTCTGCGGTAACGTCCACCGCTCACTTATGGGCTTTTGGTGAGTTTCTCTGGTCTGTAGATGAATACGTGGGTGGCTTCTCATCTACCATAATTTTCTTTCCAACATTTCTCCTTCATTCTATTTTATTTGTATCTTTCAGAAGGGCTTCTAGGTTATGTTGGTCTGTCGGTGCCGAACAGATGGCGTGGAACCTTTCTCAACGGAAGATTTCAGTTTTTAAATATTTAAACTTCTCTCATACGGGAATTTGTGAACTCCGGACTATGCATTCAGTGACTATGATTTCAATTTCATAGCAACCACATTTTAAAACATTTGACTGTTGGTTTTGCCTTGTGTATTTGCTTATTTTCCTTCTACTTATTAGGAAGCAAGTAAAAAAACCGTTTCTGCTAATGTTTATCTTGATAAGATGAACTGCATAGAAGAATAAGAGTTAACAATCTGATGTGCTCCATTCACATGACTTTCTCTACATCTCTGCAACAAATTATTGTTAATGCTTGTTTTTACTTCATGCTAATCGAGAAAAAATTAGCAGAAATAGTCTTATTGATGCTCCCATGCAAGTAGAAGGGAGTAGCATACGCTAAAGTATAGTCAAAAGCTGGTTGCTATGTGACTGAAGTTCCTTTATTTGTATCGACAGGAGTTGACAAAGTTTTTTTTTTAAAGTTGAAACCAACAACAAGCAATATCTAAAAAACGATCAACTCTACGAAAAAATGTATAGAACATACATTTTCTGTTTTAACGAGCTCTACAATTTCTGTTAAGTAAGTTTTTGTCTATCTCTTTAACAGTTATGCAAAATTCCATAAAATGCATCCAGAGGGTATTCCCAGAAAATTCAAGATGTACATTTTATTTGTCAGGTACATATTTTAATATATGATATTTTAATCAAAATCGTTAGAGCCATTTTTGAGAAAATTAAAATTTTCGAAAATTTTTCCATCTAAAGGGTAGGTCTTGGTGCGGAGATTTTCTTGAAAATCTGCGTGTCGCATCCTTGGAAAATACAAAACTTAAATACTAACTTTGGTATTTAACGGTCTTTTCGTTTTTGAGCTATGCTGTCCTCAGGCAAACACACACACTTAGACACACACGAACCTTTTTCCAAAAATGCTTTTTTGGTTGCAGGGGACTCTAAAACGTGTATTTCCGGTGAAATCTCGGTATCGAATTTTTAGGTGAAATGCAATACCTTCTCTATATACTATGTACATATGTGTAGAGAAATAATCTGTTACAGAGATTCAAAGAAAGTGGTGTAAATGAAACACATCAGATTTGTTTTAGAAAGAAGTTACTTGCACGTCTTCAGACTGTTTTGAAATAAATCAGTGCCATCTTAAAATTCACTTGTTGACATGCATGTTCCATTAGGTGCATGAGATGCGTTTTGGTGCGTGTGTCGGCAACCCGGAAGGTCGCAGGAGGTGTATTATACAGTAGAGCGATATGAATGGGGAGAAGGCTGTTACCGCGGGCAAGGTCGACGACCCCTGCTGTACACGACAAACAAGTGGTGTTGGAAACCAGAAGACAATGGAAGAAATATCTTTAGGTGTCCCAGAAAATTACGGCTTATTTACATCCTTGGCACCTCCTTTAAGTCCGGATCCGACACAGACATGCAGGATAGAACCGTTACGTGTTTGTCTCCTAGGAAGTTCTGTTTTGCTTCACTGTCCTCAATGGCGCTCGTTAGAAAGAAAGAATCCCTCATGTTCCATGCGATGTATCTTAAGAGAAGTAAACTATACTTTGAAATAAACAAGCAGGTAAAGGTATGCGCAGGAGGGGTATGGCGGCCATGCCCCCCAAAGCACTACTATTCATTTTTACATTCTTTGCCATCTACATAAATTAAGTAGAGGAAATGAATGCCGAAAACATTTTTTGAAATTGTTTTACGTTCTCTACACCTACTATGTACTTAGTGTATAGAGAAGGCATCGCGTTCTACTCAAAAATTCGATACCGAGATTTCACCGGAAAAAGGCGTTTTAGGGGCCCCTGTATCCTTAAAAAACATTTTTAGAAAAATGTCCGTATGTATGTGACGCTGTAGCATTGTGTAGAGGAAGTATACGTTTTAAGGCCCTCTGAATTCCAAAACATTTTTAGAAAAATCTGATGTGTTCTGTTCACATCAGCGGGTACAGAATAGAGGACTCCGGTCCATATATTCTGTATGTCGACGTTTCCCTTTGAGGCTACTTCATGAAGCTTCGACCCTCCCATATGTGGAAGATGTCATTAGGCGCCGGGCTCAAAAATTCTACGCCAGATTGGGCGATCATGAGAACGCACTTGTCAGATCTCTGGGGGAGTACTTACCCACTGAACGCCGAAAGAGGCGGTTCTGGGTTCCCGTATGGCTTGCGGGCACCCCCGGTAACAACACCTTTAAACCAGCCAACAGCCACTCCCCCCTCCCCTTGGGAGAGGTCTATCAAAATTTCACCAAATAATTAAATAAAAAAAAAATAATAAACGCCAGCGGAGCAGAGGAAAGGATGCTGCTCCTGAAAAATGCAACCGTTCGAGCAGCCTATCTACGCTACCTCCTTACCACCAACACTCGAAACTCCAACATTTAAAACCTCAACCTCATTCCTGTGGTTAAACCCTTACCAGGGTAGGTATACAGCAACAACACCTAGGCTCAGCACGAGCCTACCAGACACGCACGCACATAACTTTCTCTACATCTCTGTGGCAAGTTATTGTTAAAAGGCTTATTCTTCTATCTACATCACATCAATCGAGATAAATATTAGCAGAATTTGTTCTTATTAATTGGTTCCTAGTAAGTAGAAGGGAAATAATCTAATGTGTTCCATTCACATGATGTCCTCTAGCTGTTCGGCAAACAAACCTTCTATTAAACATTAAACTGTTATCTACCTCGTGCTAATCAAGATTAACATAAGCAGAATTAGTCTTTTTACTAGCTTCCTTGTAACAAGAAGGGAAATAAGAAAATGAACAGGCTAAACCGATCTTTGCTTGCCAGGACTAAACAAACGAGAAACGAGAAGAAAGATGTATTTCCGTTTGAGAAAAGCTTAAGTGGCTAAAATTGAAACAAATAATCCGAAATATCTCGAAAACGGTTAACTCTGCAAAAATATTTTAATGAAATCTACATTTTTATATAGTAAGTTTTTGTATATATTTTGAGGTTTGCCAGTTATAGCCTTCAGAGGCTATTCCAAGAAAATTCAAGATATACATTTTATTTGTCTAATAAGTATCTTTAATATATCTACGGTATTTTAATCAAAATCGTTAGATCCATTTTTGAGAAAATCTATAGCTTCGAAAAATGATCCATGTAAAGGGTAGTTTGTGGTGGGGGTGGGATTTTCCTCAAAATCTTTGTGTTGCCTCCTTGGAAGATACTAAACTTAAATACCAAGTTTGGTACTTTACCGGCTTTTAGTTATTGCGTTAACGTCTTCTCAGACACACTGTCACACACATACACACCACCCTTTTATTAAAAATGCTTTTTTGGATGTAATGGACCCTAAAACTTCTGTTAACGTCTTCTCAGACACACTGTCACACACATACACACCACCCTTTTATTAAAAATGCTTTTTTGGATGTAATGGACCCTAAAACTTCTGTTACGGGTGAAATCTCGGTATCGAACTTTTGGGTGGAATGCAGTACTTTCTCTATACTCTATGTACGTCGTACGTGTAGAGTCAGACTGAAAAATTTAACGCCATAGCCATAGCGTTGAATTTTTCAGTCTGACTCTACCTATCCAACTCCTGCCGTTCACACGGCTTGTGTGAAAAAACAATTATTCCAATACCGATTAAATAAAGTATTTCATTCCACCCAAATATTCAAAACTAAGATTTCACTAGTGTCCCTTGAAAAGAAAATAAAACATTTGTAGCAAATTTACTTTCTCAAACACGTATATATAAGATACATAAGTAGAGAAGGTAATCAAAAATCTTATGTGTTCCATTCACATGACTTTCTCTACTTCTCTGCAACAAATTACTGTTAAAAAGCTTGTGCGTCTATCCACTTCATGCTAATCGAGTAAAAATAAGCAGACATAGTCATATTACTTGCTTCCTTGTAAGTAGAAGCGAAATATGGGAGTATCGTAGGTTAAAGTGATAGTCTAAAGTTGGTTGCTATGTCACTGAAGTTCCTTTATTTGTATGGACAGGTGTTGAGAAACTCCTGTTTGAGAAACTATAAATTTCTTAAAGGTGAAACAAAAAACAAGGAATATCTAAAAAACAATCAACTCCACGAAAAAAATGTAGGTATATAACATAAATTGCGTGTTTTAACCTGCTCTACATTTTTTGTATGATAAGTTTTTGTCTATCTCTTACGGTTTAGCAGTTATGCAAAATTCCGTAAAATTCACTCAGAATAAGGTAGTCTTCGGAGGCTATTCCCAGAAAATTCAAAATATACATTTTATTTGTCAGATAAATATCTTTAATATACGATATTTTAATCAAAATCGTTAGAGCCATTTTTTTAGAAAATCAAAATTTTCGAAAAACGTTCCACGTAAAGAGTAGTTTGGGGCGGGGGGATTTTTCTCAAAACCTTCGTGTCGCATCCCTGGAAGATACTAAACTTAAATACCAATTTTGGTATTTTACCGACTTTTTGTTTTTGAGTTATCGTGTTCACAGGTACACTGACACACGGACACACACACACACACACACACACACAACATAGGACCTTTTTCTGAAAATACTTTTTTTGCTTGCAGGGGACTCTAAAACATATATTTCCGGTGAAATCTCGATATAGAATTTTTTGGTGGAGTGCAATACCTTCTCTATACACTATGTACATAGTTCGTGTAGAGAAAGTAAAAAATTCGATACCGAGATTTCACTGGAAATGTATGTTCTGAGACACATTGTATCCAAGAAAAATCATGTTTACCCTCTCTACCCTCTCTACCAATTACAACTTTAATATCTACATAGTAAGGTAAGAAGGTAATTGCATTCTATCCTGCACTTGACCCTGTCACAGCGCTACAGCGTCACCATGTGACCACTTACCCAATGAGCATGCCTGCGTTTAAAAATACAAATTTTAGTCCTGGAGTAAATTACGGGATTTTTGATGTTCCATATGCCTAGTAATAATGTCACGTCTAAGGTTGTGGTGACTAGGGGAAAAGTTAAGTTAGAGTTTAGGATGGTAGAGCAATAACAAGCGCTTGGCTTTGCAATAGCATTATAAAGAAGAGTTGGTGCATATTTCTAATGTGCGGTTGTTTGGTTTACCAAAACACCATTATTATGCTTTTTTTTTTTTTAAATACAGTTCCGGAGTCTGATCAGGACTCCGGCGCTGTATACCCTACTTTTTATTTACTTAATTTGTTTACTTTGATTACTGTATGATTACTGAATTTCTGTTTTACTTTTTACACACACGTACACAAACATATAACACCCATGCCCAAGGCGGGACTCGAATCTACGATCCCCTGCGCTGCGAAACACCAAAGCGAGACGCTTTGCCGAGCGCGGCCATGAGGACCGGCACCTTGAGAGTGGTCGAGTCCGGACCCGCTACGCCGAAAGTAACGGCCAGAATCACGTGCCAACCAGAGAGAGCCCCCTAGTCGACCCTCGCGCCCTGTTATATGGTTTTAGGCATTTCCGGAAGCTCTTTGTAACAAGGTAATATCAAACATAGCCTGCCTCGCCCTAATTTCGAATTGAAGCAGCCAATCATCATAGCGCATTTGCATTGTTCCAGAACATCCCGTATGACGTGAGCAGGAGCAAAGCTCCATGTTGCACTCTGTAGACCAGGGGAAGCTGATGTCATTGTAAGTTCCACGGGATTTGCTATCGGAAAGAAGAGAACACTGGTATCCTGTTATTTACATAATATAACAAAGCTTCTGTACTTTGTAAAGTGAAATTCCAATAACCTTTTCACTGCTACAGTCGAGATAACTCGATAGCGGAAAAACATCTCAGCCGTTCTACAGTCGACTTAACTTTGAGCGACTGTAGATCTTATAATTTCATATGTAAAAGTTTTTGAACTACGGGCATAGTGGTACATCTGTTAGGATTCAAAAGAACTAGCTTTCAAACATATCCCTGCATTGTGAAAGGAAATAAAGCAAACCGGTGCAAGAAAACTGCTGCATGCTTCTAAGCACATGATCTGCGTGACTTAATGAGGGTATTCCAAAAGCAGTGAGATATAAGGGCTTCTTCAAGCAGTGTGCGGTGTTTCGTTGCTGATAATGAAATATTAGAAGTTTTTGAGGCTTTGCTATCAGATTTTTCGGATTTATCGGAGTTTGATGATAGTGACAGTGATATTTACATTCCGCTGTGGGTGTTGCATATGCTCATATAAAAATATTTTGAAAATGAAAATTTGGAGCTCCTAGAACATACATCATTTGTGGTGAGTTCATATTTAATTTTCAATAGTTTGTCTGAGAGTTTTAAAATTTGTAAAATACCTGAAATTAATTCAGCAAGGAAGTGTTTCTCGCTTAAAAATATGTTAGCAGTGAAAAGGTTAAAACAGAATAAAATATTCTCAAAATAATATAAATTACAGCACTTGCCAATCACGCAAGTGGCAATATGAGACATAATTCTTCTTCTTTGAATACGAAATCTATTGTAATATAACGGAAAGGGCCACTTTTTATGCACGGTAGTGTACATTTACCTTAAAGAGCATTACAATTTAGATGAACTTTTGCTAGTATGTAGCTCTGTTAGTGATGACCGTCACACTCTACCGTTATCAACCGTTTCCAGTTAGAGGACGAACCGGATAGCCATTTCTTGCCCGTGTGTACATACATACCTACTTACCTGCACAAAGCAGCCGGACATGCCGAGGATTTATTATGCGCTATCCTTTAAAGAGAGAAGAAAAAATCTTACGTCGTATTTATTATCTCTCTAATTTACGCGTCAGAAGAGGCTTTATGATAATTGCCTGGTAACAGCGAAGCACTCCTTTCCGAACGAGCGAGAATTTTATCGCCTTACAGTTTGAACTATGACCTGTGATTCGTATATTTCTTCGAAATAATTTCAAAAGTCATTAATTATTTTAAAAACGGTCGTTGGCTCTGACTTGCATGGTTTATCTCGGCTTTGTTTCGCAAGCTTTTATTTCCCGTGTTTAAGCTCAATTAAAGTGCTTAATGGGACTAAGTAGTGATGTTTATAAGTGAGGTTTTGGCAGGCCGTGGTTTCATGTCTCCATTTCTTGTAGTGGAGGTGCTGCACATGGCTTTCTCTACAAAGTATTCGTGCAAAGGGTTTTTATTCTAACTACTTGTTATTGAATCAAACAACCCTTCATTTCATACACTTCGTGGATAGATAGTCAGACTGAAAAATTCAGTGCCATAGCCGGGATTTGAACCACGGATCTCCCGGTCTCTAGCCGGTTGCTCTGCCACGGCATAGCATTACGAGGGTCAGTCAATAACTACTTGTCTCCTATTTGTGTCTCCTTAACTAAGACAGCGATGTAAACAATTTGAATTTGGCGCAATTCCTCACACTTTTCTTCTCTAATCCTGCAGTAGCAGCTTCCTAAGTCAACAGGTGGTAGCTATGTTGCCTTTTGCAAAATGGCTGACATCGATGTGCATATTAGACAGCGTTCCGTAATTGAATTCTTGCAAGCGGAAGGTAAAACTCCTATTCGCATTTATGAAAGAATGAAAATTGTGTATGGTGATGCAACAATGGATGTCAGCACTGTTAGAAGACGGATCCGTCGCTGTAATAAAGCAGAAGGGCAAACACCGTTGGTTGATGAAAATCGGAGCGGTAGACCGGTGACTGCAGTGACTCCATGCAACATTGAGCGAGTGGATGAGATCATACTGACCGTAACAACAGAGGAATTGTGTTGCATTATGTCCCTCAGTAAAGACAGTGTGATGACGATTATTCAACAACTGGGGTACTCAAACGTTTGTTCATAGTGGGTACCAAGAATGTTAACCAACAAGAATAAGGAGACAAGAAAAGCAACAGCCGCGGAATTCTTGCAGCGCTTCAATTTGGAGCGAGAGGAGTTTCTGGAAAACATTGTGACTAGAGACAAAACATGGGTTCCTTATTTTTTTAACCTGAATCAAAACGATAGTCAATGGAATGGCATTGCACAACTTCACCGAAGAAGAAAATTTTCAAAACTGTGCCATCAGCAGAGAAACTGATGGCGAACATGTTCTGGGATGCACAGGGTGTGATTCTGGTTGAAGTTTTGGAGCAGGGATGCACAATAAATTCTGTCCGATACGTCAGCACCCTCAAAAAACTTAAAAAGCACGTCTTCGGCGAGTTAGCCAAACCGAAACCGAGGAGATGGTCTTCTTTAGCATGACAATGCAAAATCACACACCAGTCATCACACCATTGAAGCCATTGTGAAAATTGGATGGGAAGTTTTGCCATACAGCCCTGACCTAGCACCATCAGACTATCATCTGTTTGGGCCGCTAAAGGAAGCTTCGGAAGCAAGACCGTGCATTTTACCACACTGGAACACTTGCCCTTGTTAAAAGATGAACCAAAACCGTGGAAAAGGACGGAGATTACATTAAAAAGTGACAATTTAACTGTCAATGTTGTGGCTTTCATGCTGTGTAATCAAAGTTAAACTCTCCAACAAATTAAAAGAGAAAAAAATAGAAGACATTTTTATTGACTGACCCTCTTAAATTTCTCAACTGACTCACGTGTTTCTCGTTAAACTACAAGGTGATCTCAAATTATTTTGAGATGACAACCCCAATGGTGACTTACAATGTCGTTAGTACTTCAAGGCCCAGAATTCACAGTATAGACAAGTAATATGGACAATTGTGATAATTTAATTGTTTTCTCACAGAAACCGTGGGTAGGACAGGAGTTGGATAGGTAGAGTCAGAGAAATGCAATGCCATAGCCGAGATTTGAACCACGAACCTCCCGATCTCTAACCGGTTGCTCTATCACTGAGCTAACACAGTATTGAATTTCCCAACTGACTCGCATGTTTCCCGGTAAACCACAAAGTGATCTCAAATTATTTTGAGATGACAAATACCCATGGCGACTTACAATGTCATAATTACTTCAAGGTCCAGGATTCATAGTTTAGCCAACAATTATGGACAATTATGATAAGATTAGTTGCCATGGTAGCTCAATGGTAGAGCCACCGGCTAGAGACCGGGAGATCCGTGGTTCAAATCCCGACTATGGCATTCAATTTTTCAGTTTGACTCTACCTATCCAACTGCTGTCCTACACACGCTTTCTGTGATGCAACAGTTAAATTATCACAAACACTTCTTGTTATATACCTACAATAACCAAAGCGATATTCATAGATTTACTTTCCCTACATAGTACATGGTACATAGGTAGACAATTATCATTTTAAGTTATTTAAATATTATGAAATAATTATTTTTTCAGGTTCTACGTGATTTATACTTTTAATTGCAATTGACATTACTAGGGCAATTGCACATCCAAATTCATTGGGAATGGAACGAAAAACAGCGCTCCACCCAACAATTCGATATATTTCACCGGAAACGCACGTTTTAGGTTCCCCTGTATCCATAAATAAGCAATTTTAGAAAAAGCTATGTCCGTGAACACGATAACTCAAAAATGAAAAGTCATTAAAACACCAAACTTGGTATTTTAGTTTAATATGTTTCAAGGATGCGACAAGAACATTTTGAGGTAAATCTCTCCACCGCAGACTACCATTTACTTGGAAAAAACTTTCGAAACTTTTGATTTTCTTAAAAATGGCTCTAAAGATTTGATTGATCTACCCTATATTAATGATATTTACATGAAAAATACAACGTATTTCTTGAATATACTTATAGAATAGATATAGAATGTATATCTAGATAAAGTTCTCGTTTTTTGTAACTGTAAGAATATATTGAATTTTGCGAAAATGAAAATATGAAGTTTGGCACGGATGAATGATCAATGGAAAAGTTACTCCTCTGAACATTAGGGGATGCCTAGGTGCTTGAACGCCCTGCCCTCTCTGGTGGCCCAGAAGTGGGACGGTTTCAAAACCTTAGGGACTGCGCGCATCTTTGGTGGCCTGTCTACCTGCGGCCTGCTATAAATCCTTCAACTCATCTTATCCTGGGTGGGGCGGGGTTTAGCACAATGGATCTTCACAGTTTGTCTGCCTCCTCTTTATTACCCCTTTACCTTTGCTATAAGTTGTAGAGAAAATAAAAAATCTTATGTGTTTCACTCACATGACTTTCTTTACATCTGTGCAACAAATGCTTGTTATAAATGCTGTTCTTCTATTTACTTCATGGTAATCCAGGATTTTTTTTTAGCAGAAATGGCCTTATTATTTGCTTCCTTGTTAGTAGAAAGGAAATAAAGAAGTAGCATAGGCTAAAACGATTTTAAAAGCTGGTTGCTGTATGATTTGAGGTTCCTTTGTTTGTACGGCCAGGGGTTGACAAATTCCAGTATGAGAAAAGTACTTTAAAACTGAAATAAATAACGAGGAATGTCTGAAAAACGATCAACTCTACGAAAACAGTAGAGAACATAAATTGTGTGTTTTAACGAGCTCTACTTTTTTTTTGTTAAATAAGTTTTTGTTTATCTCTTTCATTTTACCACTTATACAAAATTCCGCAAAATTCGTCCAGAACAAAGATGTCTTTAGAGGCTACTGCCAAAAAATTCAAGACATATATTTTATTTGTCATGTAAATATTTTTAATATACGATATTTTAGTCAAAATCGCAAAAAAAAAAAAAAAAAAAAAATAACGCAATTTTCGAAAATGTTTTCATGTAAGTGTAATTGCGGGTCGCGGATTTTGTTGAAAATCTTCGTTGATATCTGGTATTTAACGGGCTTTTCGTTTTTGAGTTATGCTGCCCACACACCCACCCACACACACACGGAGATTTTTATAAAAATACTTATGTTTTGGATTCTATGGATCTCAAATTATATATTTCCGGTGAAATCTCTGTGTCTAAATTTTGGATGCAACACAATATCTTCTCTATACACTATGTGCATAGTACGTGCAGAAAAAGTAAAAAGGAATGCGTAAATGTTGAACAAATATCCTTTAGGCAGTAAGCGTTTAATATAGATAATATTTAATATAATATAGAGGGCTGGGGTGTTATAGTGGTGATAGCGGATGGGTAAAACACTTTTTTTTATTTTAGCAGTGTTTTTATTAATAAAATATCCATAACTTCGCAAATAGAAATAGTACCTATCTCACATACTACATTGATACTCTAAAAAATCAAATTTTGAGGTACAGTCACTTCGAGCGAAGGTTCATTTATAATATCTTGTAGTGAGAATTAATATTGACTGATTGTGCTTTTGACAGTATTTGGACAGAACTACTTTCCCTTTGTTGGAGGTGAATTCTCAAAACAGCTGATACTTATGCTGTGTGCCATGGACTGGGCCAATGGGAGACAAAGCCATCAGAGCGCATGTTGGAACGGCCTGGTCTGCTTTGATTAAAGTTTTCCCGTAATATAATCTTTGGAAAGATAAAGTCAGATTGAAAAATTTAACCCCATAGCCGGAATTTAAACACGGATCCCGTCAGGCTGCTCCAACCACTGAGCTATATGGGCAACGTGCCGACGCGACATTAATTTTCCCAACTGACGCGCACTTTTATTTTCTCTATACGTACTATGTGCATATTGTATAGAGAAGGTATTGTACAGCACCCAAAAATTCGGTACCGATATTTCACCGGAAATATATGTTTTGAGACCCCCTAAATTCAATTTTTTTTTTTAGAAAAATGGACATGAGTGTCTGTCAGTATGTGTCTGTGGGCAGCATAGCTAAAAAACGAAAAGTCTGTTAAATTCCAAACTTGGTATTGTAGATTCAGTATTTTCTAAGATTTTTAAGAAAATCCCCCAACACCCTCAACTACCCTTTACATGGAATAATTTTCGAAAATTGTTATTTGCTCAAAAATGACTAATGATTTTGATTAAAATATCGTATATTAAATATATTTACATGCCAAATAAAATGTATATCTTGAGTTTTTGGGAATTCCTCTAAAGTCATCTTTATTCTGGATGAATTTTGTGGAATTGTACATTACTGGTAAACTGAAAGAGATACACAAAAACTTACTGGACTAAAAAATTTATACATTTTTTAGTGGAGTTGTTCGTTTGAGATTTCCTTGTTATTTGTTCAGTTGTAAAATACTTGTCAACTCCTGGCCATACAAACGAAGGAACTTCAGTCATATCAACCAGCTTTTGATTATCACTTTAACCTATGGTACTCCCATATTTCGCTTACAAGGAAGCAAGTAATAAGACTATTTCTGCTAATTTTTTCTCAATTAGCAAGAAGTAAATAGAAGAATAACCTTTTTAAGAACAATTTATTGCAGAGAGGTAGAGAAGATCGTGTAAATGGCAGATATAGTTTTTTTTTTTTTTTCCGGAAAAGCACAAGGTGACCCCAAATTTCTTTGAGATGATATACTCCAGTGGCCTTCAGGCGATATGTCCTGGCCTTCAGTTTAACAACTACTAGGTTGATTAATAATCAGTGTTAATTGTTTAATGTACAATAATAAACAATATGATGGTAGATATTACTGAGAAACAGTGATCAATTACAGAGTTAGAAAACCACCTATAACTGAGCAGTTGGTTGAATGCAGGAAAGCTCCTTGGCTTTGGTTGGAGGCGGTCAAGGTTCTCTCCCCTTCCATCAGCGAATGGAATCGTTCCCGGGGTATTGTCTTTTCTCTAAGGTGCTCTAAATCTCAATGAAAGCCACCATTGCACTGCCTCGGGAAACAAAGCCATTGCTCTTTCAATATTTTAAATGACCACAGTTCCCAGGCCGTTACTGTTGATCGGAAACCACTCCAGGCACGCTACCCCTTCTTAGGGTTGGAAGCTTGGCGACATGTTTTCTCTGAGTGGGAGCATTGATCTGGAACCTGCTTTCCATGAAAATAAAACCCTTGGTGTATTTCAGTTGCCCACACTGTCAAGTTGTAAACTCTCTTTATTTTTGATAGTGTTTAACGCGCGCTTTTACTACCAAGGCACCGCAGGCGCTGACACTGTTGATTCATGGAATGAAGATGGAACACCGGTGGAATGCGATGGCGGGGGAAACCGGAGAACCCGGAGAAAACCCGCCCCTGCGTCGCTTTGTCCGCCACAAATCTCACATGTAGTCGCTTGTAAACTATGTGTATGTGTGTGTGTATTTCCAATGTTGTTATGATATATAAAATATATAACTCCATGGCACGACAGCTCACAAGGAACCTTGGCCTACCGCCCGGCCGCTGTGTCCCCCATCTCGGTCCATGATGTCTGTCATGGATGGGCTGCAGGTTAATGAGGTCCTCATGACCTGGAGCCGCTGCTTCTCCATCAAGTAGCTCCTCAATTGCCCCCCCCCAAGGACCTCTCGAGGCTGAGTGCACCCTGATCCATATCTCCTAGCGGGAGGAAAAATCCCCAGGCCGGTACTGGGAATCGAACTCAGGCCTCCTGCTTGGCAAACAGCAAAGCTACCACCAGCGCAAAGGAGACGACCATATAAAATATATGTAGGTAATATTTTAAATTCAATTATTTTTAGACAACATGTACAGTCACCCGAAATGCGACTGTGTGACGCAAATGTTGTATTATTGTAAACTTAATAAAATACTACTACTACTACATAGCTTTCTCGCGATAAATATGCGCTAAGTGCATCATTGGAGGATTTTAAAAATACAAATGATCGAGATTATCGTAAGTAATATAACGAGGGCTCCAACTTTTATCGATAAATTCGGCAGCAACTTGTTGCAAGCTCGAGAAAATTTGTAGCTCGAGTTGTATTTAATAAGACTATTTCATGATATAATTAATCTATATGAACACGAGGAATAATATTCCTAAAATCCCATTTGGCTTGACGTATATTTGCACCGAAATCACTGCAACTTGATGTCCATATCATAAATTTCAGATCTCTTTGTATTGCTGCATTATATTATTGTGAGGTAAAATAAACAAGGTGTTTTTTTTTTAAAGCTTAATGTCCTTTAACCTGGTTGATTATATCGGACGATGAATGAAATTGGTGAAATATACTCAAATTATCTCGAGGTAAATTTACTTGACATTCGTCTTCTCAGGATAAGGGGAAACCCAGAAAAAAACCTTACCCAGGTAAATTACCCTAAGCGAAATTCGAACTCGCGACCTTTTGAATGTGAATCACACACGCTACCAGCACACTACCCAGAAACAAAGCTGTTGGAAAAACGAGGCTTAGTAAAGCCAATTGGAATAACAATATTTTTATATAGACCATGAAACTTCCGCCATTATGTACGGGAATATCACTGATACTATTATGAGGCGAAAATTAATTCAGAGAGAAAACAAATGCCATACATTTAGCAAAACAATTGCACGTGAGTGTGATAAAAAAACGATTAAATGCAGAAATAATGAGTTCCAATTGGTTGGAAATTTACGCGGCAATGTAATTCTCATGATCCCATGTTATGAACGAAATAGTTCAATTTAACCTATTCCAAGGGCATTGCATACGAAAATATAATGAATTACTACCAACTGTTGAATATAATGTTTCCTAAACACGGTAACCGACATTTAAAATCGGTGTCAAATTGACAATGAATTATCCACGCTTGGATATTGACTTTAAAAACGTTTTTGTGTTACAATCACATGACTTCTTCTACCTATTCTGCAACAAAACACACTTACGAAATCTTGTTCTTTAGTCTTCTTACTGTAATCAAGATAAACATTGCCATAAATGATTTTGTTACATATTTTCTATAATCAAGCGACATACGGAAATATACTTGGTTAAATGAATATGATGGCCTTGAAATTTTGTCTTTTTATACGATAGAATAAAAAGAAAAGAAAGAAAAAACCAAGTGACGATTTCTCCTTGGAGGAAAGTATAAGTATTACGAAATTTAAGCCAAAAATATGATCAAAAATGATCAACACCACAAACATGTTTTTTCGTAGTCAACCTATCCTCCAACGAGTTAGGACTGAGACCCGCGTAGGACTTAACAAGCGAATGCCTAGGGATCAGAAGCCTGTCGTGTCAACGGCACGAAACCACAGAATGTAGAACCTGGAACGAGTGGCCACAAAACATATGGTATAAATTTTACCTATGTTTTAACAAGATTTAATTTTTTTTGTAGTACGATTTTGCCTATCAATTATGGTTTTCCGACTATCCAAAAGTTTTCCAAAATGAAGAGGGCTTCAGCATCTATTCCTAGAAAATTTAAGATATATTTTTTTGTCATATAAATGTCTTTAAGTATAGTGAGGTATGAACAAAATCCTTAGATTTTTAACACTAACACAAATTTCGGCACATTTACGTGTAAAACGCAGCTTAAAGCGTGTGGTGGAGGGGTGAGAGAAATTGCTTGCAAATTTTCGAGTTACAACCTTGGAAGACGCTCAAGTTAAATTTCACGTTTTATAATTAAGCAAATTTTCGTTTTTGAGGTACGCTGCTCACACACATACAGGGACATTTTTCTTTTCGGATTGAAATGGCCTCAAAACATGTAATTCTGGTGGCTTGAATTTTCGGGAGGCATCTAATCTTTACTTTACTTACTATAGCTAAGCAGTAGAGAAGATAAAACGAATCAGAAACATAAGAATAGTATAGCATAATAGTAAGAAGGGCATTTAATACGAGGGTTGTTTTTGTCAACCTCAAATAGGCTATAAATAAGACAAGTTCAGGATCTTCAAAACAACGTCAATGCTCATTTGAAATCTTTGGCGGCAACATTTTTTGAAGCGGGTATTGCAAAGCTTGTACACAGGCACGATAAATGTCTCAATCTTAAATGTACAAAACTTTTAGTAATAAAATAATTGTTTTCTAAGAACTTGTCTTTTATTTATAGCCTATCGGAGGTTAAGGATAAAAGGCCCTCGTAAGCCCTTAGAAAAACATCGAAAAACAAATTATTTTTGTATTTTTCAAAATAATATCCTTACGATACACCTTTCCCAGCGTTTCTCCAACTGTTTTAAGCCTTTCGGAAGGTTCTCAAAACAGGCATGTGTTTGGGAAATGCCATCTTTGTTAGACGTGAGCCGTTTTCCGTCGAGCCACTTTTTCTAGTTTAGGAATTAAAAAAAAAGTCACTGGGGGTCAAATCTGGTGAATATGGTGGATGTTGTTGTAATTCGAACCTTAACTCTACAATTTTTGCCATCGAAACTGCGCAGGTGTGCCTCTTGCATTGTCCTGATGGAGGAGAATCTTTTTCTTTGCTAGATGAGGTATTTTTCTTGATTTCTCCTCACAACCAGTGCAATAACAATTCATAAAGTTCTCCATTTAGCTGTCTTCCCTTTTGCAAGTAATCAGTGTAGATGATTCCACGTGCACCCTAAAAAACCGAGGTTATCGCTTTGTCTGCAGATTTCACCACCTTCACCTTCTTCGGAGCCTTTAAAAACCCACTGTTTCGACAGTACTTTTGTCTCTGGAGTATAGTAATGCATTCATGTTTCATCCACAGTTACGTATTTACGCAGAAATTCGTCAGGATTGCGACGGAAAAATGCCAAACCAGCTTCCGAATCGATCACATGACTGCGTTTACTCTCCTTTGAGAACAAACGCGGCACCTATCTACCGAAATCTTTGTCAAACCTAATTTTTGGTGCAAAATTAAGAACACTGTACCTTGTGATATGTCTGTGGCCTTTGCTATTTCGCGAAAGTTGTTTCGTTGATCACTCAAAACCATATCCTAGATTTTGTCAATCATTTCGGAGGAAGTCACTCTACTGGACTTCGGAATGATGTTCATTTGTGCATGTAGAGTCACGTTTAAATGCAAAGTAAAGTGTTGCATATGTGCCATAAACTTCATCCAACTCGGTGTTTATCTCTTTCGGTGTTAAGCGTTTTAAATAGAAGTGTTTAATCACCGTTTTTCCCCATCTTTCTAAAGAAGCACAAGAATTGTTTATTGAATTGCCTATGGCAACGAAACCACGTGATAGATATAGCTGAAACTTCAAGTGCCATCTAGTAAGAGACGACGGTTACTAAATACAAACATTTTGGGATTTTGTAAGGACTTATTGAACGCCCCCCGCAGCAGAGCGAATGGTAGAATTGCTACAATACTGAAGGGTGTATTACTCTGAGAAGTTACTTTTTACCTCGTGTGGGAGCTGTGTATATTTTCGGATTAGGATTTTTCCGTGTGCAGAAGTTGTCCTGTGCCGAATGAGTTGTTCTTTTAATTGAATGTTCCCCCGTAAAATCTGGTGCAATTTTTCTGGTATCTCCTCTCCAAATCCCTTTCTCTCACTCCTAATGCATGGTAATTACAAACCGCCCCTCTAGAGGTCTCTGCCCAACGACTTTTCTATCAGTAAGAGGGGGTTGCGATTTGCCACAAAGCTCCCAAACGAAGGCTTACGGCTGGCTGACCAGTGCGCGGATTAACCCGGACACCGGACCGGGCTTGGAGATTTCCTCACTCCCACACAGAAATCCGTTTAATTTAAGTGGGATTTCAGGCAGGGATGAGATGAGCCCTCCGCCACGCATTGTTACATATTCTGCGGCATTGTGTGTGTGTGTGACTCAGTCATGTTGCTGCAACCAAACTTATCCTCGTTACTATATCTATGTATATTAGTTTTATAAAAAGACAAAATCTGATGCGTTACACTCGCATGACTTTCTCTAGCTACTCTACAAATAAACTTATTACAAAAGATAATTCTTCTTTCAACACCATGCTAATCAAGATAAACACTAGCAGAATTTATTACTTAGTTCCTTATAAGTAGACTGGAACTAAGGGAATGCACCAGGCTAAAGTGATTGTCAAATGTTTTAAAAGCTGTCGTTATGCGATTGTCATTACAAATGACTTCATTGCTTGGCCAGGAGTAGAACAAAAGAAAAACGGACACTTCCGTCTGAGAACTTCACAATTGAAACCAATAACAAGTATATCTTGGAAACGGCTACTTTTTCATACTCCTGTCCAAAAAAAACAAAGGAAGTTCAGTCACATACCAACCAGCTTTTGACTATCACTTTAACCTATGGTACTCCCGTATTTCGCTTCTACTTACAAGGAAGCAAGTAATAAGTCTATTTCTGCTCATTTTTCTCGATTAGCATGAGAAGTAAATAGAAGCATGAGCTTTTTAACAATACTTTGTTGCAGAGATGTAGAGAGTGTCATGTGAATGGAACACATCAGCTTTTTTTGATTTAGGGGGTCCTAAAACATGTATTTCCGGCGAAATCTCGGTATCGAGTTTTTGTGTGAATTACAATACCTTCTCTATACACTATGTATATACATAGTACGTGTAGAGAAAGTAATACAATATAGGAAATATGGCCTACATTGTTCCCGCACTAATCAGTTCATATGAATGGAATGGTGACATCTGGTGATCAGCAAGATTAACAGTGAACCTAGGAAGTTGTGGAAGATTTCCTAAGACATTTCAGACACTATCGTAGTTCCCCTTTTCCTCCTACAGGAGCAGTTTAACGCGGAAAATTCCCTGCACGAGATTGACAGGGAAATCCAGAGAAGTCGATAAAATCAAACGGTAATGGTGATGGCCGCTACAAAGATCAGGATGCGCATCTCGTTCTCTCTGTCCTGCTAGACTTGATCTGGTAATGACCAGCACATAGCTATGGCATGGAATATTAATGTATTACTTTCTCTACATGTACTACCTACATATGGTATAGAGAAAGTATTGTATTGCACTCAAAAATTCGACCCCGTGATTTCACCCGAGATACATGTTTTGGGTCCCCCTGAATCCCCCCTCCAAAAAGTATTTTTAGAAAAATGTCCCTGTGTGTGTCTGTGTCTGTAGGCAGCATAGCTCAAAAACGAAAAGTCCGTTTAATACCAAACTTGGTATTTAAGTTCAGTATCCTCCAAGGTTGCGACACGAAGATTTTCATGAAAATCTTCCCAACCCCAACTATCCTTTAATGGAACACTTTTTCAAAATTTTGATTTATTCAATAATGGCTCTAACGATTTGATTAAAAACTCGTATATTAAAGATATTTACATAACAAAATGTATAACTTCAATTTTCTGGGAATAGCCTCTGAAGATGTGTTTATTGTGCATGAATTTTACAGAATTTTGCATAACAGCTAAACCGTAAGACATGGACAAAATCTTAAAACACAAAAAATGTAGAAAAAAAAATGTAAATGGCGTGTTATTTATGGACGCTCTTTAACTGCTGTGGTTCTCAGCGTACCATTCAATACTGAGCATGAAAGACCGATTAATTTTGCTCAGAGACCTCCCTTTCAGGCTTGAGGTTCTTTTACGTGCCGTAAATCTACGACACGGGACCCACAGCTTTACTTCCCTTCCGAAGGAAGCCATGCTAAGGATTTTTACGCCCAAAAAAAAGCCATCGTCCTCCGCCGGGTTGAACCCGCGACTTTGGTATATGAAGTTAGCACGGTAACCATTACACCACGGAGGGCGGCAGAGCACGTTAAAACACACAATTTATGTTACATACATTTTTTCTCGTGGAATTGATAGTATTCCTTGTTTTTAGTTTCAGCTTTGAAAACCTTATACTTTTCTCTTACATGAATTTGTCAACTCCTGTCCATACAAACAAAGGAACTTCAGTGACATAGCAACCACCTTTTGACTAACACTTTAACTTGTGGTACTCCCTTATTTCGCTTTTAACATAGTGCACAAGAACTAAACGCTTCAGACTATGGCACTAGTGTGGTCTTTTGCGCCTGATAGTGACTTGTAATTTTTTCAGGATCTCTCTGTAGTATTGTCCAGTTACTGATGTGTGTGTAAACACATGCTGATAAACTAATCCATAAGATGAGATGATCATAACTTTCGCACCAGAAGTAACCACTTTTGCTTTTTGAGGGGGGTTGTTGATGAAGGAGATTTCCACAGTGAGCTTTGCTGTTTGCTGTCAGGACCAAAATGATATAGCTAAGTTTCGTCTCACATCAACTTCAACGGCATACAGACCTTAACGCGAATGTCCTTTTCACTAGGAATCAACAAATTTAAACCCATCGGGCACAAACATGTGTCATGCGTACATTTTCTGTCACCAATGTGTGATAGTGGCACCCAGTGACATTTTCAGCATTTGAGAATGTGTTTTCTCACAATGACAACAGTGGTATTTTGATGTCATATTATCATGTTGACTAAAGGTTGGGCAGCGCAGTAGGTGGTTTGCATCCATATCTTCTTTAAGTGTTCAGATAGTACACAGAGGAGACCTCATTATACCAATTTTGAATAAATGTTTATTGAGACAGTAATGGCCGGTTAAGAGTTTAAAATTTGCTACAGATGATTTTCTTGGTAATGTAGTGATTCTGGTCGTGTTGTTATATACATTATCCCATGATTTTCCTTTTGTTTGTAATACATTATCTTCTTTAATTTTTTATTATATGTTGATATACTTATTTTTTGATAGAGTGATAACTTATTGGATCAGATGAATTTGATATAATTTTACTACCTTTCTTGGCTAGAAAGTCAGCTGTTTCATTACCCTGTATTTTGCAATGTGCTGGTATCCATTGAAGTATCAATCTTTTATACTTTAAATTCATTAGTTGTTTTGTGATTTTTCGGCATTCTGCAGTATTTAAGTTATTAGCTGTTCACATAAGATGTTATGGGTATAATAGCTGCTTTAGAGTCAGATAATAGTACAACTTTTTCAAATTTATTTATATGATATAGTAGGTTTTGAAGTACAGACTCTCCATGGGCGTCCTGTAACATTGCATTTTCTTGAGACAAAAGCATAATTTCAAAGCCACGTATTGTTCCTCGCGCTTC
This sequence comes from Hymenopus coronatus, assembly GCA_030762935.1. NCBI lineage: Eukaryota > Metazoa > Arthropoda > Insecta > Mantodea > Hymenopodidae > Hymenopus > Hymenopus coronatus. The sequence goes on along the minus strand of CM060887.1, from coordinate 18,551,111 downwards.
ACCCGCCTCTTAGAGGCAGGAACCAGGAATACCAACAATGAAACTACTAGGCGTGTTTGTTATACATTTGGCTAACAGAATATTGTATTCAAATCCTGACTATGGCATTGTTTTTTTCAGTCTGACTCTACCTATCCAAGTGCTGTCCTATTCATGGTGTCTGTGAGAAAACAATTAAAATTATCAGAATAGCATACTGGTAAATTCTAGGACTAAAATTTAAGACCGTAAAACGGAATTATGATCATTCTTTATTGAACAGCCCGCGTAAATTGCTCGGTGTATGAAGAAATTTTGATTTCTGGACACTTGTTAAGGGGTCAAAATGTCAGCACTCCTGAGCTTACATCTCTGTCCTCAGTGAAAATTATTGCTGAAATGCATAGTATTGTAGAAGATGCAGGCAGACTTGCTAAAGCCAGTGAAATCCCGAATCGAGTAGACGCTACTACTTCCCTGTTACATTAGATGACTATCTCTATGAGGTCGCTGGGACCGCCTGTAACGGCTCTCGTTAAGTGACGGAGAAAATCTCGCCTGTTGAAACTCCAAATGATCCACGCAGTTAGCAGTACACTTAGGTAAAACTTGTGGCAAACATACATGTAGACGAACTTGCTATGTGTTAACTGTCCTCCTCAATTAAGTCTATTATACTCCTAACCCACTGAAGTTAACATCTTGGAAAAATGCGATGTGTTCCAGACATATGACTTTTTTCTACCTCTCTATAACAAATTATTTTTTTTTTTCATTTCATAGTCTGCTTACCTTCCCCGTATTTAGGACTGACACCCCCCCTCCCTAGGACTTACAATCGAATGCCTAGGAATCAGAGACCTGTCGAGGAGCCAACGGCACGAAACCACAGAATGGAGTGAATCTGGTTGTCATGTGGATGAAATCTGTTTCTTTGCAATGCCAGGAGTTAACAAATTCAACAAGGAGTGAATATTTGTGTAGTAAGTATTTGTCTATCTCTTACGGTTTATTTGTTCTACAAAATCAAGCAAAATTCATCCAGAATAAAGAATCTTCAAAGGCTATTTTCAGAAAACTCAAGATATACATTTTATTTGTCGTGTAAATATCTTTAATATACTGTATTTTAATCAAAATCTTTAGAGCCATTTTGATAAAATCAAACATTTTTAAACAATTTCCATGTAAAGTGGACTTTCTTCAAAATGTTTGTGTCACATTCTCCATACTAAACTTATATACCAAGTTTGGTATTTTGCGGACTCTTCGTTTTTGAGTTATCGTGTTCATAAACACACGGACACGCGGATCTTTTTCTAAAAATGTTTTTTCTATTTCCGGTGAAATCTCCGTATCGAATTTTTGGTTGGAATGCAATAGTTTCTGTGTACGCTATGTATATAGTACGTGCAGAAAAAGTAAAAAAGCATAAGAACAGGATGTGTTAAGTTTTCGATCTGAAATAAAAATTTGTTCTAAATGCAGTGCTTCTTTTCTCCTTAGAAAACTGGTTATAGTATATAATTATAACGATGATGCTTATAGTTCAGTAATAATGTGTGTAATTTAGCGGTTAAATAAATGTCTTGCAATGTTGTTATCATGGGGACGCTTAGTTATTAATCGTGAGCGATCAAGAAGCACTGAGGAAAAGCGAGGGTGGAGCAGCATGAAGTGAAATAAATAAAAGAATAGAACTCCGGAAGATGAATATCTAAAACAAAAATTGAGGGCTTCATGGAGCATGTATCCACATTATAAAATATAAGTGTATAGAATATTAGAGGGTAACCCGTGATTAAGCATGTCATCCTAGGTAATGAGTGTCGAGACAAGTTGGCAAGATGTAATTAGAAGCAGAGAGGCGTGTGTATTATTTAAACCTGGTTCACACCTTGCCACAAACACTTTATGGTTGCCCCTTTATCACGATCAAAGCTCTCGTATTTTTCTGAAAACCTTCCTCCGTTATGAATTTGTGTGCTTCTTCGTCTTATTGCTGTTTAATCTTAGCATGCAATCTCACCAACATTAGAAAAACTAAATATAGAAAATGTAATTGTTTTTTTTTCTTCATACAAGCCGTGTGTAGGACAGGAATTTAATAGATAGAGTCAAACTAAAAAATTCAATGCCATAGCCGAAATTAGATCCACCGATTTCTCTACCACTGAGCGACCATGGCAACATGCCGTCAAGACATTTAACTTCTCAACTAACTCACGTGTATCCCGGTAAACCACAAAGTGATTTCAAATTATTTTGAGATGATATACCCCATGGTCGTAAATACTTTAAGTCCCGGGCTTAATAGTATAGTCAACTAGTTGGACTATTAGTTTTAATTTAATTTTTTCTGTCATACAAGCTGTGTGTAGGACAGGAGTTGGATAGGTAGAGTCAGACTGAAAAATTCAATGCCATAGCCGGGATTTGAAACACAGATCTCCCGGTCTCTAGCTGATTGCTCTTCCACTGAGCTACCATAGCAACATGTCGGGATGACATTAAACTTCTCAACTGACTCGTATGTTTCCCGGTAAACTACAAGATGATCTCGAATTATTTTGAGATGACATATCCGGCCGGACAAGTCCTTCAGTGTGTTTTTTTTTTTTTTCCTCCAAAGTAAAAATCAGGTAGTAAAATTTTTAGTGATGACTTCATGTTTGTTATTATGTGATCCGGCGTTTATATTATAATGGTTTAATATACTGTTTGGGAAACAGGTAACAAAACTATAAGCAGACAAACTGTAATATACGACTCGGATACAATCCTGGAACTGGGAGAAAAAGAGAAGCAGGAAAAGCGGAGGGGAAAAAGGAAAGCTCATTGTCCTCACACCAAGAGCACATGGAAATCCTAAATGGTATTGGATTCCAGGGAATTCAATTTCTGTGTGCCGTATAAGTTTTTACTTTTTCTCATCTTACTGCGCGCTTCTTCCCAAAGCATGCCAAGTCTAACGGTGTTCTCCGAAGAGAATAGGAATGGAAAGCGATGGAGTACCCTAAGGACCAGGATATGAGAACGCAGTACTATGTGTATTCTCTACGGCTGAAGTTTGTAATCGTTAAATTCCTTAAATTTAACCATTCTTTTTAATCTAAAAGTGTTCTTGAAGACACATTTGATGAGATTTCGTTATAGCAATGATCACAGACACCACGTGGAATGGAAAGTGATGATATGAAATGAAGAAAATTAACTTTCATGTGTCTTTTTCTAACTATTCAGAGGCAAAGGAAACATATTCTTTCCTCAAAAATTGCTCTAACGATTTTAATTAAAATTCCTCGTGTTATTTACAAAACAAACATAATGTATATCTTGAATTTTCTGGGAATAGCTTTTGAACACCTCTTTATTCTGGATGAATTTTACTTGATTTTGCATAACTAGTAATCAGTAAGAGATAGACAAAAACGTGCTAAACAAAATATGTAGATCTCGTTGAAACACACAATTTATGATACATATATAGTTTTTTGCGTAGATTTTACCATTTTTGAGATATTCGTTGTTATTGGCTTCAGCTTTAAAATGCTTTAACTTTTCACATACGGAAATTTTGTCAACTACTGGCAATGCAAAGAACCGGATTTCATCCACATAGCGATTGGCTTTTAAAAGATTTGTCTATTGTTGTAGCCTAATGTATTCCATTATTTCCCTTCTATTTACAAGAAAGCATTTCTACTAATGTTTATCTCGAATAGCATGAAGTAGATAAAACAATAAGCTTTTTAACAATGATTTGTTATACAGATGTAGAGAAAGTCATGTGAATGGATCACATAAGACTTTTACTTTCTATACGCGTACTATGTACATAGTGTATAGAGAAGGTATTATGATGCATCCGAAAATTCGATACACAGATTTCACCGGAAATAGACGTTTTAGAGTGCCCTGTATAAAAAAAAAACAACCAAAAAACAAAACAACAACACATTTTTAGAAAAGGTCCATATGTGTCCGTATGTCTGGGAACACGATAACTCAAAAAGGAAAAGTCGGTATAATACCAAACTTGGTATCTTCCACGGATGTGACTACGAAGATTTTCAAGAAAATTGCCCCGCCCCTACTACCCTTTACATGGAACTTTTTTCGAAAATTTTGATTTTCTCAAAAGTGGCTACAACGCTTTTGATTAAAATGTTGTACATTAAAGATATTTAACTAACAAATAAAATGTTTATGCTGAATTTTCTGGGAATAGTCTCTGAAGACTACTTAATCGGAGTGAATTTTACGGCACTTTGCATAACTGGTAAACCCTGAGAGATAAACAAAAGCTAACTTAATAGAACATGTAGAGCTTGTTAAAACACACAATTTATGTTCAATACATTTTTTCGGGAAGTTATTCGTTTTTGAAATATTACTTGTTATTGGTTTCAGCTTTAAAATACTTATAGTTTTCTCATACGGGAATTTGTTCATTCCTGAAAATGCAATGAAACAGATTTCATCCACATGGTGGCCAGTTGTTAAAAGATTTGTCCATCGTTGTAGTCTAATGTATTCCATATTTCCCTTCTACTCACAAGAAAGACATACGAATGGATCACATCAGATTTTTATTATATATATGCATATTGCTATGTTCTTCTTTGTTCTCTTTATACCACGTTTCTTATTTGAGTTCACCTGCTTGTTTCATACTAGATAATCGCACTTGGAAATACTCGTATTTGTCACTTTCTGCATTCTGCGCTTGCTACTTTAGAAATAACGTGGAATGAACTCAAGACCCTGTACATCTGTTTCCTTCTCTCCTACTTTTTCTGAATGCTCCATAGGGAGATAGAAGCAGTATATTATAATACGGTTCTGGGAAAGGGAGTAGGGGTTAAGGGGATTTCGTGAGTTGCATCTCATTTCGACCTCATCGATGTGGATCGATAGTAGTCTTCGATATCGGTCTCAGGCGCAAGAAATTGTGATACAACCTATCTATGTGGAGGGAGCCAAAATAAGTATAACTTTTGATGTTCTTACAGGGGGAGATTATCGCAGCTATTTAATTGTTAAAGTAGTTTATTATTTTCCTCTTTAAATACATAACTAATATTACTTATATACTCATAATTAAGTCCTTTAAGTCCTCTATCTACTAAGTACGTAGTAGAGAAGGCACTGCATTTCACTAAGAATTTCCTAACCTAATTTAAACGTAAATACATGTTTTTAGGTTCCTTAAATAAAAAAATTCTGTGTGTTCCATTCACATGACCTTCTCTACATCTCTGTAACAAATTAGCGTATGCTTCTATTTACTTCATGCTAGTCGAGTAAAAATTAGCAGAAATAGTCTTATTACTTGCTTCCGTGCAAGTAGAAGCTAAATACGGGAGTACCATAGTCAAACTCTGGTTGCTATGTGACTGAAGTTCCTTTGTATGGATAGAAGTTGACAAATTCCTGTATGAGAAAATTGTTTTCGAAGCTGAAACCAATAACAAGGAATATCTCAAAAACGATCACCTCCACGAAAAAAATGTATATTACGTAAATTGTGTGTTTTAACATGCTGTACATTTTTTGTGTGGTAAGTTTTTGTCCATCTCTTACGGTTTAGCAATTATGTAAAATTCCGTAAATTTCATTCTGAATAAAATAGTCTTAAGAGGATATTCTCAGAAAGTTCAAAATATACATTTTATCTGTCAGGTAAATATCTTTAATGTATACTTTAATCAAAATCATTTTAGAGTAAATCAAAATTTTTGAAAAAAGTTCCATGTAAAGGATAGTTTGGGATGAAGGGATTTTTCTCAAAATCTTCATGTCACATCCCTGGAAGATACTAAACTTAAATACCAAGTTTGGTATTTTACCGACTATTCGTTTTAAGTTATCGTGTTCACAGGCACACGGACACACACACGGACCTTTTTCTGAAAATGATTTTTTTACAAGGGACCCTAAAACATGTATTTCCGGTGGAATCTCAGTATCGAATTTTTGAATGGAATACAATACCTTCTCTATACACTATGTACATAGTGCCTGAAGAGAAAGTAAAAATCCATTAAATATCAAACTGGATATATTTTAAGTCCAATATTTTCCAAGGATGAGACACGAAAGTTTTCAGAAAATCCCCCAACTCAAACCAACCTTTACCTGCAAAAGACTCCGCGCCGTGGTCGAGTGGATAGACCACTATCCTCTTACCTAGACGGCCCAAGTTCGATCCTAAGCGACCGCATGTGAGATTTGTGGTGGACAAAGCGGCGCAGGAGCGGGTTTTCTCCGGGTTCTCCGGTTTCCACCACCAGTGCTTCATCTTCACATATACAGGGTGTTTCAAAAATATGGGGCATAATTTCAGGTATGTATTTTCCACATGTAGACATTCAAATTAGTTCATTATAACATGTGTCCGGAAATGCTTCATTTCCGAGTTATGGCCTTCACAACATTGAAATTCACTGGAACGTTTTTCTTTCCGCCGGTTGTTGTCATTACAGATGTTCAAAATGTCCACCTCCTGCTTGAATACGGACCTCACATCGATGTCTCATTGACCTGCGAAAACGATCTCAAACTCCAGGAGTATTGCGTATGTCCTCACCACTTGCCACAATTCGATTCCGACGGGATTCCAAATCCGGCACCGGAGACGAATAAACCAGTGATTTTAAATGGCCCCACAAGTAGAAATCGAGAGGGTTCAGATCAGGTGAGCGTGGAGGCCAAGCAATTGGCCCACCTCTACCTATCCATCGATCAGGAAACCTTCGATCCAAGTACCGGCGAGCCGTAAGACTGAAGTGTGCAGGAGCGCCATCATGCAAGAAGTGAATGTGTTGATGATGATCAGTGGAGTGTCTTCGAAAACGTCAGGTATGGTGTTTTCCAGGAAGTTTGTGTACGCCTGCCCCGTAAGTCTGTTTACAAGTACATGGGGTCCAACTAATCGATCACCAATGATACCGGCCCACATGTTGAGGGAGAACCGCACCTGGTGATGAGATACAACAGTTGCACGTGGGTTTTCATGCGACCATACATGCTGATCGTGGAAATTTGTTATGCCATCTCTTGTGAACTGTGCTTCATCTGTAAATAATACGACGGCAGAAAAGTTCGGATTTACACCACACTGCTGCAAGAACACTGACAGAACCTAACTCGTGCAGGGTAATCTGCTGGTGACAGGGCCTGTACACGTTGCAAATGATAAGGATACAATTGATATTCGTTCAACAGTCTCCGGACAGTCGTATGAGGAACATTGACTTGCAACGCTAACCGTCGTGTGCTGATAGAAGGAGTCCTGTCCACAGCCTCCAGAATCTCCTCCTGCACCTCTGGAGTTGTAGATCTTGGTCGTCCCCTTCCCAAACCAGGAGAGGTGAATGTTCCATACTGGCACAGACGGGAATGGAGACGTACAAATGTCTTCCGATCTGGACATTGTCGCTGTGGGTACCTCTCCTGGTACAAACGACGAGCCAGCGCAGCATTGCCGTCCGCCTTACCGTACATGAAGTGTATCTCTGCCAGCTCTTGATTTGAATACATGTGGCACAGTCTTAACGCCTAAAGAACACTGAATGTAACCTTCCTCAGAATGAACTATCAGAGCGCCCTCCTAATGTCTCCTTTGACGGCAAAGACCTGCGGAAAGAAAAACGTTCCAGTGAATTCCAATGTTGTGAAGGCTATAACTCGGAAATGAAGCATTTCCGGACATGAACTATTTTGATTGTCTACATGTGGGACTTTCAATGTTGTAAAGGCCATAACTCGGAAATGAAGCATTTCCGGACACATGTTATAATGAACTTTTTCATTGTCTTCATGTGAGAAATACATACCTGAAATTATGCCCCGTATTTTTGAAACATCCTGTATAACCAGTGCCATCTCCTGCGGTGCCATGGTATTAAAAGCGGGAGTTAAACACTATAAAAACAAACCTGCAAATGTTTCGTAAATGTTGAATTTCTTAAAAATTGCACAAAGGCTTTGATAACACCGCACAAAATGTTTGCAAATTTCAAAACAAGTGCTTAGACAATTTTTTATAACGTGCGTGCGATTACTTCGCGAGTTGTTTACATATTAATAAGAGTGAGGGAGGGGGTGACGTTTGGTTTCATGTGAGAAGAAATCAAATTTCTTACCTTCATTGAAGTTTCTTGGGAGTTCTACACATCTCTAGTATGGTTGGCTGCTGGACTGCCAGATTATAGTGTATAGTGAAATTATGGTTTACGTACTTTTTTGATAGATACCATTTCATTGTTTATCTTCGTTTGTAGTAGTTTTACTTTAATATTTATTTGAACGAATATTTATTTGTACAACTTATTTTACATACCTTTGTCATTCGTCTTACTCTAACCTAAACTATATACACATTTTAATTGCCTTCTAGCTACCTCTTCCAGCACGGTTGGCTGCTGTCTGGACTATCAGAAAAAAAAAAAAAAAAAAAAAAAAAAACCATAACCACTGCATTCATGTTTCATGTTATTTTTTTGTTTGTTTTCAGGTAAGTTGGTTTTCTTCACACATGTCTAGGCAGGAGTAAATCTAATTTCAATATCAATGTAAGTATTTAATGTTATTTACAATTATGCATGCTATCATGATTTAGGTCGTATTTTGTGTTGTCAATAAACATTCTGAAAATTGCATACATTGATATGTTTTGTTAGAAATAAACATTGGAAAAACACCCTAGGGAGTCTGCGCAAAGATTATTGCGCAATAATTCCCCAACTGCTATGGCAGTTTTTACTTTCTCTACACGTACTATGTACATAGTGTATAGAGAAGGTATTGTAATGCACCCAAAAATTCGATTCCGAGATTTCACCGTAAATAGATATTTGGAGAACCCCTGAATCCAGAAAAAAACATTTTTGGAAAATGTCCATGTGTGTGTGTGTGTATGTGGGCAGCATAACTCAAAAATGAAAAGTTAGTTAAAAACAAAACTTGGTATTTAAGTTCAGTATCTTCCAAGGATGCGACACGAAGATTTTCAATAAAATCCCCCCACCCGCAACTACCCTTTACATGAAACTTTTTTCGCAAATTTTGATTTTCTCAAAAATGACTCTAACGATTTTGATTAAAATCCTGCGTTTTTTAAAGGAATATCTCAAAACCGACAAACTCCATGAAAAAATGTGTATGATATAAATTGTGTGTTTTATCATGATGTACATTTTTTGTGAAGTAAGTTTTTGTCTATTTCTTACGGTTTACCAGTTATGCAAAATTCAATAAAAATCACCTAGAATAAAGAGGTTTTTGAGGCTATTTACAGAAAATTCAAGATATACATTTTATTTGGCAAGTAAACATCTTAAATATAAGATATTTTAATCAAAATCGTTAGAGCCACTAGCATCCTTGCAAGATGCCAAACTTAAATACGAAGTTTGGTTTTTTAACGGTCTTTTCGTTTTAGAGCTATACTGCCCACAGACACACACACGGAAATTTTTCTAAAAATATATTTTTGTATTCAGGGTGTCCTAAATCATGTATTTCCGGTGAAATCTCGATATCGAATTTTTGGGTGCATTACAATACCTTCTCTATACACTATGTACATAGTAAGTGTAGAAAAAGTAAAAAAAACGCCCAAAAAGATGCCGAACGTATTAGGATTCTTCGTAACTGTTGATTACTTGTGTTATTATCATTAAGGCATAATGTTAGTGCATACTGTGCCTCGTGGTATAAGAATAACTGGAGACTACTGCTCGCGTCACTTGGAACATAATTTTTGCCCAGCATGTCGCCGAAAACGGAAGTCCTATTGTATTACATGATAATGCTCGCAGTCATGTAGCCGCAACAGGCTAGAATGTGGAATAGGGAATATCCAATAAATTCGCCTAATGACTATGACTTATTCTCAAAGATTAAAGCATATCTACGAGGCATTCGATTTCAATCTAGAGAGTACTACACCAATCATTGACAGAAATATCCACCAGATATGGTGTTGTAGATAGAGTGCACCGTCTTCCAAGGATTTTATGACGTATTATCGACTGTCTGCAGATTGCAAATGAATAATTGTTGCTTTCTCTAGCCCTTATGTAAATACATAGTGGATAGAGAAAGTATTGTATTTAACCCAAAAATTCGATACTGCGATTTCACCGCAAATGTATGTTTTGAGGTCTCTCAGTCCGAAAAAGATTAGAATAAGATCCGAGCCTGTGGACAGCATCGCTCAAAAACGAAAAGTATGTTAAATACTAAACTTGGTATATTTAAGGAAGAAGCAACACGAGATTTTCAAGAAACTCCCCCCCTTCCCTAGCTGCCCTTTACATAGAACATTATTCGAAAATGTTTATTTTCTCAAAAATGGCTCTAAAGAATTTGATTAAAATACCTTATGTTTAAGATATTTTATGGCAAACGAAATGTATCTCTTAAATTTTCTGGGAATAGCCTCTCGAGACCTCTTCATTCTCGATGACGTTCATATGCTTTATGTCATATACCTTTATTTACTTTCTCTATACGCACTATGTACATAGTGTATAGAGAAGGTATTGCACTCCACCAAAAAAATGCGATACCGAGATTTCACCGGAAATATATGTTTTAGGTTTCCCTGAATCCAAAAAAAGTATTTTCAGAAAAAGGGCCGTGTGTGTGTGTGTGTGTGTGTGTGTGTGTGTGTGTCCGTGTGTCTGTGAACACGATAACTCAAAAACGAAAAGTCGGTAAAATACCAAACTTGGTATTTAAGTTTTGTATCTTCCAGGGATGCGACACGAAGATTTTGAGAAAAATATCGTATAATAAAGATATTTACCTGACAAATAAAATGTATACTTTGAATTTTCTGGGAATAGCCTCTGAAGACTACTTTATTCTGGGTCAATTTTACGGAATTTTGCATAACTGCTAAACCATAAGAGATGGACAAAAACTTACCACACAACAAATGTAGAGTGCTTTAAAACACACAATTTATGTTATATATATTTTTTTTCGTGGAGTTGATTGTTTTGAGATATTCCTTGTTTTTGGATTCAGCTATAAAAAACATACTTTTCTCATACAGGACTTTGTGAACTCGTGTCCATACAAACAAAGGAACTTCAGTCACATAGCAACCAGCTTTTGACTATCCCTTTAACCTATGATACTCCCATATTTCGCTTCTACTTACAAGGAAGCAAGTAATAAGACTATTTCTGCTAAATTTTTCTGATAAGCGTGAATTAAATAGAAGTAAACGCTTTTTAAGAATAACTTGTTGCAGGGATATAGAGAAAGTCATGTGAATGGTACACATCAGATTTTTTTGTGTAGAGTTAACTGTTTTCGAGATATTTGGATTATTGGTTTCAATTTTAGCCACTTCAATTTTTCTCAGACGTGAGGATATCTTTTTTCTAGTTTCTCGCTGGCAAGCTAAGAGATTGGAATTTAAATTGTTTCACATTGCGATCGACTTTTATAGGTCGAGACTATCGCTTTAGCCCATGTATTTTCTTATTTCCCTTCTACTTACAAGGCTACTTACCGCTTATGTTTATCTTAATTAGCATGCTGTAGGTAACAGATTAGTATTTTGAATAAAAGGTTTGTTTATCGAACAGCTAGAGGACATCATGTGAATGGAACACATTAGATTTTTACATTCTGAACACGTACTGTGTAATATATATTGGAATGCAAACAAAAATTCGGTACCCAGATTTCACCGGAAACATATGTCTGGAGACTCCCTGAATTTTAAAAAAAAATTAGAAGAATGTCCGCGTGTGTGTGTGGGGGGGGGGGGGGGGGCAGCATAGCTCAAAAATGAAAAGTCCGCTACCAAACTTGGTATTTAAGTTCAGAATCTTCCAAGGATACGACACGAAGATTTTCAAGAAACCACTCACTCCCAACTACCCTTTCTTTACATGGAACAATTTCGAAAACTTTGATTTTCTCAAAAATGGCTCTAACGATTTTAATTAAAATACCCTATTTCAAAGATATTTACTCGACAAATAAAATATATATCTTGAATTTTTTGGGAATAGCCTTTGAAGACCTTTTTATTCTGGATGATTTCTATTTATTTTTGCATAGCTGTTAAACTGAAAGAGAGAGACAAAAACTTACTACAGTAAATATGTAGATATCTTTAAAACACATTTTATATCATATATATCTTTTTTGTAGAGTTAACCATTTTGAGATATTCTTGTTATTGGTTTCATTTTAAAATACTTAAACGTTTTACATACGGGAGTATGTTAACTCCTGGCAATGCAAGGAAACAGATTTCATCCATATAGTAACCAGCTTTTAAAATATTTGAGTATTGCTTTAGCCTAGTGTATTCCATTATTTCCCTTATACAAAGAAAGAAGAGTTGCTAATGTTTATCTCAATTAGCATGTAGTAGATAGAAGCATAAGCTTTTTAACAATAATTTGTTACAGAGATTTAGAGAAATTCATGTGAATGGAGCATTTCAGATTTTTATTATAACTTAAGCCTCTTTAAAGGTATATTATTTCATGAAGCTGCCCACAATTCTTTCCTAAGATGACACAGCGGACAAAGAAAAGCCAGTCCTTCCTGTTGGACACCCCGCTAAGACAAGAGAAGAATAATATCATGAAGATAAACCAGAAAGGGGTGAAAGCCCGTGACGCATGTCTTGGAAGGGGTGGATTGTTCCCAGCACGACTATTTCTTCGAGTCCCTCCACACTTGCTAGATGACACCAGGAATCAACACTGCCACTCCAGTATTCTAAGCAGTCAAGTATTGGACTAGGTGTCCTGTGAATCCCCAAGGAAATTAATATATCGCAATCCCTTACTCCTTTTCTCTTTAGCTTCAACGATTATTACGCACGTCAGCTGATAAAGTCCCGGGCCTCTTAATGAAAACAGCATTAAAATATGTTTCTGCTTTATTTCTCGACATAATCTCCAGAAAGGCTAATATATTTGTCATGTCGGTGTTCTAATTTAATTAAAACATCTCTGTAGTGCGATTTATCAAGGTCCTAAAAATAGCTGTTTACTGCATCAATGACCAGCTGTAAAATCTTCGTCCTCCAAGAAATTTTGTGAGATTTGGGAACAGGTGATAATCGCTGGGTGCTAGATCTGGTGAACAGAGTTGATGTTCAAGCAATTCAAACTTTAATTCGTACATTTTTCTCATTGCAATTACCGAACGATGTTCCGGAGCATTGTCACGATGAAACAAGATTTTTTTTGGTCAAATAAGATCTTTTTCTTTTCACCTCATTACTCAAACGTTACAGTAAGCTTGCGTAGTAGTCACCAGTGATACATTTACCCTTTTCCAAGTAATCAATACAAAACATTCCCTGTGCATCCCAGAAAACACTCGCCATAACCTTGTTAGCTGACAAAATTGACTTTGCCTTTTTTGGAGTTGGTTTACCTGGCGCAATCCTCTGTTTTGACTGTGATTTTGAACAATTTTCATCCATGGTAACAAGCCGTCTCAAAAATTCACTAGGAATTTTTACGGTAGAGCTCCACATTCTTAACAGAAACAGTTTTTCTTTGCAACTTTTCATTAGGTATCAACAAACGCGGCACCACTCTGCTATCTCAAACAACTTTAATCTGGGTCATCCATTTCTAAACGATGAATTTGTTCAAAAATCTCTGGAGTTGTCACTTCTCCAGGCGTCTAGAGCGGTGCTCATCACTAGTTCTCGTCCGTCCCATTTTAAACTGTGCAACCCACCTTTTAATCATTGAATATGAAGGGGAGAGTCTTTCAATGTACTGTCAATTTCCTCCTTGATTTCTTCAGGCGTTAAGCGTGTCAAATGGAAGTATTTAGTCACTGCTCGTTTTTCCAAATCCTCCACTTTCGTAAAAGCTCTAAAGTTGTCTTATTTAAAATACTGTCATTCAAAAACTAAACAAGTTATTGACCTGTAACTATGGATACAAGCTAGTCTAGAGTTAAACTATACGATGTTACCGTCTAACTGGCCTAGCAGCGCCATATCTGTGTGAGGTCGGGGACCTATCAGCCGACCTAATATGTCTGGATCATTACAGTGACTTTCTAATGTGATGAGGTTTGTCCTTGAGAGCCACCAGGCCGGCAGCCAATCGGAGTGCTGCTGAATTGACATATTGCATTCGCGCTTGACTGGGGAGTAACGCGCTAAGTGATTCCGTCTCTCATAAATACTATTTTACGCTAAACAAAATATTCAAATGTTGCAAAAAGTAATTCACGAGGAATATAAGCAGTAATGTTCGTAGCAGAACCGTAAAAACCACAGTTTTTTTAGCTCAAATAGTTTTCAAAATACACATGAATAAACATTATGTTGCCAGGCAGATTTGTATGCTCAGTGTGCGAGTGAGAGGGAAATATGAAAAGAGTGGGGGTAGCGACCTGGCAACGCACAGCACGATAACGCATATCATTCGGTTTTTGGTAGTGTTTAACGCCCGCAGGCGGTGACACTGATGATACACGAATGATGATGGAGCACCGGTGAATTTGCTGCAGAACTCTTCCCATTTGAAAAACCTAGTTTTTTTACTTGCCTCAGAGTGATAGTGTGTTTCGTGTCGTTAGATATCTTCAAAGTTTATGCCTTAGGATGTCAGAAAATTGTAAATCTTGGATAAAAATCAGTTTGCAAGTTATGCAAAAGTCATGCAGAGAACTTCAAAGAAATTCAGGATAGTTACTTCATTCGTCATGCAAATATCTTAAACATATAGTATTTTAATCAAAATTGTTAGCCATTTTTGAAAAAAATTAACATCTTCGAAAAACATTCCAGGTAAAGGGTAGCTAGAAGTGGGGGGGGATTTTCTTTCAGTTTTTAAACACTAATAACTTTTCTCAAACGGGTATTTGCCATTCCTGTTTCTTTTGTTAAGTTGTTAATATTGTTCAATTTATATCCCCTTTTAGCTGCATATGCCTATTGGCGGCATTTACCATTGGAACCTATGCAGGTACTGATGATATTAATTTTATATTTATCTTTAATTTTTAATAGGATTACACACTAATTCACATCCACATTCATAGTTTCAAATTCTGGAAAATATAGGCAATAATCTGGCCTAGAGAAAATTCCTACTTCCAGCCGGGAATCAAACCGGGAACACCTCACATCAGACTTAAAAAGATTTGACTATCGCTTTAGCCTAGTGTATTCCCATATTTTCCTTCTACTTACAAACAATTAAGTAATACATCAATTCCTCCTAATGTTTATGTTGATTAGCATAACGTAGATAAAATAAGCTGAAATGTGAAATGGAGGGTAAAATATAAAATTAACAGAAGTGTGGAACAAGCAATCACGGAAAACATCATAAAACATTCCGTATCCATTTTTCGAAATATGGTTTGAATAGAACGTAAAATGTATTATGGTTTATAAATCACTTTATTTTTGTAGTTTCTTTTTTGTTTTATTGTTATAGCTTTTATTGTTGCACATCTTTTATAATCTGCTACAATTTGTTCTCATAGCTTAATTTTATATAACCATTATAACGTATGATAAAATATTTTTGTTATGCTCACATATAACATTTTTTGTTAAAAACCTCTAAATGTATATTGTTCTGTGTCACTTGGCAAACTCATTTGTGAGTCAGACTAATAAATAAATAAAAAAATTCAGAATATTTAGAGGGTCATGAGAATGTTGTACACCAGCTATACAGACTACAGAGAAGCTCATAACATTTATTTACGGTATTATATATTATCGACATTTTGGAAAGAACGTAATCTCTTTATAACCACGTGGTACAGGATAAACTAGCGAACATTTATATTAACATATTAGGACCATATAGATTGTATTACAAAATTACATTTGCCAAGCAGAATATCTCAGGCGGTAACTTCTGTAGCCAGCATTAGGGAAGTTTTGTGTTCAAAGCCCATGAGCCGACCAATCTGCCTGGGGTTTTCGTGGTTTGCGTAAGTCGCCAAGGTAAACACCGGATTGGTTATTTAATGTTATGACCCAAAGTTCCACTTTAAGTCTAAAAACATACTAAAACTAAAAATACTTGGTAATAGCAATCGTGCTGCCATCTATCCGCAGTCAAGTAAAGCAGCCAGACTGAAAGGACAGTCAGAGCAAAGTAGTATGTATGGGTATGGGGATGTGACCACAAATATAGGGAGAGATTAGATGGGAAATGCTCTATCCTTATACATTGTGATTGGTGAAGCAGGATTTTCGCACAGCCGCCATAGTTAGACACTACACTTTTGAGATGAACACGCCTTGTGTGGGTTAAACGTGTAAACACAAATTTGAATTTGTGGCGTTAAATGTTCAATTAAGCAGTAAATTTAGACTTAAGTTTTAAACCAGTATAATAGTCAATACGACTGTGCTGTTTGGTTTTAGTTTCTCGAATAGTAGAAGCAAAAACAAGGAAAGGTAAATGTTTGAATACACAGGTTAGTGTACTTATTTTTCGATGGTATACTTAGTGAAATGCGTTGTACATTATCAACAAAACTATTCTGAATTGTTTGTTGGATTTTATATATCCAACGTGGATAGACCTTGGAGAAATTTGGGTAAAGCAATTCACAGACAAAATTGGTAACTCACTCCGGTTTATAACAAACCTTTTGCTAATTCGCCCATTTAGCAGCTAATAATTACTATCCAATTATGTGCTTATGATACCAAAACCGTGAGAGTAGGGGGCGTGTTCCTATTTCGCAATGCAATGGTAATAATCACAATATTTTTCGACCGAAGTTCTGATTAATATCACACATTCTACTAAAGCTTTAAACCATTGCTGTAATATACTGTACATACAGCCTTTTGTTTCGTTGACAGTAGTTTTAGAAATTATAATAAAATTAAATTATGACCTTGTTGCGTTGTTTACTGCAATAATACTAACTTATCATTAATAACTTCTGACAAACCAAAAAATGTGATTGTATTAAATATTCCTTCAACTAGAGATCCCTCCCCTTCCATTGTCCTTTGTTCTTTACTTCAAAAACTTGGAAAAACAATTAATTTGACAGATGTTGTATTTGGTAGTGTGTAGTGCCACAAGGTGACGACTCTTGTTTCAGCAAATCGGTAACATTTCCGCCCTGTGGATGTGATCTCAAGGGCTGGTTAAACTCTATCATCTGACTACGGATGGTGTAGGCAGTTAGACTATGATATCCTATCACCATCTGCTTGGCACGAAGACAAAGTGTTATATTATAGAGATAGTCCTGAAAGACTACTCTCCACTACAGAATATGTAGAGAAAGTCATGTGAATGGAGCACATCAGATTTTTATAATTCTTCACGATTTCTAGATGCTGTGGAATTGTGAAACATTCCATTCCTATTTGTCGATAACAACTGAAACCAACTAAAAAAAATATCTTATGAGTTCCATTCACATTACTTTCTCTACATCTCTTCAACAAATTACTCTTAAATAGCTTATTCTTCTATTTCATGGTAATCGAGATAAACATTAGCAGAAATGGTCGTAATACTTAGTTCCTTATAAGTAGAAGTGAAATAAGTGAATACACTCGGTTAAACCGACTGTCAAATGTTTTAAAATGAGGTTGCTGTGGGATTGAAGTCAATTATTTGCGTGGCCAGGAGTAGACAAGTTCCCGTATGAGAAAAGTGTAGGTATTTTAAAACTGAAACCAATAACAAGAAATATCTCAAAAACGGCCAACTCCATGAAAAAATGTATATCATAATTTGTATGTTTTAACGAACCCTACATTTTTTGTGCTGTAAGTTTTTGTCTAACTTTCCGCAAAACTCATCCAGAATAAAGAGGTTTTTATAGACTATTCCCAGAAAATTCAAGATATACACTTTATTTGTCATGTATATATCTTTAATATACGAAATTTTAATCAAAATCGTCAGAGCCATTTTTGAGAAAATCAAAATTTTCGATTTTTTTTTCATGTAAACTGTAGTTGGAGGTAGGTGTCGCATCCTTGGAATATACCGAAATTATATAATAAGTTTGGTATTTAACGTATTTTTCGTTTTTGAGCTATGCTGCCCAAAAACACACACAAAGACACACACACAGGGATATTTTTCTAAAAATGCTTTTTTATGGATTCCGGAGGTCTTAAATGGTTACCTGAATATTTTGTACTCTTATACTTTTGTTTGGATGTGCAATGGCTTTCTTGATATATCTTAACGTAAGCTATTATTATTGTTTGGTTTTGCAATGGCTTTTCTTGAATATTTTAGTACTATTATAAAACTAGGATTTAAAATAGCTGTCCTGGAATATTTAAATATTCTCCCACCATTATTAGAATTTGAAATTACTTATAAGGAACAGTTATGCTATTGTTTGAGAGCTTTTTTATGGATTCAGATGGTCCTAAAACATAAAGTTCTCGGTATTGGATTTTTGGGTGCACTACAATCCCTTCTCTACACACTTTGACATAGTACGTGTAGAGTAAGTAATAACTGCTGAAGCTTCATTTACACGATAGCTATTGTATGCTAAAACGTATAAATGACTTTCTACCGACTTCAATTAAGAAAATATTAATACAAACGCTTGTGATGCTCCATTTTGATTATTGTAACTCTCTTTTTACCAACCTAACTGAAAAGTTGACTCTAAGACTTCAACGGGCTCACAGTACGTGTGTACGCTTCGTATGCAATCTCCGTCGATTTGATCATGTTACACCATCACACAAAACATTTAAATGGCTCCAGCTTAGGGATAGAAGAAAATTGCATTCTTTATCATTTCTCTCTTAACTCCTTCATTCTCACATTCCAAACTATCTACATGTTCGCTTCAAATATCTTTCTGGCTGTCATAATCTCTAAACTCGCTCACGACACTCTTTCCTTCTTGCTATACCTGCTCATCACACAACCTTCTATTCGCCATCATTTACAATAGATTTAGCTCATCTTTGGAATTCCCTCCCTGAAGACGTAAGGGACTGCCGGAACGTTCAAGCAGAAAAATAGAGCATACATTTATAATCAAACCTAACCTGCTGCTGTATTAATATGATAAATACATCACAACTTTCTTTTATTGTTATTAATATTTTATGCGCTGGCAAGTAATACACATTTCAATTGTAAATACCACTAATATGTGTTTCGACCTACATGAATATTTCATTTCAGTATATTTGCTGCATCTTTCTACTTGTTGTATACGTACGGAGTACATAGTGTATAGAGAAGGTATTGCACTCCACAAAGATTCGATAATGAGATTTCACCTGAAATATGTGTTTTAGGGTTCCCTGTATCCAAAAAAAATCATTTTCAGAAAAAGATCCGCGTGTGTGTGTCCGTGTGCTTTTGAACACGATAACTCAAAAACAAAAAGTCGGTAAAATACCAAACTTGGTATTTAAGTTTAGTATCTTCCAGAGATTTAAAGAGAAATCCCCCCCCCAACTACCCTTTACATGATACTTTTTTCGAACATTTTGTTTTCTCAAAAATGGCTCTAACAATTTGATTAAAATATCGTGTATTAAGGATATTTATCTGACGAATAAAATGTGTATCTTGATTTTTTGGTGAATAGCCTCTGAAGACTACTTTATTCTGGATGAGTTTTACAGAATTTTGCATATCTGCTAAACCGTAAGAGATGGGCAAAAACTTTCCACACAAAAATGTAGAGCACGTTAAAACACACAATTCATGTTATATACATTTTTTTTCGCGGAGTTGATCGTTTTTGAGATATTCCTTTTTTCTTATTTTTTTATTTCAGCATTGAAAAACTTATACTTTTCTCATGCAGGAATTTGTCAACTCCTGTCCATACAAACAAAGGAACATCAGTCACATAGCAACCAGCTTTTGGTACTCTTTTATTTTGCAAGTAATATGACCATTGCTCCTGATTTTTGTTCAATTAGCATGAAGTAAATAGAAGCATAAACTTTTTAACAATAATTTGTTGCACAGATGTAGAGAAAGCCATATGAATGGAACACTGGAAGAGTAGGCCTTGTGGCCTTAACTCTAACCAGGATAAATAAATAAATAAAATAGGACTATATAATTTAATAGAAAACATTGTCATATAAGACTCTACTGCTTTCAAATGACAAAAGAAGATAACTCATGGCCTTTAAGGTTTACTGTAATATATACCTACACTTTCCCCCTTTTCTGTGAAAAAAAGAAATATACACATTTCTTCTGAGGACATTCAGTTGAGTGCTCGTCTTTGTTGTAAAACTCTTGTCTGGAATATGCACTTTGTTCTTATCTTCGTTACACAGACGGCTGTGCTACAAGGAGAGATGTAGCTGCTAAATATTGCATTTTTATTTGCGAGCTACATCCGCATTCATCATGATTTGGGGTTAGGCAGTAACCTACTAACCCCTCTTGTGTTCACCCCTGGGACACATTCCCTTCCCGCCCTTCTGCTGGGGTAGACACGTATGTTAAGTAATGAAGACGCTATTACCACGAGCCGGCTAAAAGCCGCCAGTAGGTACAGATTCTCTACTCGACTTTGTGTTCAGATCATGTACGTAACTATGTATGTAGTGCGTATGCTGTTGTATATCAAAATGCAAACACCCAAGCAAACGCTGCAGGACCGCTTCTAATTGGTTTAATTCAGATATTCTTCTCTTTTTCTTTCTATCTCTTCTGTTTTAACAGAGTGTCTGCAGTATTAAGAACATTATTAATTGATTTCTCTAAAATATAATGTCAATACACACAAATCATCCAACATTTCAAATATTTCATCATGATGAAACTTCGGTTCTCTTTTAGGATTATGTTTAAGAGTTGAAATCATAAGAGGCATATTTTGGATCTCTTTTCTCCCTCCCCCTCTCCCCCTCCTCCCCTCTCTCTCTCACTCTCACGAATAGTACCTACTCATAATGGACAATGCTATGTATACACATAATTCACTATTTTTTTTTAGGAAACGTAGATTCGGAATGAAAAATTGAATGTCATGGCTGGGATTTTAACCACGGATCAGTTAATATTCAACCAATATGATTAATTGATGAAAAGGATAGAATTTTCCGAGTGGAAATTTGATTAAATCCTCCAATTGCCCCAATAAATGCAGAAAGGATAATTATAACTTCAAACCCTACTTTATTAGGTCCTTTACGAAGATGAATGTATCCTAATACTTTACGCTCTAATAAAGTAAAAAAAAAAGCTACACCAACCATAACAAAAATAATTAAAATTAAACCCACTAAAATTAATATCAATAATTCTCTTACCATTTACTACTTATGATTATTTATCATATTCACAGATTCTAAATCTGTTACACTCTGTTCTCCATCCAGTTGCTCTAACCAATGAGCTACCATGGCAACATGCCGAAACGGCACTAAATTCCCCAACTCACTTGCGTTTTTTCCGGTAAACCACTTGGAGATCTCAAATTATATTGAGATGATGTAACATAAAAGAGAAATATCTCCTTCATATGTGTACGATCTTATCTCCTCTAGCATTTTTAGTTTCTCTAGCCCGTATGTACAATGCAGATAGTGGACAGAGCAGTATTATATTCCATCCAAAAACTCGATAATAAGATTTCGCAGAAATATATATATTTTGAGGTCCCCTTAGTCCAAAAAAGGCATTTAGAAAAGGTTCCGTGTGTGTATGCGTGTGTGTGGACAAAATAGCTCAAAAACCAAAATCCTGTTAAATACCAAACTTGGTATTTATGTTTAGTGTCTTCCAAGGATACGACACGAAGATTTTAAAAAAAAATCCCCCCACCAAAACTACACATTACCAGGAAAAATGTTTACAATGTTTTTCTCAAAAATTGTTCTAATGAATTTGATTAAAATATCGTATATTAAAGATATTTACATAACAAATAATATGTACCTATTGCTTGAATTTTCTGGGAATAGCCTCTGAGGACCTCTTTATTCGGACGAATTGTGTAAAATTCTGCATAACTGATAAATTTTAAGAGATACACAAAAACTTAAACACAAGTAATGTAGTTATCATTGAAGCACATACTTTATGTTCATATACGTTTCTTTTTTTGTAGAGCTGACCGTTTCTGAGATATTCCTTTTTATTGGTTTCAGCTTTAGAAAACTAATTCTTTTTTCATACGTGAATTTGTCAACTCCTGGCGATACAAAAAACG
This sequence comes from Hymenopus coronatus, assembly GCA_030762935.1. NCBI lineage: Eukaryota > Metazoa > Arthropoda > Insecta > Mantodea > Hymenopodidae > Hymenopus > Hymenopus coronatus. Next base: position 18,528,947 of record CM060887.1, on the reverse strand, counting down.
AATTACAATCACATAGCAACCAGTGTTTAAAAGATTTGCCTATTACTTTAGCCTAATGTAGTCATGTGTTTTCTTTCTACTTACAAGTAAGCAAGTAATCAGACCGTTTCTGATAATTTTATCTTGATTAGTATGAAGTAGATAGAATAACCAGCTTTTTAACAATAATTTGTTACATAGAGGTAGAAAAAGTTATGTGAATGGTACATATAAGGCTTTTACTTTCTCTACACGTACTATGTATATAGTGTACACAATATTGCATTCCACCCAAAAATTCCATACCGAGATTTCACCGGAAATATATGTTTTGGATCCCCCTGAATCAAAAAAAAAATGCATTTTCAGAAAAAAGTTCATGTGTGCGTCTGTGAACAGCATTGCTCAAAAACGAAAAGGCCGTTAAATACCAAACTTGGTATTTAGGGTATTTAAGATTGGTATCTTCCAAGGATGCAACACGAAGATTTTCAAGAAAATCCCCCCACCTCCAACTACCCTTTAAATGGAACTTTTTTTCGAAAATTTTGATTTTCTTAAAAATAGCTCTAAAGATTTTTATTAAAATATCGCATATTAGAGATATTTACCTGGCAAATAAAATGTATATCTTGAATTTTCGGGGGATAGCCTCTGGAGACTACTTTATACTGGATCAATTTTATGGAATTTTGCTAATTTTGTTCCTGCTAATTTTTTCTACATTAGCATTAAGTAAATAGAAGTATAAGCTTTTTAACAGTAATTTGTTGCAGAGATGTAGAGAAAGTCATGTGAATGGAACACATAAGATTTTTTCCTCTTGTGGCATACAAATAATGATATTGTTAAGGAAAGATATTGTTGCAATGGCGTAAAAATGCATTAGCGAATGAATACATGTTATAATGTTCCATAGGATGAAAAGGAACTCCATTTCTTTGTTTCTTTTATTTCTTTCCTTTTTTAGTTCTTTCATCTTATTTTCGTTTTTTTTTTCCGAGGGGAGAGCTCGTTGGTTCAATCTTTTGAAATATTAACAGCCACTTTTTGTGGTGAAGGCGGTACAATAGAAGTAGGGGGTGACTCAAATGTGCCGGATGTGGGATTTGCTTCCATGGATCTGGAATCCAACGTCCAGGGGTGCAACTGCCACTCTTTCTAAGTTGGTGACATTGCTTTTACTTTCTCTACATTGCTATGTTCATAGTAGGTATTGAATGTGTTGTATTCCACCCAAAAGTCCGAGTTTTGAGATCCTCAGAGTCTAACTTTTTTTTAGAAAAAGTTCCGTGTGTATGTGTTCTTTGTGTGTTTGTAGAAAGCATAATTCAAAAAAAGGCGAGTAGATTAGATAAATACCAAACTTGGTATTTAAGTTTAGTATCTTCCAAGGATGTGACATGGACAGTTTTGAAGACTTGGACTTTTTTTTGGAAAATTTACATCTTCTCAAAAATGACTCTAACCATGATATTTTAAATCTATTTAAATGAAAAATAAAAATGTATATCTTGGAGGAATTTTGTTTAACCGGTAAACCATAAGAGACAGAACAGTCTTACAGCACACAAATTTTGATATTAAAGCATACAACTTATGTCATATACTTTTTTTTATAGCGCTAACCATTTCCGAGATATTTCTTGTTATTGGTTTTAAAATGTCGAATACTTAAGATTTAGGTACTGTGACAATGTGGACGGTATACTTTGTGCAAAGGCCTTATTTACATCTGAGAACAAAGCCGAACCAGTTTCAGAAGAAGCTTCTGCCCTGCGGTAAGTGGTGGCATCAACGCCTCATTAAGTATTTGTTCAATGACATTCATCTTGTAACCAATTGTAGCGTACCGTTGAGTAAAGACATTTACAGTTCAACTCCATGTAGAGAAGTGACTGCCTATATTACATTTCGAGAGTTCGCCTAGTACTGAAATACTGTGGCATCGTTGGAAAATGCTGAACATAATTTCCTCTTTGAGCGATCTGGCCACACACACACACACACACACACACACACACACACACACACTCACTCTCTCTCTCTCTCTCTCTCTCTCGCTCTCTCTTACACACGTGTATTTTTTTAAAAATACTTTCTGTGACTAAGCGGACCTTAAAACATACATTTCCAGTGAAATATTATTATCGATTTTTTGCGTGGAATACAATGCAATCTCTATCCACTATGTAGATTGTACATACGTACTATTTGTAATAAACTAGATACACCCGAAAATATTCTGTTTGAATGTTCGTGATATGGTAAACAAATAACTCGATCACGAACTGAATTAGCTTGGCACATAATAGCGGACATATTAAAAAATAAAGATTTGTATATTCACCTAGAGAAATTAGCTAATACAATTAGTAAAATATCCTGGGAAGAGAGAATACCAACTTATTAACTATCTGGCAGTGCAGAATTAAGAAGATCCGATAGAATTCGAAATCAATTTACCTTAAACTTAATAACTGACGCACCGACGGATAGTTATAATTTATAACAAACAACACCAGATGAAGAGGCAGCAGGTGATGAAATATAAATAGATATTATTGCAATTTATTACGAGAAAAACTATAAATTGAATTGAGAAGGAGAATACTGAAAAGAGGAGAATAAAACATGTAACATGCTTCTATTTAATTCATGCTAATCGAGAAAAAATTAGGAGAAATAGTCTTATTACTTGCTTCCTTGTAAGTAGAAGCGAAATAAGGGAATGCCATAGGTTAAAGTGGTAGTCAAAAGCTGGTTGCTATGTGACTGAAGTTCCTTTGTTTATATGGACAGGAGTTGACAAAACCGATCACCTAAATGATGACATTAATTCTGTGTTTTATCGTGATGTTATCATTTGTGTAGTAACTCTTACGGTTTACCAGTTATGCAAAATAAAAATCATCTATAATAAAGAGGTATTTTGAAGCTATTCTCAGAAAATTCAAGATATACATTTCATTTGGCAAGTAAGTATCTTAAATATAAGTGATTTCAATTAAAATCGTTGTAGCCATTTTTAAGAAAATCAAAAAAGTTCTAAACCTTTTTCCATGTAAAGGGTAGTTTGGGGTGTGGGAATTTTCTTGAAAATCTTCGTGTCGCATCCTTCGAAGATTCCAAACTTAAATAGTAAGTTTGGTTGTTAACGGTCTTTTCGTTTTTGAGCTATGCTGACCCCCATACACACTCACACATGGACAGTTTTCTAAAAATGATTTTTTTTTTTTGGATTCAAGGGGTCTGAAAACATATTTCCATGCAGTACAATACCTTCTCTATACACTCTGTAGATAAATAAAAAAGAGTGGTAATAGCTATTGATCGAACAAATCAAGATATTTATGCCAAATTCTTCAAAAGGTATAAATGAAGCTGACGAAATGTACGTGAAAATGTCGAGAAAAATAGCTGGAATATTTTAATAGTTACAATGAAGAGGAACCGAATTTAGATAGTGATAATTAGACTTCGGAAACGGTTGCCGTTTGCTGGCGTTTTGACGGAAAAATAGCTATCTATGCTTCACAGGAACCCCACTCTCCACCCAATCCGGTCAATCACTCTAAGCAAGCGATAAGTATGTGCACAGCCTTTTCTGAATGTATGAATTCCAATAGGAGACGTTTTGCTTTCGACACATACAGAAAACATGCTGTAATCCATTGCAATAGTTATTTACACATGAAACTGATTATTTCATCTGCACAATCCAGATTTATTATTTTGCTCATATTATTTATACTTTGTAATAAATCTCCAGAAAGGAGACATTTGTCATATCCGTGTTCTAATTTAATTAAACCAACTCTGTAGTGCTATTTATAAGTTCCTCAAAATAGCTGTTTACCGCATCAAGGACCTCATTGCTGTGAAATCTTCGTCCTCTAAGAACTTTTTTGAGGTTTGGAAACAGGTGGCAGTCACTAGGTACTAGATCTGGCGAATAGGGTAGATGTTTAAGCAATTCCAACTTTAATTCGCACATTTTTTCCCATTGTAATAACTGAACAATGGGCCGGAGCATTGTCGTGATGATTTTTTTTTTTCAAATGAGGTGTTTTCCTTTTCACCTCATTACTCAAAGGTTACAGTAAGCTTGCGTACTAGTCACCAGTGATTCTTTTACCCTTTTCCAAGTAATCAATAAAAATAATTCCTTGTGCATCCCAGAAAACACTCGTCGTAATCTTGTTAGCTTACAAAATTCACTTTGTCTCTCTTGGAGTTAATTCACTTGGCGCAATCCACTGTTTTGATTGTGATTTACTTTCTGGAATGCAGTGATATATCCAAGTTTCGTCCATGATCATAAGCCTTCTCAAAAATTCACTAGGATTTTTACGATAGAGCTCCACAATCTTAACAGAAGCAGTTTTTCAGGTGTCAACAAACATGGCCAAAGCCCAAAACATTACTTAAAATACTACCTGCACGTTCTTTTGATATGTTTACAGCCTCTACTATCTCAAACAATTTTAATCTGCGGTCTTCCCGTACTAAACGATGAATTTCTTCAATGACTATTGGAGTTGTCACTTCTACAGGGCGTCCAGAGCGAGGCTCATCACTAGTGCTCGTACGTACCATTTTAAACTCTGCACCCCACCTTTTAATACTTTAATATGAAGGGACAGAGTCTTTCAATGTACTGTCCATTTCCTCCTTGATTTCTTTAGGCGTTAAGCCTCTCAGATGGAAGTATTTAAGGTAGTCTAGAGTTAAATTTTACGATGCTACCGTCTAACTGGCCGAGGAAGTGAAGTTAACCTAAAGTCATGTCCGAAGCCTAATAATAAAAGCAGCAGCAGAAGGCATGAAAAAAAAACTCGGCACCGTTGCTTGCATGTTTACTCCGTAAACTTTCATGTTATTTCACATACGTTCTTTTGAGTGATACAACTTTATTATTTCGTGGGGCGGTAAATAGTTATTGGTTTGTATCCTGGGTGTAGGTTATGGGTTTTGGGATTTGTGTGGCCTAACTCAGGGTTTTTAGTAGCATGCAAAATCTTTCAGGTTGTTGTAAGACACAAGTGCATTATTAATTTAGTTCGGCCTTTTTCCGCCGTCGAACACACGCGTATACTTCTTAATTTTCTACTATGAAGACATAGTTTACGCGCCCGCGACTATTTTTATTTATTAGTATGATGCAGCGATATGTTTTTTTGTATTCTGGTTAGTATTAAAACAACTATTTCCCTCTCTTTCACAGGTAGTCTGTACGGCTCCACTACGGATTCTAAATATCACATCTTGGTCGTGCGGAGGTCCTTCACCAAGTGTCTTAAACAGTGTCGCCTGAACAGCGAATGGTTTTGCGTCCCGTTAAGAGCCCTCGGGCACTGCGTATTTACCCCTTTCCCTCGGTTCTACGCCCGACCGTAACGGGATCTTGTGCCCCGAACTCGTGACTTTACGTGTTAAAAGTCTTTCTACCTTTCCCATTTTCACTGTACATTTATATTTCCCTTCTGAATAATTCTTTGCCCCGTGACAAGACAGGTACTGTCACATTCCAAAGATTATTTGTACTATTATCCATTTCCTTGTTTGCTACTTGTCTATTTCACGGCTTATGAATTGGCTTGACATTTCCACAAACGGACACCCCTGAGTGTCGGTTACCCTCTTTCCGCAAAGTAACACCCTTGTGCAAATCCCAGTTCTGCAGTCTTGCATATGGGGCTCTTATGTAAGTTAAAAACTTGCCGATCATAGATATAACACGACCCACAATTTCTCATGCTCAGGCTTGACAGTTTGTAATTTACAGGCCATGTTTATTTTATTCCTTGTATATTGCTTCCGATACTGGCGGTTTTCACGAATTATTCCTTATGGGAGAACATGTGGGGGACCCCTACCCCGACACGACTTTCGGATTTTTAGAATTTTACAATAAATAATGTATTCTTCCCTCTCAGATGAATCATTCAGTAGAAGAATGAAATCGTTCGCTTATACGTAAGCGAATATAACAACATAACCATCATGGACTGCAAAACTTGCAAGAAAGCTACCAAATGGAGTCCTCATTTCTTTCTAAATCGGTATATTGGTAGATATTTTGATCGATAAGGGTGGTAAAAGTAATTCCACTACTATTTCCATCTACCGTGACATATTATGAATTAGTCGGTTTGGACAGCAGGTTCAAATCCGGCCCAGACCAATAGTTTATAAGTGTCAGTAGATTTTCTGGTATGTACAGTAACTCTTGCGGTACAAAATTCCGGCACACTGCCGGTGCTGACATTGTCTTGTCTATTGAGGGTGCTGTTAACCAACATATATTTAATTTCTAGAGTGAATCGAATATTGCGTTAACAAGCATACAGAGTAGACGCGAGTCATCTAATGTACAAAAAACACATTGCTCCCTTTTCGCTCTTGGAATATAACGCTTGATAATGACATCTTTAATGACGGGTAAGTAATAAGAATTTTGCAAAAGAGAATTGCAGAGGCTGGCTACAAGTTCGTCGGTAGAACTCATACCTGCTGTGGGAGAGGTCCCGGGTTCGATTATCAGTGTCGTCCTCCGTGGTCTAACGGTAACATGCTAGTCTGTGGTTCTCAAGGTCGCGGATTAAAACCCGGCAGAGGGCAATGGTTTTTTTTTTTTTCCGGACGTAAAAATCCTTAGCATGGCTTACTTCGGAGGGGAAGTAAAAGCCGGTGGTCTCGTGTCGAGGTTTACGGCGTATAAAAAAACACTCCTCTGAAGACTATAACAAGAAATATCTCGAAAACGGTCAACTCTACAACAAAAAAACCTGATGTGTACCATTCACATGACTTTCTCTACATCTCTGCAAAAAGTATTCTTGAAAAGCTTATACTTCTATTTACTTCATGCTAATCAGAAAAAAATAGCAGAAATAATCTTACAACTTGCTTCCCTGTAAGTAGGAGCGAAATAAGGTTAACGTGCTAGTCAAAAGCTGGTTGCTATGTCACTGAAGTTCCTTTGTTTGTATGGAGAACAGTTGATAATTTTCTGTATGAGAACAGTATGTTTTACTAAGCAGAAACCAAAAACAGGTTATATCTCAAAAACGATGAACTCCACGAAAAAAAGTATATAACATAAATTGTGTGTTTTAACGTGCTCTACATTTTTCATGTAAGATTTTTTCCATCTCTTACAGTTTAGCAATAATTCAAAATTCCGTAAAAATCATCCAGAATAAATTACTCTTCAGAGGCTATTCCCAGAAAATTCAAGATATACATTTTATTTGTCAGGTAAATAGCTTTAATATACGATATTTTAATCAAAATCGTTAGAGCCATTTTTGAGAAAATCAAAATCAAAAGTTGTAAAGCTTAGTTGGGGGTGGGGGAATTTTTCTCAAAATCTTCGTGTCGTGTCCCTAGAAGATACTATTAAATAAATAAAAAGTTTGGTGTTTTACCGACGTTTCGTTTTTGAGTTATCTTGTTCGCGGACACATGGACACACACACGGACCTTTTTCCGAAAATGCTTTTTTTTTTAGATAAAGGGAACTCTAAAATATATATTTCCGGTGATATCTCGGTATCGAATTTTTGGGTGGAGGACAATATCTTCTCTATACACTATGCACATCGTACGTAAAGAGAAAGTAAAAAATATATGACATAATGTGTGTTTTAACGAGATCTACATTTTTTGTGTAGTAAGTTTTTATCTAAGTCTTATGGCTTACGAGTTATGCAAAATTCAGCAAAATTCATCCAGAATGAACAGATCTTCTGAAGGTCTTCTCAGAAAATTCAAGATATACATTATTCGGTATTGATCAAAATCGTTAGAGCTATTTTTGAGAAAAACAAACTTTAAACAAAAATATCCATGTAAAAGATAGTTTGGGGTAGGAGAAATTTCTTTCACGACCAACATAGAATGGGATGCAGTTAAAGAGCGTCAACTTTTTGCGATTCTCGGCTGAGGGTGGAAATTTTTCTCTTGCCAAGATTATTCCATACTCTCCCTCTATAGTCTAAAAGTATAAATGAGAAAATATAAGCGTGTGAATCTAAAGAGTATAACCCAAAGACACAAACAGCACAGCACCATTGCCATGAACAACGATTGGTTTAAAGATGAAAGCAGCCGACATGACCAAGATATTTAAGGTGCCATATCAATGCTTCTATGGCTAGTATGTTATTCCTGAACAATTCTTCCACTCTATGGATTATTTTACATTCTCCAATCATAAAATGAAATGTGCTGATACTGCTTGAAAAAATGTGGATACATTATTGAAAAGCAGGGGGCAGAACTTTTGAAATATCCTTAAAACAACTATTCGTGGTATTGATTGTTATGTGGAAAATGCTGCGGTTATAAGGTGTGTTGTTCCAGGATGGTATGTTTAGATAACTTTGTTTTAATTATCATAAGTAATTCCACGAGTGTTTTCATCTTGTCGATAATTGTCCTAAGAGATTGATAAGACAATTCAGCGAAATAGATTATTAATAAATTATAATATACAGAAAGGGAGATTTTATCAGTTTATGATTGTAAATACTTAGTAGTTCTCAAATGGTGGATGATGTATTTGACCATGTTTATTTACACAATGATTTTTTTTTCTTTCTTCGCTCTCTTCTGAATTATGATATGGCCGACCGTGCCTGTACCCAATGTACGAATATTGATAGCAACATAAGAAATAGGGAACAATTATTTTATTCAGCATTTTAATAATTAATGCATGATGTGAAAAGAAACGTTTTTATTTGAGGTTATTATACATAAGAAATACAAATAATGATTATTTTCACTACTTTTTTTACTTTCTCTATACGCGCTATGTACATAGAGTATAGAGAAAGTATTGCACTCCACCCAAAAAATTCGATACCGAGATTTCACCGGACATATATGTTTTATGGTCCCTTGTATCCAAAAAAAGTATTTTCAGAAAAAGGTCCGTGTGTCTGTGAACACGATAACTCAAAAACGAAAAGTCGGTAAAATACCAAACTTGGTATTTAAATTTAGTATCTTCCAGGGATGCGAGAGGAAGATTTTGAGAAAAATCCCCCCACCTCCAACTACCCTTTACATGGAACTTTTTTCGAAAATTTTGATTTTCTCAAAAACGAAATTTTAATCAAAATCGTTAAACATATTTACCTGACAAATAAAATGTTTATCTTGAATTTTCTAGGAAGAGCCTCTGAAGAGTAGTTTATTCAGGATGAATTTTACGGAATTTTGAATAACTGCTAAACCGTAAGAGATGGACAAAAGCTTACTACACAAAAAATGTAGAGCATGTTAAAACACACAATTTATGTTATATACATTTTTTTCGTGGAGTTCTTTGTTTTTGAGACATTTCATATTTTTCTCATACAGGAACTTGTTAACTCTGATCCAAATAAATAAAAGAACTTCATTGACATTGCAACCAGCTTTTGACTATCATTTTAACCTATGGTACTCCCTTATTTCGCTTCTACTTACAAGGAAGCAAGTAATAAGACTATTTCTGCTAATTTTTTCTGATTAGCATAAAGTAAATAGAAGTATATGCTTTTTAAGAATACTTTGTTGCAGGGATATAGAGAATGGCATGTAAATGGTACACATCAGATTTTTTTAACTATATACATTATGAACCGAATAAAGCTTGACATAAACATTATAACTGAATTAATTGAAAGACAATTGTGGAATAGACAGTTATTAAAAGTGAAGGTTGACTGACTGGATTGTCACCTTCTTACCAATAACCAAGATAGGAGATTAAACATACGAACGTCAGGTGCGACAAGATTTCAAAGAAATAAACATCAGCTGCTATAACATGTTTTGGCAATATCGCTCTAGTCAGATGACCGCGAATGGTTGAAATTGCGTAATTATTCCATTGGCGCTTTAATAGTTGAGCTGAATTGTCGCAGATAAAGTCAGGGTAAAGATAACTATGATAAAGTTTACATAGAAGATACCGTACGAAAATCGGATAGGGGAATAACTTTTATAGTCTTATTATCCACTAAAAATCGACCTATATACAGATTTTTAAAAATATCGAGCCTGTTCATTTCTTGTCAGATGGTTAAGTTTAGTACTACACTACTGCAAATTATTCTTAAAACAGCTAATATGTTTCTCTGCTTAGTTTGCAACAATATGTTCCCACTGAAACTTATTTTATTCATAAACGAAAACCAAATCTTCATATTATTTGTTTCCATATAGGTAGATACGAAAGAAATAAGAGTAGTGCTCTAGACTAAAGCGAGTCAAATATTTTAAGAGTTGGTCGCTATGTGATGAAAATAAAAATCGGTTCTCTTTCCGTGGTAGATGAAAAAGGGGAAAAAAGAAAAGCGATTAACGATTTGCCATTTGAGAAAAGTATAAGTATTACAACATTTAAACCAATAACAACGAATATCTCGGAAATGTTTAGCTACATAAAAAATGTATCTAACATAAACTAATTGTGTGCTTTAACGAGAACAGCGTTTTTACTATTTCTGCACATAGTGTGTAGAGAAGGAACTCAAAACTTCGATGCCGATATATTGCCGAAAATATGTTTTCAGTTCATCTGATTCAAAAGAAAAAAAAAAGGACTTTGGTAAAAGGATATACTTTTGTATATTTCAGTCGCTATCCTCCCTTAAGCAGAATTTAAGCTCATATTTTCCAAAATTATATTTAAAAGTTCAAATCCTAACTTTGTGAGAATTAATTTTAATAATGTATAGGTATGCGGTTGCTACTGGGAGAAGTAATTATTGCATTAATTTTCTAAACAAAGAAGTACGGAGACTATGATGCTACGAACGCCTACCTAATGAAAGAGATCAGAACTTTCACTACCTTTGACAAAAGGGTCTTGATAGGTTTTCTTGGTCGATGCAAGACAAACTGCGTGGAGGGCGTACAGAGATAATAAAAAGAAACCTATTTTCTCTTTGTGCTAAGCAACAATTCTCGATTTCTGTTGTACTTCCGCTTGGTTTGCGTTATATTACAGAGGGAAGCACCGTACTTTTGTTATGGGTGAGGAATTTTACTGCTCTCATAAAGAGACAGATGTTGCTAAGGCATTTAACACACCATTAGCGCTAGAAGACCGAGGTCGATGAAAGAAAAGGGGAAAATTCTCAAGATCTGTCATGAATTTACAAAGCCTACTTAATTGTATCTATTTCTTCATGTTGAAGACCTTAAATAGCAAGCCAATTTTATTTATATCGTTTTAAATTGTCATTAATATCACAGAAAAGTAATTAATATATTTAGAATGCATACATATATGTTCCTTTATATATTTTTACTTTCGCTACACGTACTTGTACATAGTATATAGAGGAAGTATTGTATTCCACCCAAAAATTCGATACCGAGATTTCGCCGGAAATACATGTTTTACGATCCCCTGAATCCAAAAAAAGCATTTTAGAGAAAAATCCGTGTGTGTCTGTCTGTCTTTCTGTGTGTGTGTCTGTGGACAACATTGCTCAAAAACGAAAAGACCGTTAAATACCATATTTGGTATTTAGTTATAGTATCTTCCAAGGATGCGACACGAAGACTTTCAAGAAAATTCCCCCACCCCAACTACCCTTTACATGGAAATGTTTTCGAAAAGTTTGATTTTCTCAAAAATGGCTCAAACGATTTTGATTAAAATATCGTATATTAAAGACAAATCTGACAAATAATACTTCAAATATCTTCAACTTTCTGGAAATAGGCTCTGAAGGCTACTTTATTCTGGATGAATTTTACGGAATTTTGCATAACTGCTTAACCGTGTGACATACACAAAAGCTTACCACACAAAAAATGTAGAGCACATTAAAATACAATGTATGTTATATACATTTTTTTGTGGAGTTGATCGTTTCTGAAATATTCCTTGATTTCGGTTTCAGCTTTAAAAACATACTTTTCTCATACAGGAATTTGTCAACTCGTGTCCATACAAACAAAGGAACTGCAGTCCCATAGCAACCAGCTTTTGACTATCACTTTAATCTATGATACTCCCTTATTTCGCTTCTGCTTACAAGGAAGCAAGTAATAATTTTTCCTCGATTAGCATCAAGTAAATAGAAGCATTAGCTTTTTAACATTAATTTGTTGCAGAGATGTAGAGATGCATCCACATCAACCAGCTTGTGCCCTTCAAAATAAACTCCCTCAGATGTAATATACTTATGCCAGCACTTTTTCCAATGTTGGAAGCAACTCAGAAACTCACTTTTCCTTATGTTGCTCAGCTACTTCAGCGATTCTGTTTTTAGCTCACCAATAGTGGCTAAAGTTCTGTGTATATGAATCAGGAAATTGAAAGCAATCACCTCCTAGCATCGAACCACCATCCACGGCTTTAACCACAAGATGCAGAATACAAAGATTCCATCAACCGGATGACAGTTGTGTATGTTCAATATGTAACCGGAAGTGCGAACGCTATCAAACAATAAAATATGGAAACAGAACTAAATCCATAAAACACTATAGTGAAAACTAAACCTACATTTAATGCTCTTTCGAGTGCTCCTTATGTATTAGTAGTGGCTAAACGACGTCCTTTTCATGTTCTCTTCAGCCTTGGGAATAAAAAGAAGTCGCAGGGGGGTCATGCCCGGTGAATAAGGTGGCTGAGGCAACATAATGTTTCTGGTGTTTGCCAAAAAATCACAACAAGCGTTGAGGTGTGAGCAGAAGCACTAAATTCTGGTCGTTTATTTCGGATTACTTCTTGCAAACGGCGCATAACTTCTAGGTAGCATTCCTTATTGACTGTATAGCCATATGACAGAACCATTTCTTTGCATCTTCCACATTGTCGTCAGTAATTGTCGTCCAGGGGCTCGTCGCCTTCAGAGTCTTCTCGAGCCTGTTTGAAACACCAATACCATTCGAAACCCTTTGTCTTACTGATAGTAGATTAGCCAAAAGACACAGCCAACATTTCGAACTGTTTACTCCATTTTCAAGCAAAGTTGAATACAAATTCGCTGAGCCTTCGAAAACATGTATAACCTTTTAACTGTCAACAATAAACCAAGTACTTAAAACAGCTGAAAATGTAAACATACATCAGGAACATGTGTATCTACAAGATAAAAGAAAAGTTTTGAATATCGGTTGTGTAAAGCCCGCGAAATTAAAAGCATTCTCGTTATTTTTTGATCACACCCCGTATATTTGTGAATTATTTGTTCCTTGCCATAGAAGCACATGATGAAGAACTATAAAGTTAGCCTGTTAAATGCAAAGTGAATTGAATTTGCTGTGTTGGAATATTGTGCAAAATAAAACAGTAATTTTCTCAACAACGGAACGTTTTATGGAAAAACAAATCTGACGTATTACATGACTTTCTCTGATTGTTCTACAAACAGACTTCTTACAAAAGAAGTGTGTTCCCTTATTTCCCTTCTGCTTATAAGGAAGCAATAATAATGCTTATTTCGATTAGCATAATGCAGATAAAAGAATAATATTTTTTAAGAGCAGAATGTACACTACAGTATATTTTTGCACTTATAGATTCCATTTTTATGAGGAATAAAAAAATGGAATCTGTGAGTATAAAAATAAACTAAAAATATTGTTAATGGGTCCAATGTTTTCATTTGTACTTAAAAGTTTGAATTTTGGAGAAAATCCTTTTTGGGGGAGGGGGGAGGAAGAGCCTTTGTTTAATTTTGCTCAATTCACCCGTATCTTACCAATCCAATATACTCCTCACAATGTTCCCCGTACCCATACATATAAAAAAGCAATAAAAATCAGTTTCAAATTAAACATAAATGAATTTAGAACAGAACGAAGATATATAACACATATTAATATACTTATAAATAAAATACTAGAATACTCGAGAATATCATGGAGTGGAATAATCAGATCATTTTTAATAGTTTTAAGAGGAGTTGGAATGCCCTATATTCCTAATATTAAAGTTTGACCCATTATCTCAGCAACTATTTAACATAATGAATTCAATTTTTCAAGTTATATTCAGCACCACAATACTGTTGATTGATGAAAAATAGTATACTTCTGTTCATTAGAAGGAAAGGTATGATTTTTTTTAACTAAGTTCTAGTACATTTATTGAGAAATGATTATTTTTAAATTTTGAAAAAAAAATTAACTAAGCCACATACATTAAAAACCTTTCCGTTAAAATAAAACCTATTTAGTTACAAATGTGTGTTAAAAATTTCAGCCCTTAGTGTCAGTTTCTGAGATAGTGGGGCTTTTGTATACACAATTTTACTTCTTCAGAAATTGCTTTCAAACATAGCATTGAATAAAATGTAACCTAACTTTCCAAACACAACTTTGCAGTATTTAAAAACTCTCACATGAAGAAAATATGAGCGGGATGCAATGCTGCCAATAACTAAAGTAAAACTTTGTAATCAATATGTAAAAATATCTCTTCTCCAACACTAATATTTACAAAGTTATCAATGTTTTACCAAGTGAGTGTACCAGAATGTTCTAAAAAACTTCTATGCAGGATTATATTCAAGAATGTTTTAAACCATTTACAATTAGCGTATCTCTATGAAAGTTCTAAGTGGGAGACTCGAAATATTCATATGCAATAAAACTATTGATTACGAAAACCCCATCTTCCGCCGTGTGACGGACGAAAAGCCTATGTATGTGGCAGTGTTTTTGTAACGCCTTACATGTTGTAGCATGTATTAGACTCGACCAAAAGATCGACAAGCACGTTACTTCGTTCAAAATATATCCTTTGCACCTCTGCTGCATTGCGTACATCTTTCCGTAGTTAAGAGGAATTCTTTATTTATAACTTTGGAGGATATTAAAGTTAAAGTCTTTAATATATTAATAACATTTAAATGTATTCGGATTTTTGTGTAATCGTGGTTAACTGCATATTTCAATTAAACCTGTTGAACTTAATGACCTGTCTCGAACTGCAAGATGATAGGCACTTCGAATGAAAACTATCGAACTATTCGTTAGACCCGAATTGTCATTTCCTTCGATTGTTGCTAAAATATTCGGCTTTTCCAAACTATTACTCCAAATATATTTTTGGAGAGTTTTTTTTATAACATATACAAAGTTAAGTAGCTTTAGCGTAAGGCGGCGCCGTGGCCTCCTATCTAGGCGGCCCGGGTTCGATCCCAAGTACCAGTATGTGGGATTTGTGGTAGACGAAACGGCATCAGGTGTTCTCCGGGTCCTCCGGTTTCCCCCGTCATTCTTTCCCCCAATTGCTCCATAATCACCTTTCCTATCATCCATTTGGTTTACATTTCATATCATCCGCTTCCTCGCGCTCATACCTAGCTACGGGTTGACCACTCGTTCCCGGTTCTCCATTCTCTGGTTGCGTGTCGCTGGCTCCCCGACAGGCTTCTAGGGGGGGGGGTCAGTCCTAAATATAAGGAGAGAATTCTAACGTAGTACCTATACATACACCTGAAGCTGTATAGAAGACTTAAGAATAGTAAAACGATCAAAATATACTCAACGTATCATGCAAGCTGTTATATTACAAAATCGTTGTAGGTTTTATGAGAAACTAAAGAAAGTCCACTAAGCTCCAAAGTATGCTGTTTAACACGTGGGAAAAGTTTAAATGAACAACAAACATTTGGGTATAAATTGTGTATTTTAAAGTCCATTGTTTTTTATTGTCCATTGACTTTTGTGTCATAATTCCCGTCTCACAAAATAATTGTTGGTAATAATGAACAGAGCATTAATGAATATTTATGTAAAATGCAAGGCAGGTATTTTATTCGCCAATATGACGTTTTAATCAAAGTTATTAGAAATTCAAAATCCAACAAAATTTACCATGTAAATGGTTGTTTTTTTTTTTTTTTGAGAGAGGAATAGAGAGGGAAATGGGGGAGAGAGGAAGTAGAACAGCTCTATTTGAATGCGGTCGAAAATATTTTGTAAATAAAAGGATTATTTATTTATTTAATATCACGAAGCTGCACTTACATATGTAACAATAAGCCCGTTCTTACAAAGTAAACAAATAAATGAAATAAAAGTTTTATAAGCAGTAAAGGAATATCTGTTTTGCGCTAAACTTTTCTTTATGAGTGTAATTTGAATCCGGTGTGTATGTTAATCCTAAGTAATACGCTTGCGAATAAATTATTTTGAAATGCAAAACAGAAATAAATAATAGTGCTCTTCTCTTCTCTTGTTTCCCTTGTCTTTTATTCTCTTTTCTGGTCTTCCTTTCTATGCTGTCTTCTCTCTTCTTCTCTAATCTACTCAACTCTACTCTTCTCCACTCTCTCTACACCTCGTCTTCTTTTCAATACCCTTGTCGTTCTTCTCTTCTGTTCTCTTTTTCTTCTCCTTTCATCTCCTCACTTCTCTTCTCTTCCCCTTTTTTCTTTTCTATCATCTTCTGTTCTCTTCTCTCATTTTCTCCTCTCTTCAATTCTATGTTGTTGTCTTGTGCTTTCTTCTCTACTCTAGTTTCCTTTCTCTCCCTTTCTCCTCTCTTCAATTCTGTTTTGTTATGTTATGCTTTCTTCTCTTCTCTTCTCTAGTTCCTCTTTTCTCCCTTTTACCTCTGTTCTTCCCTCTTCGCCTTTCTCTTTTCAAACCCTTTCTTTTTCACTGCTTTCCTCTTCTGTTCTTCTGTTTTCATCTCGTCTTCTCCTAATTTCACTTTTCATTCCTTTCCCTCTTTTCTTCTCCTCTTGGCTTGTCTTCTTCTCTTCTCCTCTCTCTCTAGTTTTGTTCTGTTGTCTTCTCTTCCTTTCTCTCTTCTTTCCTCTCCTTTCATTTCCTTTTTCTCCTCTCTTCACTTCTCTTCCCTTCTTCTCTTGTGTTTTCCTCCCTCTCCTGTCTCTTTTCTCCTTCCTCCTTCCCTTGTTTTCTTATCTCTCCTCCCCTCTTCTTTTCTTCCTTTCAAACAATGTTATAGTTTAAACACTTGAGAAGGCAAGACACTGTTATTATACGGTTGTCTGTGATCGCAAACCTGATCTGACAGTCATACTCACATTAATAATCCTTTCACTATATTTCTCTAGAGTTTGTAGAGAGCTGAAACTGTAAAGTAGGCTTTTATAGTCTGTAAGTACATAAAACGCCCCGTTGGGGGTGGGAGAATTAACGGCTCGAGTGGAAAGGGCTAAGATGCGAACTTGCAGCAAAATAACTCCGAAGAAAACGGAATAAATAAGACGAAAGGAACAGAAAAATTAAAGAGCAAGGCTTAAGAAAGGGGAACAAACGAGGTAAAACACAAAAAACGAACAAATGGCTATTACGCAGAAGGAATAATAAAAAGTTAAAAGGAAGGAATGGTGCGGGGTGATGCACTAAACAAATTGCATAGAAGTCATCTCTTCTTCCTCCTCACACTTTTTAATTAGTAAGACTTCCCCCACCCGTTTACTGCAGTCGTAAACACCACTCTACCCTGCTCCCCCACTCCATCTTTCTTTCTTTCTTTCTTTTTTTTTCCTAATTATCCATCCCTTGCTCTTTTCTTATTTGATTATTGCTCCCAAAGATGCTATCAATACGAAATCCGTGGACCAAAAAGACTTTGCCATGTAACCGTAGCGCATTACACTAACAGCTTTTAATTGTGACTGAAATTCGCTCCATGCATTGTTGTGGCCTAGGAGACAAAACATAATTCTTTCCTGGTCGGTCCGAGTTCGATCCTGTTTTAAGTACTATGCTCCTTTTTCTGAAAGTTGGTATAGATGTTGAAATGGAAGGATGTGAATAATAATAACAATAATAATTACAATAATAATAATAATAATAATAATAATAATAATTTTAATAATAATACTTATTCGTAGTCTGCTTACTCTCCCCGTATTTAGGACTGACATCCCACCTAGGACTTACAGGCGAATGCCTAGGGATCAAGCCTGTCGGGAAGCCAACAGCAGAATGGAAAACCTAGAGTGGTCGGCCCGAAACCAGGCATGAGCGTGAGGAAGTGGATGATATGAAATGCAAGCGAAATGGCTGATAGAAAAAGTGATGATGGAGCAGTTGGGGTATGAGTGGCGGGGGAAACTGAAGAACCTAGGCGGGAGGTGAGCGGTCTAAGCGGTGCCACATAATAATAATAATAATAATAATAATAATAATAATAATAATAATAATAATAATAATAATAATAATAATAATAATAATAATAGAGTGGCCATTGTCACGTTGACGTCGCATTAACAGCGATTTTTTTTCTAAAAATGTTTTTTTTTTTTATACAGGAGATCCTAAAACGTGCATTTCCAGCGAAATCTCGGTATCGAATATTTGGATGGAATGCAATACCTTCTCTATACACTGTACATAGTACGTATAGAGAAACTAAAAAAATTATTGGAAAAAGTGTATAGGAAAACAAGGTATAGGCGTGCCAAATAATAAACATGTGCCTGCCCGTTTATAGTCCAATTATTTTTAATAAAAGTTCGCCAAGTGAGAAAAGCTTTATATTTTCTTGAAGTTTAGAAATCATATTATTTTACTTTAAAAATGTTTTAATTTTTGACAATTTTTGTCGAATTTCACTGAGTTCGAAACAATGAAGACCTCAAAATGGCAGTCTTTGGTGGTAGAAATATGTAATATCCGTATTAAAAAATTAGTGCCAGGTTATAATAAAGGCCTTGACAAAAACGGCGATAACGTTGAAAAATAGAATAAGGTACTTTAGCTATGTAAATAAAGTTTTGAATTGATATCTTCCTTTATTATTTACTTACGTCAAATGGTTCTTTACTTTTTCTGAACCTCCTCGTAGTAAACCAATCTTTGTGTGGCCTTGCATTGATGGTTTCTTGTCTTTTAATATCGAACACATTGCTAAATAACGATCGTCATTGACATCCGAAATTCAGCATTTGCATATTGAAAGAGAGGGAAGATCGCCAACCTCCCGTCCTTCTCCACACTATTATCATTCCACCAATAATTACCAGGGGGAAGTGAGAAATACGATTTCTTATCATTATTCTTACTCACTTTTTTATTATTTTTACAGCAACGGAGAAAAGAAGCGACAAATGTTGAAACGGTTTTAAAAATGTCCAGACTTTTTAATTAAGAAAATTTACTGCTGATAAACTTTTAGCGTTCTGTTATAAACCAAGTGTTCCCCGCCTCTCTGTCGTCTGGCGGAATGTGTAACACTTGGACGGATGGCGTGAAAACAAAAGAAGAAAGGCGTTAATAACACCCCTTCGCTAAGGACTATGCAATTTAAGGAGTAATTAAAAGAGCTTTTTTTTTTTAAAAGGATTTGTGTATCAGCGGCGCATGCAACATACCTACTCTGTCGGAAATAAAAGTGCTTGCCCGTTTGATGGAGCTCATTTGACTTCTAATTAAAAATAAGCCCTTCGTTGTACCGCACCTCATCTGTTTTGCTAGAAACAAGGGTCACTCCAAAGGTTTTGAGATTGGAGAATGGAACACAATAACATTAAAAATTTAGATCTTATCACTACATGTTTTAAAAATCTTTTCCATATACACCGACTCAGCCTTTTTCAAATGTTGAACCCCATTCTTCTTTGGAAAGAGTGCAAATGCATTCTCCATCAGCAGTTGCTGCAGCTTCAGGTGACTCAAATCGTTGATCTCGAATTTTTTCTTAATAGAAAAATATAGCATGGGGCCAGATCTGGACTGTAGGGTGGATAGTAAAATATCTGACCCCTGGCCGCTGCAGAAATTGGGTTGTTTCATGTGCATTGTCATGGTGAAACAAAATTCCGTCCTGACCAGTCTTAGGGCACTTTTTAATCACTTCATTAAATATTTGCGACATTTTATAGAATACCATCTGGCAGTAACGTATTTTGTCCCTCAAGCTGAACCGTTGCAATATGGCTACTTGCTGAGAAGAAGGGACAGAACATCTTCTTGCCAACACTTCTTGTTCGCTTTAATTTTGTTTGGGGATCTCCTAGGAAGGCCTAGACCATTTAGTTTCTGGATCTAGTGGTAAATTCAGCCCTCGTAGCCTTTTATAGTGTTAAATATGTTTTTGGACCTTGAATTTTTAATTTCTCTACACGTACTATATGCATGGTGTATAGAGGAAGTATTGTATTCCATCCACGTTGAATGTTCTTTGGGGAGAGTGCAATTATATTATTCATCAGTAACTGCTGCGACTCAGGTGACCCAAATCGGTGATCTCGAATTCTTTCTTAATAGAAAAAAATTAGCATGGAGCCAGATCTGGACTGAAGGGTGGATGGTAAAAATATCTGACTACTGACCGTTGCAGAAATTTAGTTGTTTCTTGTGCATCATCATGCTGCTATAAAAGTCCGCCCAGAGCAGTCTTAGAGCACTGTTTTATCATTTCATTAAACATTTGTGACATTTTGTGGTGTACCATCTGACAGTAACGTCTTTTGTCCTTCAAGGTGAATCTCACAATATGACTACTTGCTGAGAAGGAAACATCATCTTCTTGCCAACACTTCTCGTTTGTTTTAATGTTTGATGACTGTAGTTTAGTTTCTGAATGTTAGTGGTAAATTCAGCCCTCGTGGCCTGTTAAATGTTAAATATGTTTTTGGACCTCCCTCAATTGAATTTTCGTATACTTTCCTGGCTTCATTGCTAGGGTTGCCAGGTTTTCTAACTGAAAATAAGGGAAATTTTAGGAATGGTCTTCCTGACACCTTTTACCCCCAGTTGATGCATGCTACAATCCTAGCTCCCTCCATGTGCTATGCTGAAATCTTTTCTTCATAAAGAGCAATGTGCATAATGTTTATTACACTTCACAGGTCCTGCTGAAAAATAAGTATCTTCCCAAACAGAAAGATGTACTTGTGTAGGTTGCTTCTTGGATGGAGTTTTGTTCAGATCATTACGGCCATCATCTTCCATGATTTCACTTGCTTTATAGAACCACAAATTAACAAAACACGTGTTCCTCTCTTCAAAATTCAAAGACGCAAGTAAACGAGACACGTGCAACCATTGCTACCAACAGCTAATTACAATATTGCTGCCAACATTGGGGAAAAAGAACGGTAAAGCTATAAGATGGTACTAGCACACATACGGACGCTCGCGCGGCGCACACACACAGCGGTCTTAAGAAGTAGTTTTAGTGACTTTTATGGCGATCCACATTTGAAAGTATTGAAAACATTTAAGTTTTTCAAATGTGAAAGTCGCCAGATTGCCGAAGTTTTGCCTACTTAGCTTTACAGTTCTCTCGGCTAAGCATGTTGGGCTACGCTTTGCGGCTTAGGGCACTAAACGTTTATAATAGACCAGTAAGTAACTACAAAGCGGCTCTAATGACTAAATAACAAAATTACCCACGTATTGAAGTAGTGTCAAGTGGTGGAACCATCGTATACTAATAATAAAAGAACTACCAGTTCAATGTATCGCATATTCCAAACATCCTTCTAAAATCTAGAATGCATGACAGTGTTGCAACCCTAATTATTGCACACGATATTTCTGCCGATGTGAGATATGCTCCAACGACTGCGGAGTTTGCTGACGTCAAGTTTTTATTTCCGGATTGCTTTCATTGCTGCCGATCAATAGTCAATATTTCTTGAATATAACAAGTACAATGATGTGCAATCAGACTGAAAAATGCAATGCCATAGCCGGGATTTGAACCTCGGATCTCCCGATCTCTAGCCGGTTGCTCTGCCACTGAGCTCCATGGCAACATAGCATTGAACTTTTCAACTGACTCGCAGGTTTTCCGGGAAACAAAAGCTCAATGCTATGCCGGCATGTTGCCATGGTAGCTCAATGGCAGAGCAACCGGTTAGAGATCGGGAGATCCGTGGTTCAAATCCCGGCTATGGCATTGACTCCAACTCCTGTCCTACACACGGTTTGTGTGAAAAAAAAATTAATCCAAGTGCAATGATGATCTTCACGCAATATGCGCTCTGCTTTCACCACATTTTCGTCCATTGTTAGTGTAGCCAGCCGTGCTGCTTGGTCTTCATCTTCGAGGGAATCCCTTCCTCTTCTAAACCGTCGATAAATGGTGGATTGCGAAGGGCAAGGATTCCCAAATGCACGGCAGTGTTTCAAGGCACTATCTCTCCCCTAAATGGACTTCTAAGGCCTTAGAAAATAATAGCACGGAAATGCTCTCGCTTGAGATACGTACACCCTTGCAACACTTTTGTTTTAATTATTTATTTCGACCAGCTAAAAGCTATATACGTTATTTATAACAATTTAATAGAGATTAACAAGTAGATAACATTGATATGGGTCATATGATACCATTAAGACGCTCCAGAATTGGTCTTGATTGCTCCATTTTTCTGTACAAATCTCTGGTTCAACCTCTCCTCACGTACGCTTGTCCCGTATCGGGTTCAGCTAGTAAAACACATATCCATAAACTTCAGGTTATACAAAATAAATTTCTTCGAGCTATAACTAATTTTCCTTGGTTTAAACTGCATCAAGAGTTTGGTATCCTGTCCAACAAACAATGCATCAGATCTCTCTCAAAGATCTACTCTAGATCACCTAGCGTTTCAGGAGCTCTGGTGTACAAATTGGGAGAAAGAAGCCGTAAACAGCCAAGATTGAAGAGAAAGTTACCTCAAGACATCTTATTATCGGACACCGAAAAAGAAGTACAAGACTGATTCAACCTAATTAGCAACACCTGCTGTACATACACAAGCAGTTCTAACGATACACATTGTTGAAGCGCACCCAAACTTGAACATGTTGCTATCTGAACTTCGTCTGAAGTTAGGTAAAACTGCTTTGGCTTACCATAACTTATTGTCCATTCTCAAAAGTACAATAAACACTTGCTCTATGGGAAATAATTGTTTTTATTGTAGCCCTGTAGCTTGATTTATTTTCGTCGCTTCGACGCTCATAGAAATTTGACTCCTTTCTCTCACGCAACTGTGTGCTCAGAACTCATCGTCGAAATTACTTTGTCGTGTTTGGGGGAGGGCAGTGTATACACGCACGCTCACGCACACAAAATTTCTCTCTCTATATTTTGAGTATAGGTTTACACACCCTTTGTACCTGAATATTAACACATTGAAGTGAACAAATAACATGCTTACGAAGAGTCAGAGTTCCTTAGACTAGAAAAAATGTATTGTTACTCCACACAATATAAATAGTTACTGCACTCCGCACAGTGTAAAAACAAAAGCCTGTCACACTGAATTGCAAGGAAAAAGCAACAATGTAACCTATATTACATTTGTTTATTTAATTGCAATTTATTAAATACTGCAGATGAGTATATGATTGAAAACAGTGAAAACCTCTGAATAATCTTTATTTTCATTCTACAGATGTTTGCACTGAGGTTTCTGGATAACATCTTCTATTAATTCTCATAAAAAAGTTTTTGGGTTTTTTCCTGTATATTTGTTACAATCAAGTTCGTTAGCAGAGCATACTAAAGAATTATATAAAAAGAGAAAACATTAGAAATCATTTACAAAGTTGCTAGTTTTCCAGTGACATTGTTGTTTAGAATCCTTTGCTTATTTTATTTTAATTACAAATTTGCTGTCTTTTATATTCTAAAAATTTGTCCACAAACTCTTATTTCTTCTATTTTATTTTGTATTTTATTTAAATATCTGAAACAATATACATAGCAGGCAAAATAGTGTAATATTTTGTGCCCCGGTGTAGTTACCTAGTGGCAGGGTAGCATGCTCTTGAATTACTATGCAAGTAATTCAAAAATTACTTATTCCACCTAACCTACCGCATAGAGGATTTATTTTAATTGTTTCATTTGTATAGCCCCCTTTAACTTCAATGGTTATATCGGAGGCTTTGACTTGTGAAAAAAACTCATATTGTTGTAGGTTTAAAACATTAGGTCAACCATTTTATATCAGTAAATTCACGCACATTCACTCACACATTCATACTTCCAAACTCTGTGGGGGATAGGGAATAGTTATGGTTAAAGAAAAATTTCCCGCTCCAGCCGGGAATCGAACCCGGGACCTTGGATGAGAAGTCAGTTCGCTGGTCTCTCGACAACAGAGGCAATCATGTGGGATTTGTGGGGTCTGGGCGCGATTCCCTCACCATTCATTTGACAAATTGCTCTATTATCACTTGCAAAGCATTCATTTTGCCTATATTTCATATCATTTATTCCCACGTGTTCATACAAGACATTGGGCTGGTCATCCATCCCAGGATATCGTGATCCATAGTCCGTCTGCTCCTCAACAAACATTGACAGGTGATGACTTGTAACATATTTGGGTGTTAGGTCTATTATATGAGAAGGGCAAGCCCGATGATAGTGATGATGATAATAATAATATATTGTTATTATTATTATTATTATTATTATTATTATTAGGCTTTCCCTTCTTATATTGTGGACGTAACACTCCAAGGATGATAATAATAATTATAATAATATGTAATAATATAATAATAATTATTATTATTATTATTATTATTATTATTATTATTAGGCTTGCACTCCTCATATTCTGGATGTAACACTCCAAGTATAATAATGATGATGATGATGATGATAATAATAATAATGAATGCTGCAAAACCCTTGCACAGCTATAAGAAAAGACGCTTCTACAGGTCTGGTTTAAATTAAACCACGTTTTCCCAAATGCAATTAGAAAATGCTTAATTTCGTTGAAACGAGTTTATGAATGTTCCTGCAATGAAAACACAAGAAAGTCGTGTAAGAATGCAGTTGACGCTGCTATGAGTGTGTTTCTTTGTTACTCTGAGTGACAAATTGGACTGTTTTTCTCTCTTCAAAGCGATTACTACTTTTTTCTTCCCTGGATGCTAATAAGGAGCAAATTATCCAAACAACAAGGATACTTGAGAACTGAAGACGGATTGTTTTGTTCCGCAAGTAATAAAAAACAAACCTTAATGGTTCTAATTTGTTCCGGGGGAGTGATAGGCAGGAGTTAGTAACTCTTGACGTTTGCCATTATTCACACAAATAAAACCAAGTGACAACGAAATTGCTTTCCTTTTCCTGCAAGAATTTTTCATTGAGATTTTGTCTCTTCCGCCTCGTTTCACTCTTACATAAAATATTGGTGCATTTGCAACAGCATTCTACAAACATCAGAGGCACTGTAATAAGTAATACCACGAGAGTTTTCATCTTGACGATAAGTGTCCCACGAGATGTATTTGATGACAATTCAGTGAAATAAACTATTAGATAATAATAATTTATAATATATAGGAAGGAAGATTTTATCAGGTTATGATTGTAATATTTAAATTAGCTCTCAAATGGTAGATAATGCATTCGGCCACGTTTATTTACCGAATGTTTTTATTTTCTTTCTTAACTACCTCCTAAATTAAACGAACGAACGACAAGTGCGACAAGATTTCAAAAAATTGAACATCAAGTGCGATAAGATGTTTCGACAATATCACTCGCACTCAGATGACCGCGATTGCTTGAAATTACCTAATCTCGGCCATTGCATTGTCTGTTTAAATGTGTAATGTACATATACAAAAATCTGATGTGTTCCATTCTCTATATCTCTGCAACAAATTATTGTTGAAAAGCTTATGCTTCTATCAAGAAAAACTAGCAGAAATAGCCTTATTACTTGCTTCCGTGTAAGTAGGAGCGAAATAAGGGAGTACCATAGGTTAAAGTGATAGTCCAAAGCTGGTTGGTATGTCACTGAAGTTCCTTTGTTTGTATAAACAGTTCACAAATTCCTGTATGAAAAAAGTATGTTTTTCACAGCTGAAACCAACAACAAGGAATATCTAAAAAAACGATCAGCTCCACGAAAAAAATGTATATAACATAAATTGTGTCCTTTAAAGTGCTCTATATTTGTTGTGTGCTAAGTTTTTGACCATCTCTTACGGTTTAGCAGTTATGCAAAATTCCTTAAAATTGACCCAGAATAAAGTAGTCTTCAGAGGCTATTCCCAGAAAATTCAAAATATACACTTTATTTGTCAGGTAAATATTTTTAATATACGATATTTTAATCAAAATTTTCTAAAAAATTTCCATGTAAAGGGTAGTTTGGGGTGGGGGGATTTTTCTCAAAATCTTCGTGTCGCATCCCTGGAAGATACTAAACTTAAATACCAAGTTTGGTGTTTTACCGACTTTTCGTTTTTAGAGTTATCGTGTTCACAGACACACGGACACACACATAGACACACGGGCCTTTTTCAGAAAATACTTTTTTGGATACAGGGAACCCAAAAACATATATTTCCGGTGAAATCTCGGTATCGAATTTTTTGGTGGAGTGCAATACTTTCTCTATACACTATCTACATAGTACCTACGTATAGAGAAAGTAAAAATGTCTGAGGTTGAATGGGTAATAGATTGTAAATCTATTAAGGAGCTTTATTTTTCTCTTTTACCAGAGATATTTTAATGTCTTATATTCATAAAATGCTTAATCTGTTCCATTTACTTGACTTTCACTACCCAATCTGCAAACAATTATACTTATAAAAGCTTATTCTTCTATCTGCTTCCGAATCGAGATAAACATTACCACAAATTGATAAATTATTTATTTTCTTGCAGGTACAACGGAAATAAAAGAAATGTACTGCACTAAAACGATAGTCACGTTTTTACTTTCTCTTCACGTACTATGTACATAGTATATAGAGAAGGTATTGTAATGCACCCAAAAATTCGATACCGAGATTTTACCGGAAATATATGTTTTGGGTCCCCCTGAATCTAAAATAAAAGCATTTACGGAAAAAGGTCCATGTGTGTGCGTGTGTCTGTGTGTGTGTGGTTGTGTGTCTGTGGACAGCATAGCTCAAAAGCGAAAAGACCGTTAAATACCAAACTTGGTATTTAAGTTTGGTATCTTCCAAGGATGTGACACGAATATTTTCAAGAAAATCCTCCCACCCCCAACTACCCTTTACATGAAACTTTTTCCGAAAATTTTGATTTTCTCAAAAATGGCTTTAACGATTTTGATTAAAATAATGTATATTAAAGATATTTACCTGACAAATAATATGTATATCCTGAATTTTCTGGGAATAGCCTCTGAAAACTACTTTATTCTGGATGAATTTTACGAAATTTTGCTTAACTGCTAAACCGTAAGAAATGTACAAAAAGTTACCACACAAAAATGTAAGGCACATTAAAACACACAATTTATGTTATATAATTTTTTTTCGAGGAGTTGGTCGTTTTTGAGATATTCCTTGTTTTTGGTTTCAGGTTTAAAAAACTTGTACTTTTCTCATACAGAAATTTGTCAACTCGTGTCCATACAAACAAAGGAATTTCAGTCACCTAGTAACCAGTTTTGGCTTCACTTTACCTATGACACTCCCATATTTCGCTATTACTTACAAGGAAGCAAGTAATGAGACCATTTCTGCTAATTTTTTCTCGATTAGTATGGAGTAAATAGAAGAATAAGCTTATTATCAATAATTTTTTTACACAGAAGTAGAGAAAGCCATGTGAATGGAACACATAAGATGTTTTAAAGTCTGGTCGCTATGTAAAGTATCCTTTGCTTGGTCAGGAGTTAAAACTAAAGATTAGCAAATGACATCTACTTTGAGAAAAACATTGGGCATTTAAAGCAATGACAATGAATTATGTGTTTCGAAAAGATAAACCTATTTTGTGAAGCTTTTGTCTGTCTCTTATAGTTTAAGAGTTGTACAAAAGTCATCCTGACTTCAGAGGCTATTCCCAGAAAATTCAAAATATAATTTAAGTTGTCATAACAACATTTGAAAATATAGTATTTTATTATCAAAATCTTTAGAGCCAATTTTCAGATAAGTACAGGGTTACTACAAAAGAAATAGACAACTTCAACTGCCTGTAAAACAAAAACTATTAGAGATAGCAAACTAATTATTTTGGAGGTATGTTGGGAAACTCTCAAAGTTTTGTTTGTTACTATTGTTAACGCTGTAGTGTTTTGTTTGTTGTTGCAGAAGCTGAAATGCGGTAAATCCTGTGGAAAAGGCATACTGCGTGTTGGAATTTGCTAGAACGCAATCAGCAGCGTTGTCCAATGACATTTTAGAACACGTTACCACAAAACGCCACCGACTAGACAGTCAATATACGA
Organism: Hymenopus coronatus; assembly: GCA_030762935.1. NCBI lineage: Eukaryota > Metazoa > Arthropoda > Insecta > Mantodea > Hymenopodidae > Hymenopus > Hymenopus coronatus. The sequence goes on along the minus strand of CM060887.1, from coordinate 18,500,838 downwards.
CTGGTATAGAAAATTCGAGACAACGGGATGTTTGTGCAAAGGGAAGAGCTCGGGAAGACCAAGAGTTTCGGAAGAAAACGTTGAACGTGTTCGTTCTGCCTACATAAGAAGCCCACAGAAATCGACATCTAGGGCAAGCATGCAATTACAAATTCCACAGCAAACTGTATGGAAAATCTTGCGGAAGCGACTCCACCTGATGCCTTACACATTACAGATGTTGCAGTTTCTGAGTGAAGAAAATAAGGTCATACGGCGTGACTTTTTTATCGACATGTTGCGACATGATGAAGACGATGCTGGTTTTTGTGAGCGCATCATTTCATTTTTGTGGTAACGTGTTCTAAAATGTCGTTGGACAACAGTTGCTGATTGCGTTCTAGCAAATTCCAACACGCAATATGCCTTTTCCACAGGATTTTCCGCCATTTCAGCTTCTGCAACAACAAACAAAACACTACAGCGTTACCAATAGTAACAAACAAAACTTTGACAGTTTCTCAACATATCTCCAAAATAATTAGGTTGCTATCTCTAATAGTTTTTGTTTTACAGGTAGTTGAAGTTGTCTATTTCTTTTGTAGTAACCCTGTATAGTGTGGGTAGGAGGGATTTTCTTGAAAATCTTCGTGCTGCAGCTTGGAAGATGGTGAGCCTAATTACACATTTGGTATTTAACGGGCTTTAGATTTGCAGTTCATACATACACAAATGCTTTTTTGTTCATTTTTATTTTCTTGAAAGTCTTCGTGTTGTATCCTTGGAAGGCGCTGAACTATAAAGTTTGATATTAAATGAACTTGACGTTTTTGATGTACGCGGTTTACAGAAACACAAATGCACACGGCAATTTTTCTAAAAATCTTATGTGTTATACTCACATGACTTTCTCTAGCAGTTCAACAAACTTCTTGCATAAAATAATTAATCTTTCTGCACCTTGTTAATCGAGGTACTCATTAGCACAATGTTCTTATTACTTAGTTCCTTATAAGTTGGAAGAAAATAAGGGAACGCTAGGCTAAACCGATAGTCAAATGTTTTAAAAGCTGTCGTTATGCGATTCTCATTACAAATCGCTTCTTTTCTTGGCCAGGAGTAGAAAAAGAAAAACGGACACTCCCGTCTGAGAAAAGCATAAGTACTTCACAACTGAAACTAATAACAAGGAATACCTCTAAAACGGTAAGTTCCACGAAAATAATGTGTATGACATAACTTCTGTATTTTAACGAGATGTACTTGTGCAGTAAGTTTTGTCTATCTCTTACGGTTTACTAGTTATGCCAAATTCAGCAAAATTCATCCAGAATAAACAGGTCTTCAGAAGCTATTTGCAGAAAATTAAAGATATACATTTTATTTGTCAGGTAAATATCTTTAATATACGATATTTTAATCAAAATCGTTAGAGCCACTTTTAAGAAAATCAAAGTTTTCGAAAAAAGTTCCATGTAAAGGGTAGTTTGGGGGGGGGATTTTTCTCAAAATCTTCGTGTCGCATCCCTGGAAGATGCTAAACTTAAAAATCAAGTTTGGTATTTTAGCTACTATTCGTTTTTGAGTTATCGTGTTCACAGACACACACACGGACCTTTTTCTGAAAATGCTTTTTATGGATACAGGGGGTCCTAAAACATGTATTTCCGGTGAAATCTCGGTATCGAATTTTTGGTTGAAGTACAATACTTCTCTATCCCTATGTACATTGTACGTACGGGGCTAGAGAAAGTAAAAATACTTGGAATTCGGGTCTTGAAAATATCTATTTCCGATGAAATCTCTGAATCGAATTTTTGGGTGGAATGCAATACTTTCTCAGTTTGGTGGAGGAAGTAAAGCTGATAGTGAATCTTCCTATGAACACTCATGATTTGGTTTTATGCATATGCAGAGTATGTTTATGTCAGGAAAATATGTTGACGATGTAACCTATTGAACCAGACTCGCTCCGAAGCCTGATGATAGCAATAATCGTATCACCAGCTCGACAATCAGTCTTTACCTCAGTCTGATGCACACAGAAGCACCAAATTGAGGGTCGGAGGTTTATTGGATTAGCGGACCGATGTCTTGTCTTCCTGGCGTCGTATGTATCACGGAAATGAACCTCCCCTCTCTACCTCCCCTTAGTGCTAAGGTAATTTCCTTTTGAGTTCCCTGCAGTAGTACTATTTTTTATGGTAATTCTTGTCCATTTGTTACAACGAGGGTGTCACAACTGGGGTGGGAAAGTGGAGTCACAATTGTTCTGCCAAATGAGAATTTGCATCTGTTGCTGCCTCTTAGCTTCTGCTATTCTTAGCTCCATCTACTACAGCAGTTCTTTTGCTAAGATAAACTGGATTCCGGAACATTTGCTACATCACGTGACATGCTGCTTCAGTGAGTAATAAAATGTATATCTTGAATTTCCTGCGAATAGCCTACTCGCAGATTTGCTTTACTCTTCTGTGCCTGCTTTGAACCCCAAAGAGTAATATAAAGAGACTATGTATGTATATAAACGTTTATTTAGATTAACATGAAGTATTGTATTCCACCCAAAAAATCAATGTCGAGATACAAGTTTTAGGATCCCCTAAATCCATAAAAAGTGCTTCCAGAAACAGGTGTGTGTATGTTTGTGTGTGTGTGTATGTTTGTGTGTATGTGCGTGTGTGCGGACAGCATAGCTCAAAAATACCAAACCTGATATTTAAGTTTGGTATATTCCAAGGATGCGATACGAAGATTTTCAAGAAAATCCCCCCTCCGCTCACTAGATACTCTTTATATGGAAAACGTTTATAAAATTTTGAATTTCTTAAAAATGGCTCTAACGATTTAGATTAAAATACAACATATTAAAGCCATATCTATCACAAATAAAATGTATATCTTAAATTTTCTGGGAATAGCTTCTAAGGACCTGTTTATTCTGGATGAATTTTGCCTAATTTGGCATTACTAGTAAACCGTAAGAGATAGACAAAAGCTTACTTTACAAAAAATGTAGATCTTGTCAAAATACACAAGTTATGTCATAGATTTTTTTCGTAGAGCTTACCATTTTCGAGGTATTCCTTATTATTAGTTTCAATTGTGAAGTACTTATACTTTTCTCAGACGGAAGTGTCCGTTTTTCTTTTCTTCTACTTCTGGCCAAGCAAAGAAGCTATTTGCCATGACAATCGCATAACGACAGCTTTTAAAACATTTGACTATCACTTTAGCCTAGTGCATTCCCTAGTTCCATTCTACTTATAAAGAACTAAGTAATAAAATTCTGCTAATGTTTATCTCGATATTGGAAGAAGAATTATCCTTTGTAAGAAGTATGTCTGTAGAGTAGCTAGAGAAAGTCATGTGAGTGTAACGCATCTTAACGATTGTTGAAGTTCAATATATGATATTGGCATGTCAATAAATACAGTAATGGCTTCGCACGTGAAGTGAATGAAGGCTCTCATTGTCGTCTGTCTTGCAGTACACAACCTGGGAAGATTTGACACGGGTAATTGTAGGGCGACAGTTCACTTGTGTTACTAATGAAACACCTTTCCTCTCTCCTTTTTATGCTGCTGTTACGTTACAACATGGTTTTCATTTCATTCGCTTGTCCCCACTTAAAGCGGACTGATGAGAAATGGCAGGAGGGGAAATATTTCCCTCAAGAAATTAAGTTGGATGCCTTGTGCACCGTGTCTCCGCGTTCAGCTGTCTTATGTTTTTCTTTATGGTCTAGGTGTTTTTCCTTTGTAGTATAGCTGTCTGTTTCTTTCGTGTATTTCTTTGTAATTCTTTTTCACGGCTTTAGCCTTTAGAAAGTTTATTTTCTCATTACCATTTCGTTTTTTAATGTTATAAGCATAAGAGATCTGAAATAAACAAGTTAGATATCTGATTTTTACTTTCTCTATAGGTACTATGTACATAAATGTATAGAGAAGGTATTGCACTCCACCCAAAAATTCGATACCGAGATTTCACCGGAAATGTATGTTTTACGGTCCTCTGTATCAAAAAAAAAAAAAAAATAGCGTTTCACAAAAAGGTCCGTGTGTGTATGTGTGTGTGTCCGTTTGTCTGTGAACACGATAACTCAAAAACGAAAAGTCGGTAAAACACCAAACTTTGTATTTAATTTAATATCTTCCAGGGATGTGACACGAAGATTTTGAGAAAAATTCCCCACCCCAAACTACTCTTTACATGGACCTTCTTTTCGAAAATTTTGATTTTCTCAAAAATGACTCTAGCGATTTTGATTTAAATATCGTGTATTAAAGATATTTGCATGACAAATAAAATGCATATCTTGTATTTTCTGCGAATAATCTCCGAAGAGTACTTAATTCTGGGTGAATTTTACGGAATTTTGCATAACTGCTAGACCGTAAGAGATGGACAACTTAACCCACAAAAAATTTAGAGCACGTTAAAACACATAATTTATGTTATATGCATTTTTTGAGATATTCCTTGTTTTTGGTTTCAGCTTTGAAAAACGTATACTTTTCTCATACAAGAATTTGTCAAATCCTGTCCATACAAACAAAGGAACTTCAATCTATAGCAACCAGTTTCTGACTGTCACTTTAACCTATGGTACTCACTTATTTCGCTTCTACTTACAAGAAAGCAAGTAATACGACTATTTCTGCTAATTTTTTCTCGATTAGCATGAAGTAAATAGAAGCATAAGCTCTTTAAGAATAATTTGTTGCAAAGATGTTGAAAAAGTTATGTGAATGGAACACATCAGATTTTTTAATTTTAGGTTTTAAATCGTATTATATTCCTCAAACACACACACACATACACACATTCAATCTCACACACATACTTCCAAACTCTGTGTGGGATAGGGAATAATTCTGGTTAAAGAAAAATTTCCCACCCAGCCGGGAATCGAAACCGGGACCTCGCTGACCACTCGATCACGGAGGCAGTCTTCTATATTCTTCTTGTTATGATTAAATGTATGGTTCCAACAATGCCTCCACTTATAATTGTTTGTAAAAAATCTAGTTTAAATTTTGATTTTGTTTAAGTACACCTTCAGCAAAACTCATTTACAATACCGGGTTTTAAGATACAGGACTTAATGGAAACTGTGTACGGAGTGACAGTTAGATCCACGATGACATATGGAGAAGAAATATGGGGGTGGGAACAAACAGGGAATCTGGACCAAGTGAGGACCCAATTTTTGAAAGGAATTCTGAGTGTAGGGAGGGGTACGGCAAACTGCGGAATAATGAGGGAATTCGGGGCACATAGTGAAACGATAGAGTGCAAAATCAGAGCAGTTAAATATTGGATGAGAATCGTTCACGGAAATTAATCTCTAATTAGGGCAGGCTGCTACCGTGAACAGTTGCGAATGGAAGGTAATTCGACGTGGGCATCAAAATTAAAGAAAGGGTTGGAAAGCATTGGGATGGGATGCATTTGCATGGCGGGGCAGGTAAACAGGCGAAGCATTTGGAGAAAAATTAAGAACCGCCTCTGTGATATTGACAGACAGCAAATGATTGTGCAATGCACGGAGAAGGTTTCATTAGAAGTACAGTCTGGGCTAAAATCGGAGTGGCGTATGGAGCACTACATCAAAACGGGCACCAAACTCATTAGAGAGGGGCTCGCGTGGATTAGACTAGGAGCATGGAGGAGCACAACAATTGCTGACGAGAATGGTACAAGAATCTGTGCGAGGAGAAAGAGTCGTGGACTCACATCTTGGCAAGATGTAGAGGTACGGAGAAATGGCGGGAAAAATGTTTACCGCGATTCTATACCACCGCGAATATGGAGCTAGAAGCATGTTGGATGCTACTGGCAGGCACGGAAGACGTGGACGGGCTAGGTAAATTTATACTTAAGGCAACACAGCTGAGATCTGAGAAGGCTGCCAATAGAGGAGGGGGGAGGGATAAGAACTAAACAAAAGTGACTACAATGTTTACATATATATTATGTCATACTTAGGTCACTGTTTTGTTATAATTTTATATATTGTGTATATATTATGTGTATAGGTTTCTTTTAAGTGTATTCATCTATTATAAGAGGCTACATTTTTGAAGGTGTACGCTGTCTGTAAATTTAAATCGCTATACTTGAATATCTTTGTGTTTTTACTGTCGGGGTTACTCTTTTAATTCTTTGTTGTTATAATATTGATTTTTATTGTGTATTACCTTTGTTTTTTATTTTTTTCGTGTTTACTATTCTAATTCTTTATTGCTGCCGTTTCAATGTTGTTTTTAGTGTGTATTACAAAAGCACGTACGGTCTGTGGACCCGTGCGATTGTTGAAATTCAATGTATGATATTGTTATGTCAATAAATACACTTATTCATTCATTCAAGATACAGGATGAAAACTGCACAGTAAATCTGTGGTTTTCGTTGCAGCAGGATGTTTTTCTCCCTGACAAAATCTAATATTAATTTAATCTAGTCTCGTTTAATCTATAGGTTCTTATTGAGAATGAACGTATCAGATAAACCAATATTCTCTGAGAAATTGCCTCGACAATTAAAATCAACGAAGAAATCAGAATAGAACGGAGACAAGAGGTGTGACAAGAAGAATGACATATTTCCGGTACATATGACAGGTTTTACAAATCCTGGGGCATAAGACCTAATTTGAAGGGTTGTAGTCGGTGCAGGCCCCCTGGGTATGGTCATAATGACTGAACATGTCTCCTGTAATTAAGATGCCGGTTGCCTCCCTGCAGGGGTCTGGAGACAATCAATTCTCATGTCGCATCCTTGCATCCTCTTTCTCTCTCTCTCATAACCTCTCTTGTTTTCCCTTAGTGCTCAAAAACTACACGTGTGGAGTGATCATATAATCTCTGGAAATTTCTGTATTTACCTCCATAGCGTGGTAATGCACCCAAAAATTCGATACCGAGATTTCGCAGGAAATGCATGTTTTGGGTCCCCTGGATCCCAAAAATAGCATTCTTAGAAAAAAACTCCCTGTGTGTGTCTAAGGACAGCATAGCTCAAAAACGAAAAGACTTTAAAACTGGTATTTAGATTTAGTATCTTCCAAGGATGCGACATGTCGATTTCCTAAAAGATCCCCCTCAGAAAACTACCATTTACATGGAACAAATGTCAAAAATTGTGATTTTTTTCAAAAATTGCTCTAACGAATTTAAGATATTTACATGACAAATAAATTGTTTAACCTGAATTTTCTGGGAATACCCTCTAGAGACCTCTTTATTCTGGACAATTTTTATTGAAGCTGGCACGATTGGTAAACCCTCAGATATAGACAAAAACTTACTACACAAAAAATGTAGATCACGATAAAACACATAATTTATGTCATATACATTTTTTTCGTAGAATTGGGCGTTTTCGAGATATTCCTTGCTATTGATTTCAGTTTTAAAATATTTTTTCTCATACGGGAACTTGTCAACGCTTGGCCATGCAAAAGAAACGGACTTTAGTGCAATAGCAGCCACATTTTAAAACATTTAATTCTTGGTTTAGCCTAATGTATTCCCTTATTTCACTTCTACTTATAAAGGTGCTAAGTAATAATACCGTTTCTGCTAATTTTTAGCATTAAATAGACGAACAAGTTTATTAACAATAATTTGTTACGGAGATTTAGCGAAAGTTATATGAATGCAGCACATCAGATTTTTAGAAAAAGGTCCGAGTGTGTGTCTGTGGGCATCAAAGCTCAAAATGAAAATACCGTTAAATACCAAACTTGGCATTCAAGTTTGGTATCTTCCAAGGATGCGACATGAAGATTTTCAAGAAAATCCCCCCACCCCAAACTACCTCTTAGCTGAAACATTTTTCGAAAATTTTGTTTTTCTCAAAAATGGCTCTAATAATTTTGATTAAAATGCCTTATGTCTAAGATATTTTTATGGGAAACGAAATTTATATCTTGAATTTTCTGGGAATAACCTCTGAAGAGCTCTTCATTCTGGATGACTTGTACAACTGGCAAATATAAGAGATATACAAAAACTTACTACACAAAAAAATAAATCTCATTAAAATTCACAATTTATGTTGTTTTTTTTTTTGTGTAGAGTTAACCCTTTTCGAAATATTCCGGATTATTGGTTTCAATTTTAGCCATTTAAACTTTTCTCAAACGGGAAGACATTTTTCTTCTCGTTTGCTTATTTCTGACAAGCAAAGAGATTGGAATTTCAATTGTTTCACACAGCGACCGGCTTTTATAGAACGAGACTATCGCTTTAGTCTGTGTATTTTCTTATTTCCCTTCTAGTAACAAGGAAACTAGTAATAAGACTAGTTCTGCTTATGTTTATCTTGATTGGAATGTTGTAAATAGCAGATTAATGTTTTGAATAAAAGGTTTTCGAATAGCTGGAGGACATCATGTGAATGGAATACATTAGATTTCTTCCTTTCTATTAACAAGGAACTGATAATATGGACAATTTCTGCTATTGTTTATCGCGATTGTCATTAAGAAGACAGAAGGATAATAATTTGCTACAAAGATGTAGAGAAAGTCATGTGAATAGAACACATCAGAGTTTTGGATCTGGGTAATAAACTCAACATAGAAGCATATCATATGTTCCCTATTATTCAGTTACGCCCTTTAATTTCATTCTGCATTATTTGTCACGCAGGCGTGCGTGCTTTTTGCCTAGTAGTCATTTCCAATATGTTCCGGCGATTTTCGCTCTGACCCCACTGCTCTGCTGTGCTATTTCCAACGAGTTTTCTCCATACAAAATGTTTGCATGCTGTTGTGGGAGAAGTGCAGAGGAAATGATATAGGAAGCAACATATGTGCTATAACTTAAATTCTTAGCTGGAGTGATTTTCATATTATCCTTCAGATTCATATTAAATCAGTAATATACAATCTCAGAGCTTGCGTATTTTACGAGCATGTTCCAAAGTAAGTACATTTTTGGAAATAAAGGCATAAGGTATTCGTTTTCACAACAATATGTATTTGTATATGAAAGCGCGTTCATTAACCTACATACGAGAACGGTTTTTTTTTTTTTTTTTCCAACCTGCAATAGGCCATACATGAAAGACAAGTTCATAGAAAACAATTATTTTTTTACTAAAAGTTTTAAAGATCTTCGTTTCGTTGGTTTGAAAGTGCTGCCCTCCTAGCCACGTCTTCACTTCAGGGAGAGGGTGAAAGACGTTGGGTGCCAGGTCAGGACGGTACATCGGATGATCGAAAATGTCTCATTGAAATTGTTCAAGGGTTTTGCCAGCAGTGTGTGGACGAGCGTTGTCATGGATCAACACAATTCCTGAAGTCAGCATTTCTCTTCGTTTGTTTTGAATGGCTCTCCACAAACGTCGTAAAGTACGAAGATCTTCAAAACAACGTCAATGCTCATTTGAAATCATTGACGGCAACATTTTTTGAAGCGGGTATTGCAAAGCTTGTACACAGGTACGACAAATGTCTCAATCTTTTCGGTGATTATGTTGAAAAGTAACCATAAGTGTACAAAACTTTTAGTAATAAAATAATTGTTTTCTATGAACCTGTCTTTTATTTATAGCCTATCGGAGGTTGAAAATAAAATGGCCCTCGTATTTTCGATATATTTACCACCATTGTTCAGTCATTTCTCATATCTGGGAATCAACTTTTGTGTGCCCCCTTCAAAGAAATTTGTCGCCAGTGAAGACAACCACTGCTGAACACTATGTTTTGTGGAAACACATCACAAAGCATTCTTATTGCAAACTGTCCATTTTCACAAATTATAAATGAATGAATGAATAGGTGTATTTATTGACTTAACAATAATATTCATTGAACTTCAACAATCACACGGGTCCACAGACCATACGTGCTTTTGTAATACAAAAAATAAAAAGCAATATTAAAACAACAACAACAAAGAATTAATAGAGTAAACACGAAAATAAAATGACAAAAATATTCAAATATAGCAATTTAAATTTACAACACAGAGTACATCTTATTAGAAACATAAATGTACCCTATTATAATAGACAAATGCACTTAAAAGAAATATATACACATTATATATATACAAAACATATAAAACCATAACACAACAATGACATAAGCATGACATAAAATATATGTATAAAAGACATTGTAGTCACGTTTGTTTAGCTGTTCTTTTGCCTCCCACTCCCCCTCTTCCCTATTGGCAGCCTTCTCAGATCTGTTCAAACGACCATCAGTGACAATAGAAATCCAAACTTTCCATGCTTCGACATGAACATTGGATTGTCCATCATTGAATTGCCTAAACCACTTTCTCACCATTGCATCTTGAGTTTTCTGGGATTATCCTGTTAAGACATCTTTATTTTATCTTGTAGGTACACATGCTCCTGATGTATGCTTGCATTTTCCCCGTTTTAAATGCTGAGTTTATTGTTGACAGTTAAAAGAGTTAAACGTGTTTTCGAATGGAGTAAAGTGTTAGAATAGTTGGCTGTGACTTTTGGCAAATCTACTATCAGTAAGACATAGGATTTCGACGTTTCAAAGAGGATCAAGAAGCTTCCGAAGACGAAGATCCCCTGGACGTCCTAACACATCAATTACTGACGACAATGAGGAAGATGCAAAGAAATGGTTCTGCCATATAGTTATACAGTCAATAAGGAATACTACCTAGAAATTATGTGCCGTTTGCGTGAAGTAGTCCGAAAAAAAAAAGACCAGAATTTTCGCAAAACCACTCATGGATAGTGCTCCTGCTTACACTCAAAGCTTGTTCGTGATCTTTTGGCAGAAACCAGAAACGTTATGTTGCCTCAGCCACCTTATTCGCCGGACATAGCCGTCTGTGACTTCTTTCTTTTCCCGAGGCTGAAGAGAACATGGAAAGGGAGTCGTTTAGCCACTGTTAGTGAGCCAAAATCAGAATCGCTGAAGTAGCTGAACACCTTAAGGAAAAGTGAGTTCCAGATTGGAAGAAATGCTTCCACAAGTGCAGTAAGTTTATTTTGAGGGGCACAAAGCTGATGTAGATGTATAAATACATATTGTTTAAGAAAAACAAAAGTCCCGTTGACTTTACCTATTGTGCCCTGTATTTAACGGTTGTAATAAATTATTATTATTATTATTATTATTACTATTATTATTATTATTATTATTATTATTATTATTATTATTATTATTATTATTATTATTATTATTATTATCAGTGTTAATAGTAATAAATAAAGTTTCTCCTATTCCTCTATGGTAGATTACAGTATTTCTACGCATCATTGACAAATGATCCACTCAAGGAAGAAATATAAAGGTTCAAGTAGAGAAGGTGAACATTAACTGAATAAAGGAGTTACCTCAGGGGGTCTTTTCTGAAAATATTCGAGATGACGGAGACTGCAGAGTTATACATAAAGCAGCTGTAAAGTTTTGCAATCACATACAGCTTGTTTCAAAAGTCACGCATATTTTCTGCTACAGTGCATGGAACTATTTTTTTAAAAAAATTGATGTGCTCCATTCATATGACTCTCTCTACATCTCTGTAACAAATTATTGTTGATAAGTTTATTCTTCTATGTATTTATTGCTATATCATTATCATTATTACTTAGTTCCTTTATAAGCATAAGAGAATACACTAGGTTGAACCGACAGTGAAATATTTTAAAATGTGGTTGCTATGGAAATGAAATCCGTTGAAAAGTTCCCGTATACGAAAAGTTTAGGTATTTTAAAACTGAAATAAATAACAAGGAATATCTCGAAAACGGCCAACTCCAAGAAAAAAATGTATATGACATAAAGAGTGTGTTCTATTGTGATCTACATTTTATGTAGTGTGTTCTTGTCCATCTCTTACAATTTACCAGCTATGCAAAAGTCAATAAAATCAATCAGAATAAACAGGTCTTTAGAGCTATTTCCAGAAATATTTTATTTGGCATGTAAATATCGTAAATATAAGAGCTTTTAATCAAAATCGTTAGTCATTTTTGAGAGAATCAAACTTTTCGATTTTTTTTCCCATCTAAAGGGTACTCTGGGGTAGAGGATTTTCTTGAAATTCTTCGTGTCGTATCTTTGGTAAATACAAAACTTAAACACCAAGTTTGGTATTTAACGGTCTTTTCGTTTGTGAGTTATGCTGTCCACAGCACTCACACTGACGGATCTTTTTCCAAAATTGTTTTTTCTTCAGGGGGACCCAAAACATGTATTTCCGGTGAAATCTCGGTATCAAATTTTTGGGTGCATTACAATACCTTGTCTATACACTATGAGCATAATACGTGTAGAGAAACTAAAAAGCTGATGTGTTACATCCACATTTATTCTGCAACAAACGAATTTACGACGACTTATTCTTTTATCTATTTCATGCTAATTGATATAAAAATGAACAGAAAGGGTTTTATTCATACTTCCTCGTAGATACAAAGGAAACAAGGGAATACCACATGGCAACCAGTTTTTAAAATATTTGACTATTACTTTAGCCTAGTGAATTCCCTTATTTCCCTTTTATTTACAAGATAGCAAGGAATAAGACCATTTCTATTAATTTTATCTCGATTAGCCTGAAGAAAGCATAAACTTTTTAACATTAATTTGTTATAGAGATGTAGAGAAAGTCGTGTGAATGCTACACACAGGTTTTTTTAAAATATTGTCTTTTATTTATTCAGAGGATCTTAAAACATGTATTTGTAGTATATAATCCAGATATCCATTATTACTTTCTCTACACGTACTATGTGCATAGTGTACAGAGAAGATATTGTACTGCACTTTCTGAATCCAAAAAAAAGCGTTTTGGGAAAAACGACCGTGTGTATGTGTGTGTGCGTGTATGTGCTTGCGTGTAGTGTGGTGGACAGCATTGCTCAAGACCGTTAAATACCAAACTTTGTACTTAGGTTTGTATCTTACCAGGATGCGATATGAAGATTTTCAAGAAAATCCCCCCACCCCAGGCTACTCTTTATATGGATAACATTTTGAAAATTTTGAGTTTCTCAAAAATTCCTCTATCGATTTTGATTAAAATCGCTTTTATTTCAGATATTTACATGTCGAATAAAATGTATATGTTGAATTTTCGAGAATAGCCTATGAAGACCTCATATGGGATGAGGTTACTAAAATTTGCAACTGGGAAACCACAAGAGATAGACAAAAACTATGTGCAGATATATGTAGATATCGTTGAAACACAAAACGTATGTTATGTGCATTTTTTTTTATAGAGTTAACAATTTCTGAGATATCAAAGAAACAGATTTCAGGCACATGGTAATCATTCTTTAAAAGATTTGACTATCTCTTTAGCCTAGTGCACTCTTTTATTTCACTTCTATTTGCAAGGTAGCAAGTAATAAGACAATTTCTGCTATTTTTTTTTCTGAATTATTATGAAGTAAATAGAAGAATAAGCTTTTTAATAATATTTTTTTACCGAGATGTAGAGAAAGCCACGTGAATGGTACACTTAAGGCGTTTCTAAAATGTGCAAGTGTATTTATTTGAGGCCTTACAAGCATGTATTTCCGGTGAAATCTCGATATCGAGTTTTTGGGTGGAATGCACACGTATATAGAAAGCAAAAATAATTGGCAAGGTTTGTATGGCGCTATGTGGTGGCTTCTATTCCCAGTTGACATTGCACGAGGGGCTCTCGTGTTTATAATCTGTGTTCTCAAGCTCCTCAGTAATCCCTACGTAACCCCATCTCCAGAGAGAGAGAGAGAGAGAGAGAGAGAGAGAGAGAGAGAGAGAGAGAGAGACTATCAGAAACATACAAATAAAGATCACAGACATGGCCACCTTGTTGTCTGACCCTCCCACATTAACCTTCTCTCCCTATGGAATATATCTCCCCGCAGGACCTGATATCGGCTATTAGGTCCGAGAAAGAATCCTCCTCGTCCTCAGGGCTTGTCACTCTGCCTAATACCTCGGGCTCAAAATCCGACTCCAAGCTATCTAGAAGCTGGTTTTTACTTTCTCTAGCGCGTATGTACATAGTAGAGTCAAGTTGATGTCATTTAATTACTTATACTTCTGTGGCTCATATAGGATTAGTAATTGGAGCATTAATAACATTAAATATTTAACGATTTTATATAACTTTGTTTTGATAATTGCTTATAATTTGTTCCTCAGGTTTAATTTGCCTATTGTATTCCAACCAAAAATTCGATGTCAAGATTTCACTGGAAATACCTATATACTTTGAGGTCCTCTGACTTTGAAAGGAAGCATTTTTAGAAACAGGTGTGTGTGTGTGTGTGTGTGTGTGTGTGTGTGTGTGTGTGTGTATGTGTGTATGTGTGTCTGTGGACAGCATCACTTAAAAACAAAAAATCACTAAAATGCCAAACTTGGTATTTAAATTTAGTATCTTCCAGGGATGCGACACGAAGATTTTCAACAACCCTTTACATGGAAGAATGTTCAAAATTTAGATTTTATCAAAAATGGCTTTAATGATTTTGATTAAAATTTCGTATATTAAAGATATTTTACATAATAAATTAAAGGTATATCTTGAATTTTCAGGGAATAGCCTCTGAACACATCTTTATTCTGACTGAAATTATCGCAAGTTTGCATAACTGATAAACGGTAAAAGATAGACTAAAACTTACCTAAAAGAAAGTATAGAGCTCGGTAAAACACACATTTTCTGTAATATACATATTTTTCGTGGAGTTGATCGTTTTTGAGAAATTCCTTGTTATTGGTTTCAGCTTTAAAATACTTATACTTTTCTCATACGAGAATTTGCCAACTGCTGTCCATACAAACAAAGGAACTTCAGTCATATAGCAACCAGCTTTTGATTATCCCTTTTGCTTATGGTACTCCCTTATTTCCTTTCTACTTACAAGGAAACCGCAATAAGACCAATTCGGTTAATGTTTATCTACATTAGCATGATGTAAATAAAAGAATAATCTTTTGTATGAATACTTTGTATTTGAAACAGCTAGAGAAAGTTGTGTGAATGCAATACATAAGATTCCTTGAGAATCTAATGGTGTGTGCACCCTTCTTTTTAATAAATTAAGTAATGCATTTGTGAAATTTGTTAAATCCACAGTATGCAAAATAATTTTTGAAATTTATACCAGTTTTATACAAAATTACTGTGATATTTTTACAATGTTTCAAAATTATAGCTTCCATGGAAATGTAAATATTATTTTTTATTATCTGGATTCACTTTTCTAATAAAAACTCCACATGATGCATTTTTAAAAATATTCATATCAAAAATTCAAGAATTTGCAATAAATGAATTTACAAAAAGTAGTTATATAGTTTTTATATTAAACCTTTATTATTAACAGAACAATTCCTATTATAGTACTCTCCAAAAGTCAAATTTCCTTTCAAAGTTATTAATTTATTTATGAAAATGTAGCAGTTTATTTAATGTGCTTTTGAGAAGCAATACAAAAGTTTTGAAACAAATTAGCAAAAGATTGCCTCGTATGGAGTATGCGAAAATAGTAAAAATCTGATGTGTACCATTCACATGACTTTCTCCATATCCCTGCAACAAATAATTCTTAAAAAGCTTATAGTTCTATTTACTTTATGCTAATCAGAAAAAAAATAGCAGAAATAGTCTAATTACTCGCTTCCTTGTTAGTAGAAGCGAAATAAGGGACAACTGTAGGTTAAACTGATAGTCAAAAGCTGCTGGCTATGTCAATGAAGTTCCTTTGTCTATATGGATAGGAGTTGACAAGTTCCTGTATGAGAAAAGTATACGTTTTTCATAGCAGAAACCAAAAATAAGGAATGTTTCAAAAACGACGAACTCCACGAAAAAATGTATATAACATAAATTGTGTGTTTTAATGTGCTCTACATTTTTTGTGTAGTAAGTTTTTGTCCATCTCTTACGGTTTAGCATTTATTCAAAATTTAGTAAAATTCATCCAGAATAAACTACTCTTCAGAGGCTATTCCCAGAAAATTCAAGATATACATTTTATTTGTGAGGTAAATATGTTTAATATACGAAATTTTAATCAAAATCGTTAGAGCCATTTTTGAGAAAATCCAAATTTTCGAAAAAAGTTTCATGTAAAGGGTAGTTGGGGGTGGGGGTATTTTTCTCAAAATCTTCGTGTCGCATCCCTGGAAGCTACTAAACTTAAATACTAAGTTTGGTATTTTACCGACTTTTCGTTTTTGAGTTATCGTGTTCACACACACACACACACACACACACACACACACACACACACACACACACGGACCTTTTTGTGAAAATGCTTTTTTTGGATATTGGGGACCCTAAAACATACATTTCCGGTGAAATCTCGGCATCGAATTTTTTGGTGGAGTGCAATACTTTCTCTATACACTATGTACATAGTGCGTATGGAGAAAGTAAAAATGTGAAAAACACTGCCTGTGAGAACAAATATGTAAAGTTGGAAGTGATATTCATAAACATGGACTTGTACATTTCTGGCTTCAATTAATTGGCAGCTTAAATTCGCAATATGAATTTTCTTAAAACTGAAAATCCATATTATTGTACTGTAAAAAATTATTTTGATCAAATTTCATAGGTACATTTCAATAGAAGAAACCTATTTTGCTGATCACAATGGTAGAAGTATAACACAAGCTCTGACCAATTCAATACTAAATTATCATTCCGCGTTTTGCATGTTTTACCACTGAAGTTACCAGCGTTGTTCTTTATCACTTTTCTGCAACGTACTCTGGGTAAGTAGAGAATGTATTCGATTTTACCCAAAAATTCGATTTTTAAGTCCAGCTGGAGGGGAAGCGTGAATGGCAATACGTTACTGCCAATTCATCTCAAACTCTGATTCAGCTGTGTGGATAGCTTGCCTTCAATGCTGAGTCTTATTGCGTATTGCAGGCAGATCCCTGTGTGTTTTGAGTAATTCGTTGCTTTCTTGCCGCGAACACAAGATGAAACAGCTTGTGGTAACCGATAAGGATACAAAAAGATGTTGCACAGAAAATGTTGTACTCTTGAAAAAAAAAAAATCTGATGTGTTCCATTCACATGCCTTTCTCTACATCTTTGCAACAAATTATTGTTAATAAGCTTATTCTTCTATTTACTTCAAGCTAATCGAGAAAAAAATTTGCAGAGATAGTATTATTACTTGCTTCCTTGTAAGTAGAAGCGAAATAAGGGGGTACCATAGGTTAAAGTGATAGTCAAAAGCTGGTTGCTATGTGACTGAAGCTCCTTTGTATGGACAGGAGTTGACAGCTTCCTGTATGAGGAAAGTATAAGTTTTTCAAAGCTGAAACTAATGACAAGGAATATCTCAAAAACCATCAACTCCCCGAAAAAAAAAATGCATATAGGTAACATAAATTGTGTGTAATAACGTGCTCTACATTTTTTGTCTGGTAAGATTTTGTCCATCTCTTACGGTTTAGCAGTCATACAAAATTCCATAAAATTCGTCCAGAATAATGTAGTCTTCAGAGGCCATTCCCATAAAATTCAAGATATACATTTTATTTGTCGTCTAAATATATTTAATACATGACATTTTAATCAAAATTGCTAGAGCCCTTTTTGAAAAAATAAAAATTTTCGAAAAAAGTTCCATGTAAAGGATAGTTGGGGTGGGGGGATTTTCTTGAAAATCTTCGTGTCGCATCCTTGGAAGATACCAAACCTAAATACCAAGTTTGGTCTTTTCATTTTTGAACTATGCTGCCCACAGACATACACACATACAGACACACACAGGTTCCTAAAAGTGCTTTTTTTGGATTCAGGGGTCTCAAAACATGTATTTTCGGCGAAATATGGGTATCGAATTTGTGGGTGCATTACAATACCTTCTTTATATACTACATATGTACATAGTACGTGTAGAGAAAATAACAAAGTGTATTTAAAATAATTTATTTCGTGCTATAGCCATTTCCGAGATATCGGTTATTTTTGGTGTGAGTTTTTCAGTACTTGTCATTTTTCTCGAGTATGTAGTACTTTTTGGTGATGTTAAAGATAAGAACACCATGTTTGAAGGTCAGAAAATAGTTAACATTCTTTTAGACACTTAACAATAAATTTGCTTTCCTCTATACACTTGACACGACGAAATGATGCTCTTTATATAAAAGTTTCGCTTGCCTATCTTTAGAAAATAGTTTTAAGTATTCTTATTCTTATTCATAGTTTATTTGTAGAAGCTGTATAACAATATACGATAATGAGTAGAGAACGATTTTTACTTTGTCTATACGTGCTATGTACATAGTGTATAGAGAAGGTATTATATTGTACCCAAAAATTCGAAACCGAGATTTCACCGTAAATACATGTTTTGAGACCATGTGTGTGTGTGTCTGGCTGCCTGTATATCTGTGTGTCTGTGGGCAGTATAGCTCAAAAACGAAAAGACCGTTGAATACCAAACTTGGTATTTAAGTTCAGTATCTTCCAAGGATGCGACACGAATATTTTCAAGAATATCCCCCCACCCGCAACTACACTTCACATGGAAAAATTTTCGAAAATTTTGATTTTCTAAAAAATGGCTCTAACTATTTTGATTAAAATATCACATATTAAAGGTATATGCTTGACAAATAATATATATATATATATATATATATCTTGAATTTTCTGAGAATAGCCTCTGAAGACCACTTTGTTCTGGATGAATGTTACGGAATGTTGTGTAACTGGTAAACCGTAAGAGATAGGCAAAAACTTAACCACACAAAACATGTAGAGCACAATTTATGTTATATAATTTGTTTCCAGGAGTTGATCGTTTTTTGAGATATTCCTTGTTTTTGGTTTCAGCTTTGAAAAACGTGTACTTTTCTCATACAGGAATTTGTCAGCTCGGGTCTACAAACAAAGGAACTTGTCACCTAGTAACCAGCTTTTGACTTCACTTTAACCTATTATACTTACAAGGAAGCAAGTAATAAGACTATTTCTGCTAATTTTTTCTCGATTAGTATGAAATAAATAGAAGAATAAGCTTATTAACAATAATTTGTTACACAGAAGTAGAGAAAGTCATGTGAATGGAACATATCAGATTTTTTCTGTTAGGGAAGTAAGATATGGCAAACAATTCGTGAAAAATAATAACTAAGTTCTAAAGTATTTAAAACTTATGAAATATACAACTAAATACAAAGAAATCTGTATTATTTAATACTAAAAATCTGATGTGTTTCATTCACATGGCTTTTTCTGCAAACTATTTTTACAAAAGATTATTCTTTATTTACATAGTGGTAAACGACATAAACATGGCTGTAGTAGTTCCTTTTAAGTAGAAGGGAAATAAAGTAATATCTACGCTAAACCGATAGGTCAAATAGTTTGAAAGCTGGCCGCTTTGAACAATTGAAGTTCGGTTCTCTTTGCATGGACAGGAGTAAAACGAAATAAAGATTAAACGAAAGTTGATTTCCCGTTTGAGAAAAGTTTGAGTACTATAAAATTGAAACCGGCAACAAGGAATATTTCAGAAACCGACAATTTTACAGAAAAAGTGTATAACATATTGTGTGTTTTAGTGACATCTATATTATGTGTATAGAAAGGTTTCGTCTATCCCTTACGGCTTACGAGTTTTACAAACATCATTCAAAATGAAGTTTTCAGAGACAATTCCCTTAAAATTCAAGATATACATTTCGTTTGTCATGAATATATATATGGCATTTTAATCAAAATCGTTGTCATTTTTTAAAAAAAGTTCGGCATTTTCAAAAAATGTTCCGTGTAAAATGTAGTTGGGATGGAGGGATTTTCTGGAAATCTTCAAGTCACATCCTTAAAAGATACAAAAGTAAACACCAAGTTTGGTATCAACCCCACTTTAAATTTTTGAGTTATTCTGTCACACACCCACACACACACGCATACACGCACACACTTTTCTATTATTTTTCTTTTTGATTCGTGGGAGTTCCAAAGCATGTATTTCCGCAAACTTTGCTTTACATGGAAATATTTTGAAAATTTTGATTTCCTTAAAAATGGCTGAAAGTACTTTGATTAAGTTACCGTATTTTAAAGATATTTACATGACAGATAAAATGTATATGTTGAATTTTCTGAGAATAGCTTCTGAGTACCTCTTTATTCATGTTGAATTTTGCATAGCTGGTAAACCGTAAGAGATAGACAAAAACTTGATGCACAACAAATATAGATCCGTTTTAAAACACACAGTTTATGTTCTACAAATTTTTGTTGTAGAGCTAACGTTTCCGAGAAATTCCTTGTTATTGGTTTCAGTTTTAAAAGAATATTTTTCTCAAACAGATGTCATCTATGTTACTTTTTCTTTACTCCAGGTCATAAAAGAGAACCGAATTTCAACGCGTATCGCATAGTGAAGGGTTGTAAAACATTTTACTATGGCTTTAGTCTAGTGTATTCCCTTAGTTCTCTTCTACTTGCAAGGAAGCAAGTATAGGACCATTCCGCTAATGTTTAGCATTAAGTAGGTAGAAAAATAATCTCTAGTAAGAGGTTTGTTTGCAGAATAGGTAGAGAAAATCATATGAATGTAACACATAACATTTTATATATATATATCTGTTGTATTAGTAAGTTATACTACTGTTTGTATAAATTGTGCTTTAAATTTTTTTGTTTCGTAAGATTTTATCTTTCCCTTACAGTTTACAATTCATGCAAAATTTAGCAAAATGCATCCAAAATAAAGAGATCTTCAGAGGATATTTCCAGAAGATTCGAGAAAAACATTTTATTTGTTATGTAAATATATTTAGTATACGGCATTTTAATCAAAATCTTAGAGCCATTTTTGAGAAATTCGAACATCTCATAAAAATCTTCCATATAAAGGTTACTTTGGGGTGGGGGATTTATCTAAAAACATCCTGTCATATCCTTGGGAGATACTTAACTTAAATACTAAGTTTGGTATTTACGCGACTTTTTGGTTTTGAGTTATGCTGTCCATAAACACACTTTTTTTTACTCGGGGGATATATTTTCGGTGAAATTTCCACATCGAGTATTTGGGTGGAATACAATACTTTCTCTACCTATTATGCGCTAGTAATAAAATCTGTTATATTATTTTATTCGTTGGAATAAATTAAGACTTTTGTGTTTTAATGATTAAAACAAGTAGATCCAAGCAAAAATAATTATCCGGGACTTAAAATCTGCACCAACATGAGCGGAATCGAACCCGGGAGCATTCCGTGGTTCGGAACCACAGCGCCACGCACTAGCTCATGGGAAAAAGAAGAACCTCGTGTTGTCGTGTGGTGAGATGCGGCAGTATGAGAGAACCACCAACAGAGGTTCTGACCGAATGGACTTCAGGATGACCTTCTCGTTTGCATAATGACGGCTATTTCCGCCCCTTCACTGCTCCAATATAACGTGAACACACTGGTATGTTATGTAAACGGCTCTGGATCGATTTAACCATAATGTCCGGTCGGCATCGTAAAGAAGGGCACACGCGGTTATTGAGAAACCTATACGGCCACTGTTTTGTGTGTGCGCGCGCTTCAGGTGATGAATTCCTTACCGATACTGCAAACAATAAAACGCAAGAAACAGCCTTTTCATAGGAAACGGAGATGCTACTTAGAATTCAGCCGCTGCCGAGTCGAGCCCTTTCATATTCTCTCGGCTAAAAGACTGTTCCCACACAATTGCTTCAGTTTTCTAATAATCGGTATGTGAATCCTTTATGAAAAAGTATTGCATCTTTAGCGTGCAAAATTAAGGTTATCCAACACACAAATTTATCGAATAAACGTGTTAATTCTGGTATTCTTTGTTTGCTTGTATTGGGTAATCAGGAGAGACGGATTGTTTGCAACTAAAAAGTTCAAAATATGCATGAAAAATGCTTAAAATATACATGAAAAGTGTCAAAATATGCAACATCAAATAATAAAAATAAAGTAATGATTACATTATTTCAAAAACAACATCCAATCGGCAATTTTTATTACTTACTTC
This sequence comes from Hymenopus coronatus, assembly GCA_030762935.1. Taxonomy (NCBI): domain Eukaryota; kingdom Metazoa; phylum Arthropoda; class Insecta; order Mantodea; family Hymenopodidae; genus Hymenopus; species Hymenopus coronatus. Next base: position 18,478,855 of record CM060887.1, on the reverse strand, counting down.
GTCAGAAAAAAATATGGTTTATAAATTATTTTACATTTTTCTACTATGATAAACAGAAACAATCAGGTACTCTTCCAAATATTCAGTAGCAAGATTGTGTATTTGAATGCTCAAAACATTTAAGCAGAAAAGAACCGTTTTACATCAACTGAGGTCACTGGACAGTATTGAACTTGGGTGCTATATTGACACTTTTTGTTTCTGGTAAAATTTCACCCATCCCATTAATAAAACTACCTGTCACAAAGGTTCACAGCCTGGCTTATTGCTCAAAATGTTTGCAAACTCATCTTTAAGTTTCCTCGGGAATACCTCCAGCAAGAAGGAGTTCACTAGATGAATTTTATTCATTACCTGAATAGATTCAGTAAACGCCAAAACCTAGTTTATAGCTCCTTACAGCATGGGGAAAATGAGTGCATTCACAGCAATGTTTTTCTGAATACTTGAAATGTTAAATGCTTCCTTGCACTGACAAACTACCAGAAGCTTTGCACTATCAAAGTTGTTTACTACGCCTCTGAAACAACACAGCTTCGACCCCAACTCAGCAAGACTTGATGTGAGCAGCCACCTTAAGAAACACTTTCCTTGTTGATGAAATTGTTTACATTCCCAAAAATAAAACAAAATTTCAAAACGAGAACAAATTAGGAGTCCGCCCTTTTAAATGTCTAAAATATTGTAAATATAGCCTTGAAATGTGCATCATCACCAGTTTTTGGTTAAAATATGCAATACCCGGTAAAAAGGAGTTAAATATACAAATGCATATAATCCGGTCTCTACTGATCAGCATAGAGCAGAACAGTTTCACAGCTCCTAGTGGGCTGGCGGTGAAGCGCCTCGTGGTGTAATGGTTGCTACGCCAGCTTCATATACCTAAGGTCGACTTTCTCTATATCGCTGTAACAAATTATTGTTAAACAGTTTAGCCTTCTATCCCCTTTATGGTAGTCGAGATAAACATTAGCAAAAATTATCTTAAATTATTTGCTTACTTGTAAGTAGAAGGAAAATACCCTAAACTAAAGCGATAGTCAAATATTTTATAAGCTGGTTGAAATCCGTTTCTATGCATCGCCAGGAGTTTACAAATTTCCAAATGAGTAAAGTAATAAGGTACATCGAAAAAAAAAAGTATATGACACAAATTGGGTGTTTCAACAAGATCTGCATTTTTTGTGTAGTTTACCCATTACGCAATATTCAGCAAAATTCATCCAGAATAAAGAGATCTTTAGAGGCTATTCCTAGAAAATTCAAGATGCACATTTTATTTTACATGTTAATATCTTTAATATACGGTATTTTAATCAAAATTGATTGATCTATTTTTGAGAAAATCAAAATTTTCGAAATTTGGGGTGGAGGGATTTTTCTCAAAATCTTCGTGTCGTATGCCGGAAGGTACTGAATTTAAATACCAAGTTTGGTATTTTACCGACTTTTCGTTTTTGAGTAATCGTGTTCACAGACACACGGATTTCAAACCCGGTGGAGGATGATGGATTTTTTCGGACGTAAAAATCTTAAGCATGGCTTCCTTCGGAAGAGAAGTAAAGTTGTTGGTCCCGTGTCGTAGATTTATGGCACGTAAAAGAACCTCAAGTCTGAAGAAGAGGCCTCTGAACAAAATTAAGCGGTCTTTCACGCCCCGTATAGACCGTGACTCTGAGAACCACAGCAGTTAAAGAGCGTCCATAAATAAAGTTCCATTTCTATTTTTTATGAAGCGCCAGGCTACAGAGGGTTAACTCTAGCAAATGTGGCACTCGTTTTTCCTTACTCTAGCACGTATACACAATGCATGTATTAGGTAGAGAGGGTAATGTGCTCCACCCAAAAATTCGATAGTGAGCTTTCGCTGAATAAAAAAAAAGGAAAAGGGTTTTTAGAAAAAAGTTCTCTGTATAGTGGGAGGGGAGAGATAAAATAACTGAAAAATAAACATATTAGTATCTTTCAAAGCTGCAACAAAAAAAAAAAAAAAAAATTAGGAAAATCTGCGGACATGGAACATTGGATTTTGGAAAAATTACTGTATATAAAACGATTTACCTTTTTTTATAGTTGGCTTACCTTCCCCTTATGTAGTATTACCCACCTCCAGAGACTTACCCCCTTGTACGTTAGAAATTATTTGCAGAATAAATTGTATTTACTGCGTGCTGTCACCTCCTCAGCGCGTACAGCAGCACCGACGGCAGGCTAGAAGGCGCGGAATTTGTTCTGCTCTATGCTGATAATCCAGTATAAGCATAGTGGACTAGAAATAGATTGTAGGGAAGTAGAAAAGCGGCGGAAGGGGACTTGTCGTTAACAACGATTAATCATTTTATTCATTTTACTGTTTATTCAAAAACAAGTAAGCACTATAAAATTGTTGGAATCTAATGTTTGTTACTCTTTTCATTTGCGGCAAGACTTATTAACTTTGTAAAAGTAATTTTTCCGATAATTTTAGGTAGCTAATCAAATGTAATAATTAATATACTCATAATTATAATTTTTTATTATTTCATTTATATTGCCCTCTTTAACATCTAAGGCCACATCGGGGGCTTTGCATTAGAATCAACTCGTCTGTAGGTTCTTTACGTTGGATTACATAGATATTTCCAGACTCTGTGGGGGATAGGGAATAATCCTGATTAAAGAAAAATTTCCCTCCCCTGCCGAGAATCGAACCCGGGACTTCTAGGTGAGAATAATTAGCATTCTTTCAGAAAAATCAGCCAACATTTTTACTTTCTCTATAGGCACTATGTACATAGTGTATAGAGAATGTATTGCACTCCACAAAAAAGTTCGATACCGAGATTTCACCGGAAATATATGTTTTAGGATACCCTTTATCTAAAAAAACCATTTTCGGAAAAAGGTCCGCGCGCGTGTGTGTGTGTGTGTGTGTGTGTGTCCGTCCGTGTGTCCGTGTGTCTGTGAACACGATAACTCAAAAACGAAAAGTAGGAACAATACAAACTTGGTATTTAAGTTTAGTATCTTCCAGGGACGCGACACGAAGATTTTGTGAAAAATTCCCCCACCCCCAACTATCCTTTACATGGAACTTTTTTTAGAAAATTTTGATTTTCTCAAAAATGGCTCTAACGATTTTGATTAAAATTTCGTATATTAAAGATATTTACCTGACAAATAAAATGTATATCTTGAAATTTCTAGGAATAGCCTCTGAAGAGTAGTTTATTCTGGATGAATTTTACTAAATTTTGAATAACTGCTAAACCGTAAGAGATTGACAAAATCTTACCACACAAAAAATGTAGAGCACGATAAAACACACAATTTATGTTATATACATTTTTTTCGTGGAGTTCGTCGTTTTTTGTGACATTCCTTATTTTTGGTTTCTGCTATGAAAAACTTATACATTTCTCATACAGGAATTTGTCAACTGCTGTCCATACAAACAAAGGAACTTCAGTGACATAGCAACCAGCTTTTGATTATCACTTTAACCTATGATACTCCCTTATTTCACCTCTACTTACAAGGAAGCAAGTAATATGGCCATTTCTGCTAATGTTTTACTGAAGTTAATAGAAGAATAAGCTTTTTAAGAATAATTTGTTGCAGGGATATAGAGAAAGTCATGTGAATGGTACACATCAGATTTTTTCTTTTGTCCTTTTTTGGATTTTACCTTAAAATGTTCCAGCAAATTATGCAAAAGTTGCATCCTATGGAACTTTAGAACTTCTATGAGATAATTAGAGCACAAAATAAATACATTTATTTTTTCATCAATTTTAATTAATGTTCACCCTTAATTACTGCATTTATAGTCGTGTTGCATAATGCACAATAATGGGTATCCAAATGAAATTAGATAAAGAATGAAGGTTAACCTCTATGCAGTATCATAATTTCAGCATTTTACATGGAAGGACTGAAGCTGCATGGTGTTCTTCCCTTGCCAAATGAGACCAGTAATTCGCATTTGGGAAAAGCTTGACCCCCAGATGGGATATAAACCGAGAGGATGTAGTGCCCCGGCCTTCATCTCGATCTTATTGCCCCGCACCCCTCTCCGAACGATATAGCCACGGGTAGCTTCAAAACAAACTTTGATCAATTTTTAGTGCAGCCCCTGGACGCCAGCAGATCATTGCAAGCGGTCCACGTTATGGCTTGATAAATGATTCATCGGACAAGGGAGGTGGGAAGTCTTCTTTACGGGTATCGGACTTCCCATTAGTTTCTGTAAGGGATAGGATCGAGGATGACCTCCTGAACGATCGTAACGCCCTGGATCCAACTACCTGCCTGGAGAATAGGCGCTGCAAGCGTCTCCCACAACGCACCTATGAGCCACACAGGGGGAAATTTTAAGTAATATTGACACTGCTGTTTTCGTCGTGGGCATTTTAAGGGGATAATTCAGCAGGTTCGTTAGAAACAAAAGGATGATAAATGAAATTCCTGCCCTTAGCAGTGTTGTGTTTATTGCCAGATCAGAAAACAAAAATAACAGGAGCTGTGACTATGACTGCAGTTTTGCTGAGGCTTGGGTACGAAAAGTGACTAAAAATGACTCTCAGAAAGGCAAGAAATCGCTAAATTTGGAGTAGCGTATACATTTTTATTATATTGACGCAAGTCATATTATACATGAATAAGAGATATGACAAGGATTCCCCCAAAATTTGAAAAGTTGTCATTGCTTGCCCAAGTAGTTTATTTCGTCAATACCGAGATTTCACCGGAAATATATGTTTTAGGACCCCCTGTATCCAAAAAAAGCATTTTCAGAGAAAGGTCCGTGTGTGTGTGTGTGTCCGTGTGTCTGTGAACACGATAACTCAAAAACGAAAAGAGCTAAAATACCAAGCTTGGTATTTAAGTTTAGCATCTTCCCGGGATGCTACACGAAGATTTTGAGAAAAATCCCCCCATCCCAAACTACCCTTTACGTGGAACTTTTTTCGCAAATTTTGATTTTCTTAAAAATGGCTCTAACGATTTTGATTAAAATATCGTATATTAAAGATATTTACATGACAAATAAAATGTATATCTTGAATTTTCTGGGAATAGCTTCTGAAGACCGTTTATTCTGGTTGAATTTTGCTTAATTTGGCATAATTAGTAAACCGTAAGAGATAGACAAAAACCTCCTGCTCAAAAAATGTACATCTCGCTAAAATACACAAGTTATGTCATATACATTATTTTCGTGGAACATACCGTTTTAGAGGTATTCCTTGTTATTAGTTTCAGTTGTGAAGTACTTATGCTTTTCTCAGACGGGAGTGTCCGTTTTTCTTTTGTTCTACTCCTGGCCAAGAAAAGAAGCGATTTGTAATGAGAATCGCATAACGACAGCTTTTAAAACATTTGACTATCAGTTTAGCCAAGTGTATTCCCTTATTTTCTTCCTACTTATAAGGACTAAGTAATAAAAACATTGTACTAATGAGTACTTGGATTAGCAAGGTGCAGAAAGAAGAATAATCTTATGCAAGAAGTTTGTAGAACAGCTAGAGAAAGTCATGTGAGTGCAACACGTCAGATTTTTTAAGTTTGTCTTTATTCATATTATAAAATAAGTTGATCATCTGCAAAGAGTAAAGTACTTTGCTCTGTATATGTCATTACTTATCTTTATTTCCGGGTTAACATTTCTTTATAGTTCCTAATTACTTCTTCTATGTTATCCTGAAGAGTGTTCTTAAACATCTACTAGCTAGCCAATTCCTACAAGACAGGTATTCTGTTTGCTGCTTTATAGAGAAAGGAAAAGTAAATGCCTACAAATGGGACAAACTGACCCTGTCAAAGTTACTTCTATTAAAATTTTGTGTGTGAACTCCTTTCACACGTTTGGCAGAAGTTTGCTGACCCCTGCTCTGGTGGAATACTCTGCCAAGAGTGTTCCATTTATCATTTGTGGACTTCAGGGATCTCTTCATCAGTTTCAACCCACACTGTAATTTTCTCTAAGCAAAGAATGCATTTTCAACCAAACTTAATGTGTTCGGCGCTGACATCAACTATACGCGTGTTGTGAAATACGTTGGTCTGAGCTTCCACGACAATCTTTTTGATGGGTTTAAACTTGCTTACATTATTTCAAATCATCAACATCATAAGTTTTCACATTTACAAAAAACTCAATATGCCAAATAAATACCTATATTGTCAAGAAAGTTATAGTAAAGCTGATGTGTTACTCACATGCCTTTCTCTAGCTATTCTACAAACAAAATTCTTACGAAAGATAATTCTTCTTTCAACAGCATGCTAATTTAGATAAACATCAGCAGAATTTTATTACTTAAGCTCATTATAAGTAGAATGGAACTAAGGGAATGCACTAGTCTAAAAAGATAGTCAAATGTTTTAAATGCTGTCGTTATCGCTTCTTTGCTTGGCCAGGTGTACAACAAAAGAAAGATGGATACTTCCGTATGAGAAATGTGTAAGTACTTCTCAATTGAAACTAATAACAAGTAATACTTCAAAAAACGGTAAGCTCCACGAAAAAAGTGTATATGACATAACTTGTGTATTTTAACAAGCTCTACATTTTTTGTTGCGTAAGTTTTTGTCTATCTCTTACGGTTTACTAGTTATGCCAAATTAAGCAAAATTCATCTAGAATAAACAGGTCTTTATAGGCTATTCCCAGAAAATTCAAAATTTACATTTTATTTTGTGATAAAAATGTCTTTAATATGTGGTATTTTAATCAAAATCGTTTTAGCCATTTTTAAGAAAAACAAACTTTTCGAAACATTTTCCGTGTAAACGGTAATCTTCGTGCCACATTCTTGGAAGATATCAAACTTAAATTCCAAGAGCTAGTTTTTGAGCTATGCTGTCCACAGACAGACAGACACACATACACACACACGACCTGTTTCTCCAAACGCTTCTTTTTTGATTCAGGGGGGTCCTAAAAGCTTGCATTTCCGGTGAAATCTTAAGACATCGAATTTTTGGATGGAATATTATACTTCTCCATCAGAGAATATTATACATCTCCATACGGGCCTAGAGAAAGTAAAAAAATGTATACATACTATTTCAAAGAAATTTGTTCTCGAAACTCAACAAGAAAATGATTAAAACTTATAAATTGTCACTTGCTAATAACACAACCCTTAACTTCAACGATAGCACTCTCTTATCATTCAAAACAATGAAGATTTGGAAAGAAAATTTGCACGTTAGTAAAACGAAATTTCAGGAAATAGTCCCGCAAATTCATATTTTACATAAGCTCTAGTTTTATCACTAGATTTATCAATAAATAAGACAAATTACCTGTTATATATTTATATATAAAATTTACTAAATGATATCCAGAATGAAACTGAACTTATTATGATGTTTTAACGAATCTAAAGCTGTCTTCTGTTGCACATCTGCGAAAAACTGATATCAGACAGACAGAGAGATACATAGATGGATGGAGGGAGAGAGGGAGGTAGGGAGGGAGGAAGGGAGGGAGGGAGGGAGAGAGGGACGGACGGACGAACGGATAAGTTAATTTGCCAGAACAAAGTACATTGTGTGGCAACGTCAATTGCAAGTAATATAAAAAACAATTGACATTACCATACAATTCATTCAGACAATGAAATGGATTTAAAATCAAAATGCGCTTCACTGACCTCTTAAAAGATTCAATGGAGAGAGCTTTAGTGCTATTACTAAGTTTGTTAAATAGATTTAATGATATTGTCTCAAAAATGTTTGTATCTTACTATATTTACATCTATCTATGTAAATATTGGAAACAGTTCTGATGTGATGAAGATGAATTTAGGAAAATAGATTGTATTTATGACTATTTTGTATATATATGCCAATGTGTCTCTTGCTAGAACTAAATGGAGCCATGAATATCGGAGGAAAATACTTAGGCTGTACCAGAAGTGCCCGACCTGACGTATAGATAGCGGTTGTCGTTTCAAACAACAATGGTAAAAAGTACCAACCTTAGAAAGCTTAAATTTGAAGCTTACATTGTTTAGCATTTTTTTGGCAGCCATCATTAGTGAATGCTCTCAGCTAATTTGTAAACATGGATAAAACTGGTCATCATTTTAATCCAACTAAAATTAAAGCTGAGCTAGATTCTACTTTGTGAGAGTCTGCTCCTTCGTTTACAACAGTGGCAGGTTTAAGTACGGCCTACGAGCTGCCAAGACGAACATCGCAGTGGTTGACCAAATGAGGCTACCGGTCCAGAAATTGCAAAGAAAACCCACAAAATGCTATTGGATGAACGTCGACTGAGAGTGCGTGAGCTAGCAGACATTTCAGACATTTCAAAAAATTCTGTTCATCGCATTCTGACTGAAAATTTGTATATGAGAAAGTTGAGTGCAAGGTGGATGCCGCGTTTGCTCACAATGGAACAAAAACAGCGCCTAGAGGATATTTTAGTCGAGGGTTTGGCTGCAACAAAGCTGAGTTTTTGTGACGTCAATGTGACAAATGATCTCTTTTCAGTGTACCCGACAATCTTCTCACCTTTCCTTACAGTCGCAATATTCAAAATATCAATCCAAAGTTATAATTTGAAATTCTATGTGAAAGAGCTTCGACTTAGGATTGGGAGTCAACACCCCTACCCCCAATCCCATCAGGAACGCTAGGAAGTATTCCTGCAACATATCAATGTCTGCCAATGTTTTATAAAGGGCTTGTCAATGTCTGTCGGGGCTTGCCGATTGAAGCTCGTGATGCAGAAACTTGATCTATAATGAACACTCGTACAAACACCGGGCTCAACGGTTCAGTATACTTCGTGATTTGTCGGAAAGTTCCGTAAACCGACGCTACCAATCTTCCATGTATATCTTCTGCAGCTGTCAGAGATGAGACCCTAAAGGAGCAGGTTCAAGGTTATGCTAAAACAAGGTAATCTAAGGCAAAGATTACATTGTGATACAATGGTTAAAACCACTTTTAACACCGTGGCATGTACTGTTTTTATTTTCTTCACCAAGTACATACACAGTAGTAGAGAAGTTCTACCTATTGAATTCCACCCAAAAATTCGATACTGAAATTTCACTGGAAATACCTTCTGAGGAATCTTCTGAAACTATTTTTACTTTCTCTATATGTACTATGTGCATTTTTGGAAAAAGGTCCATGTGTGTGTCTGTGGACAGCATAGCTCAAAAACGAAAAGACCGTTAAATACCAAACTTGGTACTTAAGTTTGGTATCTTCCAAGGATGCGACACTAAGGTTTTCAAGAACATCCTCCCACCCCAAGCTACCCTTTACATGGAACATTTTTCGAAAATTTTGATTTTCTCAAAAATGGCTATAATGGTTTTGATGAAAATCTATTATGTATAAAGTATTTTTATGCTAAATAAAATGTATATCTTGAATTTTTTGGAAATACCCTCTAAAGTTTTCTTTATTCTGGATGATTTTTATTGAATTTTGCAATATCTGGTAAAACGTAAGAGATAGACAAAAACATTCTACACAAGAAATGTAGATCACGATAAAACACACAAGCTATATCATATACATTTTTTTCATGGAGTTGAGATATTCCTTGTTATTGGTTACATTGGTTAAAATACTTATTATACTTTTCTCATACGGGAACTTGTTAACTCTAGCCACGCAAAGAAAGGTATTTCAATTCCATAGCAACCACATTTTAAAACATTTGACTATTGGTTTTGCCTGGTGTATTCCCTTATTCCCCTTCCCTAATTTGTTACAGAGCTGTAGAGAAAGTCATGTGAATGTAACCTCATCAGATTGTTTACAAAAAGGTGCTTGTGTTTGTGAGGGTGGAAGGGGGGAATCGAAATTTACGATTTGCTCAGTAAGGATTTTGATTAAAATGGTATATTAAATATATTTGCATGACAAATAAAATGTCTATCCTGAATTTCTTGGGAATACCCTTAAAGCTTCTTCATACTGGTAGACAAAAACTTTGCATAAAGATTCAGATCTTGTTAAAACACACTATTTATATCATATAGTTTTTCTATAGAGCTAGCAATTTGAGTTTTTTTTTATTAGTATTTTTTATTTTAAAATATGCAATTCTTAGAATTTTCTCAAATGAGAAGTCGTTATTCAGGTTTTTTTTTTCATACTGTTCATGCAAAGAGAATGGAATTTCAATTGCATCATATAGCGACAGCTTTTTAAAAGTATTCACTATCATTTTAACCTAATTAAACTTCTTTTCTACTTGTAATCAACTAAGTAAGAAAATCGTTTCTGCTAATGTTTATTTTAATTAGTATGAAGTAGAGAGAAAAATAACCTTTTGTATGAATAGTTTATTGCAGATTAGGTGGAGAAAGTTAACAGATTATCTTAAAACAGACTTCGAATTTTTTATATCAGTAGTGATATATTGATTCCTGAATTTAAGAGGAATTTTAATTCCTCAGTGTGCAGCGAGATGTCTGATGTTTCATGACTTGTTAATTCATTAGCAGTGCTCACAATATTCGTAATTACGTAACGCCATGGCACGACCTGGGCCTACCGCCCGGCCGCTGCATCCCCTATCTCGGCCCGAAGGCGTCAGTGCTGGAGGGTGAGTCGTGATCAGCAGGTCGAGTCCCTCCCGGCCGGTTGAAGCGGTCTACTCAATATAGAGCCGCTACTTCTGAATCAAATAGCCCCCAGGGATCTTAGGAGGCCGAGTGGACCCCGGACCAGGTCTCCCAGCGGGGGAAAATTCCCCACGCCGGTACCGGGAATCGAGCCTAGGTGTCCCGCTTGGAAAGCAGCCGCGCTACCGCCGTACTAAGGAGACAATCACATAATATATAATTACCCAGCTAAACTAAGAATGTTGTAAGTTTACACATATACTTGCCAACATCTTGGTCGTTCCTGACATTAAGACCAGGCTTAATCATTGGCTAGTTGGTCCACAATAATGATTTCCACTCTGTATTTTTCTCTTCAAAGTAAGCCAAGAGCCCTTTTTCAGTGATATTATTTTGTACATGATTTGCAATGAAGCGAATAGGAATGAGGGTTCTCGGCACAAGGGAGGATGAGATGAGAGGATACACCGAACTCCCGGAACCAGGAGCGACCCCAGAGCGATGACAGGGTCCCTACAGTGTCAGATTGAAGTACCCCGACAGGGGGATACGCGGACCGGCGACCCCACCCTACATAGTGTCCAACATCAGGCCGAGTTCACGGGACGGAGATAGTCACCTTGAGCATCCTTTTCTAATGTCAATCCTGAAAAGAACAACGAATTGCAGGATGAAGGAAGTGACAATGGAAACGACATAGGGGGAGAAGAAATTTGGAGTGTTGAAGAAACCTACGCAGAATTCGCTTGGTATCCCGGGGAAACCTCCGAAAAATTCAACCATTGGTTTGATTCTAAATTATATTTACTAATATTCATTCAGTTTGATTAATTAATGAAAATTCAGAGGATTTTCCGAAGAGAAATTTAGTAAAGTCAACCAAGTAGCCCCACCATACAAATCGATCCGTGTCCTCCCAAATGCGGCCCACGAATCAAACCGCCTTAGATATACGCTTGGTATGAAGCGATTGTATGCTATTTCATATTGCTTTCTAAATTTCTTGGGGTAGTAGTTCTAGTGTTATTCTTTCACTGATAGTGAACTGAACTTCACTTGAAACTTAAGGGAATCAGCAGTGAAATTTAGAAAATCTACAGTATGTAAGATATGTTGTTGAACTGTGAACCATTTACTATTCATAACAGTAATGATTTTGCCATGTCGTGGGGATTTTCCCCCGCTGGGAGACCTGGCCCGGGGTGCCTCAGCCTCGTAAGGTCCCTGGGGGGCCAATTGAGGAACTACTTGATGGAAAAATAGCGTCTCCAAGCCATAAGAACCGCATTAACCGGCCGGAGGAGCTAGAGGCGCTGGCCACGTCTCACCCTCCAATACTGCACCCCATCCATGACGTCTGTAGTGGGCCGAGATGGGGGACGCAGCGGCCGGGCGGTAGGCCAAGGTTCCCTGTGAGCTGTCGTGCCATGGAGTTATTATTTTGCCATGTTGTAAAATTAGAGCTTGAATTGTTATTCAAATAATAATTTTATTATCTAATTGAATCCATCTAATTAAAACATGATGTATTCCATTCACATAACTTTCTGTAGCTGTTCCACAAACAAACTTTTCTTACAAAAGATTATTCTTTTATCTAGTTATGCTAATCAAGATAAATATTGCGGAATTTGTCTTCTTGCTTGCTTCTTTGTAACTAGAAGGAAAATAAGGGAATGCACTAGGCTGAAACGATAGTCAAATCTTTTAAAAGCCGGTCACTAAGTGAAACAATTAAAATTCGGTTCTCTTTGTTTGCTGGGAGTAAACAAAAGAGAGACTAAAAGAAAGATGTCTCCCGTTTGAGAAAAGTTTAAGTACCTTAAAACTGAAATCAATAACTCGAAATATCTCGAAAAAACCACAAGTGTATAATGCATAGTATGTTTTAACGAGTTCTACATTTTTGTGTGGTAAGTTTTTGTACATCTCTTACGGTTTACCAGTTACACAAACGTTACTCAAAATTCATCCAGAATGAAGAGGCCTTCAGGGACTTCCCAGAAAATCAAAGATATAAAAATCCAAGATATACACTTCGTTTCTCCTGAAAATTCCTTAAACACTTGCCCTTTTTAAAAGAGAAGAGAGCTATTTTTGAGAACATCAAAAATTTCGAAAAATGTTTCACGCAAAGGGTACTTGCTAGTGGGAATTTTATTGAAAATCTTCGTGTCATATGCTTGGAAGAAACTGAACGTAGATACCAAGTTTAGTGTTTAACTGATTTTTCGTTTTTGAGCTATGCTGCTCACAGACACACGAACCTTTTTCTAAAAAATATTTGTTTTATTCAGGGGTGCTCAAAACACGGCTGCTCAATTTCTGACTGGAATACAATACCTTCTCATATTGTACATTTGAGATATAGAAAGTAAAAATCTGAAGAGAGAAAAATTGTCAATTTTTTAAGTTTTCTCATTGAAAATGTTTTAAACACCAATATATACAAGGCATTATATATTAATAATGAATCATTCTAAGTTGTAGATATTTTTTCTTGTCAAACTTGGGCCTGTCGTAAATAAAGCCGGAAGATTTTGTTTTATTTTCGATCTACTTTCACTAAGAAAAATCCCAGCTCGATCTGTAAAGTCATTGGTGGTTCAAATGCCATAAGCGGAAATAACCTATACGTTTCCTTACATTTTAGAATGTGTATTGTTTTATTATGAAACAATTAATTATTCTCACTTTTTATTTAAGTTTATGAATGCAATTTAAGCCGATACTAGTATTCTAGATTAAACCGCATTTGAATTAACGTTTTAAACGCTTGAAAATTTACAAGCAGCAGCAGAGTAGACGTGTGATGCTAAAAACAAAAGAAATAACAGCTGGAAGAAGTAAAACAAATGAATACGTGCCTGCGTATTTCTAGCTGTCTGTACGTCAACAGTATATCCATAACAGCACGAGGTAGCGAAACGCAGGAGTGGCTGCACAGAGGGAGGGAGGGTATATCAACTGATATAATCACTGCAGACCTTACCTTCTCCCAGTTGTTATTATTTTTTATAGTTTTGTTTTTTGCTCTGTGAACTACCGCTCACATCATACTTGGGTCATAATAAGAAACAAGATTGCTGTTTGTTTCCCACGCTGATGTCGGCGATGACGTACAAATCTCGTGTACATCGTGCATTAACATCTGACGATATTTCCACATATATGTGAGGTTAGAGTTGCCGAAACCATTCCTTTACAGTGATACGATTACCTCTGTAATTCCGCTTGGGATAGATGAATAGGAACAAGAAAAACGTTCATTTGTCACGAAATGTTAGAGAGCACAACAGTTTTTGCCACCTCTGAAAGTGAAATACTGATATTTATATGATTTTTTTCGATTTTGTCTGTAACAAACTAGTATTCTTCTATGTACGTCATGCTAGCCAAGTTAAACATCAGCAGAAATTGCCTTATTAGTTAGTTTATTGTAAGCAGAAGGGAAATAAGAGAATACACTAGGCTAAACCGATAATCAAGTCTTCAAAAGTTGGTTGCTATTTGATTGAAGTTCTAAATGTCAGTATTTTAAAATTGAAATCAATAACAAGGAATATCTCAGAAGTTGTTAATGCCATAAAAAACCTATATGGAATAAATTGTGTGTTTCTACGAGATGTATATTTTTTGTGTTATAAGTTTTTGTCTATCTTTTGCGGTTTACCAGTTATATAAAGGTCATCCAGAATGAAGAGGTCTTCAAAGACTATTACAAGAAAATTGAAAACATACATTTTATTTGGCATGCAAATATCTATGTTATTTTAGTAAAATTATTAGTCATTTTTGAGAAAATAAGACATTTCGAAAAATCTTCCATGTAAAGAGTAGTTTGCACTGGGGAGGGTATTTTCCTGGAAATTTTCTAAGTGAGTAAAGATGACCATGAAAATTTCACGACCTAAGAAAAATTGCTTTGTTTAGTTACTTGTTTCAATAAACATTGAATAATTAAAAACAAATATGGTTGATTTAGAAGATTTTGGCATAATGCAATTACAGCTGAGAGGGACTTGCTACAGATTGGTTACCTAAAATGTTAAATAAACACTGTATGTTTGCATATACTTTTTTCAGGTATGCCGTGAAGTTACAAAGAGTATATATTACAAAACTTCACTTTTTGCACAGACAATGGTGCGCAAAATTAAATGTTGTGTACTATCGTGCAAAATAGTTATTGATTATGCAAGAGCGTAAAGTTACGGTTTTTGATTCATGCGGGGATATTGAAACGAGACGCAGTCGAGAAATAAATTTGAGGTTAAGTTTTAGGTATTCACCAAGTTACAGTTCGTTATTATTGCTGGCGCGATGATAGCAGGCCGTGACAAACAATACTATTGTCGTTCTTAAATGTATTTTGAGAAAATGGTAGATTTTGAGAATTATAACATTCTTAGAGCTGCGAAAGAGGCAGAGTCAAATTTACGACCTGCTAAATCCCTAAAAGTTTGAGGCACAATATGAGAATTTTATGAAGTGGTGTCTCTTGATCGGTGATGTATACACACTAATATTGTGAATTATTTTGGCGAGTTGGAACAAAATTACTTTATGCTTCTTGAACTTCTTTGCGCGTAGAATCCATAAACATCAATTTTGCGATCTGAAATGAGCTTGTAAACTGCTCAGTTATGCTCGGTCGTAGAAAAAGCATATATGGAAACATTTATGTTGATTATCCTGAAGTGGATAGAAGAAAAACATTTTTACTTTCTCAATACGTACTATGTACATAGTGTATAGTTTTATTGCACCCAAAATATCAATACCGAGATTTCTCCGGAAATACATACATGTTTTGAGACCCCTGATTAAAAAAAAACATTTTTAGAAAAATTACAGTGTGTGTCTGTGGGCAACATAGCTCAAAAACTTGGTAACTAAGTTTAGTATCTTCCAAGGATGCGACCACGAAGATTTTCAAGAAAATCCCTCCACTCCAAACTACCCTTCACATTAAATTTTCTAAAAAATATGGCTCTAACGGTTTTGATTAAACTGCCTTATGTTTAAGATATTTTTATGACAAACGAAATGTATACCTTAAATTTTCTGCTCTGAAGACCTCTTCATTCTGGATGACTTTTCTATAGCTGACAAACCGTAAGAGATATACAAAAACTTACTACACAGAAATGTGTTGATCGCATTAAAACACACAATTTATGTTCCATACATATGTTTGTAGAGTTAACCGATTTCGAGGCATTCCAGATTATTGGTTTCAACTTTAACCACAAACTTTTCTCAAACAGAAATACAATTTTTTTTTCGTTTCTCGTTTTTCTTTCTCTAACCCCGTATGTACAATATACATAGGGATAGAGAAGGTATTGCACTCCACCAAAAAATTCGATACCAAGATTTCACCGGAAATTAGTTTTAGGGTCCCTGTATCCAGAAAAAGCATTTTCAGAAAAAGGTCCGTGTGTGTGTGTCCGTGTGTCAGTGTGTCTGAGAACACGATAACTCAAAAACGTAAAGTCGGTAAAATGTAAATGTCGTGTTATTTATGGACGCTCTTTAACTGCTGTGGTTCTCAGCGTCCCATTCTAAATTGGGCGTTAAAGACCGCTTAATTTTGCTCAGAGGCCTCTCAATCAGGCTTGAGGTTCTTTTACGTGCCGTAAATCTACGACACGGGACCAACGGCTTTACTTCCCTTCCGAAGGAAGCCATGCTAAGGATTTTTACGCCCGAAAAAATCCATCGTCCTCCGCCGGGTTAAAATACCAAACTGGGCATTTAAGTTTAGTATCTTCCAGGGATGCGACACGAACATTTTGAGAAAAATCCCCCCACCCCAAACTACCCGTTACATGGAACTTTTTTCGAAAATTTTGATTTTCTTAAAAACGGCTCTAACGATTTTGATTAAAACATCGTATATTAAAGTTGTTTACCTGACAAATAAAATGTATATCTTCAATTTTCTGGGAATAGCCTCGGAAGCTTACTTTATTCTGGATGACATTTACGGTATTTTGCATAGCTCCTAAACCCTAAGAGATAGATAAAAACTTACTGCACAAAACATGGAGAGCACGTTAAAACACACAATTTATGTTATATACATTTTTTTCATTGAGTTGATCGTTTTTTAGATATTCATTGTATTTCATTTTTGCTATGAAAAACACATTTTTCTCATACAGGAATTTGCCAACTCTGTCCATGGAAACAAAGGAACTTCAGTCGCATAGCAACCAGCTTTCGGCTATCACTTTTAACCTATGGTACTCCCTTATTTCCCTTCTACCCACAAGGAAGCAAGTAATAAGACTATTTCTGCTATTTTTTTCTAGATTAGCATGAAGTAAATAGAAGCCTAAGCTTCTTAACAATAATTTGTTGCAGAGATGTAGAGAAAGACATATGAATGGAACACATATTTTTTATTCCTGTCAAACAAAGAGATTGGAATTTCAATTGTTTCATATAGCGACCGACTTTTAAATGACGAGTCTATCACTTTAGTCTGTGCATTTTCTTATTTTGCTTCTTCTTACAAGGAGGCTGGTAATTGGACCACTTTTGTTTATGCTTATCTTGATTAGTAATGATGTAGCTAACAGATTAATGTTTTGAATAAAACAGCTAGAGGACCTCATGAGAATGGAACGCATTAAATTTTTTCCCTTCTACTTACATGGAACCAAGTGATAAGGACAATTCTGCTAATGTTTATCATGAAATATATAGAAGAATAGCTTTTTAACAATAGTTTGTTACACAGATGTAGAGAAAGTCAAGTGAATGGAACACATCAAACTTTCTTCACGATGGTGCGTCAAGTTACAAGTTTTACGCGTACTTAAATTTACTCAGGGACAACAGTGCCCAAAATTTAATTTTATGTACTATTGTACAAAAACAAAGCATTTAAGGAAATATTTATTTTGATTAACCTGATGTGGATAGAAGAATAAAAATTTCAAGAAGAGTTTATTTGAAGAATCCTTAAAAATGGAGCTTTATTTATGGACTGCTATTTATTTAACTGCTGTTTTTATTGATAGTGTTTAACGCTTGCTTTTACTACCATGGCACTGGTGATACATGGAATAAATTGGAATGGCGCTGGAAACCGGAGAACCCGGAGCAAACCGTCCCCTGCACTGTTTTGTCCACACAAACTAACCACTCGGCCACGGCGCGGACTTTAACTGCTGTGGTTCTCAGCATCCCATTCTATCCTGGGCGTGAAAGACAGAGGCCTCTTTATGAGGTTGAGGTTCTTTTACGTGCCGTAGATCCTCGACACAACACCAACGGCTTTACTACCCTTCCGAAGGAAGCCATGCTAAGGATCTTCCTCCGCCGGGTTTGAACCCGTGACCTTGGTTAAATGAAGTTAGCATGGTAACCATTACACCACAAGAATCCTGAGATAAAGTAGTGTGGCTGTAAGATATCACAATTGGTGCACTAAAGTAAGAAAAGCTGTATTATAAGCCTGGTGTAAATACTTGAAAGCACTGCGCCGATTGTGTTGACAGGAAGCGGCGTGGGTGGGCTGCACATGCGCAGAGGGCGGACAGCTGGTGATGTATAAAGTGTCGCTTCTTGTACTTAATTGCGTTATAAATGGTACAAGCTTGCTCTGTCCCATGTAGCCGAGACTTAACACCTTTTCTCTCTCTCTCGAGGAGAAGGAAAAAAGTCGAGCGCGTGTGCACGAACATTCAGCGATCCCTCATGGAGTGCATCGTTAACTTCTAAATCTTTAGGGCGGGCTAATGATGGCATATTGCTGAAGAATGCTTTTCCTCTTTCCTTGGAGATCAAGTCAACAACTGAGTGCACTATGAAGTGGCGCAGGCCTTTAGTGTCAAGAGCACAGGTTCAATGTCCCATGTTAGAACATCTACTGGTAGATATGTAAAATAATTCTTGTGGAATGAAATTCCGACACAACTGCGGCGCTGATATATCTAATCCTGATAATTGTAAGCATCGTTATAAACACGTCTTTGCAAACGAGAAACCAATAATTCGCAGTATCACGAAAACGGTTAAATCTACGAAAAAAATCTGATGTGTTCCATTCACATGACTTTCTCTATATCTCTGTAAATTATTATTGTTAGTAAGCTTATCTTTAATTTATTTCATGCTAATCGAGAAAAATTAGCAGAAATTGTCGTATTTCTTGCTTTATTGTAAGTAGAAACGAAATAAGGGAGTACCATAGGTTAAAGTGAAAGCCAAAAGCTGGTTGCTATGTGACTGATCTTCCTTTGTATGGACAGGAGTTGACAAATTCCTGTATGAGAAAAGTAAATTTTTCAAAGTTGAAACCAAGAAAAAGGAATATCTCAAAAACGATCAACTCCACGAAAAAAATGTATATGACATAAATTGTGTGTTTTAACGTGCTCTACATTTTTTGTGTTTTAAGTTTTTGTCCATCTCTTACGGTTTAGTAGTTATGAAAAAGTCATCCAGAATAAAGTAGTCTTCAGAGGCTATTCCCAGAAAATTCAAAATATACATTTTATTTGTCATGTAAATAACTTTAATGTACGTTACTTTAATCAATCAAAATCTTCGTGTCGCATCCCTGGAAGATACTAAACTTAAATACTAAGTTTGTTTTTTTTTTTTTGTTTTTTTTTTGGTAGTGTTTAACGCCCGCTTTAACTACTAATGGCACCGAAGGCGGTGACACTGATGATACATGAATGATGATGGAGCACCGGTGGAATGCGATGGCGGGGGAAACCGGAGTACCCGGAGAAAACCCGCCCCAGCGCCGTTTTGTCCACCACAAATCTCACATGCGGTCGCTTGGGATCGAACCACTAAGTTTGGTATTTTACCGACTTTTCGTTTTTGAGTTATCGTGTTCACAGACACACGAGCACACACACATACACACGGACCTTTTTCTGAAAATACTCTTTTTGAATACAGGGGATCCTTAAACATATATTTCCGGTGAAATCTCGGTATCGAATTTTTTGGTGGAGTGCAATACATTCTCTATACACTATGTACATAGTGAGTGTAGAGAAAGTAAAAATGTATGACATAAATGGTGTATTTTCATGAGATCTGCTTTTTTGTTTAGTAAGTTTTTGTTTATCTCTTACGATCTGCCAGTTATACAAAAGTCATTCAGGATAAAGAGGCTTCATAGGCTATTCCCTAAAAATGCAAGATACACATTTGAGTTTTCGTAACAAATATTTTCATCAAAATCATTACAGCATTTGAGGATATAAAAATGGTATGAAGTGTAGTTTGCAATGAGAGAATTTTGTTGAAAAACTAACTGTCGCATCTTTGAAATATGCTTGGCCTAAACACCAAGTTTGGTATTTAAATGACTTTTCGTTTTTGGGATATCTGTTCATGAACACACGGACCATTTTACTTTCTCTACACATATTATGCACGTAATGTATAGAGAAGGTATGGCATTGTGCGCAAAAATTCGAAACCGAAATTTCACCGGAAAAACATGTTTTGGGACCTTCTGAATCAAAAAAAAAAAAAATTATAAAAGTGTCTGTGTATGTATGGTGTGTGTGTGTGTGTGTGTGTGTGTGTGTGTGTGTGTGTGTATGGTATGTGTGTGTCTGTAGGCAGCATAGCTCAAAAACAAAAATTCCGTTAGATACCAAACATGGTATTTATGTTCAGTAGCTTCCAAGGCTGCGAAACGAGGAGGAACTTCAGTCACATAGCAATCAGGTTTTAAAAGATTTGACTATCGCTTTAACCTATGGTACTCCCTTATTTCCCTTCTACTTACAAGGAAACATGTAATAGCATTACGTAAATAGAAGAATGAGCTTTTTAATAATAATTTGCTGCAGAAATGTAGAGAGAATCATGTGTATGGAGCACATCAGTTTTTTTATATAAAAATTCTATTGTTTTTATTCAGGGCATCTCAAAACAAATGACATCTCAACATCGAATTGGTGGGTGGATTACAATACCTCTACCTACTATAGACGCATAAGAGAAAAGTAAAAAGGGCGGTGAAAACAGAAATCCACATGTGAGAGAATGAAGGTTAACGTTCAGCTTAAAATAATGATAGCAGGTGCTCACTTGACTGTCAGTGTCAGAAGGTTATTTTATTCCATCTCTCTTCTGCAACCTGAGTAGCCGCCAACAAGGTGCTGCCCTCTTCAAAACCGTGCACATGCTTGCAGCGTAATGGAGTCATGTACAAATTGATTTTATATTATCTACTGCTTTTAAGTCCTTTTTACTTTTTCTACTCGTACTTTGTACATAGTGTATAGAGAGGGTACTACATTCCACCCAAAAATTCGATTCCGAGATTTCACCGGAAATAGACGTTTTAAGATCCTCTGTATAAAAAACATTTTTAGAAAAAGGTGCGTGTGTCCGTGAACACGATAATGCAAAAACGAAAAGTCTTTAAAATGCCAAACTTGGTATATAGGTTCAATATCTTCCAAGGATATGGCACAGAGATTTATAAGAAAATCCATCCACTCCAAACTACCCTTTACATGGAAAATTTTTCGAAAATTTTAATTTTCTCAAGATTAATTAGCTCAAGAACGAAATGTCCGTTAAATACCAAACTTGATATTTAAGCTCAGTATCTCCCAGAATGCGATACGAAGATTTTCAAGAAAATACACTCGCCCCCAATAACTCTTTACATGTAAAATATTCAAAAATGTTGACTGTCTCAAAAATGACTAACGATTTTTTAATAGTCTCTTATATTAAAGATATTCACATCACAAATAAATTGTATATCTTGAATTTTCTTGGAATAGCCTCTGAAGACCTCTTTATTCTGGATGAATTTTGCCAAATTTTGCTTAACTACTAAACCCTAAGACATAGACAAAAACTTGTTACATAAAGAATGTAAATCTCGTCAAAACACACAATTTATGTACTTTGCGTTTTGTTATGGAGGTAACCGTTTCCGAGATATTTCTTGTTATTGGTTTCAATTGTGAAGTACTTGTTTCTCAGACAGGAAGTGTCCTTTTTTCTTTTGTTCTACTCTTGGTCAAACAAAGAAACGATTTGCAATGACAATTGCATAACCATAGCTTTTAAAATATTTCACTATCACTTTAGCCTAGTGCATTCCTTTAGTTCCCTTCTACTTATGAGGAATTAAGTAATAAGAGTATTCTGCTAACGTTTATCTCTATTAGTATTGCGTAGAAAGAAGAATAATCTTTTGTAAGAAGTTTGTAGAATAACTAGAGAAAGTCATGTGAGCGTAAATTTATACCACTGATATAATATAATTCAAATAAGTTACGGTGCCAGTTTAATCCCATTTGCTCTAATGGTCTAAAGTTAGGTTTTTGTCACGTCACTAAAAAAGTTCCTTGCGACAAAAAAAATTAAAATGTTGGTCTAATATAATAACCCTAGGTTCACAATATATCTACTTTTAAAATTTCTCTAGGTTTCTCTATCTTCTTTAGTTTAAGCTCCAAAAAGTTTTAAAGTTATGAATGTGTTTTTTTTTTGTCACAAAAATATAAATTTTGTGCCTGAAAATTGAAAACATGTGTTTAATTATATCTGACAGTAAAACCTAGGGCACTTCTTATTCCTTGTACCTCTGTGAAAATGTTTTACAGCATGTTTTATTTCTGTAACAGAAAAACTGCTCCGCGAGAAGCAATTTATAGGAAGAAAATGCTGAAAATGTCAATAGCCAGAAAACAAGAAAAGATTGGAATGCATGGCTCATATTAAAATCTACCCGGTTGGTTAGTTGGACTCTCCTGTGCTGCTGCCTTTTCTGTCCTTTTCTTCTTGCATTGCTGCTTAGCTTCTGCACAACTTCGTTTTATACTTTGTATGATGCGAATTAGATCTCGTCGATTGAAGTTTTTCTTGCAGAGTTGCAGTTTCACCTCTTAATATTTTGCAGTAGCTCCAATGACGTAAGGCATTTAAAAATGGCGCCTGGTTGCGAATTGTACCTTTTTCGTATTCCCGAATGCTTAAATTATTTTATGAAATTAAAATGAAATGTTTAAATTATTTTATGAATTTTTTGTGATTTTTCGTGAAATTTCAGCTATATGTACAAAGTCTTAAGTAGGTATATTGTGAATTTTTACTTTCTCTAGACGTACTATGCACATAGTGTAGGTATAGAGAAGGGATTGTATTGCACCCAATAGTTCGATACCGAGATTCATCGAAAATAAATATTTTGGGTCCCCTTAATGCAAAAAAGCATTTTTGGGAAAATGTCCGTGTGTGTATGTGTGTGTGTCTGTCTCTGTGGAAAGCATAGCTCAAAAACAAAAAGTCCATCTTTAGCATCTTCCAAGGATGCGAAACGAAGATTTTCAAGAAAATCCCCTCACCCCCAACTACCCTTTGCATGAAAAAAAAAAAAATGATGTTCTCAAAATTGGCTCTAACGATTTTGAATAAAATATCGTACATTAAAGATATTTACCTGACAAATAAAATACATATCTTGAATTTTCTGGGAATAGCCTATGAAGATCACTTTATTCTCGATGAATTTCACGGAATTTTGCATAACTGGCAAACCGTAAGAGATATACAAAATCTTACTTAACAAAAAATGTAGATCATTTTTTTCGTGGAGTAGATCGTTTTTGAGTTATTCCTTGTTATTGGTTTCAGCTTGAAAAAACTTACTTTACCCATATGGAATCTGTCCATACAAATAAAGGAACTTCAGTCACATAGCAACCAGCTTTGAATAATAATTTAGCCTAAGCTTACTCCCTTATTTCCCTTCTACTTGCATGGAAGCAAACAATTAGACTATTTATTTCTCGATTAGCAGGAAGGGAAAAGAAGCATAAGCTTTTTAAGA
Organism: Hymenopus coronatus; assembly: GCA_030762935.1. Classification (NCBI taxonomy): domain Eukaryota; kingdom Metazoa; phylum Arthropoda; class Insecta; order Mantodea; family Hymenopodidae; genus Hymenopus; species Hymenopus coronatus. Next base: position 18,455,425 of record CM060887.1, on the reverse strand, counting down.
ATAATTTATTACAGAGATGTAGTGAAAGTCTTGTGAATGGAACACATCAGATATTTTTTTCTGGTAGCTGCTTTCTGCTGCGTTTGAAATAACTACAATGTAACGTTAATTCCGTATACAGTGTCTTAGAAGCTTTCCGCGCATGATACTATGTTCTATTGCACGTTTTGGTCTTGACAAGAAAGAAAAGAAGAGAAAGAAAAAATTAAGTACCACGTTACTCATCTGTCAGCAGTTGTATGTGCACACGATCTGCTTTGGCTACCGAATCTTCCCGAGCAAAACATTGGCATTATTTCTTTGCTGTGGAAACAACTTAGGGCCGGTTGTATGATGACACTAAGCTAATTTAGTTTTAGTCGTAATTTAGCAGGTTACTGACCATAATCCAAGATTATCAAACCACGACTTTGTATTAACTGTGGAAACAGCGTGAAATAGGAGGGAAAGTCATGGTTACGGCGGATTATATTCAACTGTTTACTTAGACCGAGAAATTATTCAAGGGGAAAAATCTGATGTGTTCCATTCACATGACTTTCTCTATATCACAACAAATTATTCTGTTTACTTCATCTAATGGAGCAAAACTTAGCAAAATAGTCTTATTACTTGCTTCCTTGTTAATAGAATCAAAAAAAAAAAAAAAAAATCAGAAAAAGTCCGTGTGTGTGTGTGTGTGTGTGTGTGTGTGTGCGCGCGCGCGTCTGTCTATCTGTCTGAATGTCTGTGAACAGAATAGCTCAAAAACAAAAATACCGTTAAATACCAAACTGGCTCTTTTGATTCAAATACCACATATTAAAGTCATTTCCATCACAAATAAAATGTGTATATTGAATTTTCTGGGAATAGCTTCTGAAGACCTGTTTATTTTGCATGAATTTTGCTGAATTTTGATAACTAGTAGACTGTAAGAGTTAGACAAAAACTTATGCCACAAAAATTTAGATCTCGTTAAAATACACAATTTAAGTCATATACGTTTTTTTTTCGTGGAACTAACCATTTCTGAGATATTCCTTGTTATTGGTTTCAGCTTTCAAAATCATACTTTTCTCATACAGGAATCTGTCAACTTTTGTCCATACAAACAAGGGAACTTCAGTCACATAGCAACAAGCTTTTGACAATCACTTTAACCTATGGTACTCCCTTATTTCGCTTCTACTTACAAGGAAACAAGTAGTAAGACTATTTTTACTAATTTTTTCTCGATCAGCATGAAGTAAACAGAAGAATAAGTTACTAACAATAATTTGTTGCAGAGATGTAGAGAAAGTTATGTGAATAGAAAACATGAGAGATTTTTTTGTTCTGTGATGAATTTATCGACTCCAAAATACTCCATTTAATGCTCAAATAGCACCTCCTGTCTGTGTGTAAAATCTTCCTTACGGCGTGTCCCCTCTTCCTCACAGATGCCAAATTTATCGTTGAAGGATTGTAGACACTTAAAACTGTCTATTAATTTTATTTTCCCCAGATCAGGTACGTTCCATCAATTCCTGCTTATACATAATACCGATGATCATGAATCAAGATCTTTCATATCAATTTTGCGTAACATTCGTCCTATATGGCAGTATGGCTTTGCAATCTGGGGTTTCGCTTCATCACAGATCCAAAGAATACAAACTCTACATAATAAACTTCTCCGAATTATAACTGACGCATCTTGACAAGTTCGCAGATCTTAGGAATTCCGGAACGTTTGTAAAGTGTTTAGAATCATCAAATATTGCAGTAGAATTTCCCATTCGATTTTGTTTACTGAACCATGCACCTTTAATGAAATAGTTGTTCAAGAATCGTAGAGGCATGTCTTTTTACTAAGGTTAAGAACAGAAGACCAAAATCCCCACAGTAACACAAATCATCAAGTAAAGTATACCACATGGATTGCCAAATGAATGTGTCCAAAATGCTCTGGATATTTTAGGCGAACGGTGTTCTAATATCAAATATCAAATTTATGTGAATAATGGGTGCGGCGATTCCGGGTCAAATGCAAATCAGTGTGAAAATCTCCGAGAAAAAAGATCCCATATATGCTTCGATTTGTAACAAAAAATATAGCAAAGGAAGAATGCCAGTTCTCCGCTACCAAAGTGGATGATATGAAATAATGGTGTAAGAGATTAGAGGAAACATGATTATGGAGCAGTTGGTGATATAAATGGCGGGGGAAACCTAAGAACCCGGAGGAAACCCGTCCAGATGCCGCTTCGTTCACCACAAATACCTCGTGAAACCGGGCTGCCTAAGTTATCGGAAACCGCGGCGACTGAATACCAAATATGGTATTTAATTACAAAGGATTTAACAATTAATATTCCTCAGCAGAATTTACATTTAATGTGGAAAACTGTTCGTTAATATTTATTAACCCAAAAATAGCTCTAAAGAATTTATTCTTATACTCAACCCAAATATTCAGTATCGACATTTCACCTGAAATACATGTTTTGAGGTGTATTGCGCGCGTACACACACCTCTGCTGTGAACAGTATGCTGTATTGAGATCATATTGATGAAGCCAATTTCAGAAATTGCTGTCATTTGTAGAAGAAATTTAAAGTGCACTAAAGACTGCGGCCATGCAATCTTTCTTCACTACAGATGCCATTTCTAATATTCAAATTGGAAGTGGGCTAGCTTGCTGGTCTGAGAGCTGGGGGGTGGTGTTGATCACGAAGCACTTGCTCTGTTCTCAACACCTATGGGTTGACCTGCTCCTGCGAGATGGAATTATTTCATGCAGCCAAAAAACCGACAAATGTAAGTGACGTTTCTCTTTAACCTTCCTTAAAACTTATGAAGAGCTGTTATTCAAAATAAAAGCAACACCTGTGGCGAAACTTCACGCCTCCTGTTCTAGAAGTGGAGGTTAAAAAGGTTTATCCGCTTCGTGGGACCCCCAAACGTTTGTGACAGCCTTTCCAAAGAGGAAACAACAACTGAACGAAGAAAGGATAAAAATAGAAGAAGAAAAAGGAGATCGAAACCAGACCTTGTTCGCTTTTGCAGTACATAATTGTTCCCCATACTAGGAACGAGTGGTTTGACCGCTCGCCTCCCATCCGGGTTCGATCCGAAGCTGGTTTTCTCCGGGTCCTCCGGTTTCCCCCGCTACTCATTCCACCAGCTGCTCTATCATCACCTTTCGCTTATTCTTCATATCATTCACTTCCTCACGCTCATGCCTGGCTACAGGCCGATCCGTCGTTCCATGTTCTCCATTCTGAGGTTTCGTAGCCGTTGGCTCCCCGGCAGGCTTCTGTTCCCTAGGCATCCGCTTGTACTTCCTAAAGGGCTATCAATTCTACATAAGGGAAGGGTAAGCCGGCTACGAAACACTTTTCGGTAATCTGAGAAAAATCAGATGTTTATATTAACATGACTTTCTCTACATTTCTATAACAAAGTATTGTTGAAAAGCTTATTCTTCTATCTATTCGTGCTAATCGAGATAAACATTGGCAGAAATGTTATTACTTGATTCCTTGTAAATAGAAGGGAAATTCGGGAGGACACTAAGCTAAAGTGATAGTCAAATTTTTTTAAAACCTGGTTGCCATGTGATTGAAATCCATTTCTTTGCATGACTAGGAGATGACAAATTCCCGTATCAGAAAAATTTTAAGTATTTTAAAACTGAAACTAATATCAGGAAGTATCTCTAAAATGGTCAATTCCACGAAAAAAGGTATAAGGCATAGGTTGTGTTGCAACCCACAATTTGTGTTTCAGTTTATCAATTATGCAAAATTCAATCAGAATAAAGATGCCTTTAGAGGCTATTCCTAGGAAATTCAAGATAAACATTTTATTTGCCATGTAAATACCTTTAATATTCGATATTTTAATCAAAATCTTAGAGCCATTATAGAGAAAATCAATATTTTCGAAAATGTTTCCATGTAAAAGGTAGTTGTGGGTGGAGGATATTATTAAATCTTACTGTCGCATCCTTGGAAGATACTAAGCCTAAATATTAAGTTTGGTGTTTAACGGAATTTTCGCATTTGAGCCTTGCTGCAGACACATTACACACACACGTTTCTAAAAGTGCTTTTTTAATCAGGGAGTCTCAAAACATATATCTGTTGAACTATCGGTATCGAATTTTTGGGTGCAATACAATACCTTCTCTATAAGCTATATACATAGTACGTTTAGATAAAGCAAAAAGGTGGTCTAGTTTTGGAGTAGATAAATTGTTCCCCGTGCTAGGAACACTAGTGACAACGGTGACTACATCTCTATAACATTTTTTTTCTTTTTATCTGTAGCTTAACGTCCTTTAACCTGGTTGGTGACATCGAACGATGAATGATGCTCAAATGATCTCGGGGTCCATGGAGCTTAAAGTTACTCGACATTCATCTTCTCAGGATAAGGGAAAACCCCGAAAAAACCTTATCCGGGTAACTCACCCTAAGCGAGATTCGAACTCAGGACCTGTTGAATGTGAGGCAGACACGCTACTACCACACTATCCAGGCGGGCAGCAAATTATTTTTGAAAAGCTTAATCTTCTATTTCATGCTAATCGAGATAAACATTGGCAGAAATGTTCTTCCTTCCTTGTAATTAGAAGGGACATTCGGGAAAACACTAGCTAAATCGATAGGCAAATATTCTACAAACCGGTTGCTATGTGATTGAAATCCGTTTTGTTTTTACTTTCTCTATACGCACTATGTACTAGTGTATAGAGAAGGTATTGCACTCCACCCAAAAATTCGATACCGAGATTTCACCGGAAATATATGTTTTAGGGTCCCCAACATCCAAAAATCTGATGTGTTCCATTCACATGACTTTCTCTATATCTCTACAAATTATTATTGTTAATAAGCTTATCTTTTATTTATTTCATGCTAATCGAGAAAAGTTCTACTTACATGGTAGCAAGGAATAAGATTATTTCTGCTCATTTTTTTCTGATTAGCATAAAGTAAATAGAAGTATAAGCTTTTTAAGAATAATTTGTTGCAGAGATGTAGAGAAAATCATGCAAATGGAACACATCAGATATTTTAATTCAGGAAATCTCAAAATATGTATATTTGGTGAACTTCGGTACCTAACTCATATTTTCTTGTAGGTAAGCAGTAGAGAAAGTAAACAAGTGGCATGTATTTGCAGCAGTTGTAAGTTTCCGGGGAAACATGGGAGCAAGTAGTACCCGCCAAGCTGTCTACCAGTCGAGATACTTCATTTACAAGACTCGCACCCAGCTACATCTGTCAGTCTGTCTTGTTTTATTACTATGATTATTATTTTTATAGAGAAGGTCGGGGAAGAATGTACATGTTTTCTTGAGGGAATGGTGCGCTGTGTTCTTGTTTGTTGCCGCAGTGGGGCGTTAGTGTAGCTATTTTGTTCGGTCATTTGCCACTCGTCAGGTGGTCAACCGAGTCAGCCAGATGAACCCACACCAGTGAACTCTACACAAGGATGGAATGTGCACCCGTAAATTGAGGCTGCAAATGCAGAGGACTAACTATAAGTTAATTTGTGCTGAACTATTAAAGCGCCAGTGATAGGCGAGATTAGGTAATTTTAACCAATCGCGGTCATGGACTGGAGCGATCTTATTGCAGCTGATATTCGTTTGTTAGATCTCCTGCATTGGTTATTGGTAACAAGATGACAATCCAGGCAGCCAATCTTCACTTTTAATATCTATCAGTTCCACAATTCTACTTTCAAATAATTCAGTTACAATGTTTATTTAAAGTTTTATCCAGTTCATAATATATTTAGTTCAAAAAAGGAATGAAAATCATTATTTGAATTTCTTATGTATGAGATGAGTGCACCAACCTCAAATAAAATAGTATTTGTTTCCATTTCACGTATTAGTTATTTAAAGCTGAAATACGAGGTACGTCCAGAAAGCAAGTTCCGTTTGGTAATAACATTAAATTGTGTACAGATACAGAATAATTATTTATTGCACAAAATTCTACAACTCTTAAATTACTTTTCCACATAACTGCCGAAATTTTGCAGGCATTTGTCATAGCGTGGCACAAGTTTTTTGTATACCTTCTTCATAGAAGTTTGCCGCCTGTACCCAACGTGAGCAAAGTTTAGGAAATTTTAGTTTTTCGGTAACAATTTCATGAATTAGTGATCGTGAGCTTTAGGGAAATTCCATAGCGAGAGCACTAATTGTAAACTTGCGGTTTTCCTGGATCTTGTCATCAATCGCGTGAACCAGTTATTCTGTAACCAAAGATGGACGCCCACTTCGTTCTTGATCGTGCACTTCACTACGTCCTTCATTGAACTGTCGGACCCATCTTCTCGCCATTGAATCACTCATCGCATTTTGTCCGTAAACTCCGCAAATTTGCCGATAAATTTCAATTGGTTTCACTTTCCTAGCATTCAGAAAACGAATCGCAGATCTGATTTCACAAGCGGCGGGATTTTCAATCAACACAGACTTTGTAAACAAGCACAACAAAGCGTATGTGGCTGACAGCGATCTCAAGATGGCGCACGTTTCTTCTCCTTGATACAGAGCGTCTACCGCGCATGTGCGGAACTGCGATCGCAGCGCTGCAGCGGAGATAAATTGAAACGGAACGTACTTTCTGGACGTACCTCGTAAAATAATTCTCTATTTCTATTGTTGCTATCGATATTCGTATATTGGGTGTAGACACGGCCGGCCATATCATAATTCAGGAGTCAGTAAAGAAAGAAAAATAAAATATTCGGTAAATAAACATGGTCGGATGCGTCATCAACCATTTGAGAACTAATGTAAGTATTACAATCATAATCTGATAAAATCTCCCTTCTATGTATATTATACATTATTAATAGTTTATTTCGCTAAATTTTCTTTTGAAATACAACTCGTCGTTTCGCTCCGGTCGTGAATTCCGACAAGATGAAAACACTTGTGGTATTGCTTATGATAATTTGGACAGTATACGCTTTGTTCAATTTTAGTTCCAGAAATAAATGGTTTTCAAGAAGATGTGGGTTATTCTACACGATTTTGAATTCTATCTCTGACATGACACACTTCAGCAAACAAACATGAATATTCACTGACAATCTGTTTTCAGGTTTACTTTTTCTTTTCTCCACTACGTTAGTAAGCAGGGGTAATATTGTATTCCATCCAAAAATTCTGTGAGAAATTTCACCACCAGTATATATTTTAAGGCCCCCCTGAATCCAAAATAATCATGTTTGGAAATAATCTCTGCCTACGTCTGTGTCTTTGAACACCATAACTCAATAAGCCAGTAACATTCCAATCTTGATAAAGTTCACCATCTTCAAAGGATGTGACACGACGATTTTAAAGAAAATCCCTCACTCCAAACCTTCTTTACAAGGGACTTTGACGAACTTTTTGATTTTCTCAAAAATAACTCTTTAACAATTTTGATTAAAATAATACAAGTGTAAGATACTTTGATGATGCATTTTTTGAGAATAATCTCTGAATACCTCATTATTCTGATTGACTTTTTTTATAACTGGTAAGCCGTAGGCTATAGATAAAGCTTACAACACAAGAAATGCAGATCTTGGTAAAGCACGCAATTTAAGTCAAATAGATTCTTTTTTTATAGAGTTAATCATTTTCGAGATATTATTTGTTATTTCCAAGGTCGTTATTCTTTTCTTGTTTTAAATTATTTCTCTCCTGGTAATATAAAGACACTTTTGTGGGCTCACATAGTGATATGCTCTTAAAATATTGGTTCTCGCTTTAGGCTAGCGAATTCCCTTATTCCTCTTGTACGAACAAAAAAATATGTACGTAATAAAACCATTTCTGATAATGTTTACCTTGATTAGTATGAAGTTGATAGAAGAATAAGCTTTAGTAAGAATAGTTGTTTTCAGAATGGGTTTAGAAAGTCATTTGAATGGAACACATCAGAGTTTTTACAATATGCCGCATTTACAATGTAGCTGCCCCATTTCCGGGCAGCATTTTTGGGACAATGCAGACAACTTTGCAGTAAAGGAGCTTTAAAATAAAAAATAAACTTATCTTTTCCACATTAACAAGGTTCTTCATATGTCTCCAAAAGGAAGAAGTCTTAATCTTTTATTACCTGTATTATTTTGTTACATACGCCATTCTTACTCTAATTCCTAAACCAGCTTTTATAACCGTTACGAAGGTACTACCTCCAAAGCGGTTCGAGTAGCCGTGCGGGTTTAAGGATAGACATTGGACTGGCCATTCATTTAAAGCCAAATGTCGCGAGATCGAATCCCAGAAGCTGTGGATTAATGTGCTTATAGTAAATAACCGGTATAATGGCGCAATTTGAAGCTGACGAGCTTACAGTTGCGTGATTTTGCTCTTTCTCTTAATATTTTTACAATATAAAACAGTCTTGATTACTTATGTATATGGCTGAAGATTAGTATAATGCGAAATTAATCCTAGAGTACAAACCCTACTTCTATAGTAAAGCTTAGAAAAGCAGCTCCACAGACCACAAAGGGTGGAGTCAAATCCGGACATCTAGGAGGCCAAGGATTTGGTCCTATTCTTTAAGTCCATCGGCTGCCATATCATTATTGAGTGCTTCCCACACACGTAATCTGTAGTGGAGCGGAGCGCAATCATGCTGAAAGTTGATAAGTCCCTTCTCAACCTGAGCATCATCAACTGAGGGTAAACATACAGCTCTAACACGTAGTGATCATGATTAAAGCTCGGTTTTGGGTTCCGAAGCGCAAACAGATACGAACGCACAGAGCAATCAGCCTGATAGAGAGGCCTCTGAGCAAAATTAAGCGGTCTTTCAAGCCCAGTATAGAATGGGACGCTGAGAACCGCAGCAGTTAAAAAGCGTCCATAAATAAAACGCCTTTTCATTTAATAGTGCAGTCAGCGGTATAAAGAGAGAGTACTGGGGAATGCCTTGTAGCGTAAACATACACACGTTCAGGTATAATCAGTTCCAAAAGTATTTCATTACATGTATTGTCATTATATGCATCGTTCTAATTCATAAAGTAACACAATAAAATGCTTATTTCATAATATGATTACAATAATTCCATGGCACGACATCTCACGTGGAACCTTGGCAGCTGCGTCCAACATCTCGGTCCACTACAGACGTCATGGATGGGGTGCAGTATTGGAGGGTGAGACATGGTCAGTGCCTCGAGCCCCCCGGCCGGTTAATGCGGTCCTCATGACCTGGAGCCGCTACTTCTCCATCAAGTAGCTCCTCAATTGGCCCCACAGGAGGCTGAGTGCACCCCGGGCCAGGTCTCCCAGCGGGGGAAAAATCCCCACGTCGGTACTGGGGATGAAACCCAGGTCTCCCGCTTGGTAAGCAGCTGCGCTAAGGAGATGATCTCATAATATTATTAGTAAATAAAAAAGTTTTGTATTTTTACAAATAAAATTATAAAGCGTGATACGAAAAATTCCGTTATATATATGCAGAGATTTGAAAAGACAATGAACGTGAATCAACCGAACTCGATCAGAATTCATTTCAGTGAATTAGAAGATACATCTTTACAGTATCGAAAAAAAAAGACTCTCCTCCTGTCACTCAAAATATGTTTGAATCATCCACGCCACCATTTTCGTATTTTCGACACAATCTGCCTCTCTTTCAGTGTTCACTGGTCTATCTACTACCATGAACTGAACGAGGCCAGGCAGTGAGCAATACTACATAGTGCAACACATTTCGAAACGGGTTGCAGAGACCCTGTCATAGTTATATTTCGAAAATACTTGGCACTTTTAACAATTTATAAAGCATTAAACATTTTCTTTTTTATTTCATGATATATTTGAATTCAAAACCCCAATACTTGTAATAGCAACCCTGTAACTTTTGGACTATATTTTACATGATCCGCAATAGCAGTAAAAAGTTCTGTTGTTATTGAGTCAGCTTCCAACCCAGGTGTAAAGGTTCTTGTGGGCCTATCATTCAGAGTTCCAACTGACATTTGTCAGTGGCACGGTTGACTAATGTGTCGGCCGGTGTATTTAGACTATGTTAATGCTCGTGTCTAACAACATTCCTGAAAGCTGTTCCCTTGATGTTCCTAGATATATACTGTAATAATTCAATTGAACCTGCTTATGCGGTACATCCAGTGTTAGAACACAATATTGAGGGGCACAAGGTAGGAAGCACCCATTACACCAAAAAGGCAAAATGCAATAAGGAAAAAGATATCTAATGTGTTCCATTCACATGGCTTTCTCTATATCTCTGTAACAAATTATTGTTAAAAATCTTATGCTTCTATTTACTTCATGCTAATCGAGAATAGCAGACATGGTCTTATTACTTGCTTCCTTGTAAGTAGAAGGGAAATAGGGGACTACCATAGGTTAAAGTGATAGTCAAAAGCTGGTTGCTATGTGACTGAAGTTCCTTTGTTTGTATGGACACGAGTTGACAAATATCTGTATGTTTTTCAAAGCTGAAACCGAAAACAAGGGATATTTAAAACAACGATCAACAGCATGAAAAAAATGTAAATAACATAAATTGTGTGTTTTAACGTGCTCTACATTTTTGTGTGGTAAGTTTTTGTCCATCTCTTACGGTTTAGTAATTATGCAAACTTCTGCAAAATTCATCCCGAATAAATTGTCTTCAGAGGCTATTCGCAGAAAATTCAAGATAAAAATTTTATTTGTCAGGTAAATATATTTAATATACGATATTTTAATCAAAATCGTTAGAGCCATTTTTGAGAAAATCAACGTTCTCGAAAAAAGTTCCATGTAAAAGGTAGTTGGGGGTGGGGGGAATTTCTTGAAAATCTTCGTTTCGCAACCTTGGAAGATACCAAACTTAAATACCAAGTTTGAACGGTTTTTTCGTTTTTGAGCTATGCTGTCCACAGACATACAGACAGAAAGACATACAGACAGAAAGACAGACAGACACACACACACATACAAACACACAAACACACAAACACCTTTTTCCAGAAGTACTTTTTTTAGATTCAGGGGACCCAAAACATGTATTTCCGGTGAAATCTCGGTTTCGAATTTTTGGGTGCATTACAATACCTTCTCTATGCACTATGTATATAGTACGTATAGAGAAAGTAAAAATCTCATGTTTTTCATTTATATGACTGTTTAACAAACAAACTTTCCTTGCAAAACACTATTCTTTTATCTCGTTTGCCAGTCCCCATAGCCGCGCTCCCTAAAGTGTCTCGCTTTAGTGCTTCGTGGCGCAGGGGATCGTGGGTTCGAGTCCCGCCTTAGGCATGGGTGTTATATGTTATATGTTTATAAAATGTGTATATGTGTATTGGAACAGCAAAAAAATATAAATTATACAGTAAATTTAGGGAAAATGTAAAAAGGGGTATAGCGCCGAAATCCTGACGAGAAAAAAAATTCTACGACATTCTGATCAAGATAAAGATTCACAGAATTTATTTTATTACTTGCTTCTCAGTAAGTAGAAAGGAAATAAGGGAATATGCTGAGCTACGACAACCAAATCTTTAATAGCTGGTTGCTATGTGAAACAATTGAAATTCGGCTCTCTTTGATTGCTAGGAGTAAACAAAGGGAGAACAAGAAATATGTCTTCCCGTTTGAGAAACGTTTAAGTAGCTCAAAACGGAAACTAATAACTTGTAATATCTACAAAAAAGGGGTCTTTTACTGAGATCTACATGCATCCTTTGTGTCGGATCGTCTCCTTAGCGCCGTGGTGGCGTTGCTGCTTGCCAAGCGGGAGACCGGCGTTGGGATTTTTCCCCCGCTGGGAGATCTGGTCCGGGGTGCACTCAGCCTCGTGAGGTTACTGTGGGTCCAACTGAGGAGCTAAATGATGGAGAAGTAGGGGCTCCAGGTCATAAGGACCGCATTAACCGGCCAGGGGCTGGGTTCGAGGCGCTAACCACGTCTCGCCCTCCAATACTGCACCACATTCGGACCGAAATGGGGGAGGCAGCGGCCGGGCGGTAGGCACAGGTACCTATTGAGCTGTGTGCCATGGAGTTATAGTTATTACATATTTTGTGTAGTAAGTTTTTTTCTATTTCTTAAGGTTTACAGTTATACAGAGTCATCCAGAATGAAATGAACTGAAATGTGGAGTTTTATTTATGGACGCTCTTTAACTACAGTGGCTCTCAGCGTCTCATTCCATGTGGGGCGTGAAACACCGCTTAATTTTTCTCAGAGGCCTCTTTATCAAGCTTGAGGTTCCATTTCGTGCCGTAAATCTACGACACGGCACCAACGTCTTAACTTCCCTTCCGAAAAAATTCATCGTCCTCCGCCGGGTTGAACCCGCGACCTTGGCTATATGAGGAGTCATTCAGAATGGAGGTCCTCAGAGGTTATTCCCAGAAAATTAAAGATATACATTTCGTTTGCCATGAAAATATCTTAAACATAATGGCATTTTAATAAAAATCGTTAGGCATTTTTGATAAAATCAGAATTTTCGAAAAATGTTCCATGTAAAGAGTAGTTTGGGGTGGCGGATTTTCTTAAAAATCTTGGTGTCGCATCCTTGGAGGATACTAAACTTGAACACCAACGTACTTTTCATTTTCGAGCTATGCTGCCCATAGATGCACAGGACTCTAAAAATGCTTTTTTTTTTTATTCAGGGGGTCCCAAAACATGTATTTCCGGTGAAATATTGGTACCGAATTTTTGAGTGCATTACAATACCTTCTCTATACACTATGTATGTACATAGTACGTAAAGAGAAAATAATATTGAATAATATAATTGTTTATTTTGAACTCGGAGTAACGTAATGACTTTACAATAATTTAAACAACAAACAACCTAAGTTATTCAAGAAATTATCCAGGAACGTTTTAATTTAAACACACACACGTATACTTATATTTCTAAAAGTGGAAAGGTTGTGTGACGGCGGCGGTGGAGCAATGAACTTTACCACTTTCCCAGGCTCCCCCTCCCCAGAGGTCGAGAGGGAAGATGGCTCCATTGTCTGGAGAAAATAAATTTCTGGCATCTTTAATTACCAATATAGCGCGCGCGGATTAATTCGAACAGACGTACGCAGGACAGCTTCATTTCCCAGATAACCTCCACTTGCGAGGAAAAGCTATGGCAGCCGTTATGAGTTATTATAACCATATACACGTGAGAGGAAGTTATCTAACTTTGATGCGAAATGCTTGTTACAGCACTGCATAACCAGGCGGTAGCGTCCGGATTCAAATCCTGGGCCCAACAATCTGACTAGATTCCCTCAGGGGCTAAGGAAAATACGAATTAGATGTTTAATATCACGACCCCAAACTCCACCTTGAGACTCAATAACAGTAAACAACTGGTTTGTTCCATTCACAGGACTTTCTCTGACTATTCTACAACAATAGCGTATTCCTCTTTGGGACCGATAGAAGGACACCAGCGAATACCAGTTGCATACTTGCCGATTAGAAACCGAACTGCAATGGCGACTTCACGCTCCGCATGTAAACAATCTCTTCAATCAAGATTGTAAAATTTGTTGCTTCAAATGGATTGCATGAAGATTTGCAATTCATATAGAAGAACTTTGCAGATATATCTTCGACAATAACACATATTTGGAAACACCGAACATTGAAATGCCTCCAGCTCTGATAGCTGTCGATGAACTTATGCAAGCAATTAATCAGAGACCCGTGACACCTAGTTTAGACCGTGTGAAAAATAAAGTGAAAAAATCTGATGTGTTCCATTCACATGACTTTCTCTATATCTATGCAATAAATTATTTTTAAAAAGCTTATGCTTCTATTTACTTCCTGCTAATCGAGAAAAAATTAGCAGAAATAATCTTATTTCTTGCTTCCTTGTAAGTAGAAGCGAAATAAGGGAGTATCATAGGTTAAAGTGATAGTCAAAAGCTGGTTGCTATGTGACTGAAGTTCCTTTGTTTGTATGGACACGAGTTCACAAAGTCCTGTATGAGAAAAATATGTTTTTATAGCTTAAACCAAAAACAAGGAATATCTAAACAACAGCCAACTCCACGAAAAAAATGTATATAACATAAATTGTTTGTTTTAATACGCTCTACATTTGTTGTGTGTTAAGTTTTTATCCATCTCTTACGGTTTAGCACTTATGCAAAATTTCGTAAAATTCACTCCAAATAAAGTAGTCTTCAGAGACTATACCCAGAAAATTCAAAATATACATTTTATTTGTCAGGTAAATATCTTTAATATACGATACATTAATCGTTAGAGCCATTTTTTAGGAAATCAAAATTTTCGAAAAGAGTTCCATGTAAAGGGTAGTTTGGAGTGGGGGGATTTTTCTCAAAATATTTGTGTTGCATCCCCGAAAGATACTACACTTAAATACCAAGTTTGGTATTTTACCGACTTTTCGTTTTTGAGTTATCGTGTTCACAGACACGCGGACACACACACACGGAAAATACTTTTTCTGAAAATATTTTTTTGGATACAAGGGACCCTAAAACATATATTTCCGGTGAAATCTCGGTATCGAATTTTTTGGTGGAGTGCGTATGTACATAATGCGCATAGAGAAAGTAAAAATGTCCGATTTTCAATAATGCGTGAAATACGAAAGGTGCTACGTGTTACCATTGAAATAACTGCTGATGGAGTATCCTACCCAATAGTTCGATGATGTGTCCTATTTACGTTTTACTCCAATCGCATCTTGTGATGTGGAGCGAAGTTTTTCACAATATAAAGCCTATTTAAGTGCCAATCGGAGACAATTCACATTTGAGACTTTACGAATATTTATTGTTGTGATTTGAAATCTATGTATCTTGAGAGAAAGTGAAACGGACAATGATTCTGATGACTTGTTGCACAACAGCAATTGAAATATTAAAATTCTTACTTCCCGTATATCAGTGGTATTTATGTTTACAACCCACCCAACCTCAATCGCCATCCTCTGCTAGTGAAATCATCACAGTCTGCCACTCCTATTGGTACCACTACATTGCAAAACACTTCACAACTATATACCATGCTGCGCTAATGTCAATTCTGTCCTGCTATCGATCCCCAAGATGCTATCTCTACTCATAGTTAAACGAAATAAACATTGGAGAGGCACAGTCAGACCGAGAAATTCAATTTCATAGCGGGATTTGAACCACGGATCTCCTGATTTTCGTCCAGTTGCTCTTACCACTGAGCCACCATAGCAACGTGTCCGCACGGCACGGCACTAAATTCTCCAACTGATTCGCATTTTTCCCGGTAAACCACAGGGAGGTCTCAAATTATCCTTGAAGATAAACATCATCAGAAATTGTCTTATTACTTATTGGCTTATAAGTAGAAGGGAAAATAGTCAAATCTTTTAAACCCTGTTGCTATACGAAGTTCTTTGAAATTTGATTCTCTTTGCATGCTCAAAGACGAATGAAGTCTTCCTGTTTGGGAAAATATAAGTATTTTAAAATTGAAACCAATAGCAAGGAATATCTCTGAAGCGGTTAACTACACAACAAATTATTTTACTAAATTGTGTGCTTGAACGAGATCTACATTTTTGTGCAGTAAGATTTTGTTCTATCTCTTACGGTTTACCAGTTAAGCAAAAATTAGCCAGAATTAACAGGACTTCAAGTGGCTACTCCCAGAAAATGCAAGATATATATTTCATTTGACATAAAAATATCTTAAATGTACGATATTTTAATCAAGTCGTTAGTCCTTTTTTAGAAAATAAACATTTTAGAAGATCTTTCTCTATAAACATAAGTTTGGGACGGGGATTGGTGGAGGGATTTTCTTGAAAATCTCCATGCAGCATTCTTGGAAGTTGCTGAATTTAATTATCTAGTTTGGTATTTAACCAACTTTTCGTTTTTGAATTATGCTGTTGACACACCCATGGAACTTTTTCTAAAAGTGCCTTTTCTGGATACAGAGAACCAACCGTAAAACATGCATATTTCAATTGGAATCCTGGTATCAAATTTTTGGGTATAATGCAATACCTTCTTTATTTATGTGGTGTGTGCGAAGTAAAGAAAGTAAAAGTTAAAATAGATGCTAATAGGAATGCTTTGTCATGTATTCACAATTAAGACCAGGAACGCAGTTGTGAAATTTGACCAAAATGGTGAAAATTTTAAAACTTAGTTTCTTGATAATAAATTAATAGATTCTAAACTTTAAGAAAACATTTTTTACCCTTAGTGTATTTGAATACCAATTAACAGAAGCTATAAATCGGCACACTCATCCTAATCAATAGGTACGCCCAAATTTAAACTTTGTTTTCTCACAAACTTTTTTCCAGCATTTTTGCATACTCTAAATGTTCCACATTATGCAATTTTTAGCATATTTATTATTGATGTGTCTTACTATGTCTAAAAGTATATTAAATAAAATAAATATATTCTTTTTGGATATAATGCTCCAGTGTTGATAAATAAATTATACATTTTTTAAGAGTCAAGAATTTTGTAAAGTACAAAAAGTAATAATTGTTCTACAATAATTAGAGATTAATAAAAACAATCAGACCTGGAGATCTATTTGTACATTCATTTTCTATAAAAACTTGAATTTTTAATTGCTCTACTTAGTACATAGTGCATAGATAGAGAATGTATTATATTCCATCCAATAATTCGCGATATAGATTTCACAGGATTTGGATGCCCTACACACACACACACACACACACACACACACACACACATATATATATATATATATATATATATATATATATATATATATATATATATATATATAACATTTTAGAAAAAAACCGTGTGTATGTGTGATCAACGCAACTGAAAATCAAAAGTCTGTTAAACACCAAATAATTATATAATTAAGTCAGCATTTTCCAAGGATACAACTCGAAGATTTTCAAGAAACTCCTCTCCCCTCCAAACTACGTTTTAAATGGAAAATGTTTAAAAAATGTTGATGTTCTCAGAAATGGTTCTAATGATTTTCATAATGCTGTATATTAAAGACAAATAACACGTATATGTTTATTCTTCTAATAATATCTCCTGACAATTTCTTCACTCTAAATGAGTTTTGCATAACCGGTAAACCATAAGAAATAGACAAAAACGTGCTACACAAAAAGGTAGATCTCGTCAAACCACACAATTTATGCCATGCCGGCCTAGGTAGTGTGGTGGTAGCGCGTTTGCTTCACATTCAACTTGTCGCGAGGGTGAGTTACCCGGATAGGGTTTCTTTCGGGGTTTTTTCTTATCCTGAGAAAACGAATGTCGAGTAATTTAAGCTCCATGGACCCCGGGATCATTTGAACATAATTTTACCGATTCCATTTATCGTCCGATATCACCAATCAAGTTAAGCTAAACAAACAAAGAAAAACAAGTATATCATATAGTCTTTTGTTAAAGTTAACTATTTCCCAGATATATATTGTTATTGTTTTAAATTGTAAAATAATTAAGTTTTTCTCATAGCGGAATTTGTGAAACCCTGCTTCTTTTATTCTACTTCTATACATGTAAAGAGAACCGAATTTCAACCACATAGCAACCAGGTATTGAAAGATTTGATTATCACTTTAGCATAGCGCATTTCCTTATTTATCTTCTGTTTATAAGGAACTAAGTAATAAGACCATTCTGCTAACGTTTATCCTGATTAATATGAGGTATATAGTAGAATAATCTTTTGTAAGACTATTTTATTACAACATAGGTAGAGAAAATCATGTGAATGGAACACATAAGAGCGGAAAAAGAGCTTAAGGGGGGACGTAGGCAGAAATACCTCGACGCAACAAAAATTCTACCATGGCCATAGTTTTTGTCCTAAAGCAATGACATTTTGTACAGTTAATTTCTTGATATTGACTATGACACTGCTGTTTTATAAGTACTTTTGTCAACAAATAAAGTAATTACATTACATTGAAGTTTTCAAAACGTCAAAAAAGTTATGTACCTTTTTCTTGGTATCCCTTTGGTGAAGTTGCTTGAAAACAACTGTACATAAAGTTTTATAATTACGCTATATTTTGGCACAAAAGATTTTTCTCTATCTCCCTTCAATGATTTTTAAAGCATTTTTCAAGATATGTGAGTTTTTTATTTCAAATTATTATGTATTTCATAGGACAATACCTATAGAATTTAAATCAAAAGAAAACTAGCTGCACCAAAATATTCATTGTGGACTGAAATATGTGTGTACAAAATTTAATTACAATATCTCAAATAGTTTCCAAGAAAAAGATACATAAGTGTGAAAAATTATAAATCAGAGAAAACAAGAAAAGAGAATTTTGTTTGCTTGTTTTATTTAGGGAGTGATCTACATACTTAAATACTGCCTAAAAATCACCATAACTGTAGTCAGCTTCTTCTTCTTCTTCTTCTTCCTGGTCAGAAACTAAATATTTATAACTATGTTTGTCTTTAGAAATGTAGAGAAACAAGGGATCAAAGCTGATAATCAAGCAAGCAGTCAAAGTGAGCGTGGCATGTTAAGTCCTAAGTTTTTAATTTATTTGGACCACAAAGAAATCGAATTAGGTTATGAAACTTTGTGAACATAAAGCTGAATTTATTAACAATTAATGAGTAAAATAGAAAATCTGATGTTTTCCATCCACATGACTTTCTCTACATCTCTGCAACAAATTATTGTTAAAATTTTTATGCTTCTATTTACTTCATTCTAATGGAGAAAAAATTAGCAGAAATATTCTTATTACTTGCTTCTTTGTAAGTAGAAGCGGAGTAAGGGTGTACGATAGGTTAAAATCATAGTCAAAAGCTGGTTGCTATGTGACTGAAGTTCCTTTGTTTGTATGGGCAGGAGTTGACAAGTTCTGCATGAGAAAAGTATAAGTTTTTCAAAGGTGTAACAAAAAAACAAGGAATATCTTAAAAACGTTGAATTCCACGAAAAAATGTATATAACATAAATTGTGTGTTTTAATGTGCTCTACATTTTTGTGTGGCAAGTTTTTATGCATCTCTTATGGTTTAGCATTTATGCAAAATTTCGTAAAACTCATCCAGCATAAAGCAGTCTTCAAAGGCTATTCCCAGAAAATTCAAAATATACGTTTTATTTGTTAGGTAAATATCTTTAATATACGAAATTTTAATCAAAATCACTAGAGTTATTTTTGAGAAAATCAAAATGTTCTATATTTTTTCCATGTAAAGGTTAGTTTGGGGTAGGGAGGATTTTTCTCAAAAGCTTTGTTTCGTATCCCTGGAAGATACTAAACTTGAATACCACGTTTGGTATTTTACCGACTTTTCGTTTTTGAGTTATCGTGTTCACAGACGCACAGACACACTGACACACGGACACACACACACACACACGGATATTTTTCTGAAAATGCTTTTTTTTTTGGATACAGGAGACTCTAAAACGTATATTTCCGGTGAAATTTCGGTTTCGAATCTTTGGGTGGAGTGCAATACCTTCTCTATACACTATGTACATAGTACGCGTAGAGAAAGTAAAAATTGGAAAATTCGCCATTTTTAGTATATTAAAGAATTTGGCGCAATTTCGAACACGTCTACCACTAGTATGTTTATATACGGTGACTTCTCTGAGGAATAGAGTCATGACTGAATCACCCTTGTAAATAACTGAAACGTTTTGCACCCGCAGTTTCAATATATGTTGAGAAAACACAGAAACAAGGAGAGGGGTGTGACGTAGCTGTGTCCATGCAGCAACAGTTGAAATATTTAGCAGGGGTCGATTGGACCCAGGGTAAGGCGTGATCACCCCGCCGGGACCTGGAAATAGTCGCTTCCCCTTCTTTACACTTTCATGGGGACAGCTGGACACAACTTGGAAACATGTATGATGCTTGCATTATTAATTCCCACCACCAAGCTTTCTTCTCCTACTTCTCGATTCTCCAAGCGACCCAACTCTCAAATTCTAGAGATATCATTTCTTTGCAACGCTGTTGCATACACCAACTTGTCTTATTTCTGGTGAGCTCCTGAGCTCATTAATTTACTAGTGAGGTGAATTAGGAAAGAGCAGAGAATAACGTAACGGTTACTGAACTGTAACGGTTACAGAAGTAACGTAGATAGACTATTATGGGTGAGAAATTACCTTGTGATTGACATTCTGCTGACACGTGACCGTCTCGGTGCGCTGTTGCCCTATTTACTCGCTGTCCGTCTGCAGTGACACACGTTCCACTGATTCCTCTCCATATATACCTCTCGTATGTTCAACTATTTTCCCCCATTTCTCACTAGTTAGCGCATCTATTCCTTTCCACATTGTGTGTTGTATTTCACTAAACGGAAAAGTTTTATTACTTCTGCTAAAGTAACCTGAACTTGTATGGAATAACTGTTTTTTTGTTTTTGTTTTTTTTGTTTTTACACATAGCCGGTTGAAGGATAGGCAGAATCAGACTGAAAAATTCAATGCCATAGCCGGGATTTTTTGGCTACATACTGGCATAGTATTGAATTTCTCAACTGACTCGCATGTTTCCCGGTAAACCACAAGGTGACCTCAAATTAACATATGGTATTTCTAGGATTAGAACAAGAGCAATACATAAAAGGTAGCAACGATTATAAATGTAAATCCTTACGGAATCACTATGTATAACATTACCGAACTTTTCACAGAATAAAATCAAACAATTGATCAGTCATGCATGAGAAAATTTCCACTGAACCCCCTAGGTGTTTATATCACGTCTCTCTGACGGTTATGTATTCTTACACTATGGTTGGCCAGCAACCTGGGGGCTCCTGCCAGTAGACGACACACCCAACAAGTGTCAATCACAAGGAAATTTCTCACCGATAATAGTTGTCTCCTTGGCTGTTACGGAGTCTAGGTGATATCATTCACTGTATGTGTATGGTATCGCTTACCTGGAACTATTACCTATCTGAAGAATGAATGCAGACAGCCACGAGTAAACACGAGCAACACGAGTAAGATAAGCAGTATTACGTCATCACTCCCGGTGCATGCCCTGTACAGTTCTGCAATACTGGAATGCAGCAGTTGAGTCTCTTACAGTGGACGGGTTCGAATCAAGTCAAAATGCAAACACCGCCGCGCTTAATCATACCCCACAAAGTAGAAAATTAATGTTGATTAGTGATGAAGAAACACCAAGTTTAATCTGTAGTGAATTGTTTAGTTTATTCCGGTTTACGTACGCTATGCTGATGTTTAGATGGTCAGACTGTACTGCAGTATATTCCCGCCTTCTCTGACCGTTCTAAACTGTGCGATTTACACCAGCGTCATCCTCGAACAACTGCATTCTTTCGTCAGACAGGCAGTACATAGTTATCCCGTTAAGGAGTATTATTCTCCTCCTCTTCATTAGGTGGTGAATGGTATTGTCGAATTGGCGAGGAACAAGTCTACTAGTAATCAATTTTGCCTCATACCTATCATTATGAATTAAGATTATCTGCTTTTCTGATATAAAGATTTTAGACTATTATCTGTATTTGGGCCTTAACGTTTCTTTTCTCGAGCATCATGGCCTTTCTAAATGCCATTACCATGCTTTATCTAGCATCCCACGAGAATATTTAAGGTTTTTTGTTTTGCAATATAATTTTAATTTCAGTCATGTTGATGTAGGCGAAAATGGAGCGTTTTGCTTTGCTATTTCTGCATCGCGAAATATTTATATTTAGGTTCTATGTTTATATCTCAGTTCACAAACAAACGTGATAACCATTAAAACAAAAACTTAATTGTTACTTATAACCGTTACATGTAATGTAACTACCAACTTAACAAATAACTTAATCGTCACTGGTAGTCTTTGCGTGTAACCGTTATCACACTGTAACCGTGGCAGTTATAACCGTTACGCGAGCATGTTAGTCGCATTTCTTTGGTGCACACTCTAACACAAAGTATTTATCTTGTTTCAGGTGAGTTTTAGAGATCTTTTTCTGCAATATTGCTGGTTTCCGTGAGTATGGTCGTTTTGTTCTCTTCACTTGCATCAGCAGATAATTTTATCCTTAGAGACACAAGTGATAATATAAATGAAATTATAACGTGCAACCCTTATTACTACAGATTAACTTGTTACTGAGACACGCTTCCTCGATATGTAACTGCTATTTGTTAACATAATTTGTTAGCACCGTCCTTTGTTTTTCTGTCCTGCATCGCTTTACTCACTTTCATTACTCTTTAAGTGCTACAGAAATGAGGAGAAAATATCTAGAAGGAAAACCGCAATTCATTTAAAGACCGTTTATTACAATACTGTAATTAATAAAGTAGGTACCACGTATACCTACTATGTACAGATAGTACTCCAACCAAAAATTCGAAACCCTGATTTCAACCGGAAATGCACGTTTTAGGCTCCCTGTATAAATAAAAATCTGATGTTTCTATTCGCATAATTTTTTCTAACTGCTCCACAATTACATTTTTCTTAAAATGTTATTCTTTTGTCTACTTGATGGTAGTCTAGATGAAAATTATCAGAATTAGACTTATTCCTTGATTTATTATAAATAGAAGCGAAATAAGGAAATGCATTAGGCTAAAGCGATAGTAATTTTTTTTTTTTTTAAATGTAGGTCCTATGTGAAACAATGGACGTTCTGTTCACTTTGCATGGTTCTGTTTATGAAAGCTTAATTGGTTAAAAACTGAAACCATAAAAATGAATACCTCGAAAATCGCCAGCTCTACAAGAAAAACCGTATATGACACAATGTTAACTGTTTTTACGAGATCTGCAGTTTTGTGTGGTTAATTTTTGTTTATATCTTATGATTTAACTATTATGGAAAACTCTATTAAAATCAACTATAATAAAAGAATTTTCAGAGTCTATTCCATGAAAACTCAAGATATACATTTTATTTGCCAGGTAAATATCCTTAATATACAATATTTTAATCAAAATCGTAGCCATTTTTGAGAAAATCAAAATTTCCGAAAAAGTTTCCATGTAAAGGGTAGTTGGGGCTGGGTGGGGGATTTTCTTGAAAATCTTCGTGTCACATCCTTGGAAGATACCAAACTTAAATACCAATTATGGTATTTAACGGTCTTTTCGTTTTTGAGCTATGCTGTCCTCAGACACACACACAAACACACACACACACACACACAGACACACACGCACATTTGGACTTTTTTGCAAAAATTATTTTCTTTTTTGGATTCAGGAGGTCCCAAAACATACATTTTCGGTGAGATTTCGCTACCGAAGTTTTGGTTACAATAAAATACCTTCTCTATGAATGAATGAATAAGTGTATTTATTAACATAGCAATATTATACATAGAATTTTAACAGTCGCACGGGTCCACAGACCGTACATGCTTTTGTAATACACATTACAAGCAATATTAAAACAACAACCACAACAAAGAATTAAAAGAGTAAACACGAAAATAAAAAGACAAAGGAAATACACAGTCAAAAGCAATATTAAACAACAATAAAATTAAGAGTGAATCCGAAAATAAAGATACAAAGATATTCAAATATAGAAATTTAAATTTACAGCACAGAGTACACCTTCATAAATGCACCCTCTTATAATAGATAATTACACTTAAAAGACACATATACACATAATATATACAACCCTAGCACAACAGTGACCTAAGTATGACATAATATATATGTATGTAGAACATTGTAGTCACTTTTGTTTAGTTGATCTTAATGCCCCCCCCCCCCTTCTCTATTGGCAGCCTCCTCAGATCTCAGCTGTCTTGCCTTAAGTATAAATTTACCTAGCCCATCCATGTTTTCCGTGCCTGCCAGTAGCGTCCAACATGCTTCTATCCCTACATTCGCAGTGGTAAAAAATCGCGACAAATATTTTTCCCGCCATTCCTCCGTACCCCTACGTCTTGCCAATGTACATAGCACGTGTAGCGAAAGTAATTAGATGTAGAAATTGCATAGGAAATATGTTATAAAAATGTGTGTGTGTATGTGTGATAACAGCATAATTCAAAAACGAAAAATCGCTTAGATACAAAATATGATATTTAAGTTTTACATCTTCCAAGGACACAACATGAACCTTTTCAAGAAGATTACCCTTCCTCACACTACCCTTTACATAGATTTTTTTTTAATTTTGATTTTATCAAACATATCTGTAATGAATTTGGTTAAAAGAGCATATGTTTAAGATTTATTCATAAAAACAAAAAGAAATATATATATATATATATTGAATTTTCTGGGAATAGTCTTTCAAGTCCTCTTCATTTTATATGACTTTATATCCCTTTGTAAGGGAAGGAGAACAAAAATATACATCTCAATAGACACCTTTTTATGAAATATATACTTTATGTGGAGTTAACCATTTACAAGAATTTCAAATGCACAATACCTATACTTTGCTCAACTGGGGAACAGGTTTAATTTCAATGTCATCAGCCATTTAGCAAGAAGCTATTTATGGTTTAATATACTCCCTCATTCCTGTTGTACCTACTTGTGCCTATGGCTATTCCTACTAACTTGATTAACGTGAAGTAGAAAGAAGAATAAGCTTTGTAAGAATAGTTTATTGCGGTAGTGTAAGCCATGTTAATTGAAAGCATTAGATTTTTTTACCTTTCTAGTGCGTGTAGTAAATAGGGTAAATATTGTATTCCACCCAAAATTTAGATTTAGAAATGTTTTAAGGCCCCCTAAATAAAAAAATAATTTTTAGAAAAAGTTCCTTGTGTACCGGTATGTGAGACAGAGAGAGAGTGAGAGACAAACCGACAGACTGTTAATAGCATAACTCAAAAATGAAAATTCGGTTAAATACCAAACTAGATATGTTAGTTCATCTTCCAAGGATGTGACACAAATATTTTCAAGAACATTCAACAATATAAACTATCCTTTACATGAAAGGTTTTTGTTTTTTAAATAATTATTTTCTCAAAATAGCTCTAAAGATTTTGCTTAAATTATCATATGTTCAAGATACTTTTACTTCAAAATGAAATGTATATCTTGAATTTTCTAGAAATACTGTATTATTTAACTGGTAAACCCTAAGAGATACAGGAAATCTTACTATACAAAAATGTAGAGCGCGTTAAAACACACACATAGACAAGTACATTATTTTTTGGGAGTTAATCATTTCAGAGATATTCCTTTATCGGTTTCAATTTTAAAATATTCATATTTTCTTCAAACTGGAGCATGTCAAGCAAAGCGTAAAATCCTTCGCATAGCGACCAGGTTTTAAAATATTTGATCATTTCTTTAGCCTAGTGCCTTACGTCATTTCATTGTAGCTACCAGAAAATCAGCAATGAAAATTGTATGCAAATGTTTATCTGGAGTAACGTGAGTTAGTTACAATTACGTGTTTCTAAGTAGCGTTTGCTGAAGATTGGGTAGATGAATTCATGTGAATGTAACACTTCAGGATTTAAAAAAAAAAAAGTAATGACATTTTTGACCAATTTCATTTATAGGTGCCCTAAAGGATTACAGAATAATCTTTTCAGATTCTGAATAATTGTGTTTCAGATGTTGAAGACTACTCCAGAGAATTAAGACTGTAAAATGTAGCTAATTCATGAAGTATAACGATGACATGAAGGTTTCGAACGCCACCGAAAGCTGCGCAGTGCTCACATATGGTGGCTTAACTATTTCAGAATGGTAATTTCCCACGCTGCACAGTGTTTCCTTAGCCCGCCTCGCCGCGCTGTTCCCCCTCCCAGAGGTCAGCACCGGCATTGACCTCACTTGCTTCATCATGACAACCTCCCTGATTCCTTAAAACAAAACAGGGGGAATCGCAAGCCTGCTTCCCTCCTCACCTTACCTTGCACAAATAGTCAACACTGCAAATTAAAACCTTGCTAATCTTAATACAAATTATTCATTTGAAACGCCTTAGAAAAAGGTCCGTGCGTGTTTGTGGACAGCATAACTCAAAAACGAAAAGACCGTGAAACACCAAACTTGGCATTTAGGTTTAGTATCTTCCGATTATACACTTTTAACGAAAATCCCCACACCACAAACTGCACTTTACATGAAAAAAATTTTAATTTTCTCTAAAATGGTTTTGAAAAGTTTGATTAAAATATCGTATATTAAAGACATTCACCTGACAATGAAATGTATATCTTGAATTTTCTGGAAATGACCTCTGAATCCCCTTTATTCTGGATGAATTTTGCTTAACTGGTAAACCGTAAGAAATGGACAAAAACTTACAAGCCCACCTGGGTAGTGTGATGTTAGCGTGTCAGCCTCACATTCAAAAGGTCGCGAGTTCGAATCTCGCTAAGGGTGAGTTACTCGGATAAGGTTTTTTTCGGGGTTTTCCCTTATCCTGAGAAGACGAATGACGAGTAACTTTAAGCTCCGTGGACCCCAAGAACATTTGAGCATCATTTCACCAATTTCACTCATCGTCCGATATGACCAACTCGGTTAAAGGACGTTAAGATAAAAAAAAAAAAAATTACAACACAAAAAAATGTAGATCTTAAAATACACAAGCTATGTCATATGCATTTTTTTTTCGTGGAGTTGATTGCTTTTGAGATGTTTCTTGTTATTGGTTTCAGCTTTAAAAAAACATACTTTTCTCATACTGGAATTTGTCAACTCCTGTCCATACAAACAAAGGAACTTCAGTCACATAGCAACCAGCTTTTGACTTTCACTTTAACCTATAGCACTCCCTTATTTCGTTTCTACTTACAAGGAAGCAAGTAATACAGACTATTTCTGCTAACTTTTTCTCTATTATCATGAAGTAAATAGAACCATAAGCGCTTTAATAATAATTGGTTGCACAGATGTAGTGATAGTCATGTGAATGGAACACATCAGATTATTACTTTCTCTATACGTACTATGTAGATAGTGTATAGAAAAGGTATTGCACTCCACCAAAAAATTCGGTACCGAGATTTCACCGGAAATATATGTTTTAGGGTCCCCTGTATCCAAAAAAAAGGCATTTTCAGAAAAAGGTCCGTGTGTGTGACCGTCTGTCCGTGTGTCTGCGAACACGATAGCTCAAAAACGAAAAGTCGCTAAAATACCAAACTTGGTATTTAAATTTAGTATTTTCCAGGGATGCGACACGAAGATTTTGAAAAAATCCCCCACCCCAAACTACGCTTTACATGGAATTGTTTTTGAAAATTTTGATTTTCTCAAAAATGGTTTTAACGATTATGATTAAAGTATCGTATATTAAAGATATTTACGTAATAAATAAAATATATATCTTGAATTTTCTGGGAATAGCCTCTGAACACCTCTTTATTCAGGATGAATTTTGCCGTATTTTGCTGAACTGCTAAACCGTAAGAGATAGACAAAAACTTACCACATAAAAAATGTAGATCTCGTCAACACACAATTTGTCCTTCACGTTTTTTGTTGTGAAGGTAACCGTATTCCTTGTTATTGGCTTCAATTGTGAAGTACTTATACTTTTCTCAGAATTGAACCGTCCATTTTTCTTTTATTCTACTCCTGGCCAAGCAAAGAAGCGATTTGCAAAGACAACGCTTTTAAAACGTTTGACTATCATTTTAGCCTAGTGCATTCCTTTAGTTGCCTTCTACTTATAAGGAATTAAGTAATAAGAGCATTTTGTTAATGTTTATCTCGATTAGCATTGTGTAGAAAGAAGAATAATATTTTGTAAGAAGTTGGTAGAGCAGCTAGAGAAAATCGCGTAGGTGTAACACTTCCGATTTTTGTTTTGTTTCTTTTATATAGTCTCCCATAACATTGAAGGTCATATTGGGGTTTTGCATTAGAAACAACTCGTTGTCTGTAGGTTCTTTACTTTGGGTTTAAATCGTTGTATTTTCCTCAGACTCACACACATACACACACACACTCACATTCATTCTCACATACATACTTCCAAACTCTGTGGGGGGATCGGGAATAATTCTGGTTAAAGAAAAATTTCCCACCCCAGCCGGGAATCGAACCCGGGACCTCCGGGTGAAGTCAGTTTGCTCATGTATTGGTTATCATGCTAGCCTCTAAAACCCAAGATTGTGGGAAGATGATGCATATTTTCGGACGCAAGAATCCTTATCATGCTTCGTTAAAAAGGGAAGTAAAGCCGGTGGTCCCGTATAATGTTTATTTGCACGTAAAAGAACACCCATTCATTGAAAGAAGAAGGTTTCCTGGGCAAAATTCCGAAATTTCGCGTCCGCAAATCGTTGTCGACGAGCCGATCCCTCGTCACCATAGCGCATAGCAGCCAACTCATGAACTATAAATTCAAATCCAATCACGGAAACATCGTTCCCCACATTCACGTACCTCAGACGAAGGATACAATGGACCAACACCATCGCCTACTTGGGGGTGAAGCTTGACAGGGGCGTCACTTTTAGGGAGCACATCAGGGGGCTATGGTGCCGGGGCAATGGGGCTGCGGCCTCACTGTACCCGATGCTGAAGTCCTCGATGACGGTTCCCCTTAAGTTGCGCCTCTTGAGGGCTCTCATAGTCCCCTTGTTAATCTACGCCTGTGAGATCTGGGGCATGGCGGCAGACTGCAGTCTGCTGTTGCTTCAGCGGGTACAGAATAGGTGTCTTCGGGCTATCTATTCTGTGCCTCGAGGCTTTCCAACGAGACTCCTGCACGAAGCCTCTGGTCTACCATACCTGGAGGACGAGATTAGGCTTCGGGTAACAAAATTCAACGAAGGGTTACCATTCCATCGGAATGCCCTCATTAGGTCTCTTGGGGATTACGATCCCACAAACCGCCGCTTCAGGCAATACCGGCTTCCCCGCATGGCTTGCGGGCATCCCCGGTAACGAAGGAGCACCTCCAACAGCTGCTACGGCTAAGCTCCTTACAATCCTTCAAGAGTTGCTTGGATTCAAAATTAAAACTTCAAAACAAACATTTTGATAAACACACACCAGCGGTGCACAAGGGCCGTTGCACCATCATAAGCAACCGTCGAGGGGCAACACTTGCCTCCTCCCGTCCCTTCACAACCCCAACACTCACCCGCCATCCTGCAAAAACCCACAATCCCGTCAGAACGTGGTTAAGTTCTCTCCGAGAGCAGGGACCCGTCTATCACACCTCGGGCTGCCCTCAGCCTGCCAATTGCTCTGGTCTGCCCGATCGAGAGAGATGAGCCGTCTTTAAAGTATACATTTACTTAGCCCGTCCACGTCTTCCATGGCTGCCAGTTGCGTCCAACATGCTTCTAGCTCGACATTCGCGGTGATAAAGAATCGCAGTAAATATTTTTCCCTCCATTCCTCCGTGCCCCTACATCTTGCCAAGATATGGGTCCATGACTCTTCCTCCTCGTAAATGGGACAGATTCTCATACCATTCTCGTCAGCAATTTTTGTGCTCCTCCATGCTCCTAGTCTAATCCGCGCGAGCCCCTCTCTAATGAGTTTAGTACCAGTTTTAATGTACTGCTCTATACTCCACTCCGATTTTAGCCCAGACTGTACTTCTAATGAAACCTTCTCCATAGAGTACTCAATTATTTGCTGTCTGTCCATATCATAGAGGCGGTTCTTAATTTTCCTCCAAATACTCCGTCTGTTTGCCTGCCCCGCCATCCAAATGTATACCAACCCTTTCTTTAATTTTGATGCCCACGTCGAATTACCTTCCATTCGCTGTAGCAGACTGCCCTAATTAGAGATTGGTTTCCGTGAACGATTCTCATCCAATATTTAACTGCTCTGAGATTTCATTGGAAGTAGAGGTTTTGAAGTCGCTGCGTCCCGCCCCCCCAAATAAACTTTCATTTAAACAGTTTACATTATCGTGAGGTAGTGGCAGTGAAATAAGTGTGAATTGAAAGTTGAGTGTCAGATATTTTGTTATTCACTTGTGCTGGAACACATGGTATTCCGGCTGTAGGTAGCAGTTCTAAGAATCGGCACCTGGCACCACTGTTTCACCTCCAACAATGTCTGCAGAGTTGCGGCGGTATTGTTTATGACCGAAATTCCTTGATAATAACGCTGTCGGTCTTTGGTGTGTCCCATCAGCCGACCGAGGTCGCTCATTTAATTAAACAGACTGGTGCACATTGTGTGTAGAACAATGGGAAAATAAGATGGCGCGAGGGCGGAGATGATTTTGTCAGAAACAACAACAAATAACAAGAAAAAATGGAATGTTGGGATGGGAAAGAATGTGAGTGACATTGCTAGTGAATCACAGGAACGTAAAGGGAAATATCATACCCGCATTGTTGCACTATAAACAGTAATTACTTTCTCTAGCCTCGTATGCACAATGTAGAAGAGAAGGTATTGTATTCCACCTAAAAATTCAATGTCGAGGTTTCACCGGAAATATACCATGTTTTGAGGTCATCTGAGTCCGAAAAAAGCATTTTTAGAAAAAGGTCTGTGTGTGTCTGTAGACAGCACAGCACAAAAACGAAAAGACTTTTAGATACCAAACTTGGTATTTAGGTTTTGTATCTTCCAAGGA
This sequence comes from Hymenopus coronatus, assembly GCA_030762935.1. Classification (NCBI taxonomy): domain Eukaryota; kingdom Metazoa; phylum Arthropoda; class Insecta; order Mantodea; family Hymenopodidae; genus Hymenopus; species Hymenopus coronatus. Next base: position 18,424,941 of record CM060887.1, on the reverse strand, counting down.
TGCGACACGAAGCTTTTCAAGAACACTTCCCCCAACACAAACTACCCTTTACATGGAAAATGTTTTTAAAATTTTGATTTTCTAAAAACATTTGATTTTCTAAAGCTTTTTGACGATTTTGATTAAAATCTACTACACAAAAAAGTAGATTTCGTCAAAACACAGAATTTATGTCCTTTACGTTTTTGTTGTGGAGGTAACCGTTTCCAAGATTTTCCTTGTTATTGGTTTCAATTGCAAAGTATTTATACTTTTCTCAAACAGAAAGTGACCGTTTTTCTTTTGTTCTACTCCTGGCCAAGCAAAGAAGCGATTTGCATTGACAATCGCATAACGGCAGCTTTTCAACGTATAACTTTGCCTAGTATAGCACATTTCTTTAGTTCCCTTCTACTTATAAGGAACAAAGTAATAAGAACATTCTGCTAATGTTTATCTCGATTAGTATGGTATAGGCAGAAGACTCTTTTGTAAGAAGTTTGTTTGTAGAGGAGCTAGAGAAAGTCATGTGAGTGTAACACATCAGATTATTTTAATCTATTTTATTTGTTTACCATCAACTCAGAAATAATACCAATTTTGGTAAGATTATTGTGATTGTGATTTCGGGTATTTAACATACACACACATACTTACCTACCTACCTACCTGCCAACCTATCCACCTAACTACCCATTTACCTACTCATCTACCTTCCTACTCACCTATCTACCCACCTACTTACTCACCTGGCTACCTAACTACCTACCCACCTACCTACAGACACACACAGGGACCTTTTTCTATAAACGCTTCCGTTGGAGTTCACGTGGCCACAAAACATACTTTTCCGATTTCAACCCGATGTAGATTTTTTGGATGGAATATAATTCTTCCCCCACTTACTATATATAGTAGAGAAAGTAGTAAACTATAGTGAATAGCATTCTACCGCCTTCTCTATCCTACGAACGAATTATTCTTATTATGTAATGAGAAACGTGTATATTTGCTTATATTGGCCATTTCGCCTGTGATAGTGGCACTAACATTTTATTTACGTTGCTGTAAAACAAATCTTCCTGAAATGTAATCTGAAACTTGAGTGTTAAACCTCTAACAAGGTAGGTTTTCAGCATAAGTATAAGACAAACAAAACAAAATCTCTCCCTTCGTGTGAAGGAAATAGGAAGTTTTAGTAACGTGACAGCAATCTCCGTCTGGCAGTTTGTGAGGTTATGTTTGTACATTTCTGTGTTGTGGTGCTAAGTCGTAAAACCGTGCTAATGTCCTCTTTTATGAACACGTTTCTTCTCTTTCCCTCATGCCCCTTCATCATACAATCAGCCTCTCCTCCGTGTCGAAACACGTAATAACTTAGGATAGCTTCTAAAGACATCTTTCTTTATTGCTTCACGTCGACTAACTTCAACATAGTTAACGACGAAACAAAAGAGACCGCGAAATTACAACGTTTGAGGAACGCATGTGTACAGAAGTACGCACACAGAGTGTAACTAAGTTGAAAAGGGTTTGTTAAATAATTACACGTTAACTACTTAAGGTAATTACTGAGCTTTAGTCAAGTTCTGGTGACATTTTGGTCGGAAATTTTGGGTGGACTGCAGCACCTTCTCTATCTACTATGTGCACTATATATATGTGTGCTACAGGAAATAAACCTATGTTCTACACACCTCAAAATTTGAGAAAATTGGTTGGAAGTTTTGCAGTGGACTTCAAATCAAACACACTGATATTTTTATTAATTTTAAGTAGCACATTTTGATAGGTTTTAGTATTCAAAGTTTTGATCGTTAGAATCAATCTTTTTCATAAAAAATGTGTTTTTAAAAACTTACTATTTGCGTTGGAATTATTTTGATGTTTTGAAGATAATTATAGCAGGTTAAATTTTGAACCTTTATACCAATTTTTTTTGGGCCCAAAGTAAGATATATCTACATAATTTTCACGTAAAACAGAAACCTTAACATATACAAAGAAATAAAATTCCGCACACCCAAGTCACCAATTATATTCACAATGAAAATCAAGCGTTGCTAAGCGTAAACTTGAAAACTACTTGAATTGTAATGAAACAATTCAGAGTGCATCATGTAAATATGAAAATAACACTGAATTAAACCTAAGAACCTTGCAAAATTAAGTTTTCAATTTTGTCTACGTCAGCATAAGAAACTAGCCAAGCAGAGAGCGCTTCTCATCACATTAGCATTCTGCCATCCTACATCAGGTTTGCCATTGGCAGGTTTTGACTCGCAAACTGTTAAAGATCACAGACTAGGAATCCCAGGGTATCTATAAAAACCAAGGAAAACAAATTGTGACTGTAGATGATGCTCCCTTGTGAGTTTAATGTCTTGAATAGGGTTAATTATGTATATATGTACATAACCTCAAAGATAGAAAATTAATGATTAAATACTACAAAAGGGATGCGGAATGCCTCGTTCTAAGAACACGAGAGAAGATATCTGCGATCGAGCGACAGTCGATATCATACAGATATAAGTTACAGGAAATGTTGCATAGCTATAAAATTTACCCACTACTGGCGATACCCAATGCCAACTTCACTAACCCTTAATGCGCACTTTTTTGTCTATGTGCTAACCAATGGGCGCCTCTCAGGTACAGATCGGTTTGTGGGTGTTGGTGGATCGGTTTGTAAATGGAATAATTAAATAAAATAAACAAAGAGCTATCCTCCAAATAACAAGCAAATGTCGTATCATTAATTTCGTTCAGGTCGTTGGGTTGACACACCCGCATAAGCAAGTAACCAATATTTTACTAACGGGGGTGCTCAAACGGAACTCGATTCATTCTATACACGAATTCTTTGGTAAAAATAACGCCTTTGCTCTTGCATGTGCGCGGGGGAAACGATGGTTACCTGAAGATAACTGTTATCAAGGGCAACGGGTGTGGATCCGACATCTATAAAAAGAAAGAAAAAGAACACGTGCTTGAAAAAGGATTATTTCCATTTAATTTCTGCTGATCCGCGAAGTAAATATCTGAAGAAAATTGAGAAATTAGACCGAATACGTAAGGAATGAAGTTTTAAGAAGAAAATTAAAAAAGAATGCTGACCAATTAGAAATATATACTTATAAAGATATAATTCCAGATAAATTGCAGAAAAACCAGTAAGCTGCATGGCATTTTTCAGTTTGATTATACCTTTCTACAGCAGATAGTTTAAAATAAAAACTAAATATTTGTAATTGTAACAGCATCATAAGAACAATTTGAAACAGCTACGTATATCACTGTTGCGTGCAGATCCATCCCCTTAGCCATTTGGTAGAAGCTATAACTGCCATCAGTCGCACCGGTCGGAGTTATGACTCATTACAACTGCAGTTAATGTCTTGTTGTGAGACAGTGCAACATCTGATGACAGGTTCCGCCTCACGATAGAAGTCTACTGCAGTCAAATTGATTGCTCTTCAAAATAAACAGTTTAAGTTGCTCTTGAATTCAGGTTAGACCAGCCTGAGATTTGCTGTGAGATTAAATTCAAACATCTGCTTGAATAATATATACAATGTAGCCATCATCATCATTGGGGTCGCGCCGTGGTCGAGTGGTTAGACCACTCGCCTCCTTACCAAGGCTCACTGCCAACTTAGGTTCGATCCCAAGCGACTGCATGTGGGATTTCTGGTGGACAAAGCGGCGCAAGGGCGGGTTTTCTCTGGGTTCTCCGCCATCGCATTCCACCGGTGCTCCATCTTCATTCTATGTGTCATCACAGTCCTCGCCTGCGGTACCATTTGCAGTAAGAACGCTATCAAAAATGATCATCAGCAGCTTCAGGAATTAAGTCTTCTCGCTTCCTCCGGCCTTCATCTCTTTTGCGGACGACTTATACTCTTCTGCCCTAAGGTTATTATTCATTAATCTGTTGAGGCACTGGCTTCTGTATTCTGCCTCTTTCCAACTTTGTCTATACTCTGTAAATGCAAATACGAAGGCCATCCAGAAAGCGATAGATGATTTGGCATAACTAAATGATAACGAAACTTATCAACACATACAGTAGGTGCCTTGCTGTATCACAATCGTCATTGTTGCATTAGTTTTTATTGTCAAGTAGTAACGGTTTTTCAACGTAGATATACTCTAAGGATATGAGCCAAGATATCACTGTCACTATAAGGTCTTCATGGCTGGGAATTTTTTTCCATCCAAAAAGTCATGTTCGGTGTCCAAAGTGAAACACCGGTTTTTACTTTCTCTATACACACTATGTACATAGTGTATCCAAAAAAAGCATTTTCATAAAAAGGTCCGTGTGTGTGTGTGTGTGTGTGTGTGTGTGTGTGTGTGTGTGTCCGTGAACACGATAACTCAAAAACGAAAAGTCGGTAAAGAACCAAACTTGGTATTTAAGTTTGGTATCTTACAGGGATGCGACAAGAAGATTTTAAGAAAAATTCCCCCACCCCAAACTACCCTTTACATGGAACTTTTTTCGAAAGTTTTGATTTTCTAAAAAATGGCTCTAACGATTTTGATTAAAGTATGGTATATTAAAGATATTTACATAACAAATAAAATGTATATTTTGAATTTTCTGGGAATAGCTTCTGAAGACTACTTTATTCTGAATGAATTTTACGGAATTTTGCATAACTGCTAAACCGTAAGAGATAGACAAAAACTTACCACACAAAAAATGTAGAGCACATTAAAACACACAATTTATGTTGCATACTTTTTTTTTCATGAATTTGATCGTTTTTGAGATATTCCTTTTTTTTTTTGTTTTCAGGTTCGAAAAAGTTAACTTTTCTCTTACAGGAATTTGTCAACTGCTGTCCATACAAACAAAGGAACTTCAGTAACATAGCAACCAGCTTTTTGACTATCACTTTAACCTATGGTCCTCCCTTATTTCGCTTCTACTTTCAAGGAAGCAAGTAATGACTATTTTTGCAAATTTTTCCTCGATTAGCATGAACTTAATAGAAGCATTAGCCTAGTGTGTTAGCTTATTTCCTACAAGGGAATATGTAATAGCACAATTTCTGCTTATGTTATCTCGGTTAGTATAAAGTACATATAATAATATGCATTTATAAGAATATGTAAGATATATTTAAATCATCAGTCCTCCAATGAGTTTGACCACACAGACCTTGAATACAACATTATACTGGGTGGAAGGGAAGTCATTACATTAATTTAAACCAGTGATGAATCTCTGTATTTGTAACACATTTGGTATCTTAAGTTATTGTTTCTGACCATTTCCTACGCAAATAATTTAGTTTTTTCGCAAACAAGAGACCCACAAGCTCGCAACGCTGCAGGTTGTATTGGTGTCACTTGCACTAGGTCAGTACATAAACAAATAGGCCTCACTGCTTCTACCACGCCAGTGTAGGCCAATCAGAATGCCAGTTGCATTCGTTATCTCTCGAAACATTACACCACCTTGTGTCGTGTTTGCAAGCGACCGACGTGTTTACATCCAAAAGCTGGCTCAGAAACCTGACCAACCTCAACGCAACGTTGCCGAGGTACGTCACGTCTGAAAAGGCTGCTCGGAATATTCCTTTAATGCTTTTAAATTATTAATTATTTCGAAACTGTCTGTGATGTCCCATAATTACTACCGAAAAATGTCAAAAATACGTCACTCTACGCATCTTAAAAGTAACAAACTGTTATCATCGTACATTCTTGTGGAATTACGCATCCCATTTGCAACAAAAATAATTTATTTTTTTCGAAACCGACATATCAAATAGCAAAATGCCATTAGACCTTTTTGTTTTTAATGCTTCTATGAAGCATATATTAGAAGGGTATGAAAGACACATTTGAAAGAATAAGCACATTCGATTAAAAAGTTTTTCAGTTAAACAGTAATTAGTTTTGAACAACAAAAGTTAATATCTGTATTTGTTTCAGGATAGAGAAAGTTACGTGAATGTAACATATTTAAATGTAGCTGTTTTCAAGCACCTTGTGGTTAAATTTATTATTGTTGAAGTTTTATGAATGGGATAAAAGTGACTTCTATAACCAGCAACGAAGAAAGTAATGGATCAAGACTTAAGGTTTTGCTGTAGACACTTTGTGAAGAATCGAATCCAGGAATGCTTTTCACGTGTCCCAAGGACGCCGGTTTCGGTTCAGTAGCACCAGAGGTAACTGCCTTCCTTCATTGTCTTCTTCCAGCGATTCCTAGGAACTTAGGCTTCTGTTTTAGAGGCTTCTGAAAAAAAGAAAGAAGGAGAGCTGTCTGTAGAAGTTTCAATTACAACTCGACAATACATTCTTCCTAACCGTGAAACTAAACTCAGAATTAATGTATTTTGATGTTCATGATTCTCTCTTGAGTAATGTAATTTGAAATAATTAGGATATTCTCGAAAGCCGTAACTTGGTTTTGCTTAGGGTGAATACAATGGGCTTGAAGAATTTATCCTGTTGTGGCGTGAAACTATCATGGTTCTTATTCATTAGGTGATGATCTCATCTCTTTAGATTAAAGCTTTAGAATTCTTCAACGTTAAGGTATCACGGACGTACTTTTTCAGTTGTTTTGATAAAAGAAAAAAGAACGCTGGCACAGATGGTTGCTTAACCAACTGTTCTAGTCAGATGAAGTGAGCTTCTTCTTCACAGAGTTTGAGATCAAACAAAACCAAAATCCTCGTATACTTTATGAGCCAGGAAGTTGTGCTGTGCTGTGCAGTTGGAATGTTTTGAGATTATTGGTCAATATTTTTCCGAGGATTGTGCTAGTCACGCACTAGCTGTAAATTCCGACCGCCATGTTGAAATTTGCAAAATTTTGTCAAGCCAGAACTCCAGGAACTACAATTAAACAACATTTGGTTTTAGCAGCATGGTGCTATATCACATACTGCACTCCATAGTATGGTTTCTCTCCGAGTGTTTCCTAATCGACTGATTTCTCGCTTTGGAGATTTAACTTGGCCGCCCCAATCTCCAGATTTAACAGTTCCGGAATAATTGAAAGAAAAAGCATTCTCGGATTGCTTGCAAACCATTAGGAGTAGAAAGATACCATCGGCGAGGAAATCATTGTCCTTCCACGGGAGACGGCGCGACGTGCCTTGGAGGCATTTCCTCGCCGTCTTCAAGAATGCATAAATACAGATGGGTGCCACTGAACTGACGTCACATTCAAGTAGTGTTGATGTAAGTGTAATATCTGCAACTGTATATTGTTTCATTTGTACTTACTCTACATGTACTATGTACATAATGTATAGAGAAGGTATTGTAATGCACCCAAAAATTTGATACTGAGATTTTACCGGAAATACATGTTTTGGGTCCTCCCTGAATACAAAAAAAGCATTTTTGGAAAATGGTGCGTGTGTATGTTTGTATGTGTGTGTGTGTGTGTGTGTGTGTGTGTGTGTGTGTCTATCTCTCTCCCTGTGGACAGCATAGCTCAAAAACGAAAAATTCCTTAAATACTAAACTTCGAATTTAAGTTCGGTATCTTCTAAATATGCGACATGAAAATTTTCAACAAAATCCACCGAATACCCTTTGCATGGAAAAATTTTCGAAAATTTTGATTTTCTCTAAAATGGCCCTAATGATTTTGATTAAAATATCGTATATTAAAGATACTTATCTGATCAATAAAATATATATTTTCTGGAAACAGCCTCTGAAGACTACTTTATTCTGGATGAACTTTACGGTTAAATATCTGTAAAACCGTAAGAGATAGATAAAAACTTACGCAACAGAAAATATAGAGCTCATTAAAACACACAATTTGGTCATATACATTTTTTTGTGGAGTAGGTCGTTTGTTAGATATTCCTTGCTATTGGTTTTAACTTTAAAACACTTATATTTTTCTCAAACGGGAAAACTCCTGTCTATAGAAAGGAACTTGAGTCACATAGCAACCAGCTTTTGACTATCACTTTAACCTATGGTACTCCCTTATTTCGCCTCTACTTGCAAGGAAGCAAGTAATAAGAGTATTTCTGCTAATTTTTTCTCAATTATCATCAAGTAAATAGAAGCATAAGCTTTTTAAGATTAAATTGTTGCAGAGATATTGAGAAAGTCATGTGAATGGAACACATCAGATTTTTTTTTCTATCGTTTACTAGTATTATTTATATTTTGTTCATTAGTTGCCTTAGTTACTGCATACTTTCAATTAATTATTGTTGTTCTAATATAGAATAAGGTACTGTAACTTTGTAAATAAAGTTTTGTGTTGATATCTTTTGTTAATATTTAGTTATGCCGAATCGTCTGTCACATGCTGGACGGCCCTCGTATATATGACGCCGTTAAACAATACAGCTGGAGTTCAAGTGTTAGCTAGCGGTCGCCACCTAATGTCGATCTCACGTTGTAAAAGGTGTTTCAATCACGAGTAAGATTTCCAAGGTAGAGGGATTTTTAATTGAATTTATTTGTTGAGGTAGCGAATGAATGACTGGGCCACCCAGGAGAATTCGTCCGACGAGGCGTGAGATGGACGAAGGTTTAACGCAATAAAGCCGGCAATGTAATGCTTTTCTCTTTTGGAACTGATACTGCTCCAGACGACGAGAAAAAACGTTGAATCCGTTCTTTTTCTAAGGGATACCCATCTGTGAAATTTCGAAAACTCCCAATTTCCTCCTGATTCATCTGAAGTAATAATATACCATCAGTTTTAATGTAAAATATTCACCTACACATATTTATTTTTACTTTATTTACACGTACTATGTGCATAGTGTAAAAATTCGATACCGAGATTTCACAGGAAATGTAGGTTTTAGGGTCCTCTGTATCCAAAAAAAGTATTTTCAGAAAAAGGTCCGTATGCGTGAGTGTCCGTGTGTCCTTGTGTCCGTGTGTCTGTGAACATGAAAAGTCGGTAAAACACAAAATTTTGTATTTAGGTTTAGTACCTTAAAGGGATGTGACACGAAGATTTTCAAGAAAATTCCCCCACCCCAAACTACCGTTTCCATGAAACTTTTTTCAAAAATTATGATTTACTAAAAAATGGCTCTAACGATTTTGATTAAAATATCGTATATTAAAGATATTTACCTGAGTAATAAAATGTATATCTTGAATTTTCTGGGAATAGCCTCTGAAGACTACTTTATTCTGGATGAATTTTAGGAAATTTGCATAGCTGGTAAACTGTAAGAGATGGACAAAAACTTAGCACACACAAAATGTAGAACACATTAAAACAAACAATTTATGTTGCATACATTTTTTTTTGTGGAGTTGATAGTTTTTGAGGTATTCCTTGCTTTTGGTTTCTGCTATGAAAAATTTACACTTCTCTCATACAGGAATTGGTCAACTCCTGTCCACACCAACAAAGGAACTTCAGTCACATAGCAACCAGTTTTTGACTATCACTTTAACCTATGCTACGCCCTTATTTCGCTTCTACTTACAAGGAAGGAAGTAATAAGAATGTGTTAATTTTTTCTCGGTTAGTATGAAGTAAATAGAACCATATGCTTTTTAACAATATTTGTTGCAGAGAGGTAGAGAAAGTCATGTGAATGGAATACATAAAAAATGTTTTTTTTTTGTTTTCTCTACGAGTACTTACGTAGAGAAGATATTTCATTCCTTCAATACCGAGAATTAACCCAAAATACGTGTTTTAAAGACGCCTAGATCTAATTAAATTTACAAAAAAGTTTCCATGTGTGTGTAGAACTCCCACGCCCTCAGCTTGTAACATTTCCCCAATTTTTGTTTTCTTAAAACTGTCAACAACAATGTTGATTAAAATACCATAAGTTTAAGATATGTTCATGATAAATAAAATGTATATTTAGTAATTAGATCCGGTATTTGATTATTACCTTTAACATTAAGAGCACCTGATATAGTATTTCCCCGAATAAGTAATGTAAATGTTTAACTTTTACCTCCTTCTATTACCTTACTAATTATCAGAATAACTGTTGAAAGAGGGTCTGGAACAGGATCAACTGTTTATCCATTTCCATTTTCTAAGAAGAGTCTCTGAAATCCTCTTCATTCTTGACGACTTTTGTATAACTAGTAAGCGTAAGGGATATACAAAATCTTGCTGCACAAACAAAAGTGTGGGTCTCGTTTAAACACACTATTTATGTCAATTAACAATTTCCTAGATATTCCTTGTTATTGGTTTAACTTTTACAATACTTATACTTTATCAAATCGGAAGCCGTCATTCGTTTTTACGCCTGTTCATTCAAATAAAACATAATTTCAAAGCATCACATAGCGACCAGCTCTTAAAGGTTGTCCATGTCAGCTTTTTAACGCCCGCAGGCGAATGTATTCCGTTATTTCCCTTCTGCTTAAAGGGACTAAGTAATGGTTACCTTGATCTACGTGAAGTAGGTAGAAGAATAATCTTTTTCTAAGAATAGTTTGTTTGCAGAAAGTCATGTGAATGAAACACATCAGATATTTAAGATGACTGTCGTGGCTACATTTTTACTTTCTCTAGACGTAGTATATAGAGAAGGTACTGCTCTCCACCCAAAAATTTGATATCAAGATTTCGCCGGAAATATATGTTTAAGGGTTCCTTGTATCCAAAAAAGCATTTTTAGAAACATATCCGTATATGTGTACTTGTGTCCGTGTGTCATCAGTGTGTCCATATGTCTGTGAACATGATAGCTCAAAAGTTATACCAAGCTTGGTATTTGTTTAGCATCTTCCAGGGATACGATACGATTGATCACGTTAAAACACACAATTTATATCGTATACGTTTTTTTTTTCTTTCGTGGAATTGACCATTTCTGAGATATCCCTTGTTATTTGTTTCAGATTTAAAATAGTTAAACTTTTCTCACGTGGTAAGTTGTAAATGTCTGGCTCTGTATAGAAGCGGATTTTAACAACATGGCAACCAACTTTTGACTATCGCTTTAGCCTAGTGTATTGCCTTATTTCCCTTCTAATTGCAACTAAGCAAGTAACTAAGACAATTTCTGCTAATGATTATGTCGATTATCATAAAGTAAATAGAAGAATGTACTTTTTAACAGTAATTTATTAAGTAGATGTAGAGAAAGCCATGGGAATGGAACGCATCAGATTTTTACTTTTTCTACACGTACTATTACATAGAGAAGCTATTATAATGCACCCAAAAATTCGATACCGAGATTTCACCGGAAATACATATTTTGTTTGGGTCCCCCTGAATCCAGAAAAAGCATTTTTGGAAACGGTCTGTGTGTGCGTGCGTGTGTGTATGCATGCGTGTGTGTGTCTGTCTGTGTGTGTGTGTGTGTGTGTGTGTGTGACTGTGGACAGCATAACTCAAAAACGAAAAGACCGTTAAGTACCAAACTTGGTAATTAAGTTTGGTATTTTCCAAGGATGCGACACGAAAATTGGCAAGAAAATCCCCCCACCCCAAACTACCCTTTACATGGAAAAACATTCGAAAAGTTTGATTTTCTCAAAAATAGCTCTATCGATTTTGATTAAAATCTCCTATATTTAATATATTTATATGCCAAATAAAACGTATATCTTGAATTCTCTGGGATTAGCTTCTAAATGCCCCTTTATTCTGTGTGACTTTTGTAATTTTGCACAACTGGTAAACTGTAAGAGATAGTAAAAACTTACTATACAAAAAATGTGGATTTTGATAAACCACACGCAATTTAAGTCATATGCACTTTTTTCGTGGAGTTGGCTGTGATCGAGATATTTTTTGTTTTCTCATAAGGGAATTTGCCAACGCTTAGCCACACAAAGAAGCAGATTTAAATTCCAAAGCAACCATATCTTAAAGCATTTGACTGTCGGTTTAGCCTTGTGTATTCCCTTATTTCTCTTCTGCTTATAAGGGAACTACGTAATAAGACCGTTTCTGGTAATGTTTTAGCATTAAATAGAAGAGTAAGCTTATTAACAATAATTTGTTACAGAGATGTTGAGAAAGTAACTTTTTGAAACAGTCATGTAATATTAGTTTTGGGAATTAGTGATAGGAATTTATTTCCTTTGAAGTTTTAAAAGTAAGACTTTATTGAAAGAGGAAAAACTCTGATGTGTTATATTCACATGACTTTCTCTACCTCTCTGCAACAAATTATTGTTAAAAAGCTTATGTTTCTATTGACTTCTTGCGAATCGAGAAAAACTAGCAGGAATAGTCTTATTACTTGCTTCCTTTTAAGTAGAATATGGGAGAACCTTAGATTAAAGTGATAGTCAAAAGCTGGCTTGACTAATTCTTGTATGAGAAAGGTATAAGTTTTTAGGGTGAAATCAAAAACAAGGAATACCTCAAAAACGATCAACTCCACGAATAAAATGTATATAACTTAAAGTGTGTGTTTAAACGTGCTCTACATTTTTTGTGTGGCAAGTTTTTGTCCATCTCTTACGGTTTAGTAGTTGGCAAAATTCCGTAAAATTTGTCCAGAATAGTCTTCAGAGGATATTTCCAGAACATTCAAGATACACATTATATTTGTCAGGTAAATAAATATCTTTAACATGTAAAATTTAGTGAAAATCTTTAGAGCCATTTTTGAGAAAATCAAACCTTACGGAAAAAGTTCCATGTAACGGGTAGTTGGGCGTCGGGGGATTTTTCTCAAAAACCTTCGTGTCGCATCCCTGGAAGATATTAAATTTAAATAGCAACTTTGGTATTTTACCGATTTTTAGTTTTTGAGATATTGTGTTAACGGTGAAATCTCTGTATCAAATTTTTGGGTGGAGTGCAATACCTTCTCTATACACTATGTACAAAGTACATATAGAGAAAGTAAAAAGAAGTATTTGGAAATTAAGGTGTAATTTGAGCCATATATCAATTTTGTTTTTATTGAGGACATTAGCACCGTGAAGTAAAAGTGACGTCACTAAATAAAACGCAACATTTGATAATGCAGAAAAGCAATGCTGTATTCGATCTGCAAAAGGCTTTAAGAAAAGTGGTGTGGAGGACTGCATTCTGTATGTGGTTCACGCATCTCTGGCATAGAGGTCGGCCATTATGGTAGTCCTTCCCCTCTCCTCCTCGCAACCCGTACAGCCGGCCGACGCTTTAAAGTGGCGCCCGGCGTCGACAGGCGCCGTCGTCGTCACGTACAACGCCCCACCCACCAGTTATCGGATTCTACGGCGTCGAGCGTGCGCCTACCTGGCCTCCCTAGGCAAATAAGCCAATCCTCGACTGGTCTCCTCGGGGACCAATAGTGGCACTTGCCAACACTTATTGCGATGCTCAACAGGTGTCGCTGCAGATGATGACAATTAAAAATAATAATTCCTCTCCTACAGTTGCTTAGCGACATTTGCTAACCACCAAAAACTATAATATTTGTCACAAAATAATTTTTACTTTCTCTACACGTACCATATACCTACATAGTGTAGAGTGTATTGATTGCATTACACCCAAAAATTCGATACCGAAATCTCACCGGAAATATATTTTTTGAGACCTGAATCCAAAATAAAAAGCATTTTAGCATACCTGAAAAATGAAAAGACGGTTAAATTCCAAACTTTGTATTTAAGTTTAGTATCTTCCAAGGATGCGACAGGAAGATTTCCAAGAAAATCCCCCCACCCTTAACCACCCTTTACAAGGAAAAAATTTCGAAAATGTTTTTCTTAAAAATGGTTCTTAGCGATTTAGATTGAAATATCACATATTAAAGCCATTTCTATCACAAATAAAATGTATATCTTGACTTTTCTGGGAATAGCTGCTAAAGACCTGTTTCTTCTGGGTGAATTTGGCTTAAATTGGTATAACTATTAATCGTAAGAGATAGACCAAAACTTACTATACAAAAAAATGTAGATCTTGTTAAGATATACAAGTTATGTCATATACATTTTTTTCGTGGAGCTTACCGTTTTCAAGGTATTCTTTGTTATTAGTTTCAATTATATTTTTCTCAAACGGAAATGTCCGTTTTTCTTTTGTTCTACTCCTGTCCAAGCAAAGAAGCGATTTGCAATGACGATCGCATAACGATAGCTTTTAAAACATTTGACTATCACTTTATCATAGCAAATTGCTTTAGTTCCCTAAGGAACTAAGTAATAAGAACATTGTGCTAACGTTTATCTCGATTAGCGTTGTGTAGAGAGAAGAACTATTTTTTGTAAGAAGTTTGTAGAGTAGCTAGAGAATGTCATGTGAGTGTAACACATCACATTTCTTTTTTTATTCAGAGGACTCAAAAATGAATTCCCTGGTGAAATCACGACTTCGAATTTTTGTGTGGAATACAATATCTTTTCTACCTACTATGTAGCTACATAGCAGCTTTAGGAAAAGTAAAAGTTATAGATATATATATATGTGAATTTCCATGCTACTGAGCCATACAGAATGATCCTATTTGTTTTGCTAGTTGACTGTTTGACTCTTAATGTACCTTTAAAAGTGAAATAATAGTTTTTCCTTTTTTTGGTCCCTGTTTTAATTTCAGTATCATTTCTTCCATCATTTGTGATTTCAACACTCAAATAATTATATTTATCAAACTGTATGAGAACTTTATCTACAAGCTTCAAATCCTGTTTTCTCCTCCTGTGGCTATATGTTTTGATTTTTCCGAATTAAACGCAAATCCCCTAATTTGTGTGCGTAAATTCAGAGCTTAAGTTATACAGTATTTCGCAAGTTAGATTCTTCTAATACGAAGTAGATCCACTCTAAGAAACTCAATTTTATATTGCTCCAAGTTACGTATTGCGTTTGTTATGCTATAACGACTGTGTTTCAATAAATTGAATGGTTTCTATTTCTAAATAACTGAGAAATGCAACGTCTTGCAATGAAATCATTTAACGTATTCATTGGCGCATTTTAAAAATAATAACAAAAAGAAAATGACAGACAAAAGCCATCCAGTAAATGACAGACGATTTTGCATAGCTAAATAATAACGAAAGTTAACAACACAAAACTTTATTTACAAAGTTACAGTACCTTACTCTATTTCTCAACATAAATATCCATTCTGCCAAGACATTTATTGGCCCGTGGTACCAGTTTTTCAATGCCGATGTTATATTTTTCTAGCACCAAAGAACTAATTCATTTCTTTTAAATGCAAAAAATGTTCGACCAATCGAATTTTATAGGCAAATAACGCAAATGAATGGTCATAATGCAATGAACGAATCTTCAGTGAGGAAATGGCGCACAATTTACGAATAAGCAAGGATACGATAAAGACCAGAGTGGAAGTTTATCAATCGTTATGGAGGAGTTGAAGGCAGATGTTGATAAAATAATTAAGAAAAATCTGATCTGTTCCATTCACATGACTTTCTCTACATCTCTGCAACAAATTATTGTTAAAAAGCTTCTGCTTCTATTTACTTCATGCTAATCGAGAAAAAATTAGCAGGAATAGTCTTGTTACTTACAAATTCCTGTGTGACAAAATTATGTTTTTCCAAGCTAAAACAAAAAAAAAAAAAAAAAAGGAATATCTAAAAAACTATCAACTCCACGAGAAAAAGTGTATATAACTTAAATTGTGTGTTTTAAAGTGCTCTACATTTTCATGTGGTAAGCTTTTGTCCATCTCTTACGATTTAGCAGTTATGCAAAATTCCGTAAAATTGATCCAGAATAAAGAGGCTATTCCCAGAAAATTCAAGATATGCATTTTATTTGTTATATGAATATCTTTAATATAGAATATTTTAATCAAAATCGTTAGAGCCATTTTTAAGAAAATCAAAATTTACGAAAAACGTTCCATGTAAAGTGCAGTTGGGGGTGGGTTTTTTTTTCTTGAAAATCTTCGTGTCGCATTCTTGGAAGATATCAATCTTAAATACATACATGGACCTTTTTCTGAAAATGCTTTTTTTTGGATTCAGGGGAACCCAAAACATGTATTTCCGGTGAAATCTCGGTTCGAATATTTGGGTGGAATGCAATACCTTCTCTATATACTATGTACATAGTACGTATAGAGAAAGTAAAAACCGGTACCACGTGACAATAAATACCCTGCTAGCAATGATGGTTACGTTGAGAAATGCAGTAAGATTCTGTAACTTTGTAAGCAAAGTTTTGTGTTGATAACTTTCGTTATTGTCTAGTTATGGCAACTCGTCTGCCACTTTCTTGATGGCGCTCGTATTTGCTACTCTTAAGCTATGAGATACGGCCAGGGGACCAATAAAAGCATTCACTACTGCCATATACTGAGAGCTGTATTGCTAATTTCAACATGTCTTCGTCTAATGACCACCGATTGCTTCATCTTCTTCGATCTCTGCTTGTTTCCGTTTCTATTGCTTCCTTGAGCAATTATTTGGTAGAAGGGACATTTTGGTTTCAGAAGTTGCTATATTCTTACAGCTACTGGTAACGTTTAAAGCTCCATTACACGAGATAGAGAAACTTATTCCACATTTTGTGTGTGCCAATTGCACCAGGATTTCCTGGCCAAATTTCACTTCCTCGTAAACGCTTAAGAATGTTTCCTTGGCGACGACTAAGCAATAGAAAACATGGTTTAGCAAAGGTTTCTGCAAATGCGGTCATGCGCATACGTTTGGTGAATAGCATCAATGAGTTGTAACTTAAAGACATTACTGTAACATTTAAGATAAATTTGTGTTTATTTCATATTTGTCTTGATTATATTCTATTGGTTCACTGCCCAATTTTATATTTAGTATGCAAAGTTCTTTAAAAATACCAAGTTTTAGAATTAAAGTATACTGAACCAAAAACTAAAAGACTTTTTTTTAAAATGTATTTATTGAAACAATAACACTATATTTACGGGCTGCCAACGAGGAATGTGTAAGCTACACAGATTATAAATAAACTAAAAGAAAAAGTAGTAATAAAGTAGAAACTCCTCTATAAAGATAATGTAATATCAATAGTTTTCTTCGTATAGCAATCGAAAAGGAAACTAAAAGGCGCAAAGGGACTATGAAACATAGTATAAAATTGACATAAAATAAAGAATTTATAGACCGTGAAAATGGTAAAAATGGTTATTATACAAATTATTTTGAAGAAGAAAAATTATACCTCTTTTTGCAGATATCGCAATTTATTTTAATTTTTCCTACTTCAGTCCAAACTATAGATACTACACTAGCATTTATATGTCAATAATTATCAAGGAAGTTGGTTTTTTGTTAGTTTTTTAGTTTCTCTAGCCCCATATGTACAATGTATAGAGAAGTATTGTATTCCACCCAAAAATTCGATACCGATATTTCACCGGAAATACATGTTTTAGGACCCCTTTTGAGAAAAAGGTCCGTGTGTGTGTCCGTGTGTATGTGAACACGATAACTCAAAAACGAAAAGTGGCTAAAATACCAAACTTGGTGTTTAAGTTTAGTATCTTCCAGGGATGTGACACGGAGATTTGAGAAAAATGCTCCCACCCCAAACTACCCTTTACATGGAAATTTTTTCATAAATTTTGATTTTCTTAAAAATGGCTTTAACGATTTTGATTAAAATATCGTATATTAAACATATCTACCTCACAAATAAAATGTACATCTTGAATTTTCTGGGAATAGCTTCTAAAGACCTGTTTATTCTGGATGAATTTTGCTTAATTTGGCATAACTAGTAAACCGTAAGAGTTAGACAAAAACTTACTCTACAAAAAATGTAGGTTTCGTTAAAATACACAACTTACGTCATACACATTTTTTTCGTGGAGTTTACCGTTTTGGAGGTATTTATTGTTATTAGTTTCAGTTGTGTAGTACTTAACTTTTCTCAGGCGGCAGCGTCTGTTTTTCTTTTGTTCTACTCCTGGCTAAAAAAAGAAGCGATTTGTAATGACAGTCGCATAACGAAAGGTTTTAAGGCATTTGAATATCGGTTTAGCCTAGTGTATTATTATTTTCTTCCTACTTATAAGGAACTAAGTAATAAGAACATCGTACTAATGAATGCCTCGAAGATAATGTTATGTAAGAAGTTTGTAGAACAGCTAGAGAAAGTCATGTGAGTGTAACACATCAGCTCTTTTTTTAATTGCTTCATTTATATAGTCCCCTTTAACATCTAAGGTCATATCTGGACAACATCTAAGGTCATTTTTTGCATTAGAAACAACTCGTAGTTTGTAGGTTCTTTACGTTGGGTTTAAATCGATTTATTTTCCGCAAACGCACGCACATTTACTCTCACATACACATTTCGAGACTCTATGGGGGATAGGGAATAATTCTGGATTAATAAAAAGTCCCCGCCCCAGCTGGGAATCGAACCCGGGACCTCCTGGTGAGAAGTCAGCTGACTGACCACTCGATCACGGAGGCAGTCTTATTTTGCTTTTGTTTTACTTAAAATTGTTGGAAATGTAATTGATATTTAATGTTTATTTATATCTAAACGTTTGTCTTTTATGTAACTGTTCTGTCCTGTTTTCTGGATTGATCTGTTGAACTTTTCTCGAGTTCAGTTGATTGTAATAAATCATTATATGCCTACATCGGAAATAAACGCGTTAGGCTCTCACTCATGTCTGATAATATTGTAACCTCTTTCAGAAATAGGGATGTTATTCAAAATATATTTCGTTCCCAAGTATGAGTAGCTCAAAACAATAGCAGCAGTGGCTTTCATCATGTTTTGCAGTTACTTAGTCATCAAAATCATATCATTTCTTTGTTGCAAAATTCATTTTTGCATGCTTCTAAATGTGCATGCTTTTCTGCCGTTTAGCGATATGTTCTGCAGTTGCTGACATTTATACAGAATTTTATTTATTTATTTGTGTTTTAGAACGAAGAATTTGTTCCACATTTTTACTTTCTCCAGTATGTATGTATAATGTACCTATATAGTAGATAGAGAACGCATTGCTTTCACCCAAAATTTCGAAATCCATATTTCAGTTGAAATATATGTTTTGAGAACACCTGATACAAAGTATGTTTTAATAAAAAAAAGGCCCGCATGTGCATGTGTACATGTGTGTGGACAGCATACCTCAAAAGGGTTGAATACCAAACTTTGATTTTAGGATCTTTCCAGGATGCGAAACAAAGATTTTCAATAAAAATCCCCTACCATAAAACTATCCTTTACAGGAAAGATTTGTCGACATTTTCGATTTTCTCAAAATGACTCTAATGCTTTTGAATTAAAAGATATTAAAGATATTTACATGGCAAATATAATGAATGTTTTTAATTTGTTGAGAATAGCCTCTAAATTCATCTAAATTGTGTGGACAAAGACTTCTTATACACTCTTTTGTTAATGAATTTTGCAATAGATTCTTTATTTGAAGTAGCACATGTCTTTGAATATTACGTCATTTCCTAATTGTATTGTAAGTATTAATGACCTCTCAAACTCTTACAGTGCTTGTTAGTATGAAAATTAATAAATTAATTATAAATTTAACTTACATTACCAAATATGTGTTCAGAGGCATTAACTTTTATATCAAGTATTCAAAAAAGTATTTTTATGGGGAAACAACAGACTGCAAAATATGCAGCCTGGAGCATCTGCTTGCTGCACTGTCCAGTGTTACACATTGGAATTCCCATACGTGGTATATACCATGCGTATCAAATTTTGGGCTCCTCGCGTGCAGCTCGTTTCTCACCCAGGGAGTGTAATGCGACCTAGATTTTCCCTCCTGAAAATAGGGCATACCCTTGAGAGATGGGACGGACGTGCTGTACGGCCAGCGACTCCAGATCAGGTCCCAGCTTCCCCCAACCCTCCCCCTTCGAGATTAGATACGATCTGAGTCTCGATGTGGGAGCACACAGACTCTGGTTCCCCAATACAAAATATAAGTAAACACAGGCTCAAGAAAGTCCAAACATTTGTGGCTGAGAATAAATAGTATTAAAAACACTTTAAAAAAATCTGATGTGTTCCATTCACAAGACTTTCTCTACATCTCTGCAACAAATTATTGTTAAAAGCTTATGCTTCTATTTACTTCATACTAATCGAGAAAAAAATAGCAGAAATAGTCTTATTACTTGCTTCCTTGTAAGTAGAAGCGAAATAAGGGAGTACCATAGGTTAAAGTGATAGTCAAAAGCTGGTTGATATGTGACTGAAGTTCCTTTGTTCGTGTGGACAGGAGTTGACAAATTCCTGTACGAGAAATGTATAAGTTTTTTTATAGGTAAAATTAAAACCAAGAAATATATCAAAAACGATCAAATACACGAAAAAAAAGACAACATAAATTGTGTGTTTTAACCTGCTCTACATTTTTGTGTGGTAAGTTTTTGTCCATCTTTTACGATTTAGCACTTATACAAAATTCCGTAAAATTCATCCAGAATGAAGTAGTCTTCAGGGGCTACTCCCAGAAAATTCATGATATATATTTGTCGTTTAAATATCGTTAATATACGGTATTTTAATCAAAAGCGTTACAGCCATTTTTGAGAAAATTAACATTTTCGAAAATGTTTCCATGTAAAGAGTAAATGCTTTTTTTTGGATATAGGGGACCCTAAAACATACATTTTCGGTGAAATCTCGGTATCGAATTTTTGGGTGGAATGCAATACCTTCTCTATACACTGAGTATGTGTAGAGAAAGTAAGAAATATCTAATGTGTTCCATTCACATAACTATCTCTAGCTGTTTCAAATACAAAATATTCTTACAAAAGATCATTCTTTTGTGTACATCATACTAATCGAGATAAATATTAGCATAATTGGTCTCATTACTTGCTTCCTTTTAAATAGAAGGGAAATAAGGCAATACATTAGGCTAAAGCGATAGTCATATCCTTTAAAAGCTGGTGGCTTTACATGGTTCCGTTTCAGAAAAGTATAAGTATTTTAAAGCTAAAACCAATAAACATAATATCTCAAAAACGGTCAAATCCACGAAAAAAATGTATATGACGTGGATTATGTGTTTCAACAAGATCTACATATTATATATATTACGTTTTTTTTCTATCGCTTGTGGTTGACCAGTTATGCAAAACTTAGAAAAATTCAATCATAAATAAAAAGGCATTCAGAGACTATTCATAGGAAATTAAAGATATACATTTTATTTGTGATGTATGTATGTTTAATATACGATATTTTAATCAAAATCTTTAGAACCATTTTTGAGAAAATCAACATTTTCGAATTTTTTCCCATTTAAGAGTAGGTGCTCTGGTGGAGGGGTTTTCTTTAAAATCTTCGTTTCGCATTCTTGGAAGATAACAAAACTAAATGCCAAGTTTGGTATTTAACGGCCTTTTCATTTTTGAGCTATGCTGTCCACAGACATACACACAAACACACATATGGACCTTTTTTACTAAAAATGTTTTTTTGGATAGAATACAATACCTTTTCTATCGACTTTGCACATGCGGGCAAGAGAATGTAGAAACATTTTAAAAATAAATAAAAAATGTGATGTGTTCCATTCTCATAACTTTCTCTATCTGTTCCAAATACAAACTATTCTTACAAAAGATTACATCATGCTAACCGAAATAAATATTATAATAATTGGTTTTATTACTTACATAACTCCATGGCACGACAGCTCACAAGGAACCCTGACCTACCTTCCGACCACTGCGTCCCCCATCTCGGTCCATGACAGACGTCATGGATGGGGTGCAGTATTGGAGGGTGAGACGAGGTCAGCGCCTCGAACCCCCTACACCGGCCGGTGAATGCGCTCCTCATGACCTGAAGCCGCTACTTCATCAAGTAACTCCTCAATTGGCTCCCAGGGACCTTACGAGGCTGATTACACCCCGGACCAGATCTCCCAGCGGGGAAAACTCCCCACGCCGGTCCCGGGAATCGACCCCAGGTCTCCCGCTTGGTAAGCACACTACCGCGCTAAGGAGAAGACCTGGTGCTATTACTTACTTCCTTATAAGTAGAAGGGAAACAAGGGAATGCATTAGGCTAAAGCTCGTCGCTATGTGAAACAGCTGAAGTTCGTTCGCTTTTTATGGCCCCGTTTGAGAAAAGTATAATAAGTATTTTAAAGCTGAAACCTATAACAAGTAATATCTCAAAATCGGTCAGTTCTAAAAAAGCGAGTATAACATAAAGTACGCGTTTTGGCGGGAGCTACAGTTTGTGTGTCTCTTACGGTTTACCAGTTATGCAAAATTCAGCAAAATTCATCCAGAGTAAAGAGGTTTGAAAATGCTCCTCTCCTATCCACGTCTTCAGTTCAGAAAAAGGTGAAAGTTGCTGGGTGCCGGGTCAGGACTGTACGACGGATGGTCGAATATGTCCCATTGCCGATGGGTTGTGCCAGCAGTGTGTGGACGAGCGTTGTCATAGTTCAACACAATTCCTGAAGTCCGCATTCCTTTTCGTTTGTTTTGAATGGCTCTCCGCAAAAGTCGTAAAGTACGAAGATCTTCAAAACAATGTCAATGCTCACTTGAAATCATTGGTGGCGACATTTTTTGAAGCGGGTATTGCAAAGCGTGTGCACAGGAACGTTAAATGTCTCAATTATTTCGGTAATTATGATGAAAAGTAACTATAGGTGTACAAAACTTTAGTAATAAAATAATTGTTTTCTATGTACTTGTCTTTTATTTATAGCCTATCGGAGGTTGAAAAAAGATCTGATGTGTTCCATTCACATGACTTCTCTATATTTCTGAACAAATTATGGTTAGAAAGATTATGCTTCTATTTACTTCATACTAATCGACAAAAAATCAGCAGAAATAGTCCTATTACATGCTTCCTGGTAAGTACAAGTGAAATAAGGGAGTTCTATTGGTTTAAGTCAAAAGTTGGTTGCTATGTGACTGAAGTTCCCTTTGTTTGTATGCACTGGACTTTTTAAATTCCTGTATGAGAAAAGTATGTTATTTAAAGCTGAAACCAACAAACACGAAGTTTTCAAAAACGATCAACTCCACGAAAAAAATGTATATAAGATAAATTATGTGTTTTAAGGTGCTCTACATTTTTTGTGTTTTAAGTTTTCGTCCCTCTCTTACGGTTTAGTAGTTATGCAAAATTCCGTAAAATTCATCCAGAATAAAGTAGTCTTCAGAGGATTTTCCCATTGTGGTGTAAATATCTTTAATATACGAACTTTTAATCAAAATCGTTAGTGCCATTTTTGAGAAAATCAAAATTTTCGAAAAAGTTCCATGTAAAGGGTAAGGGTAGTTTGGGGTTGCGGGATTTTTCTCAAAATCTTCTATCCCTGGAAGATATCAAACTTAAATACCAAGTTTGGTATTTTACCGACTTTTCGTTTTTGAGTTATCGTGTTCACAGACACACGG
The DNA here is from genome assembly GCA_030762935.1 of Hymenopus coronatus. Lineage (NCBI taxonomy): Eukaryota > Metazoa > Arthropoda > Insecta > Mantodea > Hymenopodidae > Hymenopus > Hymenopus coronatus. The sequence continues at coordinate 18,401,670 of CM060887.1, read as the reverse complement.
ACACACACACGGACACACACACGGACCTTTTTCTGAAAATTATTTTTTTTAGTTACAGGGGACCCTAAAACATATATTTCCAGTAAAATCTCGGTATCGAATTTTTGGGTGGTGTGCAATACCTTCTCTATACACTATGTACATAGTGCGCAGAGAGAATGTAAAGAACGGCCCTCGTATTTGCGGTGAAATCTCAACATTGATTTTTTGGGTGGAATACAATACGTATTACGTGCAGAAAATCTAAACGTTGTTTATATATACACCTGGTTAGCTTTGGTCTCTACCTTCCTTAGTTCGGAGGGTATGATAAGCCAAAATATACAAAATAAAAGTATAACCAATGACTTATAAAGTATATTAAGTAGACCAAGATCATTTTTTTTCTGCTGGGGAAAAGCGAGTTTCTGAATGGGGATAAAGAAATGAAGGCAACAATGGGCGTGATAGCAGAATGGACCGCTTAACTTGTTTAATGGACTGGGGCTTAATAAAGGCAAGACATGAAGACTCACCCCCTCTTGCTGTGTGATGAGGGAGTCAAGAATGTGGTGGGGAGTGTGAAGATCTCCGTCACAGCCAGGGTGCGTGGTAAAGTGGCGCTAGGCGATCCCTTCTCAAGTCTAAGGATATAATACCAAGCTGAAAAGCTAATCTAACCAAATTGCTTCGCTTTTATTGCGTTTATACTGTACTCACTTCTCTGCTATGTATTTGGCGTCTAGAATCTTCATTTAATAACGAAAATACAGGCAGAGTGGTTAGACCGCTCGCATCCCACCTAGGCAGCCCGCGTCCGATCCCAAGCACTTTTTTTTTTTTTTTTTTTGGTAGCTGGGTGGTCATATCGGACGATGAATGTAATTGCTGAAATGATGCTCAAATGATATGGGGGGTCCATGGAGCTTAAAGGTTTCCCTTGCCTTCTCAAGATAAGGGAAACCCCCGAAAGAAACCTTATCCGGGTAACTCACCCCAAGCGAGATTCGAACTCACGACCTGTTGAATGTGAGGCAGACACGCCACCACCACACTAACCAGGCGGGAATGTGGGATTTGTGGTGGAAGAAGCGGTGTCTGGGTCTTTTCTCCGGGTCCTCCGGTTTCTCCCGACACTCATTCCACCACTTACTCCGTTCCTATAATCCATTCCGCTTGCTTTTCATATCATCCACTTCCTCACGCTCATGCCTCGTGACGGCCGACCACTCGTTCCTAGTTTCGTGTCGTTGGCTTCTCAACAGGCTTCTGACCCCTAGGCATTCGCTTCCCCCGTCGCTGAATCTTTGCACTTGACAGTTACGAGTTAAGTTGTTACACCCTCAGAAAACAGATGAAAATCTTTATCCGTTTGACTTTCTGAACCAATCACAAAACAGTATTCAGCTCAGTCGGTCAGACAGCGGAAACGGATCTAGTGCTCAGTTTGTGAAGTCCTAGCACGTGCGCGAGCTGTTCTATACAAGCTACATATTATTCGTTGTTATTTATATTTATTGTTATTGTTGATGGTGTTGTTGGTGTTTGTACGTGTGGAAACATAACGCTTTAACAATTATAGAGGTGGATAGACTTTTGCGGAAGGTGTGGCGAGGGTGGACGCGTTTTCATGGAAGAGGAAAGTGAATCATTTACACAAAATAACACGAAAATCACAGGAATTAGACGGAATCATCAGTGAGTGTGAACCACTAATGATACTGATGTGTCTTGTTGTCAACGACGATGATGATGACGATGATACTTCCGAGAACGATGAAGAATTGGATAGAATTGAGCCATTAACATTCTAAACCGGTAAAAATCCCTTTGTTATACCTTTCTATCATTGTAACAAGCAATTTTGCATCTTTGTTCAATATTGTCGTAAATACGTATGTATGTTACATGCGTTATAGTATCATTGTTATTTTCAATTAACGTCAATAATAACGAATTAGTTTCATTATTCATTGGCATTCATTTACTGATTACACTGTTTATATTCGTCTTTACACACCATAGAGACATTTGTAATCGGCTGTTGTTTACTAGTTGCTCTGGCAACTTCAAAAAGGCAGCATAGCCAACCTTACGCGAAACCTTAGGGAGTGTCAGTCCTAAATTACGGGTAAGGTAAGCCGACTACGAAACGAAACTAATAATACAGGCTAATTTTACAATTATATAATATTACTATATTTTATATCAGGATGAGTTGTGCTCCATTTTATAATCTTCTTAAGTTTTCGAATTTCTCGCCGAGCATGAATCAAGTATTTAAAATATGAGGTTATGTATGAACTTTACAATTTCATTTTTTTTTTTTTTTTTTTAGCTTTTCACTTTCTTGAGCACAATGTGAGAAGATATTGTGTTTTACCCAAAAATTCGACATCGAGATTTCACCGGCAATCTGAATTCTTCTATATATAGTCGTTAAACTGTTGGAAGGTGGACAAGTACAAATAATTGTATATTTAGTGGTGTACCACGCGTATAACACATCAATGCAGTTAGTTTTCTCCACTTACTAATAGAATTTCCATAAATTAAGCGCAAATTTAGGGCCTCAATGTGTTTTGAACGGTCCTGTGTTATGTCTCTGCTGTGTTTATATACCTACATAACACAATGATCAGGTACTACGCTGTGTACAAACTCGCACACCACCGACCTTCATTCACCGTGACTTCTCACGAGGGACCGGGTCAGACTCAAACTTTCCTATACAAAACGAATGGCTAAATTAACAAATATTCAATTCAATAACTCATGCTTTAATATTATACCCAGCTACTGAAGATTTTAATATGTTACTTCGACCTTCATTCACGTGACTTCTCACGAGGGACCGGGTCAGGCTCAAACTTTCCTATACACAACGAATGGCTAAATTAACAGCTATTCAATTCAATAGCTCATGCTTTAATATTATACCCAGCTACTGAAGACTTTAAAATGTTACTTTCTCAGCACATACAATTTACATGGTGTATAGAGAAGGTATTATAATGCACCCGAAAATTCGATACCGAGGTTTCACCTCAAATACATGTTTTGGGTCCCCCTGAATCCAAAAAAGTAATTTTAGAAAAAGGTCCGTGTGCGCCTGTGTGGGACAGCATAGCTCTAAAACTAAAAGTCCTTTAAATACCAAACTTGATATTTAAGTTCAGCATCTTCCAAGGATGCGACAGGAATATTTTTAAATAAATGCCCATGGAAAAAAAGTTGAAAATTTTGATTTTCTCACAAATGACTCTTAACAATTTTCATTAAAATCTCTTATATTTAGACATTTACACGGCAAATAAAACGATATCCCGAATTTGCTGGTAGTAGCCTCTGAAAATCTCTTTATTCTGGATGATTTTTATTGAATTTTGCATAACTGGTAGACCGTAAGAGAGAGACAAAATCTTACACACAAAAATGTAATTCTAGTTAAAACACAATCTATGTCATATACATGTTTTTCGTGAAGTTGACCGTTTTGGAGATATTTCTTGTAATTGGTCTCAGTTTTAAAACACGTAAACTTTTCTCTTACGGGAACTCAACTGGCTACACAAAGAAATGGATTTCAATCCCATAGCAGCCGCATTTTAAAGCATTTGACTGTCGGTTTAGCCCAGTGTATTCCCTTATTTCCTTCCTACTTATAAGGAACTAAGTAATAATACCGTTTCTATTGATGCTCATCTCGATTAGCATTAAGTAGATAGAAGAATAAGCGTATTAACAATAATTTGTTTCGGAGATGTAGAGAAAGCCATGTGAATGGAACACATCAGATACGTATGTTTATCATTAATACTGCTGTAGTGTAGAGCAATAACTCATGCTTCAATATTATAACCAGCTACTGAAGAGTTTAATACGTTATTTTTGTTTCGCTTGCAGTCCAGTTTTACCTTAATTCATATTTGTCTACATGCTTTGTTTTGAAAGACGTTATTAAAGTGTCAAGAACAAGATTAAACTGTTTAACAGTAAATTATGTTGGCACCTGTCGTGACAGAAAGTAACAAATGTGTCGTATATACCAAATATATTCTCCTCCCTCCCCACCTCTTTTGACACAAACCTTATTATTTTCAAGATAAAAAAGTATATTTAGAATATACTTATGGGCCGGTCTTATTAGTAAAATAAAACATGTCGAATAATTGAATTATTAAAATTTGACGTTTCGTCCTTAGCTGTGGAAGACATCCTCAGAAAGGAAGTTGGACAGGAATGGCTAGCTAAACCACGGCCTACATGCCCGGATATGTTACATTTTACTATATTTATTGTTACTACATTGATGTACGAATGTTTCACAAGGTAAGAAACATTTAAAGCATGAGGAAATTATTTTAGCACGCTGCTTTCTTTTTTTTTTTTCTTTTTTTTTAGTTTTTAACGCCCGATTTAACTACTTATGGCACCGCAGGCGGTGACAGTGATGACACTGGAAATGGAGCACCGGTGGAATGCGATGGCGGGGGAAACCGGAGAATCCAGAAAAAAACTAGCCCCAGCGTCGCTTTGTGCACCACAAATCTCACATGCGGTCGCTTGGGATCGAACCCGGGCCGTCTAGGTGAGAGGCGAGTGGCCTGCGCTGGTTTCATGATAGAAGCTCTCGTTTAAACAAAAAAATTCACTTTTTTTTATCTTGATTCATAAAATAGTTTAAATATTCCTGAATACAAAAATAATGTATAATTGGGCACCAGGTGTCATTTTTACTTTCTCTACACGTACTATGCACATAGTGTATAGAAAAGGTATTGTTATGCACCCAAAAATTCGATACCGAGATTTTACCGGAAATACATGTTTTGGGTCTCCCTGAATCCAAAAACAGCATTTCTGGAAAAATGTCCGTGTGTGTGCCGCCCAGGCGGGCTAACAAATTATTGTTTTTAAGTTTATTCTTTTGTCCGCTCCATACTAATCAAATAAACACTAACTGAAACGGTCTTATTACTTAGTTCCTTATAAGTAGGAGGCATATAAGGATGGTCACAGGCTAAACCCACAGTTTTAAAATGTGGTTGCTATAGAATACAAATCCGTTTCTTTGCATGGCCAGGAGTTGACAAATTCGTGTATGAGAACAGTATTTTAAAACTGAAACCAATAACAAGGAATATCTCGTAAAACGGCCAACTCCAGGAAAAAAAATGCATATCATGAATCGTGTGTTTTAAGGAGCTCTGCATTTTTTGCATAGCAAGCTTTTTTTCTATCTTACGATTTACTAGTTATACAACTTTCATAAAAATCATACAGAATAAAGAGGTATTTGGAAGCTATTCCCAGAAAATTCAAGATGTACATTTTATTTATCATGTAAATATCTTAAAAATAATAGATTTTAATCAAAACCGTTAGATCTATTTTTGAGAAAATCAACATTTTTTAATTATTTTCCAACTAAAGGGTAGTTGGGTGGGGGGGTTTATCTTGAAAATCTTCTTGTCGCATCCTTGGTATATATTGATCTTAAATATCAAGTTTGGTGTTTAACGGACTTATGGTTTTTAGTTATGCTGCCCACATACATACACACAGAGACAGACACACACGGACTTTTTTCTAAAAATGCTTATTTTGGATTCAGGGGACCCCAAAAAACTGTGTTTCCGTGTAATCTTGATATCAAATTTTTGGGTGCAATCCAATACCTTCTCTATACACTACGTACATAGTACGAGAACGTGTAGAGAAAGTAAAAAATCTTATGTGTTACACTCACATGACTTTCTCTAGCTGCTCTACAAAACTCCTACAAAAGATTATTCTTTTTTGCACACAATGCTAATCAAGATAAATGTTAGCACAATGTTATCACTTAGTTCCTTATAAGTAGAAGGGAATAATTTGATAATCACTATGCTAAAGTGATTGTCAAATGTTTTAAAAGCTATCGTTATGCGATTGTCATTGCAAATCACTTCTTTGCTTGGCCAGGAGTAGAACAAAAGAAAAACAGACATCTCCTGTGTGAGAAAAGTTTAAGTACTTCACAATTGAAACCAATAACAAGGAATATCTCGAAAACAGTTACCTCCACAAAAAATAAAAACATAAAAACATAAAAAAAAAAAAAAAAAACACGTAAAGGACAAAAATTGTGTGTTTTGTCATGAGGTACATTTTTTGTGTAGTACGTTTTTTTCTATCTCTTACGGTTTAAAAGTTAAGCAAAATTCATCCAGAATAAAGAGGTCTTCAGAGGCTATTCCCAAAAACTTCGATATATTTCACACATAAATAGCTTTAATACGGGATTTTAATCAAAATCATTAGAGCCATTTTTAAGAAAATCAAAATTTTCGAAATGTTTCCCTTGTAAAGGGTAGTTTGTGGTGGGGGAATTTTTTTGAAAATCTTCGTGTTGCATCCTTGGAAGATACTAAACCTAAATACCAAGTTTGGTATTTAACGGTATTTTTGTTTTGGGGCTATGCTGTCCACAGACACACACACACACACACACACACACACACACGGACCTTTTTTTAAAAATTCTTTTTTCGGACTCAGTGGACCCCAAAACATATATTTCCGGTGAAATCTCGGTGTAGAATTTTTGGGTGCATTACAATACGTTCTCTATCCCTATGTACATTGTACATATGTGGCTAGAGAAAGTAAAAATACATTTGAAAATTAAGGTTATATTGGAATGTCTTGTATGACTTAAGCCGTTTATTCTCTGACCTTGAGAGTTGGTCGTAAGCCGAGCTACCCTCTGTTACTCATCCTAAACCCTCCCCACATACAACGTATAAAGTAGTGGAAAGGAGAAGGAGAGAGGTTTAGAGGAAGAAAGCAAGCAAAAAAATCTATATAAGCAGTGCTAGGAAAGCCATACTTGAGTGCAAACTCTTGTTAGGGCCTTTATTATACAAGAAAGTCAACAAGCAGGACCGTCTGGTTGGATTTTGGAAAGGCTGGCATTGATGCCAGCGTCTTAAGACGATTTTCGGGACAAGAGGAATTTGAACGATGCCGGAACAGAAAAGCGGTTGCTTTGCATCGTCCCCCGGACGATTTGTCATGTCAACATTTGGGCGTTATCCAGCACCTACCTGCGATACGCATGCGCATGAGTCCACACTTCCAAAGATGTAATCATTGCTCAGCATTTTATACATAGTTTAGCTTTGCTACATTCCAAAAAAGACTGAAAATCGCTTTGATGTCAACTCTATACGACTGATTCATATTTCTTTGAATGTAAAGATTTCCAAATTGTTTATGTGCCCTTTAGCAGAGTTTTACTTTCTCTACACGTACTATTTACTTAGTGTATAGAGAAGGTATTTTAATACACCCAAAAATTCGATACCGAGATTTCACCGGAAATATATGTTTTGAATCCCCCTGCATTCAAAAAAAGCATTTCTGGAAAAAAGGTCCGTGTGTGCGGGTGTGTGTATATGTATATATCTGTGTGTGTGTGTGTGTGTGTGTGTGTGTGTGTGTGTGTGTGCAAATCTGCTATGTACATTAATTGTGGTAGACAAAGTAACAAACTATTAGGTTGTCTCATAAGTATGGCGGTTTTTTTTTTATTTTGGTGTTTTGAAGATTTATTGGGTTTCTTTGGTTTGGCAATGCTATTTACAGGATGCCACGGCTAGTGTTGCATATATTGCGAGCACCTATCAGTCTTCAGCTGTTAATAAACAATCACAAAATGGAGATAACAAAGTTTGAAATTAGAGTCCTTCTAAAGCACTGCTGGAAACAAGATTATGAAGCCGCTGCCGCAGCTCGAAGAATATGTGAAGTGGAGCGAGAAGGTATCTTTAGTGAGCGTGGCACAACGATGGTTCCAACGTTTCAACAATGGAGACGAAAACACTAAAGATTTACCACGTTCTGGAAGACCTGAAGTATGGAATATTGAGGATACACGCCAAGTTTTGAGAGAAAATCAGCAAAAAGTACCCGTAGGCTTTCAGAAGAACTTGGTGCTTCAAAAGATACCATACATCGCCACATTAAGACACTTGGAAAAGCATACAGAAGCTGTAGATCTGTACCTCATGAACTGACACCTCAACAGGCTCAACGTAGAGTGGATATCTGTCGTCAGCTTATCCGTAATTCCATGGATGATAGACTTGTCAGGAAAATTGTCACTTGTGATCAAAAATGGGTATATTACCGAAACCCTGATGCCTAAAAAATAGTGGCTTGATCTCCGCCAATCTGCCAAAGTTATCATTAAAAAAAATCGGTTCGGTCCCAAATTAATGTTGTATGTCTGGTGGAATTTTGAAGGTGTGATTCACTGGGAGTTTATTACAAATGGGCGGGAGATTGGTGCAGATCTTTATTCTCAAAAACTGAAACGAGTTTATGCAATTTTGAGACGGAGATACCCAGCATTAGTTAACCGAAACAGAGTTCTATTGCAACGAGAGAATGCAAGACCCGATACTGCACGAACAACCATGGGAAAAAATCAGGAATTGGGAGTAATCGAACTGCTACCACACCCAGCATACAGCCTTGATCTCACACCATCAAATTATTATGTTTTTCGATCCATGGCCCATTTTCTACGTGGAAGAAATTTTGACAGCATTGAAGCAGTGCAAGTGGATCTCACCGAATTCTTCGCATCAAAAACCAGAGACTGGTACTATCGTGGGATAATAAATCTCGCTGTAAGATGACTCAAGACCCTACAATCTAATGGTCTGCACATTGAAGATTAGTTAATTGCTTATCAGAACACATTTCAAATAATTGTTTTTCTTAAAAAACGACATTACTTATGACACAGTATCTATATCATAAAGCATTAGACGATCTGCTAACGGCCGCTTGGGCAGTGTGGGGGTACCGTTTCTGCCTCATATTCAACAGGTCTCAAGTTGCCCAGATAAGGTTTTTTTCGGAGTTTTTCCTCATCCTGAGAAGACGAATGTCCAGTAATTTTGTATAGATCTGGAGATAATCTGAGCATCGTTTCACGAATTTCATTCATCCCCCGATATAACCAACTAGACTAAAGAGCTTAAGTTACAAAAAACAAACAAACAACACACATGATTTTTTCTACATCTCTTCAACAAATGTTAAAAAGATAATGCTTCAATTTACTTGATGCTAATCGGGAAAAAAATTAGCAGAAATAGTCTTATTTCCTCCCTTGTAAGTAGAAGCGAAATAAGGGAGTATCATAAGTTAAAGTGATAGTCAAAAGCTGTTTTCTATGTCACTGAAGTTCCTTTGTTTGCATGCCCAGGAGTTGATATTTACCGCATAAGAAAAGTATAAGTATTTTAAAACTAAAACCAATTACAAGGAATATCTTAAAAAATGGTCAACGCCACGAAAAAAATTGTATATAACATAAAATGTGTGTTTTAACCAACTTTACATTTTTCAATAAGTAAGTTTTTGTTATCTCTTACGGGTTACGAGTTAATGCAAAATTCTGCAAAATTCATTGAGAATATAGATGTCTTCAGAGGCTATTTCCAGAAAATTCAAGATATATATTTTATTTTTCAGTACATATCTTTAATATACGATTTTAATTAACATCGTTAGAGCCATTTTTGAGTAAATCAAAATTTTCGAAAACTTTTCCATTTAAAGGGTAGTTAGGGGGCGGAAATATTTCCTTGGAAATCTTCGTGTCGTATCCTTGAAAGATACTGAATTCAAATATCAAGTTTGGTATTTAACAGAATCTCCGTTTTTCAGTTATGCTGTCCACAGACGCATGGACCTTTTTTCTAAAAATGCTTTTTTGGGACGGAGGGGACCCTAAAATTTATATTCTCGTGAGATTTTGACATCGAATTTTTTAGTGGAATACAATGCGTTATCTATGCACCATGTACCATGTACATGCGAGCTAGAGAAAGTAAAAAAGACTAATTCACATGACTTTCTCTACATCACTGTAATAAATTATTGTTAATAAGCTTATTCTTTTATTTCATGCTAAAACAGCAGTATCGGTTTCTTATAAGCAGAAGGGAAATAAGAGAATACACTAGGATAAGCCTACAGCCAAATTATTTAATTGCGCTTGCTAAGGGATTGAAGTCCGTTTCTTTGCGAGGCCAAGAGTTGACAAGTTCCTGTATGAAAAATAAGTATTGTAAAACTGAAATAAATAACAAGGAATGTCAACTCCACGAAAAAAAAATGTATAAGACACAGATTGTGTGTTTTATCGAGATCTACATTTTTATGCAGCAAGTTTTTGTCTATTTCTTAAGGTTTACCAGTTATGCAAAATTCCGTAAAATTCATCCAGAATAAAGATAGCTTCAGAGGCTATTCCCACAAAATTCAAGTTACCATTTTATTCATTATGTAAATATCTTTAATATGCGGGATTTTAATCAAAGTGGTTAGAGCCATTTTTGAGAAAATTAAAAATTTCGAAACTTTTTCCATGTAAAGGACAGTTTGTGGTGGGAGGATCATCTTGAAAATCTTCGGGTTGCATCCTTTGAAAATACCAAACCTAAATACCAGTTTGGTATTTAACGGTCTTTTTGTTTTTGAGCTATGCTGTCCACTGACACAGGGCCTTTTTCTAAAAATTCATTTTTCTTTATTTAAAGGTCCTAAAACATGTACTTCCGGTGAAGTATCGGTATCGAATTTTTGGGTGGATGCAAAACCTTCTCTATACACATAGTATGTTTAGAGAAAGAAAAACTTGGACTTTTGTTCTAGGAAAAGTATAAGCACTTTGCAACTGAAAGCAACATCATGGAATATCTCGGAAACGGTTACCTCCACAACAAAAATGTAAAGGACATAAAATGTGCGTTAAGACGAGATCTACATTTCTTGTGGTGTAAGTTTTTGTCAATCTCTTACGGCTTTATAGTTACTAAAAATTCTGCAAAATTCATCCAGAATAAAAATATCTCCAGAGACTATTCCCAGAAAATTCAAGATATACATTTTATTTTTCATGCATTTGTCACAAATGTTTTCGAGAAAATCCACCCACCACGCACTACCCTTTACATGAAAAAAATTTCGAAAATTTTTATCTTAAAAATGGCTCTAACGATGTTGATTAAAATATCGTATATTAAAGATATCTACCTGACAAATAAAATGTATATCTTGAATTTTCTGGGAATAGCCTCTGGATGAATTTTACGGAATTGTGCATAATGCTAAACCGGAAGAGATGGACAAAAACTTACATAAAACACACAATTTATGTCATATACATTTTTTTCTTGGAGTTGATCATTTTTAAGATATTCTTGGTTTTTCGTTTCTGCTTTTTAAAACATAGTTTTCTCATACAGGAATTTGTTAACTCCTGTCCATACAAACAAAGGAGCTTCAGTTACATAACAACCAGCTTTTGACTATCATTTAACCTATGGTACTCCCTCATTTCGCTTCTACTTACAAGGAAGCAAATAATAAGACTATTTCTGCTAATATTTCTCGATTAGCATGAAGTAAATAGAAGCATAAGATTTTTAACTAAAGTTTGTTGCAGAGATGTAGAGAAAGTCATGTGAATGGAACACATCAGATTTTTCTAGAAATGGAGGTCTCAAAACATTTATTTCCGATGAAATCTGGGTATGGAATTTTTGGATGCATTAAAATACCTTCTCTATACACCATTTATAATAACATAGTACGTGTAGAGATAGTAAAAAAGAAAACCAGTGAGTGCAAGGGGTAAACAACAGCCGCGTTGTTACACCCCTGTGAAACAGTCACAGTATACATTTGCACTTTGTTGTTAGTAAGGCGAAGAGGGGCTGGAGAATTGCAGCAAAAGGTGGCAGAAACGCACATAACCCATTACCTTAACACTGGCTGTTTAAGAAGGCGAGAAGGGTCTAAATGTGAAATCCTAAAGCTTGCTTTACAGTTGATATTCAACTCGCGTTATCCTTCCTCCCCACGGCTGTAAACACTGCAACTTACGCAAAGCGAGACGCATTTCCTTACGGCTTTAAGCGCCGTCCTGAAAACTTTTCTCGATCTCAGTCTAGACTAAACTGCTAAACAAATGCCAGAGATACAATTTCTCCTAACTTATAAGCTGTTTACTACTACGTTTTGAGACAGTACATGTCTTGTCACGGGGCTAAGAGTTATTTAAAAGGGAAATATAAAATGTACATTGAAAGTGGCCAGGGAAGAAAGATTTTAAACACGTCTAAGTAGCCGAGTTGTCACGAGCTGGTAGGACAGTACCGTTAAGAGGGTAAGGCATTGAACCGAAGGGGTGAGATTACACTGCCCGAGGGGAACATAACAGGAAAAGAGAAAACTATGCTCTCGCTGGTCAGGCGACAATTTTTGGGTCTTGGCGTAGAACATCCGCAGAGCAAAGATGTGATATTTGGGGTCCATGGTGGAGTCAAACAGGCTACCTTTAGTTGTGAGGGAAATAGTTATTTTAATACTGACCAGAGTACAGAATAAATCACTGTCTTGCCACACCTGAAAAGGGTTTCCATGCTAGCAAATGCTTGCATCCGGGAGACGAACCCTTAACCCCGTTACCGCCCCAGTTTCTCAGAAATATACGAGGGCCACCAAAAAAAAAATCTCTGTAGCAAATTATTGTTTAATAAGCCTATTCTTCTATCTATTTGATGCCAAAATATTAGCAGATATATTCTTATTACTTAGTTCCTTTATAAATAGAAGGGAAATAAGGAAATACACTAGGCTAAACTGACAATCAAATTTTGAGAAATAAATTTAAAATTTTTAAAGATCAAGATTTTCGGAGAATACAAAAGTTGAACACTTTTCCGCAATAATTAGGATTAAAATAAAAAAGCTATTATATGACAAATATATTTGTAAACTCATTTTCTGTAAAATTTGAATTTTTATGTAAATAGTTCTAAAAGTGCATCGCGTGGCTCTTGTTTTATTGAACAGTGAGTTTATACAGTAAAAATTATTATATAAATAATCATGCAAGCTAGACTTTTGATACTTGGCAAACATATAAAAAAATATCATTATTATTTAGTTAAAAAACCGGTACAAATTTCATTGATATCTTATACACTATTCAAATTTCAAAATATGAGAAGAAAGCGTTCACAGAGTGCACCACGATTTCTAACACCCCAGAGGCTAAATGTTGGCAGTATTTCTGTGATTGGTGCATATACTGCACTATTGTATGGCTGTGTGGAAAATCAAGGAAACAAGAAATAATATTGGATAAGTAGAGTCAGACTGAAAATTTCAATGCCTTAGCCGCGATTTAAACCACAGATCTCCTGTCTCTAGGTGATTGCTCTACAACTGAGTTATCATGGTAACATACCGGAACGGCATTAAATTCGTCAATTGACTCGCATGATTGCCGTTAAACTACAAGGTGATCTCAAATTATTTTGAGATGACAACCGCAATTGCGACTTACAATGCCGTAAGTAATTTAAATCCCGGACTTCATATCTACCGGGATACATGCGAGTGTGGTGAAGAATTTAATGTTGCTATGTTTTAGAGCAACGAACTAGAGACCGAAGATCCGTGGTTCAAATCCGGTTTATCGCATTGAAATTTTCAGTCTGACTGTTCTTATCCAACTCTTGTCCTACACTCGGCTTATGTGAAAAACATATAAATTAACAAGAAATAATATATTTTAAATGTAACAACCTGATGTCTAATCGAGTGAGGACTGAATGAAATGAGTGAAATTATGCTCAAAAGTGCCTTGGATTTTATTGTTTCATTTATATAGCCTCCTTTAACATGTAAGGTCATATCGGGGGCTTTGCACTTGAAACAACTCGTTCTCTGTAGGTTCTTTTTCGTGTGGTTTAAATCGTTTATTTTCCTCAAGCGCACACACACACACACACACACACACACACACACACACACATTCGCTCTCACATACATACTTCCAGATTCTGTGGGGGAAGGGGAATAATTCTGAGTAAAGAAAAATTCCTCGGCCCAGCCGGGAATCGAACCCGGGACTTCGAGGGAGAAGTCAGCTCTACCCAACATTTGTCTTCTCAACATAAGGGAAAACTCCGAATTAGCTGATAATCGAACTTGGGACATCTTGACACCTACACCATGGTGACGCAAAAAAATATCGACATTATCGCGTGAGGCATGACTTTTGGTAGTATGAGGGTCATCCAGAAAGTGACAGACGATTTGGCATAACTAAATAATAACGAAAGATATCAACACAAAACTTTATTTACAAAGCTACCGGACCTTACCTTTTTCTCAACGCAATCTCCGTTCTGTAAAGATTTATTTATTGCCACGTGGTACCAGTTTTTCAATGCCGATGTTATACTTTTCCAACGCCAAAGAACTTATTCGTTTTTTTGAATACACAAAATATTCGGCCAATCGAATTTTATAGGCAGATAACGCAAGTGTATGGTGATAATGCAATGAACGAGTCTTCAGTGAGGAAATGGCGCATCATTTACGAGTAATCAAGGAAGAGCGAGTGTGTACGAAAAAGTCGGAGCGGAATATCATCAATCGTTATGGAGGAGTTGAAGGTAAATGTTGATAAAATGTTTCACTTTAACTCCATGTCACGACAGCTCACATGGAACCTTAGCCTACCGCCCGGCCGCTCCATCCTCCCATCTCGGTCCATGACAGTAGCTTTGTTGATAACTTTCGTTATTATTCAGTTATGCCAATCGTCTGTTATTTTCTGGTTGGCCATCCTTTGTTTCGTTTTCATCACAATTGATTAATTTCAATGTACCTACCTTAAGCTATTGTATAATTAACACTGCGTATTTTGCGAGATGAGGAAGAAGAAGAGGAAAAAGAAGAGAAGGAGAGATACAGAGAGTAAGAGAGAATGAATGATAGAATGAGTGAGCGAGTGAGGTGTATACTTCGTTTTCATTATAATTCTTTAATTACAATGTCTAATTAACTCTTAAGTATGTTACGAAATGAGCAAGAAGAAGAAAAAGAGGAAGGAAGAGAAGAAGGAAGAAGAGAGCAAGAGAGAATGAATGATTGAGTGAGCGAGTGAGGTGTATATTTCGGTTTCATCAGAATCGTTTAATTACAATGTCTAATTAACACTGCGTATTTTGCGAAATGAGCAAGAAGAAGAGGATGAAGGAGGAGAGAGAGAGAGAGAGAGAAGAGAGAATAAACGATAGAGTGAGTGAGCGAGTGAGGTGTGTATTCCGTTTTCATCACAATTCTTTAATTACAATGTGTAATTAAAACTGCGTATGTTGCGAAAATAGCATGAAGAAGAAGAGGAAGGAAGAGAAGGAGGAAAAGAGTGAGCAAGAGAGAATGAATGATAGAGTGAGTGAGCGAGTGAGGTGTAAGCAACCTCTATAGCGTCATAAAATGTTAATCGGAATTTAAGAGGGCTTGTGTGGAGAGATCGTAAAACTGCGCGTCGAGGGATTCCTAAGGAAGCCGGGCAGACCATAAGGAAGAAGAAGAGAAGGGCGAGGTAATTTGGTAATGAAGACTTGGGGTCGACCGGTCTTAAAAAGTTATTAGTGTACCTAAGGGCTGCCCCCTCCAAGGTCGTAACGCGCCCCTACTACTCGTAATATGACATTAAGGTAGACTTGCTTACTACTTTGTTGTATTGGAGCCCTGGCATCGATCTTGTTTTGTCGCGTTCCATTCACATCACTTTCTCTACATCTTTGTAACAAATTATTGTTAAAAAAAAGTAGCAGAAATAGTCTTATTACTTGCTTCCTTGTAAGTAGGAGTGAAATAAGGGAGTATCATAGGTTAAAGTGATAGTCAAAACCTGGTTGCTATATGACTAAGTTCATTTGTTTGTATGGATAAGAGTTGACAAATTCCTGTATGAGAAAAGTATAAGTTTTTAAAGCTGAAAACAATAACAAGGAATATCTCAAAAACGATCAACTCCAAGAAAAAAGGTATATGATATAAATTATGTGCTTTATCGTGTTCTACATTTTTTGTGTTGTAAGTTTTTGTCTATCTCTTACGGTTTAGCAGTTATGCAAAATTCCGTAAAATTCATCCAGAATAAAAGTAGTCCTCACAGGCTGTTCCCAGAAAATTAAAGGTATACATAATATTTGTCAGGTAAATATTCAGGATGTTTCAAAAATACGGGGCATAATTTCAGGTATGTATTTTCCACATGTAGACAATCAAATTAGTTCATTATAACATGTGTCCGGAAATGCTTCATTTCCGAGTTATAGCCTTCACAACATTGAAATTCACTGCAACGTTTTTCTTTCCGCAGGTTGCGAATGTCCTCACAATTTGCCACAATTCGATTCCGAAGGGATTCCAAATCCGGCACCGGAGACGAATAAACCAATGATTTTAAATGACCCCACAAGTAGAAATCGAGAGGGTTCAGATCAAGTGAGCGTGGAGGCCAAGCAATTGGGCCACATCTACCTATCCATCGATCAGGAAACCTTCGATCCAAGTACCGGCGAGCAGTAAGACTGAAGTGTGCAGGAGCGCCATCATGCAAGAAGTGAATGTGTTGTTGATTGATTAGTGGAGTGTCTTCGAAAACGTCAGGTATGGTGTTTTCCAGGAAGTTTGTGTACGCCTGCCCCGTAAGTCTGTTTACAAGTACATGGGGTCCAACTAATCGATCACCAATGATACCGGCCCACATGTTGAGGGAGAACCGCACCTGGTGATGAGATACAACAGTTGCACGTGGGTTTTCATGCGACCATACATGCTGATTGTGGAAATTCGTTATGCCATCTCTTGTGAACTGTGCTTCATCTGTAAATAATACGACGGCAGAAAAGTTCGGATTTACACCACACTGCTGCAAGAACCACTGACAGAACCTAACTCGTGCAGGGTAATCTGCTGGTGTCAGGGCCTGTACACGTTGCAAATGATAAGGATACAATTGATACTCGTTCAACAATCTCCAGACAGTCGTATGAGGAACATTGACTTGCAACGCTAACCGTCGTGTGCTGATAAAGGAGTCCTGTCCACAGCCTCCGGAATCTCCTCCTGCACTCCACGAAAATAATGTATATAACATAAATTGTGTATTTTAACGTGCTCTACATTTTTTGCATAGTAAGTTTTTTATCTATCTCTTACGGTTTAGCAGTTATTCAAAATTCCGTAAAATGCATCCAGAATAAACTATTCTTCAGAGGATATTCCCAGAAAATTCAAGATATACATTTTATTTGTCAGGCAAATATGTTTGATATAAGAAATTTTAATCAAAATCGTTAGAGCCGTTTTTGAGAAAATCAAAGTTTTCGAAAAAAGTACCATGTAAAGGGTAGTTGCGGGATTTTTCTCAAAATCTTTGTGTCGCATCCCTGGAAGATACTAAACTTCTATACCAACTTTGGTATCTTACCGACTTTTCGTTTTTGAGTTATCGTGCTCACAGACACACGGACACACACACACACGGACTTTTTTGTGAAAATGCTTTTTTTTGGATATTGGGGACCCTAAAACATATATTTCCAGTGAAATCTCGGTATTGAATTTTTGGGTGGAGTGCAATACTTTCTCTATACACTATGTACATAGGGCGCATAGAGAATTTAAAAATATGGGACTCACAATCCCACTTGCTGATACGGTTTGTTACTGTGAAGAGGTTTCTCATTAATTGCTTAAGGATTGTTATTGCCTGTATCTAGCTTTTGGGAGTTCACATATCCTGCCATGTGGAACCAGGCTTCATCACTCATGAAATACAGCAGCGGATCCAACATTCCACTCTCAATTGTTTGACATAGCCATGTGCACTAATTCACACGTTTTGTCTTATCTTCCTCCTTCAGTTGTTGAACGCGTGTCATTTTGTAGGATTTCATCCATAAGCGCTACGCGAAACTTTCTCTTCTTGCAACGATTTACGTTGAGGTATAAGATGGAAGACTATTTTGTTGTGGTTCTTTTCAAGAATATTCATTCACCATCTTGTTCATTGTATCAACACCTACTTTGGCATTGTTATAATCTAAAGAGACGTCTGGTTTATAGTTTCCAGTATCATCTATATGTCATGTTGCTCGGTGCTAAGCAAAATCACAGCACGATTCTTCTTTGGGACACAGAACATCAAGGTAACCTCAGGAAAAACGAAGACGATGGCATTCCTTTCTTTATAGGGTTAGAAAACGATATAGGTATTTCTTGCTTATTCTTCCTTATTGTTCCACAAAGAGTCAAAACTTCTCCTGTAAAGTTCAATTGTAAATGGAAGAGACGTAACAAAATTCACAGTGGTAATGCCATAACCTCCTCTAAGACAGCTAGTTAGATTCATCACTACTCTTTGTCCTTGATTTTTTGTCTGGGTCATTCCCATCTTTTCCAATTTACACTTGTAAGTTCAGTGCATTATTTCATTCGGCATCAACCAAAGCCCACACCTTCATCCCGTACTTAGCAGGTTTTGAATTCATATAAACAACAAATGAACAACGCCCTAGGAAGGGAACAAGTTGTTCATCTACTGTAAGATGTGAATGAGGATTTTAATTAGACTTACATTGGTGACAAACAATGTGAAGACATTTCTGATAGCAGCGAATTTATGTTCTTTCTCCTTTCATTTCTTGTAGTGATATCATCAAATCTAATGGACGTAGATAACTGAAATCGAATTCAAGACACTGAAGTAAGGAAAATTTCCCTTTTTCACATAGGATATGTGGTCCACAATAAATCTATAGATTCCCGTATAGTTTTCAGAACACCCATAATTATTAGAACATCTAAAATTGAATACATTTCATCAACATCTTCAGCAATCATTGTGTCTGCTTTTATGGGTGCGTGTGTTTGTGAACAGATAAGATAACTCAAAAACGTAAAGTCGGTGAAATACCAAACTTGCTATTTAAGTTTATTATTTTCCAGGAATGCGACATGAAGATTTTGAGAAAAATTACCCCAGCCCAAACTAGCCTTTACTGGGAAAAAGTTTTGAAATTTTGATTTTCTCAAAAATGGCTCTAAGGTTTTGATTAAAACAGCGTATCTTAAAGATATTTATATGGCAAATAAAATGTATATCTTCAATTTTGTGGGAATAACCTCTAAAGACCTCTTTATTCCGAATGAATTTTGCTGAATTTTTGCGTAACTGGTAAACCGTAAGAAATAGACAAAAATTTATTACACAAGAATAAAGATCACGTTAAAACACACAATTTATGTGATAAACTTTTTTTTTTAGTTGAATTGACCATTTCTGAGATATTCCTTGTTAATTGTTACAGATTTAAAATACTTTAACTTTTATCACACGGAAAGTGTGAAATGGATAGAATTGGATTTCAACCACATGGTAACCAGGTTTTAAAAGATTTGACTATCGTTTTAACCTACTGTATGCTCTGCTAAAGTTTATCTCGTTTATGAAAAAGTAGATAGAAGAATAAGCTTTCTAACAATAATTTGTTACAGAGATTTAGAGTAGGCCATGTCAATGGAACATATCAGATGCTTTATTCGCCACCCTGTATTTTTCAGCTCGGTGCACCTGTGGAGCAGAAACAGTTAACAGTTTAGGGAGCATTAACTAAAAGAGATATATAGACCTATAATGAAATTGGTGCATAGAAAGCAAGAAACTTGAGGTCAAGGTTGATTGCCTTAAAGGGCACATAACGAGAAAAATGCAAGGCTTCTTAGCTGACATAGCATAGCCATTTTTGGAATAGCAGGCAAGGGGACTAACAAGAAATACAAGGGAAGAAAAGAGTAAAAAACAAAGAAGAAACGGAGGAAATGAATAAACAAAAATTTTATGGAGGAGTCGAAAGAAATTGCCAAATAAAAGTCACGACTCTTAATAATTTATGTGAAAATGAGCTTTCCAATGCTTTCTCGTATAGCCAGCGTGGCAAGAAATTACGTCGATTGTAAATCTTCGTTCGAGAGGATAGCTCGATATGCTGCGACACAGACCGTGTGGTCGTCAGGCACGTTCTTTGTAGACTTTGACAAGCAGTCGGTACCATTACGTCATTTTAGTTCTTCTAATATAATAATAATATTATATCATCATTATCAACTCATCATCATGGGATTTTTGTAGATGTTTTAGTGCTATTAGCCGAAGTGATTTACAACGATCAATATACCTAGGTCGGTTGGTAAGTCACGAGCCTCACTCATATATGACGCCACTTGGCCAGCTAGGCGGCAGCATCGTATAGTTTAACTCTAGACTAGCTTGTATCCATAGTTACAGGTCAATAGCATATTTAGTTTTCGAATGACAGCATTTTAAACAAGACAACTTTAAGAGTTTTCACGAAAATGAAAAATTTAGAAAAATGGGCAATGATTAAATACTTCCATTTGAAAGGCTTAATGTCTAAAGAAATCAAGGAGGAAATGGACAATACATTGAAAGACTCTTATAATAAATTATTAAAAGGTGAGTTGCAGAGTTTAAAATGGGACGCACGAGTGATGACCCTCTCACTGGATGCCCTGTAGAAGTGACAACTCCAGAGATCATTGAAAAAATGCATCGTTTAGTACCGGAAGACCGCAGATTGAAGTTGTTTGAATTAGCAGAGGCTGTAATCATATCAAAAGAACGTGCAGGTGATATTTTAAGTAATGTTTTGGGCTTTTACAAGGTCTCTGCAGGATGGGTGCTGCGTTTGTTGAACATCTGATCAAAAGTTGCAAAGAAAAACTGTTTCTGTTAAGAATATGGAGCTCACTGTAAAAATCTCTGTGAATTTTTGAGACGGCTTATTACCATGAATGAGACTTGGATACTTCACTACACTCCAGAAAGTAAATCAGTCAAAACAGTGAATTGCGCCAAGTGAAGCAATTCCAAAAAAGGCAAAGTTAGTTTTATCAGCTAACAAGGTTATGGCGAGTGTTTTCTGGGATGCACAGGGAACTATTTATATTGATTACTTGGAAAAGAGTAAAAGTATCACTGGTGACTACTACGTAAGCTTACTGCAAAGTTTGAGTGACGAGGTCATTTGGCAACAAAACAAAATGATCTTGTTTCATCATTTCAATGCTCTGGTCATCATTCAGTCATTGCAGTGGGGAAAATGTGTGAATTGGAATTTCTTAACTATCCACCCTATTCGCCAGATCTAGCACCCAGTGACTACCACATGTTTCCAAACCTCAAAAAATTACTTGCTGGACGAAGATTTCATAGCAACGAGGAGGTCATTGATGCGGAAAACGTTATTTTGAGGACCTTGATAAATTGCTCTACAGAGATGGTTTAATTATATTAGAACACGGATATGACAAATGTATTAAATGGCCTTTCTGGAGATTATGTTGAGAAAAAAAAAATCTGTTTTCATTGAGAGGCCCGGGACTTATCAGCCGACCTCGTGTATACAGAGATTGTGCACGTGACTGATATAAGTAATTTGAGATTGGCGATGCATGGTCCCCGGATAAACATAACGTGCTGACAAGTCGGTGTTAAAGCAAAGCAGGTTGAAAAAAATGGCTTAGAATGTCTTTAAAACTGCTGCCCGAGTATAGAAATGTCGATTTTTAGCACCTCGTAACTAGCGTTCTCAAAGTCGCAAAAATCTGTAAACTCTCCAACTAATCACTTGACAGTGCGACACTGAGCATTCATTAACTACGGTCTGAGTTATGTAGCCTATTCTGGAGGCGTTTTTTCAACTGCTCTGGTGGCTTAATGTGCAACGCGGGAAGCTATCACAAAGGTCTTGAGTTCGTTTCCTGTCAGAGTAAATATTTTTATTGTTATTTTTACTTTCTCTATACGCACTATGTACATAGTGTATAGAGAAGGTATTGTACTCCACCCAAAAATTCGATTCCGAGATTTCAGCGGAAATATATGTTTTAGGGTCCCCAATATCCAAAAAAAAAGCATTTTCACAAAAAGGTACGTGTGTGTGTGTGTGTGTGTGTGTGTGTGTGTGTGTGTGTCAGTGTATCAGTGTGTCCGTGTGTCTGTAAACACGATAACTCAAAAAACGAAAAGTCAGTAAAATACCAAACTTGGTATTTAGGTTTAGTATCTTCCAGGGATGCAACACTAAGATTTTGAGAAAAATCCCCCACCCCCCAACTACGCTTTACATGGAACTTTTTTCGAAAATTTTGATTTTCTCAAAAATGGCTGCAACGATTTTGATTAAAATTTCGTATATTATAGATATTTACCTGACAAATAAAATGTATATCTTGAATTTTCTGGGAATAGCTTCTGAAGAGTAGTTTGTTCTGGATAAATGTTACTGAATTTTGAATAGCTGCTAAACCGTAAGAGATGGACAGAAACTTATTACACAAAAACTGTAGAGAACATTAAAACACACAATTTATGTCATGTACATTTTTTTGTGGAGTTCTTCCTTTTTGAAACATTCCTTATTTTTGGTTTCTGCTACGAAACACGTATAATTTTCTCATACAGGAACTTGTCAACTCCTATCCATATAAACAAAGGAACTTCATTGACATAGCAACCAGCTTTTGACTATCACTTTAACCTATGGTAGTCCCTTATTTCGCTTCTGCTTACAAGGAAGCAAGTAATAAGACTACTTCTGCTAATTTTTTCTGATTAGCATAAAGTAAATAGAAGTATAAGCTCTTTAAGAATAATTTGTTGTAGGGATATAGAGAAAGTCATGTGAATGGTACACATCAGATTTTTTTCATTCCAGACGAAGTGCCGCGATACGTGGCGTACTGGCACTACAGAAACTTATAGCCGTTACTTCGAAATTTCAATAAACAGACCATAAGTCCCCTATCTCAAATTACTCATTTAAGTAATCTACATATTCTGTGAAAATAGTTGGGTCTAGTTCATTAATAGCCTGTATATAATACTGTCGCTACTGCTACTGTTACTACATGTATCTTCATATTGTTGCAAAGCTTTATTCCATTATCTAGAATATAGCAATGTTACCAACTTCCAAGGAGGCGTTAATTGTACAAACGATTAGTACCAGCCATATTCCGCTATTCCTCAGGCTCCTCAAACCCTGTAGTATACCGCGCTCTAAGTGGCTGCCGGTTGTGTGAAGTCACGAAAGTAAACACATAATTCACTACAGTTAAAATATTAGCCTTTCTTTTTGTCTTTTTTTCTGCTGTCTGAGTTAACTGATGAATGTTCACAGACTGAAAAAGGGCGTATAAATGGATTATTAATAACTGTTGTCAGTGAAAACTATGACGGTCGTTAAAACGGCGCAGATTGCTGCTTGAAGAACATGGGAATAAATTCGTTACGGCCCTTAAAGTTCGCCGTAAAATGCTGGACAGGCTCTTCTCACTTGCGAGTGGCTACTTCCATTCCACAGCTCAAGATATAGTTCCACGAGTCATAAGTAATTGTTTTGTGGTCAGGGCTGCACAAGCTAACAAAGACATTACGCTCTCCGTGGTGTTATGGTTACCATGCTAACTTCAAACACCCAAGGTCGCTGGTTCAGACCCGGCGGAGGACGATGATCCTTAGTAATCCTTCCCTTCGGAAGGGAAGTAAAGCCGTTGGTCCCGTGTCGTAGATTTACGGCACGTAAAAGATCCTCACACCTGATAGAGAGGCCTCTGAGCAAAATTAAGCGGTCTTTCGCGCCCAGAATAGAATGGGATGCTAAGAACCACAGCAGTTAAAGAGCGTCCATAAATAAAACGCCATTTCATTTTCCACAGTAAGATACTATAGTAATTTATACCAGATATATAAATAGTGAGATTTTTGTCATGTATCAAAATTCCAACTTTCCTATACCATATAACAAAATTTCCAATCTCTCTCAAAAAATTCTTCACAAGACTAGCCGATGTTCCAGGACTAAAACATTTTACATTGGACTTAGAAACCCTCAGAAGAGAAAATTAAAAAGAAAACTGCCTCGTGATTCCGAAAACACTGATTTCACAGTCTAATATTGGCTTCACTCATCCATATTCTGTTCACAAATATTGATTGTGATCAGTGGAATACATTGTTAACTTTATTAAACTTGTTAATTGACCCAGGATAATTTAATTGTTAATAGCATATACTTATAATCGTTACGCCATTGTTAATGTTCTTTCTGTTATCTTTCGCACATGTTAGAGGTTGTGTTCTCCGTTTGTAATATGTATTTGTGTTAAACCTAATTTATCACTGGCTTGTACAGCAATCTTGCACATCAGTCAAATAAATTCTTATATAGAAAAACACATCTGATGTGTTCTATTCACATGACTTTCTCTACATCTCTGCAACAAATTATTGTTAAAAAGCTTATGCTTCTATTTACTTCATGTTAATCGAGAAAAAATTAGCAGAAATAGTCTTATTAATCGCTTCCTTGTAAGTAGAAGTGAAATAAGGGAGTACCATAGGTTAAAGTGATAGTCAAAAACTGGTTGCTATGTGATTGAGGTTTCTTTGTTTGTATGGACAGGGGTTGACAGATTCCTGTATGAGAAAAGTATACGTTTTTTAAAAATGAAGCCAAAAACAAGGAATATCTAAATAAAATGATCAACTCCACGAAAAAATGTATATAACATAAATTGTGTGTTTTAACGTGGTTACATTTTTTGTGTAGTAAGCTTTTGTCCACATCTTACTGTTTATCAGTTATGCAAAATTCCAGAATAAAGTAAGCTTCAGAGACTATTCCCAGAAAATTGAAGATATACATTTTATTTCTCAGGTAAATATTTTAAATATAAGAGATTTTAATCAAAATCGTTAGAGCAATTTTTGAGCAAATAAACTTTTTTTCCATGTATAGGGTAGCTGAAAATCATCATCGTATCGAATCCTTGGAAGATACTAAACTTAAATACCAAGCTCCTTAAAACAAACAATTTACTTATATATATGTTTTTCCTGGAGTTGGCCTTTTTCGAAATATTCCTTGTTATTGGTTAGGTTTTAAAATACTTAAACTTTTCTCATGCACAATCTTGTCAACCCTTGGTCACGTAAAGAAACAAATTTCAATCCCATATCAACCACATGTTAAAACACGTGACTGTCGGTTTAGCCTAGTTTATAAATTCCCTTAGAAATTATTGGATGCTCTTTACCTGCTGTGATTCTCAGCGTCCCATTCTATACTGGGCGTGAAATACCGCTTAATTTTGCTCAGAGGCCTCTCAATCCAGCTTGAGGTTCTTTTACGTGTCGCAAATCTACGACACGGGACCAACGGCTTTACTTCGCTTCCGAAGGAAGCCATACTAAGGATTTTTACACCCGAAAAAATCCATCGTCCTCCGCCGGGTTTGAACCTGCGATCTTGGGTACATGAAGCTAGCATGGAACCATTACGCCACGGAAATAATTCCCTTATTTCCCTTCTACTTCTAAGGAAGCAAGTAGTAAAACCGTTTCTGCTAATGTTTATCTCGATTAGCATGAAGTAAATAGAAGAATAAGCTTTTTAATTTTTACAGAGATGTACAGAAAGTAATGTGAATGGAACACATCAGATTTTTTAGAAATAGTTTGGTGAAGAATTGATAGAGGAAAGCTATATGAATGTGACACATTAGCATTTTTTTTCTAAATATTCTCATTATTTCCAGTGTTGAAACATATATTTGATGAGGTACTTTTACATCCCTGAAGATGAGGATGGTTTTATAATCCATAGAACGTCATCGTATATTGTCGTTACTTTCAGCTTTGCTGTCGTATATTTTAATCCAGCACTCCTGTAAAAATCTGTTAATGGCCGTAATGCAGGTAATTGCGTTGGAGACGGGCAGCCGCCATAAAAACTGTTTTAATGGCAGTTACATTCGCGAAGCACTTCTTTATTTGATTTATCTCGTTTGGGATGTTGCGAAGGTTAAGTGAATAGGAAAAGATGAGCATCCTGCTAGATTTGGTTCAGCAATCCGGTTTCTTTCTGTCCGCAGTCGATGTTGCCAATTTATGGCAGTTAAATCTCTCCAGGCGTCTGTTGACAATGTTGGAATGCAGTTGAGGAAAGTTAACTGGAATAGGTAACGAAATGAATGAACACGAAAATCAACTGTTATATAACATGTCTCTCTCTCTCTCTCTCTCTCTCCTCACTCTCTCTCGCTTTCTTTGAAGGGGAAATTTAACTAGTACATTAGGATACAAGGGTCAAAAGTAGGGTTATATTTTTCGAGTAGGATTGTTTACGAAACGAAGGCCACAGGCCAAGTTTTGCAATCTACGGGTAAAGTAAAATCCCTGTTAGCTCGTGGCATATAATATATTACTTTGTCTCCACGTACATAGTGTATAGAGAAGGTATTGTATAGCACCCAAAATTTGAAATCGAGAATTCACCGGAAATACATGTTTTGGGACACCCTGAATCCAATAAAAGCATTTTTAGAAAAATGTCTGTGTCTGTGTGTGTGTGTGTGTGTGTGTGTGTGTGTGTGTGTGTGTGTGTGTGTGTGTGTGTGTGTGTGGACAGCATAGATGAAAAACGAAAAATCCGTTAAATACCAAACTCAATATTTAAGTTCAGTATCTTCCAAGGATGCGAGACTAAGATTGTCAAAAAAAGTTCCCTACTCTCAACCACACTTTACATGGAAAAAATGTTAAAAATGGCCGTAACGATGTTGGTTAAAATCTCGTATATTTAAGTAATTTACATGACAAATAATATGGATATCTTGAATTTCCTGGGAATAGCCGAATTTTTTATGGAATATAATACTTTCTCTACCTACTATATGTGTAGTAGATGCGTGTAGAAAAATAATGAATTAAGATTTACACTGTTTATTTTTCTCTTTGAAGTAAGCCAATCGTGACGAATTAATGGTCTTCTTAGTGCGGTTATAGCGCGGCTGCTTACCAAACGGGAGGCTTGGGTTTGATTCCCGCTACCGATATGGGAATTTTCTCCCGCTGGGATATCTGGTTCGGGGTGCACTCAGCCTCGTGAGATCCCTGGGCCAATGAAGGAGTTACTTAAGGGAAAATTAGGGGCTCCATTTGCGTGGACCCAATTTAACTGGCTGGGAGGGACTCAAGGTGCTAACTACGACCCATCACTCATAATACATGTAATGGTCAGAGGTGGGAAACGCAGCGGTCTGGAGGTAGACTTTGGGCTGTTGCGCCAATTTAGTGACGAATTTACATCATTTATGTCTCCCCGTTCTTTATGACATGATTTTACAGTCATCATTAGAACAGAATAACTTGGAAAGAGATGGGATCATAAAAGTGGAATTGGATAACTTGGAATGGCATTCGATGCTCTTATTTTGTATAGAATGGGATGAAATGCAATACGATGGTGGTCTAGAATTTGGTTGTACGAATGGAATATCATTGTAGTGACGAGGTGGAATTGAATGGAATGTAACTGTTGAATTGGATGGTTTGGAATGTGGAGAAATGGAATTGGGAATGCACGGAATATGATTGGGATGAGGTGTATTAGATGGGAGGGCTGTGAAAGAAGTGTAATGTAATGGGGCATGAAAAGTCAGAATGGAATGGAGCGGCTAGGATGGGATTGAATGAAATGGGATGAAGCTGTACGATATGAAATGCAAATGATGGTGTTATATAGGTTGAAATGGACTATATAATGAGATACGTGGTATGATATCCGATGGAATTGTATAGGTTGAAATGTTTTGTCATAAAATGTTATGGGATTATACAAGGCAGGTGGATATGTGTACTGGAAGGTATCTTCAACTTAAAAGCAGCCCTAATTAAAAGTTAATATGGTATATGTTATAATGTGTTGACTTCTATTAAATAATATAAGCTCCAACTGCTTTTGGTAGACATTAGTGGTGCAGTGTTCGAACTTGGGAAGGGAGAGCAAGATGGGCAACGTGAACCTTGCTGCATATGCAATCATTAAAACGTATGCTTGGAGCATAACTTAGTGCCCGAGTACGATCAAATTCGCTCGAAGGGAGATGTTTGAAGTGATATTTGCTGACCGGAATGGATGGATCTGCTTTATTTACCTATTCTCCAAGCGATAGTGTTCATTCAGAACTATTAAACCTTGTTTACAAAATATAACAACGGTTGGAAGTTTGTTGGTAAAAAGGGCGTTGGATAGATTTTGCTCAAACAGTCGACTTTTTTACTTTCGCTTCACGTCCTATGCACATAGTGTATAGAGAAAGTATTACATTCCACCCAAAAATTAGATACCGAGATTTCACCGGAAATACATGTTTTGGGTCCCCCTCAATCCAAAAAAGCATTTTCAGAAAAAGTCCGTGTGTGTGCGTGCGTGTCTGTGTGTCTGTATGTATGTCTGTGGACAGCATAGCTCAAAAACGAAAATACCGTTAAATACCAAACTTAATATTTAAGTTTGGCATCTTCCAAGGATGCGACACGAAGATTTTCAAGAAAATCCCCCATCCCAACTACCCTTTACATGAAAATTTTTTTTGAAAATTTTGATTTTCTTAAAAATAGCTCTAACGATTTTGATTAAAATATCGTATATTAAAGATATTTAACTGGCAAATAAAATGTATATTGAATTTTTTGGGAATAGCCTCTGAAGACTACTTTATTCTGGATGAATTTTACGGAATTTTGCATAACTGCTAAATCATAAAAGATGGACAAAAACTTACCACACAAAAATGTAGACCACTTTAAAACACACAAATTTTCCTCGTGGATTTCATCGTTTTTGAGACATTCCTTGTTTTTGGTTTCTCCTTTGAAAAACTGATACTTTTCACATACAGGAATTTGCCAACTCCTGTCCATACAAACAAAGGAACTTCAGTCACATAGCAACCAGCTTTTGACTATCACTCTAACTTATGGTTCTCCCTTATTTAACATCTACCTACAAGGAAGCAAGTAATAAGACTATTTCTGCTAAGTTTTTCTCGATTAGCATAAAGTAAATAGAGGCAAAAGCTTTATAACAATAATTTGTTGCAGAGATGTAGAGAAACTCATGTGAATGGAACACATTAGATTTTTTGTAATTCACTCTCATTTGGAGGTAACGTCTTTACTGTAGCTATTCCCATTTGGTTATGATATTGAGCAAATAGGCCCGTTATAATTAATTTTGACATGTTAGTTTATATGTTATAATATATGTTTTTGATAATTTGCAGCGTCATTATTTCAGGGTTCATTATTATTTTTCCTATACGTCGTTTCATTAATTTTTGGTTGTGTTTAACGTCCGCTTTTACAACTTATGGCACCGCAGGTGATGACACTGGTGATACATAAATGAAGATGGAGCACCCGTGGAATGCGATGGCGGGGGAAACCGGAGAACCCGGAGAAAACCCGCCCCTACGTCGCTTTGTCCACCACAAATCTCACATGCGATCGCTTGGGATCGAAGTTGCTTCGATGTTTCGCATTCTAAAGCCTCCAGCCATCAAGGTGAACCTGAGAACGGTCACACACGACACTGTCATAATAACGAATTTATGGTGGAGTTTTGAAATGGAAAGAAAAAAAAAAAAAAAAAAAAAAAAAAAAAAAAAAAAAAAAAAAAAAAAAAAGGCAACCTAAAACCAAGCATTCGGAATCTCCAAATGACAAGAAGAAATGCCACTTCTGCATTATATTTGTATAAAGTAAACGTAACTCCATTGCACGACAGTTCACCGCCCTACCGCTGCATCCCCCATCTGGTGCAGTGCTCGACGCCTCGAGTCCCTTCCGGTCGGTTGATACGGTCTACTTGATCTGGAGCCGCTACTTCTCAATCAAGTAGCTTCTCAATTGCCCCCCCCCCTGGGGTCCTCACGAGGCTGAGTGCGCCAGGGCCCAGGTCTCCCAGCGGGGAAAATTCCCCAAGCCGATACCGGGAATCAAACCCAGGTCTCTGGCTTGGAAAGCAGCTGCGCTACCACCGCGCTAAGGAGATGATCCCTTTGTACAGAGAGCCTGTAATAGAACCAGAAATCGTTTTTGCAAGAGTATTTTACTGTAAGAACATTTAATTTCTGCAATTAATATATACTAAGTATCAGTATATACTATTGGTATTATCTCCATGGCACGACAGCTCACAAGGAACTTTGGCCTACCGCGGGGCCGCTGCGTCGTTCATCTCGGTCTATGACAGACGTCATGGGTGGGGTGCAGTATTGAAGGGTGAGATGTGGTCAGTGCCTCGACCTGACGGCTTCAAGTCCTCATGACCTGAGCCCGTTACTTCTGCATCAAGTAGCTCCTCTATTTTTTTTTTAAATAATAAAAAGAATACAGTTCCGGAGGCTTGTCCTATATTTCCTTAGTAGACCTTATTATTTTTAACGTTTTCCTTTTACATACACAAACATAGACACATTTACAAACACAGAAACACCCATGCCCAAGGCAGGATTCGAACCCACGATCCTGTGCACCACGAAGCGCCAAAGCGAGACACTTTAGCGAGCGCGGCCACCGGGATCGGCATATTGGCCCCCTAGGGACCTCATGAGGCTGAGTGCACCCCGGACCAGGTCTCCAAGTGGGGGGAAAAATCCCCATGCCGGTACCGGTAATCGAACACAGGTCTCCCGCTTGGTAAGACTATTCGTATTACTTTTTTCATTGCCAACCAGACACCAAGGACGCTTGTGGTAGGATTTTGTTCCATGCCGTGCAGCGCAGCGAGTGATTACGGCTGATTTCTCTCGAGTATTTCAATTATTCGAGTACAGGTATCGGAATTGATTTCATGGCCTTGCATATAGCTACAGGGTATTTCATAAACTGCTATTCTTACCTACAAGTGAGCATATAATCATGAAGATGATAATAAGAAAGAAAGTTAACTTTTTATTCCGTTCAGATTTATGACCACGATGCATGAGGAACTATCAGGCCCAGTGGTTTTCTTTCCCCTTTATCTTTAGTCTTCAAAGTGTTGATGTCGCTAGGGACTTTCAAGCCTTTCTAGGTCTGATGTAAGTCATTTCTTAAGATAATTTATTTATTAGTCTAATATATGTCTAATTTATTTATTAGTGACAGAATAAAATATAAACTGATGTGTTCCATTCACATGACTTTCTCTACAGCTCTGCAACAAATTATTGTTAAAATGTTTATGCTTCTATGCTTCTCGTATTTACTTCATGCTAACCGAGAAAAAAAGTTAGTAAAAATAGTCTTATTACTTGCTTCCTTGTAAATAGAAGCGAAATAAGGAGTACTATAAATTAAAGTGATAGTCAAAAGTTAGTTATGTGATTGAAGTTCCTTTGTTGGTATGGACATAAGTTGACAAATGCCTGTAAAAAAAAAGTATGTTTCATAAAGCTGAAACCAAAAAGAACGAATATTTAAAAAACGATCAACTCCACAAAAAAAAAAAAAAAAAAAAAAAAAAATTATGTAACATAAATTGTGTGTTTGAATGTGCTCTACATTTTTCTGTGGTAAGTTTTTATCCATTTCTATGATTTATCAGTTATGCAAAATTCTGTAAAATTCATGCAGAATAAAGATGTCTTCAGAGGCTATTTCCGGAAAATTCAAGATATATATTTTATTCGGCACGTAAATATCTTAAATATAAGAGATTTTTAATCGAAATCGTTAGAGCCATTTTTAAGAAAATCAAAATTTTGGAAAAAAACTTCCATGTTAAGCGTAGTTCGGGGTGGGGAGGTTTTCTTGAAAATCTCCGTGTCGCATCCTTGGAAGATACCAAACTTAAGTACCAAGTTTGGTATTTAATGTTTTTTTCGTTTTTGAGCTATGCTGTCCACAGGCGCGCGTGCGCGCGCGCGCACACACACACACATACATACACACACGGACCTTTTTCCAAAAATGCTTTTTTACTTTCTCTACACGTATTAAGTACATAGTATTTAGAGAAGGTATTGCATTATACCTTCTCTATACAGTATGTGCATAGTACGTATAGAGAAAGTAAAAATTATAATTGAATGTTACAAAAATATTTTACATAGATACGTTATAAACGTTATAAAAGATGTACAACAAAAATAAAAGTTATAACAATAAAAGAGAAAACAAAGTACAAAAGTAAAGCGATTTATAAACCATAATACAATTCACGTTCTGTTTAAACAATACAAATGATTTCTAAAAATGGTACGGAATGTTTTATGATGTTCTCTGTAATTGCTTGTTCTACACTTCTGTTAATTTTTTACTTAACCCTCCATTTCATAAACACATATGTAATTGTTCCTCGGATCCAAAAAATGGGCCTACTACTGTTATTTTTCTGAGATTTTATTGTTCTTTATTTCATTGATTGACTAATCATCTACTTCTTCTTCACTTCCTGCTTTAGGCATTGATTGCCTGTTTTGTCTTTATAAATAGATTAAGACCATCTCTTCCGAGGACGACCGATATTTCTTCCTCTCAGAAAAAATGTATAATTTTCTTTGGTAGTCTATTCCCTTCCATTTTTTTTTTTTTTTTTTTTTTTTACATTTTCTTTCCACTGTTTCTTATTAGCTAACTTTCCTTTCATGGAGTAGATTTGGAATTCAAAGATATCATCGTTTCTTAACTAGTTCATTCAAGTACACCCGTTTTACTGTTCTTAAAATTTTCATCTCGGCTGCTTGAGGTTTATTTTCTTGTTTGCAAGCAATAATCCAAGATTCACTGCCATTTTATTATTTCATTTATATAACACCTAACCTTAACACCTAAGGTCATATCGGGGGCTTTGCACTAGAAACAACTCGTTTACTGCAGGTTCTTTACGTTGGGTTTAAATAGTTTTATGTTCCTCAAACACACACACACACACACACACACACACACACACACACACACACACACATACTTCTAGACTCTGTGGGGCATAGGGAATAATTCTGGTTAAAGAAAAATTTCCCGCCCCAGCCGGGAATTGAATTCCGGGTGAAAAGTCAGCTCGCTGACCACTCGGCCACGGAGGCAGGAACTGCCATTGTTTTATAATTAATTGATTGATTAATTAACGGATTAAATAGCGAATATTGGCAAAGTTTACATTTAACTTTCTTTACAACGCACAATGAACAGAGTTAAGTATTGCAATCCACCAAGAAATGTGACATGAGATTTCACTGGGAATACACGTTTTGAAAAAATCTGTATAGTTGTTTTAAGAAAAAGACCCTTTTGTGTATGTGTGTACAGCATAACTCAAAAGCATACTACCAAACTTGGTATTTAAGTTCACTATCTTTCAAAAATGCAACACGAATTTAAAAATTCCTCTCACCACAAACTACCTTTTACATGGAACATTTTTTAACGCAATATATTAAATATATTTACATAAGAAATTAAATGTATAGATACATTTTCTAAGAATATCCTCTGCTCCTTATTCTGAATGATTTTTGCATAACTAGTAAAGTGTAAGAGATGGACAAAATCTTAATATTCAAAAAATGTAGATCTTATTACTATACAATAACAAACGAAATAGGGGACACAACGTCAGGTTTTGCACTTCACCTGTTCTTTTGATCAACGATTTAATAATCATACATACGAAATGATTTTAATTTTTCTTTCTAATGGTTCTGTATAAATCTAACAACTAACAGCGATTAAATCCAGGGAATGTTTTTCTGAATAACTTGTATTGTTTGCGCTTCAAATTGCTGAAAGAAAACATCCTTGCAAAGTGAACTGCACAAAATAAATCTTCAGTCTGTTACGAGAACTGTCGATACTTAAAGAACGATATGCTGGTTAGAGGCGACCTCCTTCAAGTCTGGGAAAAAAAAAAAAAAAAATCCGCTATGCCCCTCACACCCCTACTTCAGGATCATTTGAGCAAATATTGCGTTTGTTGTGTCCATCTTAACAGACAAATGAGAGTTCGCGAGATATTCTGCTTTAGAGGGAGAGATTTAGTTTAGATGTTGAGTTCAGGAGACCCAAGCTTTTCCGTGTTAGGCAGTTTTCAGAGGTCATCTATCTGCAACAGTACGGGTCCAAGCGTTCAATAATAGCGATATATGATGGGAGTTCAGACGAACAACTCCGTCACTGCAACTGTTGCGAGATCGAGCGTAACAGAAACCGTACAACTGTTTGCAACGACACATCACTTGCAAGCAACTGAAGACAAAAAAATCTGATGTGTTCCATTCACATAACTTTCTCTAGCTGTTCCACAAACAAATATTTCATACAAAAGATTATTCTTTTATCTACATCTTGCTAATCTAGATAACATTAACAGAATTGGTCTTATTACTTGGTACCTTTTAAGTACAAAGGAAACAAGGAATACATTAGGCTAAAGCGGTAGCCAACTCTTTTAAAAGCTATATGAAATAATTGAGGTGCGGTTCATTTTACTTCATCCCGTTAGAAAAAAGCTAATTAATTTATAATTGAAACCAAAAACAAGGAATGTCTTGAAAACGATTAACTCTAAAAAAATGTGTATGATTTAATTGTGTGTTTTAATGAGATATACATTTTTAAACTTTTCTCGAACGGCAAGACATCTTTCTTCTCCTTTGTTTAACCCTGACAAGCAAAGAGATTACAATTTTAATTGTTTCACTTAGCGACCTGCTTTAAAAGGATGAGAATGCTTTAGCCTATGCATTTTCTTATTTCCCTTCAGCTTACAAGTAGAACCAGTAATAAGACTAATTCTGCTTATGTTTATCTTGATTAGATAACAGATTAATTAATATTTCGAATAATAGATAAGTTTACCGAACAGCTAGATGCATAATGTGAATGGAAAACGTTAGATTTTTTACTGATGCACTGCCTAGCAGTAAGTTATAATCCTATATTCTTCACTATTTCAGTAATGAGATATTTTTGGTTGTATTGAGGTTATTCGTAAGATGCAAATTGTAAAAGTTTGCAATTTTTTTCAACTACAGATTGCTGATAGTTGATCGTTCTGAAAGTTGCCTCATACTCATTTAGCTCGCTTTTACAAAGCCGGTAATATTAGGAATGCAAGGCCACTAAAGCTCATTTTCAAAGAAACTGAAAGGAGACCATTCCATAAGCGGGAATATTTTGGTTTACTCCCCCTCCCTTCCTTTACAAATTACATATTTGTGGGCAGCTCTAGGGTGCGGCACACGAGGCTCTGCTAACCCCAATGTAATTGTCCGTGGCGAGGTGATGCAATGCACTAAAACAGATGAAACTCAGCTCCGCATGATTATAATGTACCAGTGTTTCCATCTGTGGAGCAGCAGTCCAAGCTATTATTATGTGATAGGGCGAAAGACACGTATACTTCTTGCTGTTCTTTTGTTTTGGTTTTTATTTTTATTCTTTTTGTTACTTTCTGCTTCATGACTGTTTTTCTACAACCATTTTCAAAACTGAATTACAAACTACAATCATATAGAGGACCCCCTTTCTGCGGTTATTTTATTCTTCTGAGATAGACACACCATGAAACATCTCTTAAATTTTATGTATTATGTATAACGATGGCACTCGATATTCTCGCATCATATTATCTGTTTTCAGATTGCATCATCGATTCATAAAGAATTCCAAATAGCAAATAATTGTATTTTATATTTAATTTAAGACCATAATATATATTTAAGAAGTAATATCCTTGTATATTGACAAACTCCTTACGAACATTGCTTTTTATTTCCTCTACACGTACGTACTATTTATATAGTGGTTAGAGAAAGTATTGTATTCCACCCAAAAATTAGACGTCGAGATTTCACTGTAAAACATGTTTTGAGCAGGTCTTCAGAGACTATTACCAGAAAATTCAAAATATACATTTTATTTGTCATTTAAATATACTTAATATAAACACTTTAATCAAAATCGTGAGTCACTTTTGAGGAAATCCAAGTGTTCAAATTTTTTGCAAGTAAAGAATGGTTCGGGCCGGGTGGATTTTCTTGAAACTCTTTGTGTCGCTTCCTTGGAAGATGCAGACTCTAAATATGAAGTTTGGAATTTAACCGACTTAGTGCTGTTCACAAACACATGAACTCGCACATCTTTTTCTTTTTGTACTTTCTTTTATTCAGGGAATCCAAAAGTGTATTTCCATTGAAATCTCGCTATCGATTTTGTTTGGTGAAATGCAATACCTGCTCTACCTGCTATTATGTGTCAGAGAAAATAAAAAGAGGGTGGAAAACTTGAGAATATGCAGAAATAGCATTTACTCTTACAGTGTTCGAAATGATATCTAATTGACCTGTTAAATGCTATGTTCGTCATTTTGTAATAGATCAAGGAAATAAAAGACAGTAGCTTATGATTTAAAAATCTGATGTGTTTCATTCATATGCCTTTTTCTACATCTCTGAAACAAATTATTGTTAAAAGACGTATTCTTCTGTCTACTTCTTCCTAATCGAGATAAACATAAGCAGAATTGGCCTTATTACTTGCTTCCTTGTAAGTAGAAGTGAAATAACAGAACATACTAGGCTAAAGCGATTGTTAACTCTTTTAAAAGTTTGTTGCCATTTGATTGAAATGCATTTCTTTGCAAGAGAAGACATCGACAGACTGTTTCCGTGGTCGAATGGTCAGCGAGCTGACTTCTCTCCCGGAGGTCCCAGGTTCTATTCCCGGCTGGGGCAAGGAATTTTTCTTTAACCAGAACTATTCCCTATCCCCCACAGAGTCTGGAAGTATGAAAGTGAGAGTGAATGAGCGTGTGGTTAAATATATAAAATGTCGTAACCTACAGTAATACGAGTTGTTTTACAAGTCAAAGCCCCCGATATGACCATTGAAGTTAAAGGGGGCTATACAAAGGAACAAGGGAAAAAAAAAAAAAAAAAAAAGTTGACAAATTCCCATATGAAAAAAGTTTTAAATATGTTAAAACTAAATCCAATAGCAAGCAATATCTCGGAAATAGTCAACTCCACGCAGAAAAGTATATCACATAAATGATGTGTTTTAACGAAATCCACACTTTTTGTGTAGTAAGTTTTTCTCTATTTCTTATAGTTTAACAGTTATTGCAAAAGTAATCCAAAATGAAGAGGTCTATTAAGAGTATTCTTAGAAAAAAAAATATATATATATATTTTATTTGTCATGCAAGTATGTTCAATATAGGTACGGTGTTTTAATTAAAATTGTTAGATGCACTTTTTGTGAAAATAAACATTTTTGAAATGTTTTCCTTGTAAGGATGGTGTAAAGTGGACACATGTTTCTCAAAATCTTTGTGTCGCATACCAACTTTTCGCTTTTGAATCATCGTATTCACGGATACACGGATGTTTTTCTAATATATATTTTTTTATACATTGGACACCAAAATGAGTATATGGAATAAAACCTTGATATAGAATTGTTTGCTGCTGTAATAGTTTGATTGTTAAATAGTTTTGAACATACTAGTACCGATACAAAATATTCATTCCTAACATCTTCAATACTTCAATTGTGAACTTTAGGAAAAAATAAATGGACCTCGATTTTTAGCCTCATTTGCCTTTATCTCTACCAAAAACCTCGGTTTTAAGCTATATCTTAAATAAACTTTTACGGAGATGGGAGTTTCACGACGTGGTATCAAGTTATTTCTCGTATGCATAACTGAGTAAACCGATAAGAAATAAGCTCATAATTTTATATAATAAGAGAAGCTCTCAGAAAATAATTGACAATTACTTTTGGATACCACTTTATGAATTGACACGTTATTTTGGTGAATATGAACAGTGTGAAACATGAGGAATTTATCACTCGGACTCTGGTTTTTACGCAGACTAACCTTAAATTAAATCTATAGAAAGAGAATGCATTTATTATATATTTTTTAGTTTAAAAATTCAAGCCATTATTACTTTTTTCTATCTGTTTCAGGTAAGTGCTATCCCCGTATCAGTTTTGTGATGAACGTTTTCTGCAAAGGTAAGAATGTCTAATTTATCTATATCATACATTAAATATGTGTGTACGCGTGCGCGCGCATGAGTGCGGGTAGATTCTAATAGGATGCTACACCCTTGCACCGATTTAGACCAAAACTTAGCATACACATTTTTTTGAACAAAAGTAAAAACACTATGGGATGATATGGTAAACCACCCCAAAATAGGAAAGTTAGGTAATGTTCAGTGCGAAGCAATTTTAAAAATTGTTGTTATAAATTGGCGATTTCTCCAATACTTTTTTTTTTAACAAAAATATAAATTCTGCTTACTTCATTTTTTTAGGAACGGTAATGCAAAACAGTACCCCCAATGGAGGATCGGGTTGAAAATTGTTCAATAGGAGGCCGATTGAGAATTTTTAAATTGACAAATATATCACTACGTCAGAAGTAAAGATACTATGAGGGGATCATAAATAACACCTCCAATGAAGGATAATTTGAGAAAGTTTGGATGCGCTTCGGTTTCATTATGAACGGGAAATTTTGGACAGTGAAATTAAAATAATTGAGAACCAGTAATATTGAACCGCGTTTAATTACTTTGTAAATATGCCAAAGTCGTAATGTTGACATTTTACCAAAAAGTCAAGGGTTTTGAAAGAGAGGCGGGGCTAGTAAACTATTGTAAGAAAATAAAAATTGCAACTGCTTCCGAACGACTTCATTTATAATTTATACCCTCAGCTGAACTTTACTTTTCTCAGCTGTAGAATGCACTCGGCTTCTCCTAAACCCGCTACCAAGTAAGTTTGCAGCTGGGGAGTCAGGCAAAGCGTATACTGCATCAGGCATTATTGGATAGGCCATTTGATCTAATGGACGTTATTATGCACCATGGCTGGCAGAGAACTGCAATGTAAAAACCCCGGCATGCTTCCACTCCGGCGCCGCTCGTGCATGTGCTCTCACTTGCAACAATCCAATCTCCTTAGCAATCTGCTAACAATCCAGGAGACGTTGTTGTATACGCCCCAGTTATGGACAATAAGAATTTCTACTTTTTCAGCGTAGATGTATAGCATTTCATAATTGAGTTATTAAGGAATGTACCGGTGAAATTTGGTAAAACTGTGTTATTTTAACCTTTTTTTTTTTTTGTTATATTTATATTAAAATTATAAGCTTGTAATTTCATGCTACACAATGGTTTTTAATATCGACCATTTTAAATCACAGATTCTTATTCAATTGGTCCTCCATTATTTAGGTAGGGCACCGTATTAAATTTTAAACTGCATTTTTCTTATTTTTCAGCATGTTTCACCTTTATAAATGCTCCTTGGGCCACAGCTTATATTTTATTAGCTTGTACTTTTTAAGAGATCATCAGAAATTGGAATATAAAAATATTTAAGCTCAAGTTAATTATTTTCCATAACCCAAATTTAAAAAAGTTGAGGAATTCAATAATAAGTGAACAAAAAAATGGCATTTCGTTAACCTAATTAAAACTAAGAAATGTTTTACAATAGTTTCTTTATGCTTGTAAACTAAGCCCAATTAAAAGATTTGGGGGTGGATACGTTAAGTTGTAAGTCCCAGCAATATATCATAATATCATATTAAAAAGTGGTTATACATGGATATAATGGTTAAGACTAGTTAAAACTGTATGTGGTGTGTTTTTATACTCTGAGTGTATGGAATAACCCAAGCAATAGAATGCAAATAGAGGTAGAGAAGGTATTATATTCCATTCCAAAATGTGATACAGAGATTTCATTGAAAATATATATAATAATTTAGAATAAGGTTCATGTGTGTGTCTGTATATGCTGCATTACTAACAAACGATAACCGGTTAACTATCAAACTCGGTGTTTTAAGTCCAGTATCTTCCGAGGATACTCACACAAAGATTATCAGGATAGTCACCCCACCTCAAATTGCACTTGCAAGGAACTCTTTTTCGAAATTTGCTATTTTCGCTTCCGAAATACACGTTTTAAGATCCCCTGAACAAAAAAGGGTATAAAAACTTTCGTGTGTATGAGTGTCTGTGGGCAGCATAGCTCAAAAACGAGAAGCCCGTTGAATACCAAACTTAATATTTAAGTTCAGTATCTTCCAAGGATGCCACACAAAGATTACCAAGAAAATCCCCCCAGCCCCTAGTACCCTTACATGCAAACATTTTCGAAAATTTTGATTTTCTCAAAAATGGCTCTGAGGTTTTTTATTAAAATACCATATGTTTAAGATATTTTCATTTCAACCGAAATGTATGTTTTGAATTTTCTGAGAATAGCCTCTGAAGAAATCTTCATTCTGTGTAACTTTTGTGTAACTGGTAAACTGTAAGAGATAGACAAAAAATATTGATAGTTAAAACGCATAATTTATGTCAGTTACATATTTTTATATAGTTAACCGTTGCCAAGATATTCCTTGTTATTGGTTTCAATTTTAAGCCATCTTTCGATTCATATCCCTTTTGTTTTACTCCTAGCCATGCAAAAAGAACACAATTTCAACTGTTTTACGTAGCAATAGCTTTTAAAATATCTATTTATCATTTTAGTCTCATGTATTCCCTTATTTCCCTTATACTTGCGAGGAAGCAAGTAACATGACAATTTCTGATAATGTTTATCTCGATTAGTAAGATGTAAATAAATGAATAGCGATTTTTCAGAACAGATAGAGTAAGTCATGTGAATGGAACACAGAGTTTTTATTATTTTCACAGCCTTAAGCATTTTCCAGTATCATTCTCAAATTGAAATTAATAAATACCAATAAACTGGTACCCTAAATTTGTGGCTAAGCACTAAGTATTTTTTGTTAAATGTACTAATCCCAGTTATTAAGTTCACCTAATGAGAATGGAAATATGTTAACTGTATGGAAAACAAAATGAGTTCTCCAGGGGATCTAAAGCAAACGGTAGTACTCATGAGCCTAAACCAACAGGGGCATACCAGCGTGTCCAATTTGACAAAAACAAAAAAAAACTTAACTCAAAGCATAATTACAACCCCCTCCTCCGACATCCATCATTAGATTAAGTGATGGTT
This sequence comes from Hymenopus coronatus, assembly GCA_030762935.1. NCBI lineage: Eukaryota > Metazoa > Arthropoda > Insecta > Mantodea > Hymenopodidae > Hymenopus > Hymenopus coronatus. The sequence continues at coordinate 18,360,827 of CM060887.1, read as the reverse complement.
TCCAGTAAGCCGAGGTTAAATATTCATCATAACAAAAGACCACCTGCCATAGTGACCAAAGAAAGAAAAAAAATAGTACCAAGAAGAGCTCGGTCATGTCCAGACTTCAGAAATGAAGGGTGGTTTCTTAAGATAAAAGGTAATAAGCATTAGGTTTCTTATGTGTTCCACTCACTTTACTTTCTCTACATCTCTGCAACAAATTATTATTAATAAGCTTATTCTTCTATCTACTTCATGTTAATTGAGATAAATATTAGCAGAAACGCCTTATTAGTTAGTTCCTTATAAGTAGAAGGGAAATAAGGGAATATATTAGGATAAACCGACAGTCACATGTTTTAAAATGTGGTTGTTATGGGATTGAAATCCGATTCTTTGCGTGATAAGTTTCCGTATAGAAAAGTATTTTAAAATTGAAACCAATAACAAGGAATATCTCGAAAATGGTCAACTAGACAAAACATTAACGTATATGATATAAATTGTGTACTTTAAGGATATCTACATTTTTTGTGTAGATTTTACGGTTTACCAGCTATGCAAACTCCAGCTAAATTCATCCAGAATAAAAAGATCTTCAGACACTATTCCCAGAAAATTCAAGATATGCATTTTATTTGTGTATGATAATCAAAATCGTTAGAGCCATTTTTGTGAAAAAAAGAAATTAAAAAAAATGTTCATGTAAAAGGTAGTTTGAGGTGGGGGGATTTTCTTCGTGTCGCATCCTTTGAAGATACTGAAGCTATATACCAAGTTTGATATTTTACCCACTTTCGTTTTTGAGTTGCCGTGTTCATAGACTCGCGGACGCGCACACACACACACACACACACACACACACACCCACCACCACCACCACCACCACCACCACCACCACCACCACCACCACCACTTTTTTCTAAAATTCCTTTTCGGATACAAGGGACTCTAAAACGTATATTCCTGGTGAAATCTCGGTATCGAATTTTAGGGCAATACAATACCTTCTCTATACACTATGTGCATAGTACGTGTAGAGGAAGTAAATGTCTAATATGTCTCAGTAAAATGACTTTCTCTGCCTGTTCTGCAATAAAATAGTGTTAATACAGTTTATTTTCCTCTCTATATGCTCATCGAGATAAAAGATAGCACGATGGGAATAAGCGTCTGCAATAAGTTGAAGCGATAATCAAATATTTTAAAAGCAGGTTGCTACTAATATTCCGTTCTCTTGCATTAAAATGACTTACAATGTGAAAAAAAATATAAGAATTGAAATGCAATTTAATAAATAGAGCTATCTTGGAAATGATATTCAAGTTTAAAATCTATCAAGGATGCGAAAATCTTCACGCTCCAAACTACACTTTAAAGGGAAATTTTTTCAAATATTTTGACTTCCTCAAATAGACAAATTAACAAGCCATATATTTAAAATATTTTCATCGTAATAAAATGTATATCTTGAATTTTCTGGGAAGAGATTTTAACATTCGAATGTATTTAGCATAACTGGCTAACCATAAGAGATAGACTGAAACTTACTACAAAGTTCGAAAAGAATCAACTTTATTTTAGATATATAAAATAAAACACACACAATTTACTTTAAACTTTTTTTTGTAAAGTTAACCATTTGCAAGATATTGTTTTAAAATGTCCAACTCTTAACACTTGTCTCACGTTTCTTAAATGGGAAGTCAATGTTTACATCCTGGTTATACAAAGAGAGGGAAATATCAATTGAATCATATGGTTTTAAAAGACTTGACTATCGCTTTAGTCTACTTCCTTCTACTTAAAAGGAAATGGATAAGTAAGAAACACTTTAGAAGGAACTAAACATAAAACTATTTGTGCTAATGTTTATCTCGAGTAGCATGTAGTAGAGAGAAGAATAAACTTTTGTAAGAACAGTTTGTTGCAGATTAAGCAGAGAAAGTAATGTGAATGAGATTGTTTTGTATACAGGGAAGCGCAAAACCTGCATTTCCTGTGAAATCTCGGTGTCGAGTTTTAGGTGGCATGCAATACCTTCTCTATCTAATGTACTCCAAACCGTGTCGCACTATTTCATCCTAGTGACATGAAATGACTTCTAATGGAAGTGGGGATGTTGCAAACAAGTATTTGTGGAACAAAAAACAGAGGCACAAAACATATAAAAAGCCCTGGCCTCTGACACACTGCAGGCACAAATAATTAGTATTCTGTGCGAGATTCTGCTTGCTGTCGCAACGCATTTCAATTGCTATACTTTTGCAGTAATCAATCGAAAAGCTGGGCTTTTGGATTTAATGTGTATCCCATATTACGCACGTGACGCCTAACAGAACAGAGTGATGGCTTTTCCGTCACAAGGCAATAAATTGCTGTATTTCACTATCTTTTGTTTGTCTATTGCGGTCTCTCACATTTCCGAACTTTGATTGTATGTAATACAGGCTTTCCATGAAAAAATTCCGGGGTTTTGAGGTTAGATATTGTATTTAAATCATAATCGGAGTTTAATGTATTATACCCGAATTTAAAGGTAATATTCTCTAGAGTTTATTACAATTTAGAACATTTCAATTTGTGTGGACTTGTGCATTACAGGGTTATAGGTCCCTTCATTTTTGTTGAAAAGTCAGTGATATGTTCGAAGAGTATATTTTTCCTCAGTTGGATGATATTGAGACGGAGATGGCGCACCGCCTCACTTTAGTTTGCGTGTGCGAGAAGCACTCAATACTCGACTCCGCACTGAGCAAAATTAAGCGGTCTTTCACGCCCAGTATAGAATGAGACATTGGGAACCACAGAGGTTAAAGAGCGTCCATTTCAACTCGGTAACAGGTGGATTGGAAGTGAAGGGCGTACACCTTGGCCTCCAAGAAGCCCAGATTTAAATCCTGTGACTTCTTCTTGGGACATGGAAGAACCCTGTGTTATTTTGGTAGTGTTTAACATCCACTTACTCCAGATATGCTGACCAGGACCTCACCAAAATTTCGTGTGGATGTGTGCCATGCCATTAATGGGGTCCACATTGCAATGTACTAAGTTGTAACAAACACAGCATAACACAACACATTAAACTCCGATTGTGGTTTAATAATAATATTTAACCTCAAAACCCCGGAATTCTTTTGTGGAAACACTGTATTATGAATCTATATCATATATAATACACTAGCTGTGAAAGGATAAGTTTCAAAACTCGAATGATGAATTAAATATTTCTATTTATTTCCCCGTTCTTTATAAAATAATTGTGCAATTGGGTACCTAGAGAAGTTGTTGTTAATCCTCTCCATTATTCGTTTTAATTCTGATTTGTACAGACCCTATTCCCTGATGTTCGTGCAAAAAAGATGCGAAATATCGGCGAGCTGTCTTCCTTAACCTCCTAAGCTCTGGAAATAAGTATCCTTGGACGGTGGAATATTTATTGGTCGGAATGTTACAAATAACTGAGATTTTAAACCTTTATACTTTCTCTTTGGTCGTTAGTTAGCCATTTAATAAATTAAAATGTGAAAATTTTCTCATAATATAGAAACCTTAACGTATACACGAAATACAGATAAAGAATATGAAGATTTAACACTCCCAGGTCATCAAGTTAACCTCTTTGAGAAAACAAAATCTGCGCCTATCGAGAAATGAAAATATGTCGTGTTAGTTTTACTCCTGTGGTTAAAAGCGAAGACCGACTTTGTTTGTTTGTTTGTTTGTTTGTTTGTTTTTGTTTTTTTTAAGCTTAATGTCCTTTAACCTGGTTGGTCATGTCAGACGATGAATGAAATTGGTGAAAATATATTCAAAATCGAACCCGGGACCTCCGGGTGAGAAGTCAGCTCGCTCACCACTCTACCACAGCAGCAGTCGATACTATTTGTAGCAATAGTTTGTAGAGAAGGACTAGTAAATGGAACACGTCATATTACTTCCAGAAGTGTTCGTAATTTATAGTTTATTAAAGCTTGACAACTAATTGCTCTCAGTGTGTTGGCTGTTGTGCCAAAGATCATACTGTGTAAAGACATTCCACTAATCCTTAACTCTCATTCCCCGATGTGGCCAATGTCTGTCTCCCTTTGCTGGCTTCTCCCCGTCTTCTGGCCAATCTTCAGCAATATTCCGTCGTCGCGGCCCAGAATTACATCCCCCCTCTCTCTCCGCACCGCTAGCTTGTCTGGACAGAGTTCGGCAATATGTTGGAATCCATAAATCATTGTTAGGAATGACTAACAGCCCGGGGAGGGTAGCCTGTTGTGTGGAGGAGAAAATATGAGGTAATTTATATGGAAATGCATCGGAAATCTTGTGTCATTTAGAGATATGAATGAAAAATTCAGTGTGTAGAGACATAGAGCCTCTGTCCATGTGATCCTTTTTTGTTTAGGGGGGGGGGGAACACCTTTCCTTGGGGGAACAAGACGGTAGCATCCTTGATACCACATCTACACCGCTACATTGGTTAACTGTGCTCAGCATTTCGATGCGTTCGTATGGAAAGGAGCCTACCATTTGCATCCATATTGGCGTACATACCCAAATAGACAGTAAATCGACTAACTTTTTACTTTCTGTATTACATACTTATAATAGAGGAAGTATTGAATTTTGCCCAAAATATCTTATTTGTACAATTTATATGTCTTTCTGAACATCTCTGTAACAGATTATTATAAAAAGCTTATTTTTTGTTTATTTTATGCTAATCGAAATAAACATTAGCAGAGACGGTCTTATTACTTGCTCCTTATAAGTAGAAAGTAAATAAGGGAATACACTATCCCAAACCGACATGAAATGTTTTAAAATATGGTTGCTCTCAGCTTGAAATGCGTTTCAAGCTGATAGCTCTCTGTAAAGAATTATTGTTAAAAGCTTATTCTTTTATCTACATCATGCTAATCGAGATAAATATTAGTAGAAATTGTCCTTCTTACTTGGTCCCTTGTAAGAAGAAGGGAAAAAAGCATGTGTTCCGTTCATATGATGTCGTCTAGCTGTTCGGCAAACAAACATGTTATTATTATCACGAAAAAAACGTATATATGACGTAAATTTTGAGTTTTAAGGAGATCTACAATTTTTGTCTATCTCTTGCGATTTATCAATTATGCAAATTCAAGAAAATTCATCCAGAATGAACAGATCTTCAGAAGCAATTCCCAGAAAATTTAAGATATACATTTTATTGTCATGTAAATATGTTAAATTCAAGTGATTTTCATTAAAATCGTTAACCATTTTTGAGAAACCAAAATTTTATAATTGTTTTTCTCATGTAAAGTGTAGTTGAGGGTAAGGGGATTTTCTTGAAAATCTACGAGTCGTACGCTTGGGGAAAAAAATAGCAGTTTAAAAAAAATGCTCTGTTTATGTATGTATGTATGTATGCATGCATGCATGCATGCATGTCTCTCGTATGCGCGCGCATTTGTGCTTGTAACATCATTACTCACATGGCTTTCTCTACAGTCTAGTGTTTAATAGTGTGTATACAAACTATACTTATGAAACTTAATTATTTTTGTAACACTAACCTATGTAGACAGTAGTTGGACGGGTAGAGTCAAACTGAAACATTCAATGCCAAGCCGGTATTTGAACCTCGAATATCCCGATCTCTAGCCGGTTGTTCTAACCATTGAGCTACTATGCTGACACGGTATTAAATTCCTCAACTGACTCGCATGTTTCCCGGTAAAACACAAGGTGATCTCAAATTATTTTCAGATGCTATACCTTAATGTCTACTTATAATGTTGTAAGTACCCTAATAGTTTAACCAGCTGTTAAATCAATTAGTGTTAATTGTTTTTTCCACACAAGCTCTGATAGGACAGGAGTTGGATAGGTTGGAGACCGCGAGATCCTTGTTTCACATTCCAGTTGTGGCATTGAATTTTTCACTCTTGACTCTACTTATACATATGCAAGTTTATTTTCGTATCGACTTCACTTTAATTGATATAAATCTTCGCAGAAACAGCAACCTTACACTTTTTGTTTTAACTGCAAAGGTAGATTAGTTAAATATTTGACACCTGCACACTGTATGCTGCCTTAATATCCCATATTCTTTCCATGCAATTGCAGGAAACAACTGAATATCGAAAGGGCTCGAAAACAATAATAATGCATTGATCCCCGGTAGGGCGAGTTCCCGGAAAAGGTAAATTTAAAAAGTAAATTTAAACTCCATGGACCCCAAGATCATTTGAGCATTCATTTCACCGATTTCTTTCGTCGTCCGATAAGACCTACGAGGTTAAAGAACACTGATCAATAATAATCGATATTTAAGAAATGCCTTATGTCACAAAGTACTTTATTTTGAACAAAGTGTGATTTTAAACAGCTCTAATTTTTTGTTTAAGACACTTTTGTCTATTGTTTAATGTTATAATTTATACAAAATACTGTGAAACTCATTCCAAACGAATAGAAAATTCAAGACATACATACATGTAATATAATATGGATTCTCTGGAAGATACCGAGCTTAAATACCAAGTTTAGTATGTATTCGACTTTACGTTGAGTTATGTTCACACACACACACACACACACACACACACACACACACAGGCACACAAACACACAGAGAAAAAATCGAGATTGAGAGACATAACGGATTATGTTCTGAAATTGCTTTTTTGGTTTCAGGCAAACTCAAAAATATCCTTCCAGTGAAACCTCAAACTTCTTCTACTTACTATATGTAGAGGACAAAGAAAAACACGATATGTCATATAACTACCAAAATTGATTTTAAGTTGTTTTTCTTCCACAAATATGACGTGAAAGGTTTAAAGAAAACTTCCTTGGACCACCTCTGGGGTGTGGGAGAAGCGTGTCTGTCTCCTATTTAAGAGATGCCGAGTTCGAAAATCGTATAATTTCTATTTAAGAAAACTAAGCTTTTTTTTTAAGAATATATACAGTATAGGTAGAAAAAAGTATCATCAGATTGGTAGAAAAAAGCAATGATTAATGACTATTGAATAGCTATAATAACAAAACTAATGTTGTAATGACAATTATTATTATTATTATAATTATTATTATTAAAATTCGTATTTTTTCTTCTGTTTACTTTGTGCTAATTGATATAAACTTTAGCTGAATGCACTTACTAGATATTATGAGGAAAAAAATGAATACACTGGGCTAGAGTATAAATCGTTTAAGAGCTGGTCGCAATAGCTGAAGTTATTAAAATTCCCGTATCTTTGCATGGTCAGGAGTAAAATATACGTAGTTATTCGAAAATTTAAACCAATTTAAAAGAATATCTCGGTAGTACTTAAGTTCAGAGTAAATATATATATATATATATATATATATATATATATACATAAACGTGTGCTTTAAAGTCTATATTTTTTGTGTTTAACATGATATTTTTCTGTCATGCAAAAGTCACTTCAGATATTATTCCCAGGTCATCAAGAAATATATATATATATTATGTCTTTATTAACGAAGTTGTCAATTGCCAAATACATATTAGTGCCGCCGGTGTGTCGAAATTTCGTCCCGCAGGAGTTCTATGACATGCCAGTAAATCTACTGATATGGGGCTGCACCATATAAGCATACTTGAAAACCATTGGTCTGGGCCAGGTTTGAACCCGCGACCTTGGAATCGGAAAGCCATCACCTAACCAACCGAGCCTTTTAGACCGACGATCACGATGTACATTTCATTTGTCATGAAAATAGATTAAAACTACGGTATTTTAATCCAAATTTCTAGAACCAGTTTTAAGAAAGTCAAACTTTGAAAATGTAAGGGTAGTTATGGGTGGGGGGGGGTTCCTTCAAAAATCTGCTTGTTGCATCCTCGAAAGATATTCAACTTAAATACCAAGTTTGGTATGTAAGCGATTTTTCGTTTTTTAGTTGTGCTGTTCACAAACATACAGACACACACAAGGACTTTTTTCTAAAACGAGTTTCCTTTTGTATTTAAGAGACATCTAAACACAATTCTGGTGAAGTCGCAACATAGAATTTTTGGTTGGAATACAATACTTTCCTCACCTACTTCGCGTAATAAAGTAAAAATATATTAAGATAAGAAAAATTCTCTGAGGCCACATAACATTTATTTTCAGTGAAATTCTGACATATTTTGGGATAAATGCAGTAAGTCCTCTTCCGTTCTATAGAAATGTGGTAGAGAAAGTAAAAATCGCTGACTGCCGGAACGTTATACTGATTAAGAAGAAATTTAGAGCATACGTTTGTAATCAAACCTAATCTGCTACTGTATTAATATGATGAATAAATCACTACTTTCGTTTACATATTATTACTAATAATTTATGTTCTAGCAGGGAATATGCATTTCAATTGAAAATATGAGTAATAAACCTTTCAACGTACATGAAAATTTCACTTAAAATAATTTTGTTTACAGCTTTTTTCTTTTCAATATACTTGTTGAGCCCATTTATTCTCTAACCCCGTATGTACAACGTACATGGTGGATAGAGAAGGTATTGTATTCCACCCAAAAATTATGTGATTTCACCGGAAATGTATGTTTTTGGGTCCCCTGAATCCGAAAAAAGCATCTTCCAAGGATGCGACAGGAAGATTTTCAAGAAAATTCTCCCCATCAGAAATTACCCTTTACACGGAAAAAGCTTTCGTAAGTTTTGATTTTCTCAAAAATGGCTCTATATTGATTAAAATACCGTATATTAAAGATATTTACACGACAAATAAGGAATTTTCTGGGCATAGCTTTTGAAGACCTCATTATTTTGGATGAATTTTACTGGATTTTTGCGTAACTACTAATCGTAAGAGATAGACAAAACCCTACTACACAAAATATGTAGATCTCATTAAAACACACAATTTATGTTATATATTTTTTCTGCGGAGTTGACCATTTATGAGATATTCCTTGTTATTTGTTTCAGTTTTAAAATACTTAAACTTTTCACATACGGGAACCTATTAACTCCTGGCAATGCAAAGAAACGGATTTCATCCACATGACAACCAGCTTTTAAAAGATTTGACTATCGTTTTAGCCTAGTGTATTCCATTATTTGCCTCCTACTTACAAGAAAGCATTTCTGCTAATGTTTATCTCGATTAGTATGAAGTAGACAGAAAAATAAGCTTTTTATTAATAATTTGTTACAGAGATGCAGAAAAAGTCATGTGAATGGAACACCAGAAGGTTTTCTTTTCATTTCAGTATACTTATTACTTATTTTTGTATTTGATTTTTATTAAGTTGTATAGAATTGTATTTTTGCTCATTATTCTTAATATCATTGCTGTATTGCATTTTATGTATTACCTGGTAGTGAGGAACCGAAGGTCTTATAGTCTTAACTCTGAGGCAATATTTATATATTATTCACAAAATCTGCCTACATTTTATGAGTTTTATGTCATGTTTATAATATTTGATGTTCAATTGTTTTTATTCCTTTGCTTCCGAAGTTGAAATCGCTGGATGCAAAATTTTATTACTCCGTGTGCTTTCGTCGCATTTAAGTGTTTTGATTTTCTCGGTGTGATTTCGTTTTTCAACAGTATCTATAGTTACGTGTTGATCTTCTGGCTGATGACGCCAAGTTATCATGAAGAAGGAGGCTTCTTCACGCGTAATGGAAAAGGCCGTTTAGAGATAACGCGTAAAAATGTATTCGTGTTGAATTATACGCGCCCATTGATTCACAGCGTTCAAGAAAGTAAAGAATTGCATCGAGCGATTACAGTTTATCTTTGGAATTGTAAAAAAATAACCATAAAAATAAGTTGCGATTCTAAAAAAATCCTAGCGACTTATTATTTAATAAACCGTCAGGAAGTCTGGGTCTGTGAAGCCCAACAAGCCCGATAAAAAACGCCCTGAGAAGAGTCAAAAGCTATACAAAAAGTCAAACATAAGCACGATTAGACTTGCAATCCAACGTTGGACGAGCGCTTATAGAAGCTTCACACATTTAATGCTTCAACTCCAACCAGGATTAATAAATAAATAATGAAGTATTAAGATTGAAATCAGTAAACGTTTCATAGAAAATACTGTAAAGAGGCGCACTACGTGGACCTGTTTGTACACCCCTGCCTCAAGGCCAAGTGAATGTATGTGTCATATTTTGGTCGCTGTCCATTTCGCCGAGGATCCAGAAGAAGAGGGTGAAGAAGCTTATCGTGCCGAGGGTTGGGGTGAAATTTGTAGCCTCCCAGACAGAGTATTAGTAGTACACCCCCACAGGCTCACTGCAAGACGCTTCATCTTCGTCCGCCACCCGGCCGGCAATAAGTCACAGGCCGACCGGCCGCCTCCCGGGCAAAAAACACTGCTTTATTGCTTCCAGATAATATCGTGGTCAGGAATCGAATTAGGAATTAGGATCATCTCTAAATCATCAGTGTGATTTGCTGTTAAAAACATGCAAAATACAGAAATTTAAAGGCTGTTCTATAATAAATAATAATAAAAGTTAAATTAATATTAACTCATTTTAAAATAATATTTCGTACTGTAAATTTTAAATTTTGAAAGAAAAATTCTAAAAAAAAAATCTGATGCGTTACATTTACATGACTTTCTCTACATCTCTGCAACAAATTATTATTAAAAAGCTATTTTTCCATTTCTTTCATGCTAATCGAGAAAAAAATTAGCAGAAATGGTCTTTTTACTTGCTTCCTTGTAATTATAAGGGAAATAAGGGAATACACTAGACTAAAGTGATAGACAAATCTTTTAAAAGCTGATTACTATGTGATTGAAGTGCTTTTGTATGGAAGCTGTTTTGTTTGTATGGTCAGGAGTTTACAAAGTCCCGCAAGAGAAAAGTATAAATATTGTGAAGCTGAAACCATTAACAAGGAATATCTCTAGAACCATCAATTCTACAAAAAAATGTTTATAACATAAATTGTGTGTTTTAACGAGCTCTACAAGTTCTGTACAGTGAGTTTTTGTCTATATCTTATGGTTTACCAGTTATGCAAAATTCCGAAAAACTCATCTAGAATTAACAGAAGCTATTCCCAGAAAACTCCAGATATAGATTTTCTTTGTCATGTAAATATCTTTAGTATACGTTATTTTAATCAAAATCGTTAGAGCCATTTTTAGTAAACAAAACTTTCGAAAATAGTACATGTAAAGGGTAGTTAGGGGTGAGGGAATTTTCTTGAAAATCTTCGTATCGTATCCTTGGGAGATACCAAACCTAAATACTAAGTTTGGTATTTAACGGTATTTTCGTTTTTGAACTATGCTGTCCACAGACACTCACGGACCTTTTTCTAAAAATGTTCTTTTTTTGTTTAAGGGGGATCCAAAACATGTATTTCCGTTGAAATCTCGGTATCGAATTTTTGGGTGGAATACAATACCTTCTCTATATACTATGTACATAGTACGTGTAGAGAAAGTAAAAAGAAACAATATTTTCAGTAATTATTGAGCCGTGAGTGAAATCGACAAAATTTTAAATAGCAACATTTTGTTGTTTAGTAGTCGGCTTATCCTCCCGGTATTTTAGGACTGACCCCCCCCCTAGAACTTACAGAGGATGCCAAGGGGTCAGAAGCATGTCGGGGAGCCAACGACACGAAAGCAATGAATGGAGAACCCGGAACGAGTGGTCCACCCGTGGCCAGGCATGAGTGTGTGGAAGTGATTGGTATGAAATGCAACCGAAATGGGTGTTAGACAAGGTGATGATGGAGCAATTGTTGGAATGAGTGGCGGGGGGAAACTGGAGGATCATTTTATTGTTATTATTATTACTATTAATGCTTTTTATTTAATTGCAAGAACAATTTTATTTTATACGAATGGTTCAGGCGCTAACGTCTGTGGCCCTCAATCGGGAGGTCCTCGGTTCAAATCGTAGTTTCCATAACTGCCAAGGTACGGTCTATCAATCATGCAAAAGTCATTCAAAATGAAGAGGACTTCAGGGGCTGTTACCCCCCCCCAAAAAAAAAACAGGAGATACATTTTATTTAACATGTAATACCTTTAATTTTAATCAAAGTCGTTAGTGCCATTTTTAAGAAAATGTAGAAGTAAATTCCATGTATAGGACAGTTGGGGGGGGGGATTTTCTTGAAAACTTTCCCGTCGCATCCTTTGAGTTATGCTGCACACACACACACACACACACACACACACACACCCGCGCGCGCGGTCTTTTTCTTAAAATGTGTTTTTATTCAGAAAACATGTATTTCCGGTGAATCTCGGTATCGAATTTTTGGGTGGAATACAATACCTTCTCTACCCACTGTGTGAATTGTACATACGTAAATTCTACACATTACTATTATTATATTATAATGCATTAAGACCTCATTTTTTCTTTTTTATATTCTAGATCCTTGTTTACTGATTTTAATTTCAAATTTTAGTTTTTAGACTAGTTATCATCTGAAAAAAGTATATAATACATAAGACTTCTAATGTTTGTTTTTTGGAAATAAATTTAAAGTTTGAATATATTTCCCGGTATGGTTACCTGGGTAGCATATTCGATTTTATTTATTTATTTGTACATAAGTGCTAGAGACAGTAACAAACGATAAATAAATGCTGAAGTTTGTCCAATACAGTGAGATTTTAATTTCCTTTCTAACTTAAGTATTATAATATTTACAATTTTTATTTTAAAGCGACCTATAAAAAGCACTATATATCGCCAGAATAGCTACCGTCTCCTTACGAGCGTCCAGTTTATTAAATAACAAGAGAGTAACGACATAGAGGAAGCAGTTTTTCTGGAGCGCAGCTAAGGATCTGAAAGGTTCCCCTCCAGCGCTGCGGGCGTCTTCAGCAGTAAGAGTAGACTTTGATTAGCTATCCTGTAGCCCCTTGGGGGGAGGGGTGCTATCTATCGCCAAGTCTTTGCATATGTATATGTGTCTATGTTATAGAGACTTGGGAAATTTGCATTCCTTAACAAGGTGGTGTGCCAAATCTCCTTAGGATCGGGGAGCACAAACTTTGTTTGCTTTCGTCTTTAGAGACAATATTGTGGTGACAGCTTCAAGTGCCTCTCTCTCCTCCTCTCTCAGCACACGGAAGGCACTTTCTTAATGATTTGGAACTGCTTTTCGTTTAAAAATTACTTACGAGGCAAACAATATCTGTAGTAACTACATAATAAATAAACTGTTGCATAAGATAACAGCGATATTCAAATACGAAAATGTAATAAAGTCCAAACAATGACTTTCTATGTTATGATTACGAAGAATGAATATGCTTATATAATTTTCTTATTATTCTCAAACAAGGAATAGGACATTGAACCTATTCCGACTCAAGAATTCCGAATTGGTCTTGCCATTCATTGGAAAAGATCTAATTGAATACTGTTTTCGGGAATTTACGATCTGGTAGTCTTATGTAGGTCGAACTTAGGCTATAAGGGCATGTATTTAAAAATCTTAGTTACTTTGACTCTGGCTCCTCTTGCCTTTCAAGTAATATATTTTCGAGATTCGAGTCTCTTGCAACGTTGATCTTAGTGCAGCGCTAGGCTGACCACCCGTTTAGTGGTGATTGCAGAGGGATTCGCCGCATTGCAGTTTAGCGAGTTTCGGTAATTTTAACTCTTTACTTTGCAATGGAGAGAGGTTGTGTCTACAGCATAAAGTCTTAATACTCTGGAAGTTAGAAGATTTATTATCTATTGCTTAGATTCAGAAATAATTTAATGAGTTCAGATGAGTTGTTAACCTTCATTAAATATTTTCTTCATATTTTTCATTTGCAAGGAGTAGACTTATTGGCCTATTCCTCTCCAAAGTGTATTCTAAGCATCTTTGTGTCGGTCTTCCAGGAATTCTCCACTCTGTGAATGTATAATTTAGTACTTATTCAGGAAACTATTTGTTTAATTATCATAAAGTTACTTGGTATTATCCATTCTTACCACATCTATGCATACCCTGAGAGAAAAATATATCGTTGTATATCATTGTAACAGATAGTAGGCAGCAGAGCTTTATCTGGGGTTCTTTCCTTAAACTGAAAAGACGACGATCGAGTAACCCCATGAAACCCTGGTTAATTTGAGCATGCTTTCACTTGTTCATTCATCCAATATAATCCACCAGATTAAAGGATGCTAAAACGACACAAAGAAACACAAAGAAAGAAAGAAAGAAAGAAAGAAATAGGAAAATAAACCAAGAAATCCTCAGTGTCAAAGGTTGAGGTTTTAACATTTTAAGAACAAGAGAGCTGTACATGAGGTCAAAGCAAAAAGTGAAAATAAACGGATAGCTTTGAATTTTCGTTGTTTTTTTTTTTTTTTGTTTTTTTTGTTTTTTTAAGGAGGTGGACAAATTTTGCTTTGAAAAAGTAGTTTCGCTTACATGCAAAAAGATTAGAGAAAAATATTTAGGTTGTGCTTTAAGTGACCAACTTTTTAATGAACCGATTTATAAAAGAAAAAAAAGTGGTATACGCAGAAAGCATTTTCCACTCGTTAGTCGGAAATGGCTTGATGTTCTGGGCAATATGAAATGTCAAGTTAATAATTCAAGTATAACTGAATGTAAGCTGCTGTGGTATTCATTCTTTGGTGTATATTCTTAAATGTAAGATGTTAAGAGTATACGTTCAGATATTTGTATTGGTAATTGAGGACAATGTAATGAACAATATTACATCAATATTGCTGCATTTTTTGACATACATCTTACTGAGTAGTACGGTTTCAGGTTTGTTAGTACCTTTAAGCAGGTGTGGCACATACAAGTCATACGTGTTTAATTTCCCCGAGAGCGCAGGACTCGCGGTAACGAATGTTGTATCGGAACTGAGTTCGAATGTTTTCTGAAAGGCCAATGATCTCACACTATCTAGGCCAGCAGGTCATGTATTCAGGTGTAAAAACGTGGAAACAAAACAAAATAATCCATACTGACAGGCATTGTTCATTTCACATTTAAGACCAGAAAAACAAAATCAGGTAGTGATTAAATTGTAGGAAAAGTGCTAGGCAAGTGAAAAAAGAACTAACACACCGAAGTGATACATAAAAAGACATCGTTTATCAAAATAGCTGTAACTTTACCCCTCACATCATTTATAACAATGATATATGGTACATTGGAGATTGATAATCTGCTATTTTAATTTATTTTCTAGTCCCGTCACTTACTTCGATGAACCACGTAATCGATAGGATTCAAATTGATGATAGAGGTGATGATCAGAAAGACGATGATGACTACCGGGCAATTTTCGGCTGACAGGAAATTGGAATACCTGTAAAAGTGTGGCTGTTGAGGCTGAAGCCGGATTGGTGGTGTAACCTAATATCTGTATGGAGGATGGAAGGTGTGTAGAAGTAAGAAATAGCACTATACTATTTATTGAATTAAAATACTGAAAACTTTTTTATACTCGTAAGACTATACAGGATGTAGTTTTATTGGTGTAATATATTTGGGGGTAGTGCTCCTGAGATCAAAACAGTAAAAAATCTGATGTGTTCCATTCACATGACTTTCTCTACAACTCTGTAATAAATTATTGTTAAAAAGCTTATACTTCTATTTACTTCCTGCTAATCGAGAAAGAATTGGCAGAAATAGTCTTACTACCTGCTTCCGTGTAAGTAGAAGCGAAATAAGGGAGTATCATAGGTTAAAGTGATGGCCAAAAGCTCGTTACTATGTGACTGAAGTTCCTTTGTTTGTATGGACACGAGTTCACAAAATCCTGTATGAGAAAAGTATGTTTTTATAGCTGAAACCAAAAACAAAGAATATCTCAAAAACAATCAACTCCACGAAAAAAATGTATATAACATAAATTGTGTGTTTAAAAGTGCTTCACGTTTGTTATGTGGTAAGTTTTAGTCAATCTCTTACGGTTTAGCAGTTATGCAAAATTCCGTAAAATTGACCAAGAATAAAGTAGTCTGGAGAGGCTATTCCCAGAACATTCAAAATATACATTTTATTTGTCATGTAAATATCTTTAATATACGATATTTTAATCAAAATCTATAGAGCCATTTTTTAGAAAATCAAAATTTTCGAAAAAAGTTCCATGTAAAGGGTAGTTTTGGGGTGGGGGGATTTTTCTCAAAAGCTTCGTGTCGCCTCCCTAGAAGATACTTAAATATCAAGTTTGGTATTTTACTGACTCTTCATGTTCACAGACACAGACACTAACACACACGGACCTTTTTCTGAAAACACTTTTTTTTTTTGATACAGGGGACCCTAAAGAATATATTTCCGGTGAAATCTTGGTATCGAATTTTTTGGTGGAGTGCAATACTGTCTCCATACACTATGTACATAGTACGTATAGAGAAAGTAAAAAAAGTTCATGTGCACATGGGTCTGAAAGTAATTTATTTCAGTTATAACACAAAATCAAAAGTTACAAAAATTGCTCGAAGTGGTTTCCTCTTGTTTCGATACATGTAGTAAACCTGCGTTCCATGCTCTGGCGTACTCTATTGTTGAGAGAGAAAACTTCTATTTATGTTATTCACGGATGAAGCTGGTTTTACTCGCAACGGCATCTTCAGTTATCATTTCACTCATAACTGGGCATTTGAAAATCATAATGAAGTATGACAGGACTTGCTGCATGCATCGAAGCAAGAGGAAGCCACTCCAAGCAGTTTTTGTAACTTTCGATTTTATGTTGTAACTCTGAAATAAATTATTTTCAGGCCCATGTTCATATGAACTTTTTTTACTCTTTAGATGTCAGGAACACGTCCCCCAAATTTTCTCTCCTGAACTAAGTAAGCTATGTGAACAATTTAAGTTGTGCACAATTTCTCAAACCTTCTTCTTCACTCCACTACGATAGCAACTTGATACGCCTACCAGTGGCAGCACTGCTTCCTGTTGTAAAACGGCTGACATTGATGTTCGTATTAGACAGCATTCTGTCATTGAATTCTTGAATGTGAAAGGTGAAACGCCCATTTGCATTCATGAAAGGCTCATAAAGGTGTTCGGTAATGCAACAGTGGATATCAGTACGGTTACAAGATGGGTTTATAGCGTAATGAAACTGAAGGGCCAACATGTTGACTGTTGAACAGCGGAGCGGTAGACCGGTGACTGCAGTGACTCTACGCAACATTGGGCGAGTGGATGAGATCATTCAAGCTGACCAGCGGATAACAACGGATGAATTGTGTTGCATTATGTCTCTCAGTAAACACAGTGTAATTACAATTATTCAGAACTGGGGTACTCAAAAGTGTGTTCGCAGTGGTTACCCCGAATGTTAACCGAGCAGAATAAGGAGACACGAAAAACAATAGCCTCAGAACATTTGCAGTGCTTCAGTTTGGAGGGATAAGGAAACTCATTGCAGGATTCACTTTCCAGATGCAGAGGCCGTGAAAAAATCTGTACGTCAATAACTTCGGAAGCAAGACTGTGCATTTTACCACACAGGAGTGCATGACCTTGTTAAAAGCTGGACTAAAACTATGGAAAAGGACATGGATTACATTTGAAAAGTGACAATTTATTCCTCAGTATTATGGCGTTCATGCTGTGTAATCAATGTTTAATTTTCTTGCAAATTAAAAAAGAAAAAAAATGTATTAGTTATTGACTGACCCTCGTATACATCAATAAAAATACAACCTGTATTCGGCATACAAAATTTGTGTTTCGGAATTTAGCAGTTTATTAAGACAAAATTTTGTCTTATCTCTTACGGTTTACCTGTTATGCAAAAGCCATCCAGAATGAAGAGTCCTTAAGAGATTATTCCCAGAAAATTAACATATACATTTAATTTATCACGTGAACATTTTTAATATATGCTATTGAAATCAAAATCGTTAAGAGTATGTTTGAAAAAAAATCGAGCATTTTAAAAAATGTTCCATGGTGTGGGAGAATTCTCCTGAAAATCTTCGTGCAGTACCTTTGGAAGATACTAAGCTCCCATACAAAGTTTGGTATTTAACTGACTTTTCTTTTTTGAGCTATGCTGTCCACATATACAAACCTTTTTGAAAACAAATATTTTTTGGATTCAGGGCATCTCAAGACGTTTAGTTTTGCTGAAACCTCAATATATAATTTTTGGGTGAAATGCAGTACTTCCTCCTCAGACAAAACCAAGTAAGGGAGGTGTATAAATTCGACAAATAAAGGAAGAAACGGAGAAGCAATTTGAGACTGTGGTGAACAGGAATAAAGCAGACAAACAGAAGAGAGAGAGAGAGGGAGAGAGAGAAGAGAGAGAGAGAGAGAGAGAGAGAGAGAAACATACACAAGGAAGTGTCTCCCAGCACGTGACACACTGAACACAAAAGTGAGGAGGTTTGATAAATCCCAAGAAACCGCCCACAGACCGCAAAGTAATTAGTGACGTCACCCGTCAGCCCCTGTCAAAATGGGGCGCTTCCCCATCCCTTAGCATAACCCTTTTGACACCCCAGCCCTCCTTTGAAACCAATCACACCCCTACTGCCGGCGGCACTTGGATGACCTCTAACACCCTTCAAGTAGAATCAAGTTTCACCCTTCCGGCTATTGTTACAGAGTTTAATGTGTTACAGCTGTGTTTCAGCATTTTACTTCTGTCTTTGATGTCCTACTTGCATTCCGACAGCGAACCATTAAAACGATCATTACGGCTTTGCTACTTTTACGTCAGATTCATAGATGTAAAATTGCAATTATGCCCCTTGTTTGGTAACTTAATTCGAAATTCTACAGCTCCTTTTTATTTTCTATACTCGTACTATGTACACAGTGTATAGAGAAGGTATTGGTATTCCTACCAAAAATTTGATACCGAGATTTTACCGGAAATAGAGTTTTAGGGTCCCCTGCATCCAAAACAAGTATGTTCTGAAAAAGGTTCGTGTGTGTCTGTGTCCGTGTGCCTTTGAACACGATTACTCAAAAACGAAAAGTTGGTAGAACACATACACACACACTCACACACTCACACACACACACACACACACACACACACACACACACACACACTCACACGTGGAGTGTGTCTAAAAATGCTTTTTTGGGACTTAGAGAACCTTCAAAAAATACATTTCCGGTTAATCTCGAGATCGAATTTTTTAGTGGAATGCAATACTTCCCTACTTACTCTATGCGTAGTATATGTAGAGAAAATAAAAATAGTATGTTATACAATAATGCTTGAAACTTGTATTTATCATGTGTACAAAATATTATATTTGACTATTAATTTACTAATTTAGAATGAAATTTATTACTTTCTTTACACGTACTATGCAGTGTATAGAGAAGGTATTGCATTCCACCCAAAAATTCGATTCCAAGATTTCGCCGGAAATACATGTTTTGGGTCCCCCTAAGTCCAAAAAAACATTTTTGGAAAAAGGTCCGTGTATGTGTGTGAGTGTGTGTGTGTGTGTCTGTGGACAGCATAGCTCAAAAACGAAAAGACCGTTAAATACTAAACTTGGTATTTAAAGTTTGGTATCTTTCAAGGATGCGACACGAAGATTTTCCAGAAAATCCCCCCATCCCAAACCATCCTTTACATGGAAAAAAGTTCGAAAATTGTTATGTTCTAAAACATGGCTCTAACAATTTTAATTAAAATATCCTATATTTAAAATAATTACATGCCAAACAACATCTTTAATTTAAAAAGGTAATATACGTCGTGATAATTCGACTGGATCTCTCAGTTGAGAGTAAATTGCTTTTCGCCAATTCTTGTCTTGGAATGCGCTCAATTTCTTTAAGCACAATACATTCGTCTTCTCCTTTCAGTGCCCACAATAGCTGGGGTAAATTAAACACTTTCAAGGAGTTCCGTATGCATTAAATACTATTTAATCAAGAAAGCATGTAGCAATGTGAAGTGTAAACGCTACGAAGAAACGGTTACGAAGAACATTTATCACAGTTATTTTTGGGTAACAGCTATGTGTCACACTTATAGTGCGTTAGCAGTTACATGTAAGAATTAAGTTTTTGTTTTCAGGATTTCAGAATTATCGCTTTCGTACTTACATTACTTAATGACTACCAGTGACGGTTTAGCGTAACTACGTTTCAATATAAAATATGCCGATACAGACTTTATGTCCTGAAGTATAAAAAGATTTTTCTCTAGCCGTATAACACTTCGATTACTATGATGCTGTGCCTAATAACGGGATGAAGGAAGGCCATTAAATTCATTTAAACCTATTACACATCTCATTATTTAGAACATATAGTTCTTATAGTTTTTTCTATCCATTTTCTTCGAAGGCACTTCAGATTTTTGGGAGCATAAAACGCTCTCCCTGTACGTACTAGCGGCAGCTGGGTGGCACTCTCTCTTTCAAACCCAGAAGTAAGCCTGCGCGTAAAAATTTTCATTTTCGCTTGTCGCATTTGTTTGGATTAAGGGTCGTGTGGAAAACAAGATCGCTAGTCCCCCACTTCCCAGTTGTATACAGTTCTGTTTACCACGGGAACCGGTTCTCACGCTGACCTATCTTGACCAAACAATGTTATGTTTCCAAGCACATTACGTCTGCTAAACAGTGTTTCGAAGATGATTAATTACTTCAAAATCATATAACATGACATATATCTGCTACCGAAATTATTTCAGAAATAGATCACCCAACCCATTGTACACGAACCAATTATTATTTCTATACATAATTTGGAAGATTCACTTTTCCAAGAACGGCTGAACACAGAACAAAGCTGTTATACTTTTTGCTATCTCTGTCGAGTACTACATACACGTATATGTGCCTAGTAGTTATAGAAGGTATTGTATTCCAACCAATAAGTCGATATCGAGATTTAAACGGAAATGCACGCTTTAAGGATCCCTGGATATCCGCCTAGAAAAAGGCTCAAAACGAAGAATTCGTTAAATATCAAAGTTGGTATTCAACTTTATTTATTTCAATGAACAGTCGAATCCGATCCAATAATTCGATACCAAGATTTCACCATGAATACACGTTTTAAGCCTCCTGAATAAAAAATAAATTACTAAAAGATACATATTATGTGAAGGAGCGAGAGAGTGAGTGTATGTGTGTGAAGAGTTACTCGAAGAGTAGAAATCAAGAGCAAATTTGGTATTTAAGTTCAGTATTTTCCAAAAATGGGATATGAACATTTTTAACAAAAGCCCAGATCCCAAGCTATCCTGCACATGGAGATTTTTTGAAATTTTAGTTTTTTCTCAAAAATAATTGGAACGATTTTGATTAAAATATCACACATTAAAGATATCCATATGATAAACAAAATGTGTATTTTGAATTTGCTGGAAATAGCCTATGCAGACCTCTTCATTCTGGAGAAATTTTGTGTATTATTTTTAACTGCTAAATATTAAGCAATAAGTGAAAACATGCTGCATAAAGTATGTAGAACTCTATAAAACACACACCATTTTTCAAAATAACATTTTTATAGCATAAGCCATTTTAAAGTCTTAATGGCCCGAATTCAGTATTTCGTCATTCTTTAAAATCCTGTCGATGTTTAATTGCTTCTCGCGATTGCATGAAAACAATATAGATTTTAGTTGACCCCGTAGCTTAGTTGGAAGAATACCTACTTGCTGTGCGTGGGGTCCTGGGTTCCATTCTCGTGTGAGGATAGAGTTTTTTCTCTAGCCCAGATTATTCGTATCCTCCCAGAGTCTAGAAGTATGGTTTTGAAACTGTGTGTGTGTGTGTGTGTGTTCTAATGATTACAATTAAAGACAAATAGAAACCGAACAACATCAGTACATAAGTTAACACCATTGCTATTAGGCAGTATATTACATGTAAATATCTTTAATATACGATATTTTAATCAAACTCGTTAGAGACATTTTTAAGAAAAACAACATTTTCGATCAATTTTCCATGCAAAGAGTAGTTTGGGGCGGGGCAATTTTATTGAAAATCTTCATGTAGCATCTTCGGGAGATAATAAATTTAAATACCAAGTTTGGTGTTTAACGTACTTTTCGTTTTTGAGTTAAGCTGTCCACACACACACACACACACACACACACACACATACCCACACTGATCTCTCTTGTTTTACAATTTTTTAGCTCACCTGGGTAGTAGGGTGGTAGCGTGTCTGCCTCATATTCAACAGGTCACTAGTTCGAATCTCCTTTAGGGTGAGTTACTCGGATAAGGTTGTTTTCAAGGTTTTCCCTTATTCTGAGATGATGAATGTCGAGTAACTTTAGGCTCCAAGGATCCCGAGATCATTTGAGCACCAATTCACCAATTTCATTCATCGTCCGATATAACCAACGAGGTTAAGGGACGTTAAACAAAAAACAAAAAATATTCAGGGAGTCTCAATACATTTCCGGTGAAATCTCTGTATCAAATTTTGGGTAGAATATTCTACCTTCTCTATACACTGCTACATTGTACATGTAGAGAGAGAGAGAGAGTAATATATACTTTTAACGCAGCATATAGCGCACAGTATTTATAAATTCGATTGTCATTGTTCTCTTTATATCTGTAACGAAGTATATAATGCAGATATTATTGCAAAGGTTAATATCGATTAAAATGAAGTTAAAATATAAAAGCATAATTTGTATGCCCGCTAATAACCAATGGAAGGTGACGAAATTCATCTGAAGGTAATATATAATATTTTTGTATTATTATGCAATTCTGTATAGATGATGCAAACAATTTAAATAATCTTATACAGATTTATTTTTCTGAAACTCTAATAATTAAAGAAATATGGGAGGTTATTATATTTGTTTGGGAAAATGAATGGTTAACCGCGGGATGAGAGGAAAGATGCAGCAGGAGCGGAGTATAGTGGAGTGGTGGCATCTGGCGGGATGCTGGCGAACTAGCAAGGTGAGAAGCTTGGTAGCGAGCGCCGCCAATAGGGGGAGTGATCATTGGACCAAGTAGTGGCCTGACTGCTGCATCGATCAGCCTGAGGCCGGCCGGGAACTGGCCCTGGACCATTACCTCATAGCGTACATCCTTTCTTTTCGCTCACTTTATTAATAGAGCATTCTGTATCTGCACTGACCATTCTGCAAGCACACATACTCAATGGAAATCTAGAACTATGTACATAGTGTATTTCACCCTAAAATTCGAGATTGTACCGGAAATGCATGTGTTTGAGGTCGCTGTATCCAAAACCTTTTAGAAAAAGGTCCGTGTGTACCTATGAACACTATACTTCAAAAACGAAACCGCCGTTAAATACCAAATTTAGTATTTAGATTCAGTATCTTTCAAGGATGCGATACGAAGATATTCAAGAAACTCCCCCAACTACCCTTTACATGGAGAAATTTCAATATTTTTGATTTACTCAAAAATGGCTCTAAGGATTTTGATTAAAAGACTGTATATTATTGATATTTACATGACAAATAAAATGTATATCTTGAAGCTTTTGGGAATAGTCTCTAAAGATTTCTTTATTCTGAATGGCTTTTCTTTTTTAATTTTGCATAGCTAGTAAACTACAAGAGACAAAAACTTACTACACAAATTTACAGTTCCTTAAAACACACAATTTATGTTGTATACATTTTTTTTTTCGTGGAGTTGATCGTTTTTGAGATATTCCTTGTTATTAGTTTCAGCTTTAAAAACATACTTTTCTGATACAGGAATTTATCAAGTCCTGTCGATACATACAAAGTTTTAACAATAATTTATTGCAGAGATGTGAAGAAAGTCATGTGAATGGAACACATCAGATTTTTTCCCCAGGGTCTTCAAAAGGTAGCTTTTGGATGAAATCTCGACATCAGATATTTGAAAGACTGCCTCCGTGGTCGTGTGGTCAGCGAGCTTGCTTCTCACCCGGATGTCCCAGGATCGAATCCCGGCCGGGGATTTGAGGAAAATAAAACGATTTAAACCCAGCGTAAAGAACCTACAAAAAAGCTGTTTCTAATGCATGACATTAGATGTTAAACTGGGCTATATAAATGAAATAATAATTAATAAAAAATCGGATGTGTTCCATTCACATGACTTTCTCTACATCTCTACAACAAATTATTGTTAAAAAGCTTATGCTAATATTTATTTCATCCAATCGAGAAAAAATTAGCAGAAATAGTATTAATGCTTGCTTCCTTGTAAGTAGAAGCGAAATAAGGGAGTACCATAGGTGAATGTTAAGCTGGTTGCTATATGACTGAAGTTCCTTTGTTTGTATGGACAGGAGTTGACAAATTCCAGTATGAGAAAAGTATGTTTCTCAAGGCTGAAACCAAAAACAAGGAATATCTTAAAAACGATCAACTAAACGAAAAAATGTATATAACTTAAATTGTATGTTTTAATATGCTTTACATATTTTGTATGGTAAGTTTTTGTCTATCTCTTACGGTGTAGCAGTTATGCAAAATTCATGAAAATTCATCCCGAATAAAGTTGACTTCAGAGGATATTCCCAGAAAATTCAAGATATACATATTATTTTTCAGGTAAATATATTTAAAATACGATATTTTAATCAAAATCATTCGAGCCATTTTTGAGAAAATCAAAATTTTCGAAAAAAGTTCTATGTAAAGGATAGATGGGGGTGGGGGAATTTTCTTGAAAATCTTGGTGTCGCATTCTCGAAAGATACTAAACTGAAATACAAGTTTGATTTTTGAGCAATACTGCCCACAGACGCACACTCACAAACACAGACATACTGACAGACAGACAGATAGACACACAGACAGACACACACACACACGGACATTTTTCGAAAAATGGATCCAGGAATTCTTAAAACATATATATTTTAGTGGAATCTCGGTATCAGCAGTACAATACCATCTCTACACACTATGTAAATAGTACTATAGAGAAGTAAAAATCCCTTAAGTAACTAGATGCCAAGTAAACTACGTAAAATGCTCTTTTTCCGAGGGTCTTCAAAAGATGCATTTTCAATGAAATCTCACATCGGATATTTATGAGTAATATATTTCTTCTGCCTGTTAAAAGGTTGTAAAGGAACTAAAATGTTGTTTTTTTATTCGAGGCCTCAAAATATGTATTTTTGGTGAATCCTCGATATCGACTATTTGGGTGGAATACTATACCTCCATACCTACTTATATGGTAGATATAGTAAGTATTTAATATACCTCATGTATGAAGATGTGTGAGTGATTAGCACGGGAAACTAATAACAGATACAATTGATACAGTTTTAGAAGTTGTCGCTACTGTACATGTTGTACAAGAAGACGGAGGGGTTGCCGTATGTTTACTGATTCGATACAGGCCTGTATAATCTCATTTCCATATCTTGATGTAGCGTTCTTCTTTCC
The DNA here is from genome assembly GCA_030762935.1 of Hymenopus coronatus. Lineage (NCBI taxonomy): Eukaryota > Metazoa > Arthropoda > Insecta > Mantodea > Hymenopodidae > Hymenopus > Hymenopus coronatus. Next base: position 18,335,530 of record CM060887.1, on the reverse strand, counting down.
CCTCCCCCTCAAAGTTGTCATGGGGTTGTTCCGCCCCCACCCCTCCTTCTCTGTGTACCTTGTTCCAAGATATAAGCAACAATCCCTCCCTCTATATTAATCAAAGACCACATCCTAGCAAAGGTAATAATATTGAAGGCATTGCCAAGGCACACCATTGAAGATAGAAGGATGCGCACTGCATGATAGAGTTTTAGATGGTTTTGGAAAAAGCTGATGTGATCCATCCACATGACTTTCTCTACATCTCTGCAACAAATTATTGTTAAAAAGCTTATGCTTCCATTTACTTCATGCTAAGAGAGAAAAATTAGCAAAAATAGTCTTATTACTTGCTTCCTTGTAAGTAGAAGCGAATAAGGGAGTACCATAGGTTAATATGGTAGTCAAAAGCTGGTTGCTATGTGACTGAAGTTCCTTTGTTTGTATGGACACGAGTTGACAAACTCCACGATAAAATGTTATATAACATAAATTGTGTGTTTTAATGTGCTTTACACATTTTGTGCGTAAGTTCTTGTCTATCTCTTACGGTTTAGTAGTTATGCAGAATTCCTGAAAATTCATCCAGAATAAAGTTGTCTTCAGAGGCTATTCCCAAAAATTCAAGATATACATATTATTTTTCAGTTAAATATCTTTAATATACGATATTTTAATCAAAATCGTTAGAGCCATTTTTGAGATAATCACAATTTTCGAAAATATTTCCATGTAAAGGATAGTTGGGAGTGGGGGGGATTTTCTTGAAAATCTTCGTGTCTCATCCTTGGAAGACAGCAAACTTAAATACCAAGTTTGGTGTTTAACGGTATTTTCGTTTTCTATGCTGGATGTTTTTAGTAATTCGAACTTTAATTCCATAATGTTCGTCATCGAAACTGCGCCGGTGTGCAGCCTTGCATTGTTCAACTGGTGCAATAACGATGCATAATACTCTCCATTTATCGTTCTTCCTTTCTGCAAGTAATCAATGAAGATGATTCCGCGTACATCCCAAAAAAACCTAGGTCATCATCTTGTCTGCAGATTTCACCATCTTTGCGCTCTTCTTTTGTTTCTGGAGTGTAGTAGTTCATCCATGTTTCGTCCTTAGTTATGTATCGACGCATAAGCTCGTCAGGATTGAGACGAAAAAGTGCCAAACCCGCTTCCGAATCGATCACACCATTGCGTTTATTCTTCATTGACCTAATTTTTGATCTGAGAACACTGTACCATATGATATGCCAATGGCCCCTACTATTTCCTAAACTTTGATTCGTCGGTCACTCAAAACCATTTCCTGGATTTTGTCAATCAATTCGGAGGAAGTCACTTCTACTGGACGTCCGGAACGAAGCTCATCTTTGTGGATGTACGACCACGTTTAAATTCATTTATCCAATTGTAAATTGTTGAACACACAGGAGCAGATGTGCCATTAACTTCATACAATTCGGCTCTTATCTCTTTCGATGTTAAGTGTTTTAAATAGAAGTGTTTAATCACCGCACGAAAATAGCTTCTTCCATATTTCTGAATAAGTACAGACGAAGCTGCAAAAGAAGCAATTAAACATCCCGTCAGTGATTCGTCAATTGTCTCTCCACGTCAAGACATCATCAACTACATCAAACACATGTACATGGAAAAATGGAAATTGAAATGTTCATCAACTAACATTAAACTTGAGGAAGCTCGCTCTGGCTGCACCAAACCTTTTCTACATTCCCGAACTCTCAAAAGAAGAGATCAAGTAAACAACACTCGACTCAGATCGGTCATTCCAAACTGACGCATTATCTTCTAAGGACCAACCTCCAAACTGTACGAGCTGTGACAGGCCTCTAACCATGTAGACTGCCCGCCGCATAGCAGAAGAAGAAAAGAAACCAACATTTCCAGTCTTCCTAATTCGGTCAACACACCCAACATGCTGAAGAAGACGCTATAGTTTATAATACATACAAAGCTTTCTGATTTATTGTAAATGCAATGTAAATATTAACCTAACTGTAAGGCTATGTAACTGTAAATTAATATACAATGTATTTATGATCGGTCGTGATAACGCCTTGTAGTTAAAACATTAATAAATAAAAACATTAATAAATAAAAAGATCTGATGTGATCCAATCACATGACTTTCTTTATATCTCCGCAATAAATTATTTTTAAAAAGCTTATGCTTCTACTTCCTTCCTACTTCTTGCTTCCTTGTAAGTAGAAACGGAATAAGGGAGTACCATAGGTTAAAGTGATAGTCAAAAACTGGTTGCTATGTGTCTGAAGTTCCTTTATTTGTATGGACACGAGTTCACAAAGTCCTGTATGAGAAAAGTATGTTTTTTATAGCTGAAACCAAAAACAAGGAATATCTCAAAAACAATCAACTCCACGAAAAAAAAATATACAACATAAATTGTGTGTTTTTATGTGCTGTACATTTTTTGTGTGGTAAGTTTTTGTCTTTCTCTTACGGTTTAGCACTTATGCAAAATTCCGTAAAATTCACTCAGAATAAAGTAGTCTTCAGAGGCTATTCCCAGAAAATTCAAAATATACATTTTATTTGTCAGGTAAATACCTTTAATATACGATATTTTAATCAAAATTGTTAGAGCTATTTTTTAGAAAATCAAAATTTTCGAAAAAAGTTCCATGTAAAGGGTTGTTTGGGGTGGGGGGATTTTTCTCAAAATCTTCGTGTCGCATCCCTGGAAGGTACTAAACTTAAATACCAAGATTGGTATTTTACCGACTTTTCGTTTTTGAGTTATCGTGTTCACACACACACACGGACCTTTTGCTGAAAATAGCTTTTTTGGACACAGGGGACCCTAAAACATATACTTCCGGTGAAATCTCGGTATCGAATTTTTTGGTGGAGTGCAATACCTTCTCTATACACTATGTACATAGTGCGTATAGAGAAAGTAAAAAGAACGTTAATTCAACATTGGCCACGAAACTACATTATGGGTATAGTTGAAACTTTAACTGTCATCTAGTAAGAGACGACGGTTACTAAAAACAAATATTTGTCTTGCTACGGGTAATTTCTTGGATTTTCTAAGGACTTATTGAATGCCTCTCGTAGTTTGTATATACAGTAATAAATGATAGAGCGTAGAGAAAAACATCTGCATGTAACAAATCAGAAACAGTTTTAGTTGTTTTCATCTAACTTATTCCATAGCAGCCGTTTTTTTTTTCTCTCAAATTGCAAACAAACTTCCTTGGTGTTGACGTCAGCCGTGGAATTTGGAATTAAAGGGCGAAATGTACGCTTTGTATCTTGCAGGAGGTCATTTATCTCCAGGCATTCACTCAGCAAACGATTTCCCGAAGAAACGAGAGAGAGAGAGAGAGAGAGAGAGAAAAGGAACCAGAAGGAAAAAGAATAGCGATTCGTATAATTGAATGAGCAACATAGCACGAGCTTTTTCACCCCTGCACCCTCTCTCACTCTCTCTCATGCACCTATTTTTACTTGTTCGTAAATTCCCAGCTGAGCGTCGCTACATTTGCCAGCAAGAGGGTGAGAAGAAAAGAATTTTTTTCTCTTAAGTCGAGCACATGCGTGGAGTAAAGTGAGGGTCAGTTAACGTCATGCTTCATTTGTCATTGAATATTTCGCTTTTTTTTTGTCCCCCTCTCTCCCCATCTTTCTTGCAGTTCCCCTTTTACTCCTATTTTAGTTCTTCCTTAGTTCGACTGTTTCTCACTTGAAGGCGAGGCTACTAAGGGTAGAGAAAAAGGCAAGTGTAATTGTCACGAGCACCCCTAGCGCCGGAGGTGAGGAGCGGCCAAATCCGGAAGCTCCAACAATGAGCAACCTGTAGCACTAAAGGGGAAACTAATGTTGCCGCAAAGCATGGGAAGAGATTTTATGAGAGGAAAAAACTAAAACGAGATTATAGCATGAATTATAAAGGAGAAGCGAATTATTAAACTTTTGGTCGATCGCGCTGATTACGTGTGGCGTAACTCAACTGTTATGGCATTACTTTAGCGACTCGGCGTCACGCAGAGCTCCCCTATCGCCCATATATTTTCACCAGAAAGACTTCATCGATGGCAATATGCGTTGTGTAGCACAACCGAAACCTCTGCATGCCGAACGTTTATTCCATCCCCAAAGAATGAAACAAAACAGTCCAATAAAACCAGCATTAACACCAATTATTAGCGAATATGGGAAAACTTTAAACACAAAATGAAAAGAAAAACCCAGGTATGACAATGAAAAATGAATAGAATATTACTACAGGTAGTAAAATATTATGGCAGAACGAGTACGGGAGATGTAATTATCGTGACAAACTCCTTAAATGGAAATGGGGAGGCCACGTTACAGGAATATGAACAACAGATGGACTTACAGAACAACCCTGAGGGACCCTAGAATAGAAAGTGGGATATTTATGGTAGAGGCAAGAGACAGAGAAGTGTGCAAATAACTTTTAAAGTGTTATTGTAAAGTGTATATGATGTAGAAAGGACAGAGACCATGTAGTTCGGAAGAACATTAAAAATCGTAAATATGAAAAAAAAAAAAAAAAAAAAAAAATGAACAATGTTGTGCTGAATAGGACAAGACTGAAATGTAGTCATTAGGTTTAGTTCCTTTAAAGAAATCTTTTGAGCTACCTGCCAACTGATACGAGGTAGGAGGCCGTAAGGGATGACATAGGCTATAAAAGCGGGAAGCCTATATAAGATACGAATAGATGAACAGACGGTACAACACCTCATCTACATATACTCAAAACTTTAAAAGGACATTTTTACTTTCCCTACACGTATTATGTACATGGTGTACAGAGATGGTATTATATTACACCGGAAATACATGTTTTGAGACCCCTGAATCCATAAAAGTCTTTTTAGAAAACTGTCCGTGTGTCTATCTGTGTGTGCGTGTGAGTGTGTCTCTGTGGGTAGCTTACCTCAAAAACACTAAGACCGTTATAAAATCTGGTATTTAAGTTTGGTATCTTCCAAGGATGCCACACGAAGATTTTCAAGAAAATCCCCCCACCCTAAGGTACCCTTTACATGAACATTTTTAGAATTTTTTTATTTTCTCAAAAATGGCTCTATTTTGGTTAAAATAACTATGTTTAAGATACTTTTATGACATGACAAACGAAATGTATATCTTGGATTTTCTGGGAATAGATCCTGAAGATCTCTTCATTGTGTATGACTTTTGTATAACTAATAAACCGTAAGAGATGAACAAAAACTTACTACACAAAAAATGAAGATCTCATTAAAATAGAGTATTTATGTTACCTATATACTTTTTTGTAGAGTTAACCGTTTTCGAGATATGCCGGATTATTAGTTTTGAGTTTTAGCCACTTACACATTTCTCAAATGGGGACAGTTAAGTGAAGGCAAAAATGACTACCCGAAGCCCTCCCATTCTCCATGCACCAGGAGAAAACCGTCCCCGTGGCTCTTTCCATTAGGGCAAGACCTAGAAGCTAACAAGCCCCCCTGGCATGGGAACTTACCGGGACTGAAGTGGATACGCCACTTACGCGCGTCAACCCAGAAGGGAAGACTACCAAATAACCTTGACGGACGTCTAGCATACCGTCTACTAGCTATCCAGGCTAGTATCAGAGGACAGTGTCTGTACAACCCCGTCAAATCAAAAGCCAAGACGTACTCAATATCCCATGGGTATCGGGATCACTGCACGTCGAGTCCAACCCAGTCCGAACAACTCCCCGACGGGAGGGACTCGGATGTTCAGCCCGACTACTTCACGTCAGAAATACCACGGGTACTCGGGGCCGCAGCGCTCCCACCAAAGCAGTTGAAGAGGTCGGAACCTCCCCCCTAGGGGGTCTCAAACAGAGAGACATATTTCTTCTCGTTTCTCGTTTGTAAACTCCTTGAAAGCAAAGAGATGGAATTTTAATTGTTACACATAGCGACCAGTTTTTGTAGGACGAAACTACTATCGCCTTGGCCTGTGCATTTTCTTATTCCTCTTCTATTTACAAGAAGCTAGTAAAAAGACTAACTCTGCCTATGTTTGTCTGGATTAGCACATGATATAGATAACAGATAAAAGCTTTGAACAAAAGGTTTGTTTACCTAACGGCTGCAAGACTTCATGTGAATGCAACACATTAGATGTTTTCGCTTCTTCTTATATGGGACCAAGTAATTACAATTTCTGCTAATGTTTATCTCGATTATCAAGAAGTAGAAAGAATAATACGTTTCTCTACATGTACTATGTACATAGTGTGTAGAGAAGGTATTGTAATGCACCCAAACATTCCATACCGAATTTACAACGGAAATACATATTTTGAGACCCCATGAATAAAAAAAAAAGCATTTATAGAAAAATTTCCCTATATGTGTGTGTGTGTGTGTGTGTGTGTGTGTGTGTGTCTGTGTCTGTGCGTGCCTGTGGACAGTATAGCTCAAAAACGAAAATTCCGTTAAAAACCAAACTTGGTATTTAAGTGTGGCATCTTCCAGGGATGCGACACGAAGATTTTCAAGAAAATCCCCCACCCCCCACATAGAACTTTTTTAGAAAACTTTGATTTTCTAAAAAATGGCTCTAACGATTTTGATTAAAATGTCGTATATTAAAGTTATTTACCTGACAAATAGAATGTATATCTTAAATTTTCTGGAAATAGCTTCTGAAGACTACTTTATTCTGGATGAATTTTACGGAATTTTGCATAACCGTTAAACCGTAAAATATAGAGAAAAAGTTACCATGAAAAAAATGTAGCACGTCAAAACACACAATTTATGTAATATACATTTTTTTCGTGGAGTTGATCGATTTGAGATATTCCTTGTTATTGGTTTCAGCTTTTAAAAACTTATATTTTTCTCATACAGGAATTTGTAACTCCTATCCATACAAACAAAAGAACTTCAGTCACATAGCAATCAGCTTTTGAGTATCACTTTAACCTATGTTACTCACTTATTTCGATGCTACTTACAAGGAATCAAGTAATAAGACAATTTCTGCTATTTTTGTATCTCGATTAGCATAAAGTAAATAGAAGAATAAGCTTTTTAACAATAATTTGTTGCAGAGATGTAAAGCAAGTCATGTGATTGGAACACATAAGATTTTTGGGATTCAGGGGGACTCAAAGCTTGTATTTTCCGTGAAATCTCGGTATCGATTTTATTCGGTGTATTACAATACCTTCTGTATACGCTATGCACACAGTAGTGTAGAGAAAGTTAAAATAGATACTGGTCTAATTGTTAAAACCCACGGTTCGCACATATACCTGAGTCCTCGGATTACTGCACTCTTATTATTTGCTATCCTTCATAAAATCTAGAGGTATTTATGAGAGTGTCAATATTTGCGTGATCTAAAGTACAAAAATCCAAGGAAGAAACCAGAAATACAATGACAATTTATATTCGCGTTAGCATTCCCTGTACCAAAGGTAAAAATCTCCGTGATGACCATTTCAATTAAAGACAATAAAATGGAACAATGAAACAATTCATCTTATTCACTCTTTAAAAATGAAAAAGAAAACAAATGAAGATAAAACAATGGAAATGAGTGAGAAACCACCTCAGTATTCGCCTACCGACCAGGAAAAACTATGAAAAACCAAAGTGAGCGATCGACGGGAACCGAACCGAGACCGCTGTAATGCAAAGCTCTTACAGTATGGTATAACCTCCTCGTTCGCATACAATATTAAAAAGAATGTCATACTTTCTTTCTTTCTTTTCTCTCTTTATTCCTTAAATCCCCGATGGAGATCAAAACGCAATCAGGGATCCGCTCTCTCTTTCTCCCTCCCACCCTCTCCTCCTTCCTTCGGATTTTAGAAGCAAAAGAGACTACCTAATATTCATCACCATATCCCTTCTCCATCATATCCTGGTAGGTTCAATCTGTCAGTTTTATATAGTACATAAGGTGGTGTTCCTTGCACTAAAATGTCAATATAGGAAGAGACATGCATAACAATGACGTGGCAGGCCGTGACAAATGATGTTCAGCGTAACAAGGTTCCTCTGACTGACTGACTGATGGATGCTGTTGCCCTCTCCGCTCCCTGTCCTTCACAATTAACTCAATGTGGGTCCTGCACGAATTTTCGTTTGCATATCATTTTAAGCACATTTAGTTACAAGAAAGCAAGTAAAAGACTAGGAAAATTATACGAAAAGCAGTCCACATCTGTCTGTCATTATTTCTTTACATTTTCAATGTCTCTATTGCGCTTCTGCGCTTGAAAGTAAGTTGATACCGTAGATAGTTATTGTCTTATTTGATTAATAATTAAGCTATAAGTAAATAATAGGGAAATAGAGAAATCTTTGCGATAATAATTTCATATATTATTCCTTGATTTTAAATGAATAATGTTTTTTTGTTTTTTACTTTCTCTGCACTTACTATTTACATAGTGTATAGAGAAGGTATTGCACTCCACCCAAAAATTTGATACCGAGATTTCACCGGAAATATATGTTTTAAGGGTCCCCTGTAACCAAAAAAAGCATTTTCAGAAAAAGGCTCGTGTGTGTGTGTGTGTGTGTCCGTGTGTCTGTGAACATGATAATTAAAAAATTAAAAGTCGGTAAAATAGCAAATTTGGTATTTTTGAATTTCTTAAAAATGGCTCAACGATTTTGATTAAAATATGGTATATTAAAGATACTTAGCTGACAAATAAAGTGTATATCTTGAATTTTCTGGTAATAGCCTCTGAAGATTACTTTATTGAGGATGAATTTTACGGAATTTTATATAACTGCTAAAACGTAAGAGATGGAAATAAACTTACCACACAAAAATGTAGAGCACATTAAAACAAACAATTTATGCTATATATATATATATTTTTGTGGAGTTAAGCGCTTTTTTTTTTTTTTTTTTTTTTTTAGATATTCCTTGTTATTGGTTTCAGCGTTGATAAACGTATGCTTTCCTCATACAGGAATTTGTCAATTCCTGTCCATACAAACAAAGGAACTTCAGTCGCATAGCAACCATCTTTTGACTATCACTTTAATCTATGGTATTCCTTTATTTCGCTTCTACTTACAAGGAAGCAAGTAATAAGACTATTTCTACTAATTTTTCTCCATTAGCATGAATTAAATAGAGAGATAGCAATAATTTGTTGCAGAGATGTACAGAAAGTCATTTGAATGGAACACATCAGATTTTTTTAAATACAGCTCCGGAGTCTGGTTGCTTTTATTTACCTAATTTTGTTTTTACTTTGCTGTATGATTACTGAATTGCTGTTTTCTTCTGCTACACACACGCATACACAAACATATAACACCCATGCCCAAGGCAGGACTCGAACACACGATCCCCTGCGCTACGAAGCACCAAAGCGAGCCGTCTTGGCGAGCGTAGCCATGGGGACAGATATGTTAAAAGCTAGAACTCTGTTACTAGGTAAGAAGTAATAAACAAGGTAAGTTATGCTGTAGGAAGCAATTAGATGGAAAGTAGAAAGTCGGGTGGCGAAGGTAATAGGTTCCCAGAACCTCGGTAAACAAGAGCACCCATTTGGCTGAGTGCTCAGTTCATCGAATTAGTATTGACAAAATTTTTAAGGCCATTTTTAAGACCAAGCAAAGTAGAATAATAATTAGGAATGAGCAGGTAAAGAGAATGAATAGTGTTTCTCATATGCTAATATGAAGTGTAAAAATTGGCAATGTAGAACATAGGCACCATGGTTGGATAGTCTGATTCATACGGGACTTAGATTAGTTTAAGGGCATGTACTTTGAAAATTTAGTTACCCTATGCCTCTTTCGCTTCAAGTGACACATTCTTGCGCTGAAAGGCACTTGCGCTAGGCTCATCGCCTGTTTAGCGGTGGTTGCAAAGGGGTTCACGTATAACAGTTCAGTGCGATTTCAACTCTTACTTTACTACGGAAACAATTTTTGCTTAACACGGAAAGTTCTTACTACTCTGGAAGTTAGCAGGTTTTAACATGACACAGTTATAATTTCTTGTGCTTATAGTTAGAAACAGTTGATTATTCGTCTTAAAACTATGGGCGATTTTTCCAGACAGATTGGTAATCCGTGTTCATTAAATATTTTCAGAAAATTTAACTCATGTTGTCCATCTACGATAGAAACATTTCATACAGCATACAACTGGAGTAACTAGCTGGCAGCGCAATAACATGAAAGAGAAAGTGCGTCCAAAATCTATGCCCATATTTCACCAGAAATATATGTTTTATTGCCCCCTGAACTACCAGAAAGCATTTTATTTTTAGAAAAAGGTCAGTATGTATGTGTTGTGTGTATGTGTATGAACAGCATAGCTCAACAGGAAATGCTAAAGATAATCACATGACAAATAAATTGTAGGCGTATGGAATAATATATGAACTCCACTTCACATAGAAGGAATTTTGTATAATTTTGCATACGGAAAACGTTAAGAGACAGCTCAAAGCGTGCTACACAAACAATGTAGAGCTCATTAAAACGCACAATTTATTTATGTCAAATAGCTATAGTCAAATCTTTTAAAAGTTGGTTGCTATTTGATTGAAATTCCTTTGTTTGTATGACCAGGAGTTGACAGATTCCCGTATGAGCAAAGGATAAGTATTTTAAAGCTAAAACCAATAAAAAGAAATGTCTCAAGAAGGATCAACTTAACAAAAAAGCAAAAAAAAAAAAAAAAAAAAAAAAAAATGTTTGACCTAAATTATATGTTTTAACGATATGTATATTTTTGTGTATTAAGTTTTTGTCTGTCTCTTGCGGTTTACCAATTATGCAAAATGAGCAAATTCAGCCAAACTAACCAAGAAGCATCCCAGAAAATTCCAGATATTCATTTTATTTGTCACGTAAATATATTTAATATACGATATTTTAATCAAAGTCAAAATTGTAGGACCATTTTTGAGATAATCAATATTTTTGACAATTTTCCATGGATAGGAAAGTTTGGGTGGGGGCTTTATTGATAATCTTCATGCCGCATCCTTGGGAGATTGTAAACTAAAATATCAAATGTGGTATTTAATGGAATTGTTTATGTGCAATGCTGCCTACAGACACACACTAAGTCTTTTCTAATTTTTTCTACTCAGGGATTATTAAAACATGTATTTCCAATGATATCTCAGTATACAATTTCTGGGTTGAATGTATTACCTTTTCTATACAATGTACATAGTACGTCTAGAGAAAGCAATAAATACAATCAAATTATCTTCTTTACTACAATTTGTGGTTATTTTTTCTTATAATAACTCCATGGCACGACAGCGCACAAGGAACCTTGGCCTACCGACCGGCCGCTGTGTCCCCCATCTCGGTCCATGGCAGACGTCATGGATGGGATGCAGTATTGGAGGGTGAAACGTGGTCAGCGCCTCAATCCCTCCCGGTCGGTTAATGCGGTCCTCTCGACCTGGAGCCTCTACTTCTCCATCACGTAGCTCCTCAATTGGCCCCTCAGGGACCTGTCGAGGCTGAGTGCGCCCCGGACCAGGTCTCCCAGCGGGGGAAAAATCCCTACGCCGGTGCCGGGAATCGAACCCAGGCCTCCCGCTTGGTAAGCAGCTGCGCTACCACCGCGCATATAAAATGTTGCGGACCAGATTGCTGCCAGATTCGAAACCCTGGTCTGAAACGCCCACGTGATGAATCGTGGTTGTATTGCTCGTGTGTTACTTCAGCAAGGCATCCCTTGCCCTCCATCATCAGTTGACAATCAGCGGCGCTATCCAGTGTCATTATTCACCTCCCTTCTCTCCCCGTCAATTTTCACAGCCCGATTGAGAAACCATCGTCACGGTCACCCATTTGAAGCCTACTGTACATTCCCATAAATAATCTTCACTTTTTCGATCACTCATATGTAATGTACACAGTAGGTAAAATTTGATACCGATATTTCAACAAAATACATGTTTTGAGGACACCTACATAAAATCTGATGTGCTCTATTCACATCACTTTCTCTACCTCTCTGTAACAAATTATTGTTAATAACTTGTTCTTCTATTTACTTCATACTAATCGTGATAAACATTACCAGAAATGGTTTTATTACATAGTTCTTTATAAGTACAGGGTGACACATTTCTTTCATTAATTGTTTCGAAACGTGTTATGCCAGTGACAACTTATTATACCTAAATTATAGAGGATTTTTTGTAGATTATTTACCTCTACAGCAAATGTTGAAAATATCCTCCATCCTGCATAAGGCACAACTCAACACGTCGTTCCATGTTACCGGCCACTCGTTGGAGAACTCTGTTGTAAAAAGCTTGAATCCTCTTTGTGATGTTGTGCTTCAGATCGTCCAATGTCTGGGGACGTGTGACGTAAACCCTGTCTTTTAAGTAACCCCGTAGAAAGAAGTCCGGTGATGTCAAATCTGGAGATCTCAGTGGCCACAGGTTCCTGGAAATTATCCGGGCGTCAAAGAAGCTTGCAATTAGGTTCTTGGATTCATTTGGTGTATGGCATGTAGCGCCATCTAGCTGAAAATATCTTTGACTCAGCTCTACATCGTCCAGTTATCGTAAAAATGACTTAATATAAGTTCAACATCTACGCATCTAGTGACAAGGAATCGAAACTCCAGGAATAAAACATAAACATCTGCGCATCTAGTGACAGGAATCAAAACTCCAGAACATTCTGCTTAATTTGGTGCTAAAATTGGGTCATTGAATGAATTTCCAACGGAATAATTAAAGAAAGAAATGAGTCAGTTCTACATAAATAACTCTGTAGAAGGGAAATAAGGGAATACACTAGGCTAAACCGACAGTCAAGTGCTTTAAAATGAGCTGCTGTGATACAAAAATCCGATTCTTTGCTTGACCAGGTGTTGACAATTTCCCATATAAGAAAGGTATTAAGTATTTTATAACTGAAATCAATAACAAGGAATATCTTAAAAATGGTAAACTCCAGGAAAAAATGCATATAACATAAATTGTGTTTTAACCAGCTCTACATTTTGTGTAGTAACGTTTTGTCTATCTATTACAGTTTACCGGCTGTCCAAAATTCCGCAAAATTCATTCAGAATAAAGAAGTTATTCCCGGAAAATTCAAGATATACATTTCATTTGTCATAATAATATCTTAAGCCTAAAGTATTTTAATCAAAATCGCTAGAGCCAGTTTTGAGAAAATAAAAATTTTCGAAAATGTATCATGTAAAGAGTAGTTGGAGGTGGGGGGATTTTCTTGAAAATCTTCGTGTCGCATCCTTCGAAGATACTCAACATAAATACCAAGTTTAGTATTTAACAGACTTTTCGTTTATGAGCTATGCTGCTCAAACACACACACGGACATGTTTCTATATTGTTTTTGGAATCAGGGGTTCTCAAAACATACATTTCTTGTGAAATTACGATATTGAATTTTTTAGTGTATTGCAATACCTTATCTATATACTATGTACGTAGTAGGTACATATAAGACAGTAAAAATGCCTGTTCTATTCATAGATCCTCAAAACGTTAAATCTTGCATAGTAGGGAAAGTGAATATTACACCTAAGATCAGAAAAGGCTTTGGCATTTGGAATAATAACTATCACAATGGAGTTTGGCAATACGATTGTGATAAACAGTTATAACTTTAAAATGGATATCAAAAGAATAAAAATAAAACCTGCTTGTCCAATTGGAACGTTTACTACAGTTAAATCTGATTGCGAAGAGGTCGTTGGCTTGCGCAACGTGATCGTGTTTTTTTATCCTTAAACTTTGTAAAGTAGTTCGCGAAAGACAATGAACTGGACTGCTGTAAAATGTATAACAAAACAGAAAACATGGAGGAGCCCTGCTGGCCTGAAATTATATAAAATAAACATCAAGTGGAACTTCCTCCTAATGCAGACGGTGACTTGCAGAGTGAGCTAAAGAAAAGGGGACACCAATGGTTGCATAGTGGATAACGTTGCACCAAGGAAATCAGGAAAATCGAACTCAGAAGCATCATTTAATGATTACAGTAAAACCGCTGCAACTGAGCGGGATGGCCCCGGCGGTTTAGCTTCGGGAGGTCCCGTGTTTGATCTCCGGAGGCAGGGCTACCTGGTCCATGAGTTTTTTGGGGGTTTCCTCTGGGGCACCAGGTGAACGCACTACATCTCTCTGAATTCTCTAGTCTATATTCCTGTTCTTATCATTTACAGTTGATCTGTTTCAGGGTTGAAGGAATGGCGGTGTTGCTCGACGGGTTTAGGGCGAGGTTACGACCTTTTCAGTTGCTCCGGTACGAGCGCTGCGAGTCCCGTGATACTTCTGTCGGGACGAATATCTGAGCCCCTCCCTTAGCGGGAGGTGTTCGGATTGGGTTGGACTCGACGCGGCAGTGGCCCGAAACCCGTAGGAGATAGGGTACGTCTGGGCGGTGACGCCTTGGCGGGGTTCTAATCCTAATCCTAGCACCGCTGCAGAAACATTTCTTTCAGCTGATAAGTTATTATTATTATTATTATTATTTATTTAGCTCTAGTTTTTATCATCCCATAGCATGATCCTTCCATTTCATTCTATTTTCTTCAAGCGTATTGTATTGTTTCATCCCTTATTTTATCCATTCAGTATATTTCATATGGGCTTCATTTCAACTACCTATTTCCGAAATCTTTCTTTCTGAGTTATTGTTCATGGTTCGGGACTATATACAAGAATAGCTACAGCCATAGCATTAAAAAAACATTTTTTGTCTTTTCTTTCTTGTATTTCTTTCCAAAGTTCTACCAATTGTTCTACAGATTGCATGAAATCTACTAACCTTCTTCTCAAAGTGTTCTTATATTTAAAACTAGCATCACCTCCTAGACTATTTCTGCTAACTTTTTCTCGATTAGAATGAAGTAAATAGAAGCATAAGCTTTATAGCAATAATATATTGCAGAGATGAAGCACCAAAGCAACTTTGGGAGGCTTTCTACTGGCCTTAATAGTGTATGTATAGCAAAGAGGAGGTGCGTGTATCAGTTGACGTTTTCGCGCATGCAGTGGCGTTCTGCACATTCCAGATTATTCGCATATGCTGAGCAAAAACTTTTCTCGTCATCGTTTATAATAACCAATTAAAATATAAAACTAAAACACTGTTTTGCCCAATTTCTCCACTAGTGAATGTTTTTAATGACAACATTCTGTAAAACTGAAGTAAATTATAGCTTTAACTTTCAAACAGGACACATTTACTAAACATTATTTTAATAATCTGCATTACCCGCCTGAATAGTGAGGTTGCGTGCGCGTCTCACATTCAACAGGTCCTGAGTTCGAATCTCGCTTAGGGTGAGTTATCCGGATAAGGTTTTCTTCGGGGTTTTCCCTTATCCTGAGAAAACTAATGGACCCCGACAGCATTTGAGCATCATTTCATCATCGTCCGATATGACCAAACAGGCTAAAGGACGTTAAGCTACAAATAATAATAATAATAATAATAATAATAACAATAATCTGTCCAATCTCCATTCCTCTCCAGCACCTGACTTAGCTGCCTTAGCACTGAATCACTTAAGTGCGAATGCTGCATGGAATTGCCATCCTCAAATTGCAAATTGGCTTCCCACGTACAAATCCTGCCCGAGCATCTCGAAATATTTGCATACATGTGTTAGCGAGCTAATGTTAACAAACATTTTATTTATTAATTTTTTCACCAAATACAGTTCCTAAGTCTTGTTGGGACTTCAGCGCATATATTTTTACTTTCTCTACACGTACAATGTACATAGTGTATAGAGAAGGTATTGTATTCCACCAAAAAATTCGATACCGAGATTTCACCGGAAATACAAGTTTTGGGTCCCCTGAAACCAAAAAAAGCATTTTTGGAAAAAGGTCCGTGTGTGCGTATGTGTGTGTGTCTATGGACAGCATAGCTCAAAAACGAAAAGACCGTTAAATACCAAACTTGGTATTTAAGTTTGGTATCTTCCAAGGATGCGACTCTAAGATTTTTAAGAAAATCCCCCCACCCCCAACTACCCTTTACATGGAACTTTTTCGAAAGGTTTGCTGTTCTCAAAAATGGCTCTAACGATTTTCATTAAAATATCGTATATTAAGGAGATTTACCTGACAAATAATATGCATATCTTAAATTTTCTGGGAATAGCCTCTAAAGACTACTTTATTCTGGAGGAATGTTGCATAACTGCTAAACCGTAAGAAATAGGCAAAAGTTTACCACACAAAAAATGTAGAGCACATTAAAATACACAATTTATGTTATATAATTTTTTTCGAGGAGTTGATCGTTTTTGAGATATTCCTTGTTTTTGGTTTCGGCTTCGAAAAAGTTATACTTTTCTCATACAGGAATTTGACGATTCGTGTCCATACAAACAAAGGAACTTCAGTCACCTAGTAACCAGCTTTTGACTTCACTTTAACCTATGCTACTCCCATATTTCGCTTCTACTTACAAGGAAGCAAGTAAGACTATTTCTGCTAATTTTTTCTCGATTAGCTTGAAATAAATAGAAGAATAATCTTATTAACAATAATTTGTTACACAGAAGTAGAGAAAGTCATGTGATTGGAACACATCAGATTTTTCCCCTCTGTTTTCCCATTTTTCTTACATTTTCTATTTATCGTTGTCTCTTTGCTAACAAAGACAGTTACATATACACATTTACAGACACGCAAACACCTATGTCCAAGGGGGGACTACAACCCACGATTCCCTGCGCCACGAAGCACATTTGATCGAACAATGACAGAACCCTCCCTCACACACCTCTCCATGCTACGTACGCGCCGACCGAGAAGGTTGGTAAAGTGCTCCGTGAAATAGTAGAGACAGCATATATGGATCCGAGGATACCTGCAAGAAAATATGTAATAAAACAATTTCTGCTAATGTCCAGGGAGTCTCAAAACATGTATTGTCGTTGAAATCCGCTATCAAACTTCGGTGTGGAATACTATACACCCTATACTTACTATAGGTAAGTAGGAGGCAAAATAACAATTGATTGTTGATATAGTTTGGAAATGCATGAATGCATTCATTGCAGCATATGGTTTGCAACGAAAAAATGGAAAAGAGTGAACAATAGTGCAGGAGCTGAGAAAAATAAAAGTGATAATACCAACTTCCTATTTCCCAGGCAAGAAGGCGGAACAAAGGTGATGGATTTGACATTCTCGAGTGCACATTTCCATTTATTTCCATACGGCGAAAGTCACGAAGTCCACGCGATAAGAGGAACAATGCACCAGCTGGACCGTGATGCTGTGGTCGCTCGCCAACGTAGCCGTGCGAATTAGCACTGGTCTGTATTCATACCTCATATCTGAAAATTTATCCCAACTATCAAAGCGTCGATGAAATAGCCAAGATTAGGCAGTTTCAACCAATCGCAGAGCAAAACATCTTATCGCTGCTGATGTTCATCTCTTTGAAATCTTGTCGACCTGACTTGGTTATTGGCAACAAGGTGACAACCCAGTCAGCTAATCTCACTTTTAATAATATCAGTTCCGCAAATGTAATTTCAATTAATTCAGTTACAATGAATATTTAAAGTTTTAACCAGTTCATAATGTATTTTGTTCTAAAAAGGAGTGAAAATAATCATTATTTGTATTTCTTATGAATGACATGAGTGCAATAGTCCCAAATAAAGTAACGTTTGTTTCCATTTTATACATTAGTCATTAAAAGCTGAAATAAAACAATTGTTCCCTATTTCTATTGTTGCTATTAATATTCGTATGTTGTGAGTAGACACGGGCGGCCATATCATAATTCAGGAAATAGTGAAGAACAAAAAAACACATTCGGTAAATAAACATGGTCGAATGCGTCATCTACCTCTTATGTAAGTATTACTCATAGCCTAATCAAATCTCCCTTCCTATATATTGTAAATTATTAATAGTCTATTTCGCTGATTTGTCTTATCAAATACAACTCGAGTATTCATCTCTTAAGGCATGTTTCCGCACCTCATAATTCACATAATGTACATAGTGTATATAGAAGATATTGTATTGCACCCAAAAATTCGATACCGAGATTTCACCGGAAATATATGTTTTGAGACCCCCTGAATCCAAAAAGAAAGTGTTTTTAGAAAAATGTCTGTGTGTCTGTCTGTGTGTGTGTGGTGGGTAGCATAGCTCAAAAACCATAAGACCGTTAAATAGGAAACTTGGTATTTAGGTTTAGTATCTTCCAGAGATGCAACATGAAGATTTTGAGAAACATCCCCTACTCGAAACTACCCTTTATATGAAAAAACTTTCATTTGTTTTTATTTTCTCTAAAATGATCCTAACGAGGTTTATTAAAATTTATTATATTTAAGATATTTACATGATAAATAAAACGTATTTTTTGAATTTTCTAGAAATAGCCTCTAAAGACCTTTTCTTCTGGATGGATTTTACAGAATATTGTATAATTGGTAAACCGTAAGGATAGAAAAAAAAAAGTTACTGTAAAAATATGTAGATGTTAAAATACACAGTTTATGTTATATACATTTGTTGCTGAATTGACCGCTTTTGAGACATTCCTTCTTATTAAAATACTGACGTATACTTTTCTCATACGGGAATTTCTCAACTGCTGTCGATACAAACAAAGGAACTTCAATCACCCAGCAACTAGCTTTTGACTATCACTTTAGCCTACGGTACTCCCTTATTTCGTTTCTACTTACATGGAAGCAATTAATAAGACTATTTCTGCTAATGTTTTCTCGATTAGCATGAACTAAATAGAAGCATAAGCTTTTTAACAATAATTTGTTGCAGAGATGTAGAGAAAGTTATGTGAATGGAACACACCAGATTTTTTTTTTTTTTTTTTAATTCTGTAGTTGACCTGAGAGGGAAGCTGTCCGGAATGATTATCCTTATATTTCAGATACTAAACGTGGTGTAGACCCAGTAAAGCACAACCAGAGTTATGAACAGGGATTAAAGAAGTGATGGACCATCATTCAGTCGCTTGCCGCTGTCCAAAGGGATCCTATGCAGCTTCTTTATATGCAGGATGACTTTTCAATCCCTGATCCCCAATGTCCCGCACTTCCGTCTCACTTCAGCATCCTCTCTCAGATAAGAAAATGAAGTGTCAGGGTCATCTCCCCTCTTCGCCTTTATTTCTATTTCCATTCAGGTCCCTAGCCCCATGAAAATGCCATTTTTCTCTTTCTTCTGGGTGTCACGGTGTTTGACCGAGCGAGATAATCGATAATTCACACTGGCGCTGGATTTTCATTATTCCGCCCTCCGGTTTGATAGCTGCAAGAGTATGTACACATCACCTGACAGCGGTCTCATTGTCGCAGTCTTCACTTGTCTCTCTCTCATGTGTGTGCTTTCAGGCCCTCTAATCACAGTTTCAGCACACGGGTGCGCATGTGTCTGCCAGCATCACTCAAAAGCGAAAAGCTGAAATAATACTTAAGTCGAAATTATATTAAAGTATACCCAAGAAAACTGTAAGAAATTTCCCTATTTCTATGAGAAAAAAAAGTGATATTTTTCATTCACATGGCTTTCTGCTCAGTCTTCTATAAACCTTTTATCTTTCTGTAAATGTACTATGTGCATAAAGTATAGAGAATGTATTGTAGTGCACCCAAAAAGTTGACACCGATAATATATGTTTTCAGACGCCCTGATGTGATGTGTTGCATTCACAAGGCTTTCTACTCACTCTTCCATAAACTTTTCTACTTTCTCTACACGTAACATGTATATAATGTACAGAGAAGGTATCGTATTACACCCAAAAATTCGGTACCGAGATTTCACCAGAAATATATGTTTAGTGACCTCCCGAATAAAAAAAAAAACAACATTTTTATAAAAATGGCAGTGTGTGTGTCTGTGGGTAGCATAGATCAAAAACGAAAAGTCGCTTGAATACCAAATTTTCAAGGATGCAACACCAAGATTTTCAAGAAAGTCTCCTACTCCCAACTACCGTTCACATGGAACTTTTTTGAACATTTTCATTTTTTCAAAAATGATGTAATCATTTTGTTTAAAATATCCTATATTAAAGATATTTACGTGACAAATGAAATGTATAGCTTGAAATTTCTGGAAATGGCCTCTGAAGACATCTTTATCTGGATGGATTTTGCTGCACAACTAGTAAACTGTAAGAGATAGACAAAAACTTAGGTACAAAAAATTGTAGATCTCGTTAAAATACACAATTATATGATATATATTTTTTTCGCGGAGTTGACCATTTTCGAGATGTTCCTTGTTATTGGTTTCAGTTTTACAATACTTAAAAACTTTTAATTTGTCAACTCCTGGTAATACAAAGAAGCTGATTTCATCCACATGGCAACCAGAGTTTAAAATATTTTACTATCGCTTTTGTCTAGTGTATACAATTATTTCCTTTCTACTTAAAATGAAACAAGTACATAGAGCATTTCTGTTAATGTTTCCTCAATTAGCATGAAGCTGTTTTAACAAGAATTTATTACTAAGATGTAGAGAAAGTCATGTGCATGGAACACCTCAGATTTTTATTGCGATGATGATTATTCTCAACAAATCATAAAAACATCAGAACACTACATTTTATCTTTCGTCTCCTGAACTTAGTTATATAAATATATACAGCGTGGGAGGTGAATAAGTGCGAATATTTGTAACAGCGTTTTAGGACGAAGTGATGCAGTATTTGCATTTTTTTTCTCGCTATTTTCTAAAGTTATATTCATGAGGAAAATTTCACGATGTTTTAAGGATGGGTAGTATTCCATAGTTCAGACCATCTTAATAGTGGTTTCGTTACCTTCGCAACTTTTGTTCAATTTAATGAAAGCTTAGAATAATTCTTCACTCCTCCCCCCTAGAATGCCTAGTCGGTTTAGTGTTTGCTTCTGCACAAATCGTAGCGCAACTCTTTCGTGTATTCGGTGTGCGGATTACTTTCTTATTTCATAATGAATATCACAGCGTTCTTGGGGTTGTTTTCAAATAACCCTGTTTGTTTTTCAGGCCAGTCACATAAAGAAGTTATACCGGCTGGGATGAGTTAATGTTTTTTTTTTTACTTGAAGGTGGAAAGCATGCGGAGAGAAAAGCTCTATTGCAATCTAAAGAAATGAACCATTTTACCCATGCAAGTATACGTTTTTTTTTTAAAAAAAAAACCAGAGGGCGACCAATTACGAACGGGATCACTAATTCATCGAACGCATCCAAGCCGCCCAGACCCTGACCCCAAAAACACCGGAAGGCGAATCCTAACAGTGTGATCTCGAATGACGCCAAGAACGCTTCACAGAACACAAGCTACCGTCCAGCCGCAACTCGCCGAATACCATTGGCTGGTACTTTACTCTTTAAAACATGATAAGGAAGTATAGCTACAGGAAATTCCTGGCAGAAGAAGATAACATACCCAGCATATGCCTGCCGACCCGCAGAAACCACGAAAAACCCATGGGTCAGAATGAGAAGTTTCCAAGGATCGAACCCAGGACCTCCCGAATGTGAATTGCACACGTTAGCACGACAGCTCTTCGCTCGGCATCTTCTGGATATAATGAAATGGATCATAAAGTCTACGATAACATGAATTCCACGTTTTTCCACTTTCTCACTGTTCTTTTAAAGATTATCCGTTTGCTTCTTTTAGTCAGTGGACTCCCTTTGCTCAGCTGAGGCTCCTGATTGTAATTCTCCGCCTGTTTTCTTGGTCTGCGAAAGTCTTTAGTCTCATCCTAATTAGATTACATGCCACGCGCTGGAAACTTTGTGTCTCGTGAATCCCTCGGAAGCTGAAGAACTCGGCTTAGCGCATCCCCGGTGTCAGTCTCTGAGGATTAGTGGTAGCGTATGTTCTGAAAGAGGACCTCGCTCTACTGCAGGCACTGCTACCAATCTGTAAAAAATAATAATAATAAAAACGTTCTGTCCACTTTGGTAATGCAGACGAGAACATGAAGAAACAAAGACACAGAACTTACCTTAGTTGAAAATTTATGTAAAGCAAATACTAATGTTGCATTCACATGACGTTTCTCTAATTTTTCCCCCACGACCTATTTTTAAAAATGTTCATTTGTTTCATTCTCTACACTTACTATGTACCTACATAGTGTATAGAGAAGGTATTGTAGTCCATGTGATTTCCATGTCGTGATTTCATCGGAAGTATATGTTTAAAGCTCCCCTGAGACCGAAAAAGAATGTTTGGAAAAACGTCCATGTGTGTCTTTGGACAGTATAGCTCAAAAATCGTTAAATAACAAACTTAGATATTTACATCACAAATAAAATACATACTTTGAATTTTTTTGATAATAAACTCTGAAGACCTTATTCTAGATGAGTTTTGCAGAATTTAGCGTAACGCTTAAACCGTAAGAGATAGACAAAACGTACTAAAACGTTCGATCTCGTTAAAGCACATAATTTATATCATATACGTTTATTTGGGTAGAGTCGATCGTTTCTGACATATTCCTTGTGATTGGTTCCAATTTTAAACTACTTAAACTTTTCTCGAACGGGAAATGACGTTTCGTTTCATCACTCTTGTTTTACTGCAAGTCCTGCAAAGGGAACCGAAGTTCAATTGTTTCACATAGATTCAGATTTTAAAAAGATTAACATAGTGTATTCACTTGCCCATCCTACTTACAAGGAAACAACTAATATGACAATTTCTGTTAATGTTTACCTTGATTAGTATGTCGTAGATAAAAGAATAATCTTTTGTGAGGAAAGTTAGAGAGAGAAAGTTGTGTGAATGGAATACATTTTACTTTCTCTACACGTACTATATACATTTTAAGAAAAAGTCCCGTGTGTGTGTGTGTGTGTGTGTGTGTTGGTATTTAAGTTCAGTGTCTTCCTGGGACGCGACATGAATTTGGGGAAATTTTTCCCACCCGCAACATGGAATATGTTTCAAAAATGTTTATTTTCTAAAAAAAAAATCTAATGATTTTTATTAAAATACCACATGTTTAAAATATTTTCTTCACAATCGAAATGTATATTTGCAATTTTCTGGGAATAGCTTCTTAAGACTTCCTCGTTCCGTATGAATCTTGTCTAACTTGTAAACCGTAAGAAACAGACAAAAGCTTAATATATAAAAATATAGATCTCGTTAAAATACACATTTATGTTATATACCAATGTCCGAGATAGCTTTTGTTACGAATTTCAGCTCCGAAATACTTGAACTAATGTCAAATGGTAATGTACATAGTGTATAGAGAAGGTATTGTATTGCACCCAAAAATTCGATACCGAGATTTTACCGGAAATACATGTTTTGGGTCCCCTGAATCCAAAAAAAAAAATTGGAAAAAGGTCCTGTGTGTGTGCGTGTGTGTGTGTGTGTGTGTGTGTCTGTCTGTCTGTGGACAGCATAGCTCAAAAACGAAAAAACCGTTAAATACCAAACTTGGTATTTTAGTTTGGTATCTTCCAAGGATGCGACACGAAGATTTTCAAGAAAATCCCCCCACCCCCAATTACCCTTTACATGGAACTTTTTTCGAAAATTTTGATATTCTCAAAAATTGCTCTAACGATTTTGATTAAAATATCGTATATAAAAGATATTTAACTGACAAATAATATGTATATCTTGAATTTCCTGGGAATAGCCTCTGAAGACTACTTTACTCTGTATGAATTTTGCATAACTGCTAAACCGTAAGAAATGTACAAAGGCTTATCACACAAAAAATGTAGAGCACATTAAAACATACAATTTATGTTATATAATTTTTTTTCGAGGAGTTGATCGTTTTTGAAATGTTCCTTGTTTTTGGTTTCAGCTTTGAAAAACTTGTACTTTTCTTATCAGGAATTTGTCAACTCGTGTCCATACAAATAAAGGAACTTCAGTCACCTAGTAACCAGTTTTTGACTTCACTTTAACCTATGATACTCCCATATTTGGCTTCTACTTACAAGTAAGCAAGTAATAAGACTATTTCTGCTAATTTTTTCTCGATTAACATGAAGCAAATAGAAGAATAAGCTTATTAACAATAATTTGTTACACAGAAGTAGAGAAAGTCATGTGAATGGAACACTTCAGATTTTTTCCCTTCTACTTTCAGGGAAGCAAGTAATAAAACTAATATTCTATATCTGGTTTAGCAGAATATAGATTAAAAATAATTTTTTGTAGGACCAGTTTTTTGTGAAGTCATGTGAATGGAACTCATCGGATGTTTTATCATATTAAAAATGAAAAAGTGAATTTTTGAGGCATTTTGATATCCCGGAGTCCTTAATAATAATTAGTGAGAAGGGTAAGTTTGGCATGGATGCTGGTTTTATTGGGCGATATGCCGTTACCTGTTTTGAGAACATCTCTACGAGGTGTTTATACCGAGTCTATTAGAGAGAAGTGAATATCACGTATGCGCAAGTTGAGGGAAAATGCCCCCCTCGCGAAAGGAATAATATTTTCCACTGCTTTACAAGCAGACGGAGATTCCGAGATGCAGTGACAGAAATTTCAAGCGAAATTTAGTTTGCGGAATAACCGGCAGAGGGAGATTTGAAAGCCGGTATAGTTTCATATCGCCAGTGCTACCTACGTGACGCAGTAAATTTTCTACCGCAATGCAAAGCCAAGAGAAAAGTGTCTCACTCTCTCCCACTTAGCTCTTGTCTCGTTCCTTCCTCTACCCCCTCCTACTTTCCTCTTTATCTCACTTCCTCTGCTCCCCAGTACATGTTTCATCTACTAGCTATAGGGTGATCAAAGTTGCACTTAAATTGCTGGACATTTCATTATTACTTTCTCTACATGTACTATGTGCATAGAGTATAGAGAAGGTATTGTAATGCACCCAAAAATTCCATACCGAGATTTCAACGGAAATACATGTTTTGAGACTCCATGAATCCCAAAAAAGCATTTTTAGAAAAATGTTTGTCTCTGTGTCTGTGTCTGTGGGCAACATAGCTCAGAATCGAAAAGACCGTTGAATACCAAACTGGTACTTAAGTATGGTATCTTCCGAGGATGCGACACGAAGATTTTGAAGAAAATCCAACCACCCCTTTACATGGAACTTTTTTCGAAAATGTTGATATTCTCAAAAATTGCTCTAACGATTTTGATTAAAATATCGTATATTAAAGATATTTACCTGACAAATAAAATGTATATCTTGAACTTTCTGGGAATAGCTTCTGAAGACTACTTAATGCTGGAAGAATTTTAGGAAATTTTCCATAACTGCTAAACCGTAAGAGTTGAACAAAAACTTACCACACAAAAAATATAGAGCACGTTTATATTATATACGTTTTTTTCGTGAAGTTGATCATTTTTTAGATATTATTTATTTTTGTTTTTAGCTTTGAAAAACATACTTTTCTCATACAGCAATTTGCCATACAAACAAAAGAGCTTCAGTAACATAGCAGCCAACTTTTGACTATCACTTTAACCTATGGTACTCCCTTATTGCGCTTCTACTTACAAGGAAGCAAGTAATAAAGACTATTTCTGCTATTTTTTTTTTTCAATTAGCATGAAGTAAATAGATGCACAATCTTTCTAACAATAATTTGTTGCAGAGATGTAGAGAAAGTCATGTGAATGGAACACGTCAGATTTTTTGTTTACTTTTGTAGCTCTTCCATAACTTTGTGATTGATCCCATATGTATAAAAATACCAAAGACAAAAATAGGACTTGACCTTCATAAATTGAACTCTATATATTTATTGTATTTTCTCCTTTCTTTATAGTTGTATTTAAATAAATGTGTATCTCTAATGTGATACGGTAGGCTATTAACTACATTTTCTTTAGGAAGATTATATCTGATTTCATTAAGCCCACCTTTTCCTACACAGATCTTCACTTTTGAAAATGATATAAGAGGCTGTTTCTTCCTTTATATTCCACAAAGTACATACTGATTCTTCTTGTTTATTTTAGGTCCCATGTCTTGTATTTGCCACGTTTTAAGTCTTGTACACTTATGTAACCCAGTAAACAATGAAAAATTGGATCATTATAAGTATATACATTGTGCATAGGGATTAAAACATACATCTAATGCTTATTGGTAACTGAAAACAGTGGCTCAAGTGAAATAATGTAACAATGTTAAAATTATATTACAACAAACTGTGACAATTGAATGTAAATTAGGTATAACATGTTAATAATTATAATTCTGAGAGTTATATACAATTGTATAGCTAAATGTATTTAAGTTATATTAATACATGAACTAAAGAATTTGTGCAATGTTATTTGAAATTGTATGCTGTTTTCTTACATAGCTGTATATTGGACACAAAATATACGAGGTACGTCCAGAAAGTAAGTTCCGTTTGGTAATAAAATTAAATTGTGTACAGATACAGAATAATTATTTATTGCACAAAATTCTACAACTCTTTAAACTATTTTTCCACATAACTGCCGAAATTTTGCACGCATTTGTCATAGCGTGGCACAAGTTTTTGTATACCTTCTTCATAGAAGTTTGCCGCCTGTACCCAACGTGAGCAAAGTTTACGAAATTTCAGCTTTTCGGTAACAATTTCATGAATTAGTGATCGTGAGCTTTGGGGAAATTCCATAGCGAGAGCACTAATTGTAAACTTGCTGTTTTTCTGGATCTTGTCATCAATCGCGTGAACCAGTTCTTCTGTAACCAAAGATGGACGCCCACTTCGTTATTCATCGTGCACTTCACTACGTCCTTCATTGAACTGTCGGACCCATCTTCTCACCATTGAATCACTCATCGCATTTTGTCCGTAAACTTCGCAAATTTGCCGATAAATTTCAATTGATTTCACTTTCCTAGCATTCAGAAAACGAATCACAGATCTGATTTCACAAGCGGCGGGATTTGCAATCAACACCGACATTGTAAACAAGCACAACAAAGCGTATGTGGCTGACAGCGATCTCAAAATGGCGCACGTTTCTTCTCCTTGATACAGAGCGTCTACCGCGCATGTGCGGAACTGCTATCGCAGCGCTGCAGCGGAGATAAATAGAAACGAAACTTACTTTCTGGACGTACCTCGTATGTTTAACTGTAAGAGGACTTGTACACAATTTGAGAGATGCTGAGGTTGAGTAGTTTATAACGAAGATATTTTACTCACCAATCCCTTATTGTGCTGGCATCCTTCTGTTTGGACACATTTTTGCTGCTCGCAATATTTAATCCACTCATCAATGCTTTATCGAACAGAGAAAAACTGGTTTAGTAAGAGTGAATGAGTGTGCAGAGATTTTTCTTCCAAGACATATGCTTTTTAATTGCCTAAAATTACCTTGTACCATAGCACTACCCAAGTGTAACCTGATTTTGTTACAAAAATTAGAAATCTGACTTCCTGTCCTACCAACTAGGATATTAATATAGGAGCAGATCAAGAAAAACACTAAGGAAAGAACACACTTAGAATTAGATAGAACCAAAACTGAAAGAACCAATAATATAAAGACAGAGTTGAGCCCGAAGGAACAAAATCCTCTGTGTCAACAGAAAAACAATACCAAAAGAACGATCAGCAATACCAAAATGAGGTCAATGGACCAGAATAATCCTTTTGGAGTACTGTCTAGCGGAGGGTAATGGATGGCATAGAACCATGGCTGTTTGGCTGCAAAACTTTAAAAAAATATGTTACATTTACATAACTCTCTCCTCACTATTGTTAATTTTTGTACAGGAAGCTTCTAAAAAGTATTTTAGCGGAACCTATATTGCAATCCAACCGAAATTTCGATACCAGTTTCACTGGAATGTATACGTTTTAGGGTCCCATGTAAATAAAAAGCATTTTTAGAAAAATGTCTTGTATGTGTCCATGTGACTCTTGAACAGGATTAAACTTAATATTGAAGTTCAGCATCTTCCAAGAATGCAATACGAAGATTTTCAGAAAATTCCTCCACGTCAAATTACTCTTTACATGGAAACATTTTCGAAACTTTTGTTTCACTCAAACATAGCTCTAATGATTTTCATTAAAGAACCGAATAATAAATATATTTTCATGGAAAATATATTGTATATATTGACATTTCTGGGAATAGTCATTATGAATGGCTGCAAAACTGTTACGTCGTATAAGCAAAATCTTAATACACAAAAATGTAGATCTTGTAAAAGCACACAATATGTGTCAATTGCATTGCTGAGAGATTTCTTGTTTAATAAATCACATAGCGACCGACTCTTAAAAAGATTTGAATATCTTTTTAGCCTAGCTTATCTCTGTTACATCTACAAGGAAGTATGAATTTCTACAATTATCTCGATTATCGTGAAGTAGCTTTTGTAAAATAGTTTTATAGAAAATTTAATGCGAATGTAATATATCAGAATTTGTTATTATAGTGTTGAGTTGTTTTTGTTGTAACTTGCGTTTTTTCATACAGTGTAATCTTCTTATATGCCAGTTTACTGTTTAGTGTAACAATCCGCCAAGGGGTTGAGAAGCACAGAGCGAAACGTCCTATAGCCGAGTAACTGTACCACCTTTAAAACGTGGCTAACCCATTCCTTTACGCTTTATCTCTTCCTACAATCGTTTCTAATATTTATGTTGTAAGTCCGCCCAAGCAAAAACGAACAGAAAATTAGATTCTGGAGAGAATTATGAAACAATATAACAAGAGGTAGTAGTTGGGGGTAGGCAACCCCCTAGCAAGCTAGCGAGATATACCAAAATTATGTATTCATTTAAATGGCTCCTTGCAGATAGATACAGATCGCGGGAGACCATTAAAACGAGGAGAGAGGGAGGGAGGGAAGGGGAGGATGAGGAGAAGAGGCAAGATCCAGAGGCACGTTCTCTTGGTCCGCAGGATAAGGGACAACTCTGTTGCCTGCAGTTTCACGTTCTCTGCTTTATGCGGGTCAACTCTGTTGTACCTCCGCGGGCCCATAGGCCGGTGTTCGACTCTCAGTTACTCATTATATGGGGTAGAATAATATAATGAGAGGTGTTAACGATTTCTTTTCTAATACAGTACCCTCGTTTTATTCCAAGGCCGCGGATAAGGTGAATGCTTGCTCCGCACACCGTCTACTACACTACGGGGTTTTAAGTTCCGTAACTACCACGTTACATACTCTTTAAGTGTTAGTAATATAATCAATTTTATTAGTAATTAATAATAAAATAGAAAAGAAATGAATATAGTAATAAAGTACAAGTAAAAATCTGATGTGTTCCATTCACATGACTTCTCTACCTCTCTTTAACACATTATTGTTAAAAAGCTTATTCATCTCTATTTCATGATAAGAGAGATAAACATTAGCAGAAATTGCCTTTATTACTTAATTCCTTATAAGTAAAAGGAAAATAAGGGAATTCTCTAGCTAAACCGACAGTAAAATGTTTTAAAATGCGGTTTCTTTGGGATTGAAATCAGTTTCTTTGCATGGACAGGAGTTGACAAGTTCCCGTATGAGAAAAGTATAAGTTTTTTTTTTTTTAATTGAAACCAATAACAAGGAATATCTCAAAAACGATAAACTCCACGAAAAAATGTATATAACATAAATTGTGTGTTTTAACGAGAATTACGTTTCTGGTTAAGTAAGCTTTTGTCTTTCCCTCGTGGTTTACCAGTTATGCAAAATGCATCCAAAATAAAGACGTCTCCAGAGGCTATTACCAGAAAATTAAAGATATACATGTTATTTGTCATGTAAATATCTTTAATATAGGATATTTTAATGAAAATTATTACAGCCATTTTTGAGAAAATCAAAATTTTCGAAATTTTTTCCATGTAAAGTGTAGTTTGTGGTGGGGAATTTTTTTGAAAATCTTCGTGTCGCATACTTGGAAGATACTAAACCTAAATACCAAGTTTGGTATTTAATGGCCCTTCATTTTGGGGCTATGCAGTCCACACACATAAACACACGGATTTTTTTTTAAAAATACCTTTTTTGGACTCAGAGGACTCCAAAACATATATTTCCGGTGAAATCTCGACATCGAATTTTTGGGGTGTATTACATTACCTACTCCATCCCTATGTGCATTGTGCATATGGGGCTGTAGAAAGTAAAATAACAATTTTTTTCAAAGTAAAATAAAATTACTACCCACTATTAATCATTACCTACTTGCTGGGAGCCAGTAAACCTGTAACTTGTATTCAGCAGTTAATATATCGGGGTCCAAAATAAGGTGGGCGCTGTTTTATAAGCAATGAGATTGTGATACAAGACTCAAATTTGGTGAAAATATAGCTTCATTATTCAACTTATTGCTATCACTTGAGATCCCTAAGTGTCCACCATTAGCAGTCAAACACAGCCCCAAGACTGCCATAATACATCAATGTTTTCGTGCAATGCAGCCTGTATAAAGCTTAATTCACAAGGAAGTGGCAGATTTATCGCTAAAGGATAAACGGACTGGTTTCTTTGAATGA
Organism: Hymenopus coronatus; assembly: GCA_030762935.1. Lineage (NCBI taxonomy): Eukaryota > Metazoa > Arthropoda > Insecta > Mantodea > Hymenopodidae > Hymenopus > Hymenopus coronatus. Next base: position 18,305,086 of record CM060887.1, on the reverse strand, counting down.
TAGTTTTGCAGTAGTTATTTTGAGTAACTGTTTATACCATTTAAATAAACAAAACAAACGTTACCAATCCAAGACCACCAAATCTAAGAGTTGCGTTTCATTTTATTACAAATTTACTCTATATTCAACCAAAATTAGAAGATTAATATTACTTTATTTAGCATTTGTAAATGTGCTGGTAGACAGAAAACAGGTGGCGCAGATTGCGTTAAGCTACATTCACAAAGAAATGCAAGCGGAGACGTAACGTAAGCGCAAGAGTCTGCGCTCATATTATTAAATGTAAGCATTCACATTGAAACACACAAGACGCAACGCAATGCAATGCAACGCAAGAGTTTGCAAACTCCAAACTTTATCCTTGCGAGGAGTAATGTTGCTCTTTTCCTCTATGCAGAGCCTGCTGTGCAATGCGAGTTTTTACGGTGCCCTCTGTACCTCATGCCAATCTTCCATTTGACTGTTACGCGCCATTTTTAATTGCTGATTCTGCGCTTCGATTTGATGGATGTACCCACCATCTGCGTCTAGACTTTTTGGTTCTCACAAATTGTAATGCGCAAACAGATTTAAAAGTGCAGTTTTATAGTTTACTGTAGTCTCCTTATTTGCACAATTTCCAATATTTTATTCGCCCTCCGTGCTGTAATGGTTACCATGCTAACTTCATATACCCAAGTTCGCGGGTTCAAACCCGGCGGAGGACGATGGATTTTTCCGAGTGTAAAAATCCTCGCATGGCTTCCTTCGGAGGGAAGTAAAGACTTTGGTCCAGTGCCGTAGATTTACAGCACGCAAAAGAACTGCAAGCCTGATAGAGAGGCCTCTTAGCAAAATTAAGCGGTCTTTCACGCCCGATTTAGAATGGGACGCTGAGACCACAGCAGTTAAAGAGCGCCCATAAATAACACGCCGATATTTTGGTTAATTAACAACGTCACTGCTGCGTCAGTTGTATGTATAATTTTATATATATATATATTTTATTTATTTTAAAAGATTAAGTTAATTTTCTGATATAATATCATTTTTTATGTTATTGAATTTGAAACACGCGTTACATGATATTCTCATGTATTTATGAATCTAGAAAATCGTGCCAACTTTTTGCGTTGTGCTTACCATTGAATGGTGTCTCCTTGCGTCTTCTTTTTTGTAGTGTTTAACGCCCGCTTTAACTACTTATGGCACCGCAGGCGGTGACACTGATGATACATGAATGAAGATTGAGCACCAGTGGAATGCAATGGTGGGGGAAACCGGAGAACCCGGAGAAAAACCGCCCCAGCGCCGCTTTGTCTACCACAAATCTCTCATGCGGTCGCTTGGGATCGAACTCGGGCTGTCTAGATGAGAGGCGATTGGTCTAACCTCCTTGCGTCTGCGCTTCTGCTGCGTTACCTCTGCGCTTGCATCTCATTCTGATTGTAGCATTACACAGAATACTTTGCGCGGATATCGAACCCAAGCTATTCATTTGCTTCGCCATTGCAGCATATCATAAACCCTGTATTAAACGCGAAGTTAAACGCTCAGAGAAGGTTAACTAATTTTTCATGGATGATGGAGGGTCGAATACGATCTCTTAATGACCTTTGGCTAGGACGCACTTGGCCTGTCTAAAGGGATTTCCCTCAAGGTGTTATCCATGTTTTAGTATTCACTGCTGGCAGGGCGCTCGGCGTCAAAACCACATCAAAAAGATCTTTGCAAGGGGAAGACGATGTCAACCCTCCCACATCCTGTTCCGACATCGGTTTTTTTTTTATCCTTAGCATTTCCTTCCTTGCCTTACGAGGAAACAAGATTATGTTCCTATAGGAGAGGCACTCTGCAAACTCGGTGAAGGAATAGGAACATGCCTGTACTGTATGCCCTCCTTTCGCACCTGGGAGCAACAATGGCTCCTGAAAGCTGGCTCGTCATATAAACCGGGTAACTTACTACATTCCTTCTAATGGCGTTTTATTTATGGGTGCTCTTTAACTGCTGTGGTTCTCAGCGTGAAAGACCGCTTAATTTTGCTCAGAGGCCTCTCTGTCAGGCTTGAGGTTCTTTTACGATACGGGACCAACGGCTTTACTTCCCTTCCGAAGGAAACCTCCGCCGGGTTTGAACCCGCGACCTTGGGTATATGAAGTCAGCATGGTAACCATTACACCACGGAGGGCGATACATTCCTTCTAATATGTGCTTCATAGAATCATTACAAACAAACAAAATCTGATGTGTTCCATTCACTTGACTTTCTTTATGTCTCTGCTTCTTTTTACTTCATTCTAATCTAGAAAAAATAAGCAGAAACAGTGTTATTACTTGCTTCCTTATAAGTAGAAGCGAAATAAGGGAGTACCATGGGTTAAAGTAATAGTCAAAAGCTGGTTGCTACGTGACAAGTTCCTTTGTATGGACAGGAGTTGACAAAAGTCCTGTATGAGAAAAGTTAAAGTTTTTCAAAACTGAAACCAATGACAAGGAATATCTCAAAAACGATCAACTCCACGAAAAAAAATGTATATAACATAAATTGTGTGTGTCAATGTACTGTACCTTTTTTACGTGTTAGCACTTATGTAAAATTGCGTAAAATTCATACAGAATAAAGTAGTTTTCTGAGGCTACTCCCACAAAATTCAAGATATACATTTTATTTGTCAGGTAAATATCTTTAATATACGATATTTTAATCAAAATCGTTTGCCATTTTTAAGAAAATCAACATTTTCGAAAAAAGTTCCATGTAAAGGGTTGTTTGGGATGGAGGGATTTTTTAAAAAATCTGGAAGATACTAAACTTAAATACCAAGTTTGGTATTTAACCGACTTTTCGTTTTTGAGTTATCCTTTTCACAGCACACGGACACACACGCGGACCTTTTTCTGAAAACACTTTTTTTGGATACAGGGGACCCTAAAACGTATATTTCCGGTGAAATCTCGGTAGAGATTTGAAGTGCAATACCTTCTCTATACACTATATACATAATACGTGTAGAGAAAGTAAAAATTGAGGAATCATAATTGGGGCTACAGGGTAAATTAAAATATCAGAAATGCCCGAAATTGCCGTAAGTTGTCAAAATTTAAAAAAACCTCTCATATTACGACTCGGGGACACATCTGAAACGGAACGCGTCTTTTTGGTAGTGTTTAACGCCCGTGTTTACTACTTGTGATACCGCAGGCGATGACATAGGTGATACATGTAATGAAGATGGAGCACAGGTGAAATGCGATGGCGGGGGAAACCGAAGAAATCGTAGAAAAATTTCCCTGTGCCACTTTGTCCACCACATGCGGTCGCTTGGGATCGAACCTGGACCGTCTAGTCTATCCACTCGGCCAGGCGCGACCAACGGAACGCGTTGGAGGAACATATAGCGGAACTGGTGTCAAGGGGAGTAGGGATTTTGTTTTCCACATCACCCTTAATTCGAACAGACAAGCAAAAGTGAATCCTAATTAGGCGTAGACGTACTTTTGGTTTTGAAAGGGAGATTACTACCTCCGCTCCTAGCTACCGATCGTTTGCTGCTCAATGTTGTCAGGTTTTATGTTCCCGAAAAACCAAAATTACTTTTACTCTAGGATAAAAATGTGATGTATTACATTCATATGACTTTCTCTATCTGATCTGCAAACAAACTATGCTTACTAACTATTATACTTTTATCTACATAATGCAAATTGAGATACACATCAGAAGAAATAGTCATATTACTTGCTTTCTTGTAGGTAAACGGGAAGTGGGTGAATACACTAGGCTAAAGCAATAGACAAACCTTTCAAGAGTGTTTTGCTATGTAATTGAATTTCGGATCTGGCCAGGAGTAAACGTATAGGAATAATTTACTGTTTGAGAAAAGTTTTAAGTATCTCAAATTGAAACACATAGTAGGGAATATCTCGGAAATGGTTAGCTCCGGGGGAAAAAAAAAAAAAGAAAAAAAAAGAGCTTCGTATTAGATAAATAATTATTGTATGTTTTAACGACACCTAAGTTTTTGTCTATCTCTTACGGTTTACCAGTTATGCAAAAGTCGTCTAGAGTGAAGAATTGTTCAGCTGTATTCCCAAGAAATTCAGAATGTAAAATAATGCTAGTTATTATGTTAAATATCTTTAATATGCGCAATTTAACCACCTATAGAACATTTCGAAAATTTTTCTTTATAAAGTGTAGTTTGAGACGGAAGTTTTTCTTGAAAATATTCATGCCGCATCCTTGAAAGATACTGAAATTAAATACAAAGTTCGGTATTTAACCGAGTTTTCGTTTTTGATTTATGCTGCCTCCATCCATACTCACACATACACACATACGCTTGCGCGCGGACGCTCTTCTAAACATTTTTCATTGATTAAGGGGTCCTCAAAATATGACTTTGCAGTAAAATCTCGCCATGGAATTTTTAGTTGGAATAGAATGCCTTCTCTACGTTCTATGTACATTGTACATATTTATGTATGTGCTAAAGAAAGTAAAAATCTGATGTGTTCCATTCACATGATTTTCTCTATATCACTGCAACAAATTATTCTATTTACTTCATCTAATGGAGCAAAAATTAGCAGAAATAGTCTTAATACTTACTTCCTTGTTAGTAGAAGCGAAATAAGGAGGTACCATAGGTTAAAGTGATAGTCAAAAACTGGTTGCTCAGCGACTGAAGTTCCTTTGTTTGTATGGTCACGAGTTCACAAAGTCCTGTATGACAAAAATATAAGTTTTTATAGTTGATTCCAAAAACAAGGAATATCTCAAAAACAATCAACTCCACGAGAAAAAAAAATGTATATAACATAAATTGTGTGTTTTAAGGAGCTCTACATTTGTTGTGTGGTAAGTTTTTGTCCATTTCTTACTGTTTAGCAGATGCAAAATTCCGTAAAATTGACCCAGAATATAGTAATCTTCAGAAGCTATTCCCAGGAAATTCAAAATATACATTTTATTTGTCAAGTAAATATCTTTAATATACGATATTTTAATCAAAATCGTTAGAGCCATTTTTTAGAAAATCAAAATGTTCGAAAAATGTTCCATGTAAAGGGTAGTTTGGGGTGGGGAGAATTTTCTCAAAATATTCGTGTCGCATCCCTGGAAGATACTAAACTTAAATACCAAGTTTGGTATTTTACCGACTTTTCGTTTTTGAGTTATCGTGTTCACTGACACACGGACACACACACACGGACCTTTTTCTGAAAATACATTTTTTGGATACAGGGGACCCTAAAACATATATTTCCGGTGAAATCTCGGTATCGAATTTTTTGGTGGAGTGCAATACCTTCTCTGTACACTATATACATAGCACGTATAGAGAAAGTAAAAATGAAACATACAAAATATGTTCCAAATAATGCGATCTGTAAGCTATGTAAATTGTCTTCATTTCCACGTGGTATATGTACGGTTGCGTGAGAGAATATAAAGACAAATCTAGAAGTTGGACTACCTAAAACGGATTTGCATGACTGCCAAATACGGAGAAGGAATCTAGGTAATGTTCTTCTCACAAGACAAGACAAGTGACAGATGGGACGAAGTCTGAAAGCAGTGACGTAGGGCTCACTTATTTGAATTTTACTGTCTTGCGAAGTATGTAAAAAGGCAAAGTTCCAATATAAAGAAACTGACTAGATCGATACAGTAGTCTAGTGGTTAGAACACCAGATTCAAGGTCACCTATCTGAGTTAAAATCCTAGCTAGAGGGGTAGTATTTTTATTACGATGAAAATTATAATTATATTAATAAGTTGATTATATATTTTTAATGAAAAGTTTTTGGGTAAACAATTTAAGGTTAATTTATTTTCTAAATGTTCATATAGGTTTATAGAACCATGTATATTAACATAATAATTTGATAGAACATAAGTGATAAAAAGTAATAATTAATAAAATATTATTGAAGTAGAAGAACATTTCATTTGAAGCTAAAGTAGTACGCAAAATGTTGAAGTATAATTAAAAATTACCTTGCTAGCACCTTAGAGAAACGTGCCCTTTGATTTTAGACCAAGCAGCATTTGAACATTGAGGATCGGGATCTTTGGCCCGTGTCACGGATGTCCCAGGTTCAAATCCTATGGGCGACCCCATTTTTTTTTTTTTTTTTTTTTTTTTTTTACGTGATTTGCTTCTGACACCAAAGAAAATACCAGATTGGATATTTAACACCATGCCAAAAGTTTCAACCTTAAGTCTAAAACAATAGTAAAAATGAAAATAATTGGTACATTTTCTATTAAGCAAGTTACTGTCTATCTCTTACGGTTTACCAGTTATGCAAAATTCAGCAAAATTCATCCAGAATAAAGATGTCTTCAGAGGCTATTACCATAAAATTTAAGATATCCATTTTATTTGTCGATATTTTAATCAAAATCATTAGAGCTATTTTTGAGAAAATAACAATTTTCGAATTTTCTCTATTAAAAAGTAGTTGGGGATTTTCTTGAAAATCTTCGTGTCGCATACTTGGAAGTTACAGACTTTTCATTTTTGAGTTTTGGTGCCCTCAGACACACTCACACTAAAAATTCTCTTTTTTGGAATCATAAGGTCTGTAAACATGTATTTCCGGTGAAATCTTGGTATCGAATTTTTGGGTGCAATACAATTCTTTCTCTATGAACTATGTAAATAGTACGTGTAGAGAATGTAAAAACTAAATTAAACATAATTCATTTGTATTTATCATACAATCCAAATAAATATATAATTTCATCTCCCACATGTTAATATTGATGCAATAGCTGGAGGGCTTTGAAATAAATATTTTATCCTCAAGTACGTAGCCAGAAGCTTCTGGAAGCTGCCTGGAGATGGAAGCAGCCACAGAAAATAATGTATAGTTCATAAGTATTATACGTTACTTTTGGGAATCTCGCCCTCATTGCCTAGACCTCGTATTCCCCCGCCTCATAAACTTACCCTTCGGTTTTTCGTTCCTACAGCATGATCATCATCGTCATCGTCGTTCTTTCCTAACCCTCCTACTGATTTTGCATTCTACTCTGCATCTTGTCACTCTGTTTGCATTACAAGAAAATAAAACACTGTAAATTACACTTGCAGGTTTTTTTCTCTCTCTCTGAAGAAGTGAGGACTTCAAAAAAGAAAGAAATAAAGAAAGAAAAAAGCTCCCTCTCGTTTCCAAGCCCTACTCTTCACCCTCGTCCCTTGTCTTGAGGTGAAAAGTTACAAATCCCGTATCGTTTCAAAGCCCCCTTGATCCTCCAACGCCATTTCAAACTGATTAAATGCTAATGTCTTGAATTCAAGCAACTTTTCTCCAAGGTCTCGTACACAGTATTTGGTTTGCTAACTTGCATTGCAAGTTGGTATTCATTTGTTTGGTTAGAATGTGACTAAGTTTTCTGAAGAAGAGAAAAAGATATAGAGGAAATGTTTTATGTAATAACTCTCAACAGCAATTTACCGTTAACAGTAATTAATGTCTTACAACCTCCGCAGCTGAGTTCCTAAGATGTGGCGAAATCGGTTCATCTGGGAAAAGGAAACCTTCGATATAAAACCCTAGTGCTTGGGGTTTTTCTGAGAGCTAATAACTCACACTATAATATAATCAAAGTACTCTAACGTTCAAAAATTGCACCGGACTGATCTTAATATAATTTTTAGACAGTTGATGCTCAAAATACCAGATGCCAGTAGTGTTAAAAGTAGATGTGTACCATTCACATGACTATCCCTGCAACAAATTATTCTTAAAAAACTTATACTTCTATTTTCTTCATGCTAATCAGAAAAAAAATAGCAGAAACAGTCTTATTACTTGCTTCCTTGAAATAAGGTACTACCATAGGTTAAAGTAATAGTCAAAAGCTGGTTGCTATGTCAACGAAGTTCCTTTGTTTGAATGGACAGGAATTGACAAATCCCTGTATGAGAAAAGTATAAGTTTTTCAAAGATGAAAACCAAAAACAAAGAATGTTTCAAAATTGACGAACTCCACGAAAAAATGTACATTACATAAAGTGTGTGTTTTAACGTGCTCTACATTTTTGTGTAGCAAGTTTTTGTCCATCTGTTATGGTTTAGCAGTTATTCAAAATTCAGTAAAATTCGTCCAGAATAAACTACTCTTCAGAGGCTATTCCCAGAAAATTCAAGATATACATTTTATTTGTCTGGTAAATGTCTTTAATATACGAAATTTTTATCAAAATCGTTAGAGCTATTTTTGAGAAAATCAAAATTTTCGAAAAAAGTTCCATGTAAAGGGTAGTTGGTGGTGGGGGGATTTTTCTCAAAATCTTCGTGTCGCATCCCTGGAAGATACCAAACTTAAATACCAAGTTTGGTATTTTACCGACTTTTCGTTTTTGAGTTATCGTGTTCACGGACACACACATACACACGGACCTTTTTCCGAAAATACTTTTTTTAGTTAAAGGGGACCCTAAAACATATATTTCCGGTGAAATCCCGTTTTCGAATTTTTGGGTGGAGTGCAACACCTTGTCTATACACTATGTACATAGTGCGTATAGAGAAAGTAAAAATATGTCACTCAGTTTTATAAAAGTATAACATTCCACAATGTAGCCAACTTTGGTTTATACATCCATGGTCTCATTCAAGTAAGCTATTGATAGCTCGTATCGGTCCTTAAAATTGCGGATGATAGGAGTGTCATGAACATGGAATCTGCTGAACCAGACGAAATTATGCAAGCAGCGGAGAAAGCAAAATTACAACTGCTACACTGCCTCCGTTGTATAGACTGTTTTTATTCTGTACGAGTAAGTTATAATGTTGTCAGTAACAACTGAATATCACATATCAATAAGCATGAACTCCATGAAATAGGTAAAACATTCTTAATTATAATTTGATATGTCTATAAATATTGAGAAGTGTCTAAAAATCTGATGTGTTACAACCACATAACCTTCTCTGTATCTCTGTAACAAATTATTGTTAAAAAAACTTATTCTATCTACTTCATGCTAATGGAGATAAACACTAGTAGAATTTGTCCTTATTACTTGGTTCCTTGCAAGTAGAGAGCACCAGCAGAACGTGTCGCCAAAGAACTGCTGGATTCTGTTAGTGCTCGTACGTCCCATTTTAAACTCTGCAACCCAAATTTTAATCAGTCTTTCAATGTACTGTCCATTTCCTCCTTGATTTCTTTAGGCGTTAAGGCTTTCAAATGGAAGTGTTTACTCACTGCTTGTCTTTCCAAATCCTCCATTTTTCGTGAAAACTCTAAAGTTGTCTTGTTTAAACTGCTGTCGTTCAAAAACTAAACAAGCTATTGACCTGTAACTATGAATACAAGCTAGTCTAGAGTTAAACTATACGATGCTACCGTTTAACTAGCCTAGTGGCGCCATATCTGTGTGCGGCCCGGTATTAAATATTATGTTAAACCTGTGATATTAAATTGCAAGTTCTCTCGTACACCAAGAAGACCGTCACTGTGATAACCTTGCTGTATACCTTAATATTTTGTACAGTAAGCCTGTTGTATTAAGATCGTGAAGGTTTGCTTGTTTCAGCAATGAAGTTATTCGGTCATGTTCCTCTATTGTTTTTACTTTCTCTATCCCGCATGTACAATGTACATATTGGATAGAGAAGATATTGTGTTGCACCCAAAATTTTGATACCGATATTTCACTGGAAATATGTGTTTTGGGGTCCTCTGAGTCCGAAAAAAGCATTTTAAGAAAAAGGTGCCTGTGTATGTGTGTGTCTGTGGACACCATAGCTCAAAAACAAAGACCGTTAAATACCAAACTTGGTGTGTAGGTTTGGTATCTTCCAATTTAAAAACAATATTTTGTCAAAAATGTCTGTAACGATTTTGATTAAAATACCATATATTAAAGATATTAGCATGGCAAATAAAATGTATATGTTGAATTTTCTGGAAATTAACTTTAAACACCTCTTTATTCCGAAGGAATTTTGCTAAATATTGCGTAACTTCTAAACCGTAAGAGATGGACAAAAACTTAATGTAGAAGAAATGTAGAGCACTATAAAACACACAACTTATGCTGCATACATTTTTTCGTGGAGTTGATCGTTTTTTAGATATTCCTTGTTATTAGTTTCAGCTTTAAGAAACGTACACTTTTCTCATGCAGGAATTTGTCAACTCCTGTCCATACAAACAAAGGAACTTCAGTCACATAGCAACCAGCTTTTGACTACCACGTTAACTTATGGTACTCCCTTATTTCTCTTCTACTTACAAGGAAGCAAGTAATAAGACTATTTCTGCTATTTTTTTTTTCTGGTTTAGGATGAAGTAAATAAAGACATACATTGCTTTTTTGGTGAGTGCTGTTTCTCCTGTATGTGGACTTTGCTTGGTTTAGCAATGTAGTTATTCGGTCATGTTCCTCTGCTGCTTTTTGAGAAATGTTGACACCTCTGAGGCAAGGAACTGATCGTAACTGCTGCGTCATCACACGGCACTGCCAGTAATTCACGTCGAAGAGCGCTTGGTTGGGATTTTTTTCTCTCTCTGTACCTTTGCCGTTTTGGCTGAACAACTGTGAGCTGTCAGAGGGTACGTGCGGATCCGGAGGTCGCGTGGGAACCTAACTAGAAGAGGTACGTGCCTGCAGAATGCATTTACTATGCCTCTAGCACGTGACCTTCGAGGTGACTGACATGCCAGTAAATTGCCTCCCTTCAACTTCTGGAACAATTTTACACTTGTTAGGAAGCACTCGCTGTATGAAGAACCAATCATTTTTCAGCACCAGGTCGGCGAACTTTCGCCAAATACAAATTCGTTTACGTGTCTCTTGATGAAACGTTTATTTTTAAGGTGGTTCATCGTCCCGACCGAGGTTTTCAGGACAATCAAAAAAATGAATTGAATGAATTGAAGCAAGGCTTAAGCTTCGCTGGCGCCGAGACTAAAAAGACGGTGTTCCAAGATGGAGAAGAAATAGTGTAAAAACCTTTAGTTAATCCAAGAACACAAAGTTATGCAATGGAGCACAAAACCGGGCATAGGAATGACATATTTACACCGTAAATTCCATGAACTCTCGTGTCAATGAACAGTTTTTACTTCCCTATCACATAAATACGTGTTACATTGCTGTGGTATTACGCTGGGTATGACTTTTTTACTTTCTCTACGCGTACTATGTACTCACTGTATAGGGACAGTATTCTATTGCATTAAAAATTCGATACTGAAATTTCACCGGAAATATGTTTTGAGGTCCCCTGAGTCCAAAATAAGTATTTTTAGAAAAAGGTTTGTGTGTGTCTGTCTCTCTTTCTGAGTGTGTGTGTGTCTGTGGGAAGCATAGCCCAAAAACGAAAAGTCCGTGAAATACCAAAATTGGTATTCAGCTTTAGTATAATCTAAGGATGCGACATGAAGATTTGCAAGAAAATCCCCCCATCCCCAACTACCCTTTACATGGAAAAATTTCCAGGAATTGTTATTTTCTCAAAAATCACTAACGATTTAATTAAAATGTCGTATATCAATGATATTTACAGACAAACAAAGTCTATATCTTAAATTTTCTTGGAATTGCCTCTGAAGACATCTTTGAATGAATTTGCGGAATTCTGCATAATTGGTAAAGCGTAAGAGAAAGACAAAAACTTGCAGTACAAAACATATAGATTTCGTTAAAACATAAAATTTATGTAATATATATTTTTTTCGTGGTGTTGACCGTTTTTAGATATTCGTTGTTATTGGTTTCAGTTTTCTCATAAGGAAATTTGTCAACCTATGGTCATACAAACTTAAATCACATAGTAATCAGATTTTAAAGGATTTGACTATCGCTTTTGCCTATGGTTCCCCTTTATTTCCGTTCTACTTACAAGGAAGCAAGTAAAAATACCATTTTTGCTCATTTTTCTGGATTAACATGAAAGAAATGGAAGGATAAGCTTTTTGACAATAATTTGTAACAGAGATGTAGAGAAAGGCATGTGAATGGAACACATCAGATTTTTTAAGATTGTCATCGTCCCGAATGGGGTTTTCAGGACAATTAAAATAAATGAACACAAAGTTATGCAGTTGAACACAAAACCGGGCATAGGAATGACATGTTTACACCTAGAACAACAGCCGATGATTTAGCATGCACCGAAAATTCCATAAACTCTCTTGTGTCATTGAGCAGTTTTTACTTCCCTATCACATAAACACGTGTTACATTGCTATGTGGCATTAAAATTCCGTTCTCTTTGATTGACCAGAGCAAGATAAATGAATAACGACATCACGTTTGAGGAACGCATAAGTATTTATTAATTTAAACCAATAACAAGGAATATCTCAGATATATTTGATACAAATCATGTTTTTTAAGAACTACATTTTTGTGTAGTTTGGTTTTGTCTGTATTTTAGAGTTTTCTAGTTACGAAAAGGTCATAATGGGACGTTTAAGATTATTCCCAGAAAATGTAATATGTACATTTTATTTGTCATAAAAATAGCTTAAACATACGGTATTTTACTCAGCATCGTTAGAGATATTTTTGAAACTACATTTTTCGAAAATTTTCGAAGATAATTGAGGTAGGACTTTTTTTTTCTCAAAATCTTTGTGTCACACCCTTGGAAAATACTAAATGATATAAAGTTTGGTATTTAACTGACTGACGTTGCGTTTTTAATCATTCTGTTTACACACACACAATGGACTTTTTTTTTCGGAAACTGTTTTTCTTTGTACTTATGGAACCTCACCAGAAATACTTATGGTGAAATCTCGACATCTTATTACTTTTTCTACATGTACTATTTACATAGTATATAGAGAAGGTATTGCACTCCACCCAAAAATTTGATACCGAGATTTCACCGGAAATGTACGTTATAGGGTCCCCTGTAACCAAACGAAGCATTTTCAGAAAAATGTCCGTGTGTGTGTGTGTGTGTGTGTGTGTGTGTGTGTGTCTGTGAACACAATAGCTCAAAAACGAAAAGTCGGTAAAATACCAAACTTGGTATTTAAGTTTAGTATCTTTCAGGGATGCGAACAAGAAGATTTTGAGAAAACTTCCCCCATCCCAAACTATCCTTTACATGGAACTTTTTTTCGAAATTTTTGATTTTCTTAAAAAATGGCTCTAATGATTTTGATTAAAATACCGTATATTAACGATATTTACCTGACAAATAGGATTTATATCTTGAATTTTCTGGGAATAGCCTCTGAAGACTACTTTATTCTGGGTGAATTTTACGGAATTTTGCATATCTGCTAAAACGTAAGAGATGGATAAAAACTTACCACACAAAAAGTGTAGAGCACGTTAAACACAATTTATGTGTTATATATTTTTTTCGTGGAGTTGGTAATTTTTGAGATATTCCTTGTTATTTGTTTCTGCTTTAAAAAACTTATATTTTTCTCATACAGGTATTTTTCAATTCCTGTCCATACAAACAAAGGAACTTCAGTTCACATAGCAACTAGCTTTTGACTATCACTTTAACCTATGATACTCCCTTATTTCGCTTCTACTTACAAGGAAGCAAGTAATAAGAATAGTTCTGCTAATTTTTTTTTCTCGCTTAGCATGAAGTAAATAGAGACATACATTTTTAACAATACTTTGTTGCACAGATGTAGGAAAAGTTATGTGAATGGAACACATCAGATTTTTTTTTATCTGGATTACAATAAGTCCCTTTACTTTATATACGTAATAGAGAAAGTAAAATTTGCAGCTGTATTGTGTTATGTTGAGCAACAAGTGAAGTTACTGAAGCTATTACTATAACCATAATACTTTTTGTGGAGCCTAACAGTTGGCGTTGCGAAAATGTGTGTCACTTGCACTCACCAGGTCCCGGATTCTAGCCTCGGTGACCGCCCACTTTGACACATGGGATTTTCGAGGTCAGTAGCAGAATGTTGGCGTGGTTTCCATTTTATCACAGTTGTTCTATCCGCATTTGCTTTCATCTCTTTAAAGATTGGCTATAACAATATTTGGTTATTCTTTATCGGTGAAATGTTATCAGTGTGTGTGTGTGTATGTATGCCAAAGACCGGGTTCGAACTACAAACAGACGACGTTTATTAGTACGAATTAGGATTTTTTGAAGTGAAAGTATAAAAAAAACACCCGCTTTACTTTCTCTTACAGAGGTACATATTTGACAACAAAATCAGTTATAAATTAAAATGATTCACTAGTAACTTCTAATGCCTTACATAAATCGCTGTATAATTAAAAAATAAAATTAAAATAATTAAACGAGGGAAGTTAAAAATATTTTCAATTTTTATCTTTTCAGTTCTTTTTTATGGAGGCCCCATCAATAGGAAGGAAAAATTGAACTAAAGCTCGGTTTTGCGTTCCTCAGTGCGAGAAAAATTCATTACCAGACAGCCGATCGTTGAGCGGAAGACAGACATAAACTCAGCTGTTACAACTTGTTCAGTCGATAGAGTGTCTACTGCTATACCAAGATCCTCTCAGCTTACACCTGCACGGCTCCTTTTAACATCAGTGATGCGGCAACTTCTTTAGCACTTACGTATGCGGGAAACATAAAATTACAGAGAATGAATTGTTTGGACTAGCTGGTATACTGGTTGGAATGAAATTACAGCGGCATATTGTAATTTATTAGCGTATTCTGTGGTGTAACAACTATTTTATACTCTATGCCATTCTCCACTACAATTCAAGGCTTTCTCCGCAAGCATGTTCTTTTATAACTCCAATATATTTGCATTTAAGGGACACCGGAACTGGATTCCTTTTATATTATTTATTTTAAACATGTACACTTTAAACAAATACGCGTCTCAGATTTTGTTTAAATACAGTTTAAACTTTCTCAGAATATGCAAAAATATTTATTGTAATATTACAGGTGAAAGCATTTTTCTATCATCAATTGTCATTTTCAAAATATATACAAAGTTATTAATTGAGATTAAAAATTACTAACTTAAAAAATGTTCATAATTCAGTAGTCAAATTTATTGAAATTACACTACACAAAAATTTTTGTTTGGATCAAAGCTCCAGTTCAAAAAATGCTAACCAATTTTCTCAAGTTTTGAGGTGCGGGGAATATTTTGACTATGCAGTATATTTACGTAATAAAATTTATGAAATAATTTTTATCTTATAAAGTATCCAATTTAAATGAAATTTGACCCAACTATCTCGTATATGACGTATTTTTCATTAGGATCGTATCAGCGTCGCCGGAGTGCCGGAATTCCGTACCGCAAGAGTTTTTTACTATATATATTTCAATTGTTTCACATAGTGACCGGCATTTAAAGGACGAGACTATTGCTTTGGACTGTGCATTTTATTTCCCTTCTATTTATGAGGAAGCTAGTAATAAGACTACTACTGCTTTTGTTAACTTGATTAGCATGATATAAATAAGATATTAATGTTTTGAGTAAAACACAGCTAGAGGACATCATGTGAATGGAACAGATTAGATTTTTACCCTCCTACTTATAAGGAGCTAAGTAATAAGGACAATTTTTGCAAATGTTTGTTTCGATTACCATGAAGTAGATAGAAGAATAAGCTTTTTAACAATATTTTTTTGCAGAGATGTAGAGAAAGTCATGTGAATGGAACACATAAGATTATTTTTTTAATAATACAAATCTGCAGGAAAGAAATGTTACCTGAAATGCTAAAAGTTAAAGCTTCGTATTATTTGCTGTCCGTTTATGTCGAGTCAGCTCAGAATTGTATCCACATTTTCTTAAAAATTATAATTAAGGCAAGCTCACCCTTTCTGAGTGAAAGAATATAACCTACAGAAATAAACTACACGGAGATACATAATGTTAACCACCCTTTCTCCCTAATATAGTCACCCCTTCAATCTCGCAAGCAACCCCCTTCCTGAGGGATAAAAAATGTATGCATTAATATTTTGCTGTTAATTCATTTTTATTATCAACTGAGGAGTTGTGTTATGATCGCGTCCTTGCTCCTTGCGGCGTACCCCAGGGCGTCATTATAAATACTGCTTCTTCTTCTTCTTCTTGAAGACGAGATAAGTCTCCCAGGTCGCACCACTGCAGTCATTCATCATCGTGCACGGGAGAGGAACTACGTTTTCATTCCGACCTTCTGCAATTTTTGTAATTCCCGAGTTCTTCTGCTCCATCTCATTTAGTTGCTTTATAAGATTCGCAATGCTGGTTTTCAAGCATTTCTACTTGCTGATTTCTATTTATGTATAGCTGAGTTTATTAGGTTTCGTTTTTCTAGGATATATTGTTTAAAGTCAAAGCTTCATACGCCCTTAAGGTTTTGGAGCAGATTCACTTCAAAGAAACTCATCGTACAGTTAAAATCAGCTACTTATCGCAACTTCGAAGAAATATCTGGTGCAATAATAATAATAATAATAGTCCAATTGTCCATTGGCACAATTAATATACCAGGTTCCGACTGAAAAATCCACTTCAATTCCACAGCCGGCATTTGAACCACGGATCTCCCGGTCTCTAACTGGTTGCTCTTCCACTGAACTACCATAGCAATATGCCGGCATAGCATTGAATTTCTCAACTGAGATCCGTGGTTCAATCCCGGCTGTGGTATAGAATTTTTTCAGTCTGACTTTGCCTAACCAACTCTTAATAGTTGGCTATACTATGAATCCTGGGACTTAAAGTACTTACAACATTGTAAGTCTCCATTGGGGTTGTCATCTCAAAATAATTTTGAGATCACCTTGTAGTTTACCGGGAAACTTGTGAGTCGTTTGAGAAATTTAATGCCGTGCCGGCATGTTGCCATGGTAGCTCAGTGGAAGAGCAACCGCCTAGAGACCGGGAGATCCGTGATTCAAATCTGTGGTTTTCAGTCTGACTCTACCTATCCAACTCTTGTCATACACTCGGCTTGTGTGAAAAAACAATTAAACCAAAACCCTTTATTAGAACATGAATATTTCTAAACACACAGCATTTAGAGGCACATGTTATTAACTTTTCATAACGATCATTTACCACCATGATTGTAGAGCGAGAAGTATATTGGGGGTTACTGGCAGGCACGGAAGATGCGAACGGACTCGGTAAATGTCTACTTAAGGAAGACAGCTGAGCTCTGAGAAAGCTGATAATAGAGAGAGAAGCGGGGGGGGGGGCGATTAAATGAGCTAAACAAACGTTATTATAATGTTTTACATACGTATATTTTACATGCATTCGGTCATTCATCCAAAAGTTTGATGCCGAGATTTCACTGGAAATATATGTTTTGAGACCCCCTGAATCCAAAAAAAGAAAAACATCTTTAGAAAATGTTAGTGTGTATGTGTCTTTGTATGTGTGTCTGTGAGTAACATAGCTCAAAAACGAAAAGTCTGTTAAATACTAAATTTGATATTTAAATTTAGTATCTTTCAAAGAAGTGACACGAAGATTTTCAAGAAAATCTCCGCACCCCCAACTACTCTTTGCATAAAAAAAGTTTCGAAAGTTTTGATTTTCTCAAAAATGGCTCTAACGATTTTGATTAAAATATTGTATATCAAGATATTTACATGGCAAATAAAATGTATATCTTGAATTTTCTGGAAAAAAGCCTCTGAGTCATCTTTATTCTAGATGAATTTTGCGGAATCTTGCATAACTGTTAAACCGCGAGAGATAGGCAAAACCTTATTTAACAAAACTTGTAGATCTCATTAAATCACAGAATTTATGTTATATATATTTTTGGGGGGAGTTAAGTGTTTTTGAGATATTTTCATTGGTTTGAATTTTAAAATACTTGCACTTTTCTCAGGTATGAAGTGTCCGTTTTCTTTAGTTCCTTTCTTTATCCTGGCCAAGCAAAGTAGCCAATTCCAATGACAATCTCATTGACAGGTTTTAAAACATTTGACTATCGCTTCAGTATAGCGCACTCCTTTAATTCCCTTTTACTTACGATTAGCATGGTGTAGAAAGAAGAAGAATATTTTGTAGAACAGTTAAAGAAAGTTATGTGAATGTAACACTTCAGATTTTTTAAAAAAACCAATCGACTAAAAATGTATTTATTAAGCTTAATTTTGTAAGCAACATGCTGTTTGGGTGTTGGGTAAATAAAATTGGGTAACTGTCCAAAATTAAAAAAAAATCTGATGTATACCATTCACATGACTTTCTCCATATCCCTGCAGCAAATATTCCTTAAAAAGCCTATACTTCTATATACTTTATGCTAATCAGAAAAAATTAGCACAAATAGCCTTATTACTCGCTTCCTTGTAAGTAGAAGCGAAATAAGGGACAACCGTAGGTTAAAGTGATAGTCAAAAAGCTGGTTGCCATGTCAATGAAGTTCCTTTGTTTATATGGATAGGAGTTGACAAGTTCCTGTATGAGAAAAGTATACGTTTTTCATAGCAGAAACCAAAAATAAGGTATGTCACAAAAACGACGAACTCCACGAAAAAAATGTATATAACATAAATTGTGTGTTTTAAAGTGCTCTACATTTTTTGTGCAGTAAGTTTTTGTCCATCTCTTACGGGTTAGCAGTCATTCAAAATTTAGTAAAATAAATCCAGAATAAACTACTCTTCAGAGGCTATTCCCAGAAAATTCCAGATATACATTTCATTTGTCAGTTAAATATGTTTAATATCCGAAATTTTAATTAAAATCGTTACAGCCATTTTTGAGAAAATCAAAATTTTCGAAAAAAGTTCCATGTAAAGGGTAGTTGGGGGTGGGGGGATTTTTCTCAAAATCTTCGTGTCGCATCCCTGGAAGATACTAAACTTAAATACCAAGTTTGGTATTTTACCGACTTTTCGTTTTTGAGTTATCGTGTTCACAGACACACACACACACACACACACACACACACACACACACACACACACACACACGGACCTTATTGGGAAAATGCTTTTTTTGGATATTGGGGACCCTAAAACATATATTCCCGGTGAAATTTCGGTATCGAATTTTTGGTGGAGTGCAATACTTTCTCTATACACTATGTACATAGTGCGTATGGAGAAAGTAAAAAGGATAGTATCCAATTATTTTTAACACCCAAAATTACAAATTTGTTTGCGCTTATCTGCATTAAGGAGCTGAAATCCACTCAGTTGTAACGGAAGCTGCGTATATTAATAACGGAGGCCTCAAGACTCTTGTCACTCGGTTACTGGGGCGAATAACCATAACTCACTTCGCCTTCTGGAAAAAGGTATTAATATGCAAATTAAAGTACATACGACAAAGCGCAGTGGGGGAAAGTAGTGCAAACGGTTCCATGCTATGGCATTGATGCTTGCTGCCTCTATTCCTGAACTGTTATACCTCACGTTAAGAATGAAATACAGGGTTCATTTGTTTTCAAATTGCTATATTTTCCAAAGTCTTAAATGTACAAGTATGATTGACACATAAGAAATCTGATGTGTTCCATTCACATGACTTTTTCTACAACTCTGCAATAAACTATTGTTAAAAAGCTTATGCTTCTATTTACTTCCTGCTAATCAAGAAAAAATTAGCAGAAATAGTCTTATTACTTGCTTCTTTGTAAGTAGAAGCGAAACAAGGGAGTACCATAGGTTAAAGTGATAGTTAAAAGCTGGTCGCTATGTGACTGAAGTTCCTTTGTTTGTATGGACACGAGTTCACAAAGTCCTGTATGAGAAAAGTATGCTTTTTATAGTTGAAACCAAAAACAAGGAATATTTCAAAAGCAATTAACTCCACAAAAAAATGTATATAACATAAATTGTGTGTTTTAAAGTGCTCTACATTTGTTATGTGGTATGTGTTTGTCCATCTTTTACGGTTTAGCAGTTATGCAAAATTCCGTAAAATTGACCTGGAATAAAGTAGTCTTCAGAGGCTATTCCCAGAAAATTCAAAATAAAATTTTTATTTGTCAGGTAAATGTCTTTAATATACGATATTTTAATCAAAATCTTTAGAGACATTTTTGAGAAAATCAAAATTTTCGAAAAAAGTTCCATGTAAAGGGTAATTTGGGGTGGGGGGATTTTTCTCAAAATCTTCGTGTCGTATCCCTGGAAGATACTGAACTTAAATACCAAGTTTGGTATTTTACCGACTTTTCGTTTTTGAGTTATCGTGTTCGCAGGCACACGGACACACTGACACACGGACCTTTTTCTGAAAATACTTTTTTTTGGATACATGAAGCCCTAAAACATATATTTCCGGTGAAACCTCGGTATCGAGTTTTATGCTGGAGTGCAATACCTTCTCTATACATTATGTACATAGTGCGTATAGAGAAAGTAAAAATGTGTTCTGTTCACTAACTTTCTCTACATTACTATTTTAACACTATCTACTTTATGATAATCGAAATAAACATTAGCAGAAATTGTCTTAGTTACTTGCTTCCTTGTAAGTAGGAGTAAAAAAAAGGAATACACTAATCTAAAACGATAGTCAAATCTTTTAAAAGCTGGTTGTCATGTGACTGAAATCCATTTCTATGCAGGACCAGGAGTTTACAACTTTCCGTGTGAGAAAAATTTAAGTTTTTATATCTGCAACAAATAACAATGAATATCTCAGAAATGGTCAACTCTACGAAAAAATTTGACATAAATTGTGGTTTTAACGTGATATACATTTTTGTGTAGTAAGTTTTTGTTTATATCTTACGCTTTACCAGTTACGCAAAATTCAGAAAAATTCATTTAGAATAAAGAGGTGTTTAGAGGCTAATCCCAGAAAATTCAAAATATAAATTTTATTGTCACATGAATATCTTTAATATTCGGTCATTTTTGAGGAAATCGAAATTTAGGAAAATGTTTTCGTTTTTGAGTTATCGTGTTCACAGACACACGGACGTTTTTCTGAAAATGATTTTTTTATAAAGGGGGACTCTAAAACGTACATTTTGGTATCGAGTTTTTAGGTGGAATGGAAGTACCTTCTCTACACACTGTGTAGATAGTACGTGTAGAGAAAGTAAAAACATAATTTTACTAAGTTTCTCCTCATATTCTACAAATGTTCTACATCTTCCCCTTGGTTAACACAACATATGTCTAAGCGGTTGTCTATACATAGAGTAAGGGCGGGTAATGTCGGATACCATTTTCATTTTTGAGAATTGTAGTGTGTAAGAACCTATACTAAGGGCATATTTTACCACAATGTATTGCCTATGCAGTGCGTTTAATCCTGTGAAGCATACAAGGTCTTAACATGAAGGGCATATTTTCTATTGAAGATTTAAAGGAAAATGGGCAAAATGCTTATGTCGTGCTATAGGAGGGTAATGTCGGACACTATCCAAGATTACCCGCCAAATTTTATTGTAATATACACAAACAGTATTAAATCTCATTTTGACTGAAAATCTTAAACATAGTGAGGTTTTAAGACTTGGCTAACTTCTTAGCCTAGTTTTAAAAACCCTTGAACTTTGAAACTGACATATAAACTGGAATGTTATCTTTAAAAACTCTTAGAAAATGAAAAACCTAAAATACACAACAAAAGGTATGCACTGATTTTCTCTGTTTATGCACAGTAATCACAAGTAAAGGTCTGCTTTTCGGCACCTGAACATTCCTCATGGCACCATTCTTCACAGGTGATGCACTGAATCCATTCTTCCCCCTGGCGAGGGAACTTTCCTTTGCAATACATGCACTCTTCATCTTGTGTAGTGATACAGTCTAATATAGCTCAAATGGGTTAAATGTTCAATAAACAAATTCTAAAAAACATATAAGTATTATTTATCTATTTAAATGTAAATAAACAAATTTTATAAAATTCGTACAGGTAAATGATGAATTATGCTCTAATTAGTTGTATTACTGGCATTTAGAAGTTAACTATTTCGTTGTTCACTGTTATTTACAAGTATTAAAAAGGTGCTTCCACAGTGGTAGGTAATGTCGGATACCAACTGACAGGTATCCGACATTACCCGCATTCATGGCATTCTTCCATTTTCCATTTGGTCATTCATATTTCAATACATCTTGTACTTCACATATATTAAAAGGTAGTGCAAAATACGCACTTTCGAATATAACATGACGAAATTACTTTGTTATTATAACACCGTTGTAATTAAAGCATGTTAACTTACCTTTAAAAATTCTGTTTTCTGTGAATTCAGTTTTCTCAATGTAGCTTCCACAAAACACCACAACTCAATATGGCGACCACCGTTAAATACTTCCTTCAGCTCAGTGAACATGTTTCGAGTGCTTGTCGTAAGATGCCAGTACCCATCAAGCCGAAACCTAGGTATGCGACATTACCAGCCTATCCGACATTACCCAGCCTTACTCTACTGGTCATCATTCTGTTACTCTTTTGTTCTTTAGTCATTATTTTGTGAAGGCACTACACTCGTGCTGCCAATGTAAACATGGTGAGTTTACAGTTCTTCGAATGTATTAATAATTGTTGCGCATCAAATACTATGGAAAATATGACATTTTTAAATCGATGAATCATTTGTTGTAAGCCTTTGCAATAGGAAACGTTTATACGACACTTTTATACACTTCGGAATATCTGCTTTTTCTTCCTCATGTCTTATTTCAAGCGTTTCACTGTGATTTATTTTCATCAGTATAATGAATCCAGCTGTTAAAATATATTATTTGCTTTTTACTTTCACTAGCATGTACGTAGTACAATGTACATTGTAGCTAGAGAAGGTGTTCTATTCCACCAAAAAGTTATGTCGAGATTTCATAGGAAATATACGTTTTGAAGTCCCCTTGAGTAAAAAAATTGGAAAACGTTGCGTGTGCCTGTGGACAGCATAGCTCAAAAGCGAAAAGACCTTTAAATACCAAACTTGGTATTTATGTTATTCTTCCAAGGATACAGCACGAAGATTTTAAGAAAATTCCCCCAACACAGCCTACGGTTTACTGGACATTTATTTTGAAACTTTTTAAAATGTTTTGATTAAAATATTATAAAGATATTTACATCTCAAAATGGCTGTAACGATTTTAAATAAAATACCGTATATCAAATTTATTCACTACACAACTAAAATATATATTATGAATTTTCTGGGAATAGCTTCGAAGACCTCTTTTTTCTGGGTGAATTTTGCAGAGTTTTATATAACTCTTAAACCGTTAGAGATAGGCAAACACTTACCGAACCAATAATGTATATCTTCTTAAACTCACACAATTTATGTTACATACATTTTTTTCGTGGAGTTGACCATTTTTGAGATATTTCTTGTTATTTGTTTCAGTTATATCATTGTTAAAAGTTCCTCATAGCGGCATCTTTAAACTTCTGATTTGCAAAGAAACGGATTCCAATCGCATGGCAACCAAGTTTTAAAAGATTTGACTTTCGCTTTAGCCTAGTGTATTCCCTTAATTTTTTGTACCTACAAGGAAATATATAACAAAACTATTGTGGTAAATATTTATCTTGAGTAAGATAAGTATTTTAAAGAAGATTAAATTTTTAAGAATGATTTCTACAGAATAGGCAGAGAAGGGTTTGCTAATTAGACACATCGTATTCCCGTTTAGACGATGGTATGAATCTAGAATGTACAGGAGATCTTTGTATTTAAGTCTGCGTTTTTAAATTATTCTTCATGATTTTATTAATTCTTTTATAAATGCATTTTTAAAACGCATAAAATTATGCCAGAACAATAAATTCAATTCTAACACACACTTACCACATTCTATTTCAGCACGTAGATGTAATGTGCACCGCAGATGACTTCTTCTCAATGACGGCACGAGTGTGGAATTATCCTGTAATTGCCTGTTCCGTGTGAGGGGTTCGCGAACAATAAGGGTCGAATGAAAGGGTTGGAAGGACTTAATAAAGATCGACGCAACAGCATTACGAATGTTGTTATGCCGAATGGGGTGATGGAGCCTGTCTCTATAGGCATTACCGCACAATAAGCTTGTCAGAGAAGTTGCCTATCTATAAGGGCGAAGTATTGCCTACTGCCGCAAACCTATGATTTTCTTTCAGGCAAGACAGACTTCTGTCTACATATGCTTTCAAATAAATTGGAAAATGTGCGAACGCAATGAGTTAACACCTGTTACCATAAAATATTCAGGAAATCTAAAATATAAGTTAATATCCCTATTGCTTAAAGTTGCTTTATTATTAAATAAGCTAAAAAATTCTGATCTGCTACAGTCAGATGACTTTCTCTATTAATCTGCATAAAAATATATTTACGGAACTTGCTTACGAGTATAAATATACTTTCATTGCATATTTAGTTGTAAGTATAAGAAATACAAGAAGCTAAAATACTAGTCAGATTTTAAAAAGCACCTACCTATATTTGTCTTTGAAGTTCCTCGAGCAAAAATAGTATAGCGATTTACCAATTGAAAACATACATTTTTTTTAAATTTAAACAAATAAAAATTTGTTAACGACACAATAATTTTATTTGATAAGGCGTAGCCCTTACTCTTATATTTCCAGTTGTAAATTTACTATCTTTACATTTATTAGTCATTAAAATACTTGAAACAAATTATATTTAATCGAAATTCGTAGAGCAATTTATGACAAAATAAAAAAGTATTTGGATAGCAATGTTTTGTTGTAAATGATTGTATTACTGAAAGACACTAAACGTAAATAAGAAGTTTGTTGTTTAACCGACTTTTCGTCTTTGAATTATACTATTTATAGTATGACACACTCATACACACACAGAGCATTTTCAGAATCTTATTTTTGCATTTCACCCAAAAATTCGATACCGAGATTTCACCGTAAATACACGTTTTGACTCCCCCTGAATCCAAAAAAAATTTACTAAAAGGTCCGTGCGTGTGCGTGTCTGTCTGTGTGTATGTGTGTCTGTGAGTCTGTGGACAGCATAGCTCAAAAACGAAAAGACCTTTAAATACTAAACTTGGTATTTATGTTATTCTTCCAAGGATGCGACACGAAGATTTTCAAGAAAATCCCCCCACCCCCAACTACCCTTTACATGGAACTTTTTTCGAAAATGTTGATCTTCTCAACAAGGCTCTAAAGATTTTGATTAAAATTTCGTATATTAAAGATATTTCCTTACAAATAAAATGCATAACTTGAATTTTCTGGGAATAGCCTCTGAAGACTACTTTATTCTGGATGAATTTTACGGAATTTTGTATAACTGCTAAACCGTAAGAGATGGGCAAAAACATACCACACGAAAATGTAGAGTACGTTAAAACACCAGTTTACGTTATATACATGTTTTCGATGAGTTGATCGTTTTTTAGATATTCTTTATTTTTGGTTTCAGCTTTAAAAAACTTATGCTTTTCTCATATGGAAACAACAAACAAAGGAACTTCAGTCACATAACAACCAGTTTTTGACTATCACTTTAGCCTATTCTACTCCCTTATTTCGCTTCTGCTTACAAGGAAGCAAATAATAAGAACATTCCTGCTATTTTTTTCTTGAAGTAAATGGAAGCATAAGTTTTTAACAATAATTTTTTGCAGAGTTGTAGAGAAAGTCATTTGAATGGAACACATCAGATTTTTTCCGTTAGGTCATGCTTACACAAATCAAATCCTCGTATTAGCTTAGGCTAATAGGCGAATAATTTTCATAAATATTTTGTTTTACCAATGCACAAACAATGTATGCACAAAGTGACAGTTAAAACACGACTGAAGTCTGTAACTATTTTAATTATTTTGAAGTGAATAGTCGTAATAATGACAGAGCAGTGTGAAAAATATGCGAAAGACATTTTCGCGCGGTAATAAGTGACTCAATACAATAAATTTAAAAAAGCATGTTATAATCATACACCGGGTGAATTTTACAGAAACTCTATTAAAAATCATGTGACTGTAACAAATTACTGTTAAACAGTATTCTATCTACTTTATGATGATAGAGATAAACATTATCAGAAATTAAGTAGGAGTATAAAGGGAACACTCTAAGCTAAAATGATAGTAAAATGTTTTCAAAGCTGCTTTTAAGTATTTTAAATCTGAAAAAAGTAATGGAGAATATCTCGGAAATGGTCAACTCCACGAAAAAAAAAATATATATATATATATATATATATATATATATATATATGACTTACATTGTTTGTTTTAACGAGATCTATATGTTTTGTGCAGGGCATTTTTGTCTATCTCTTACTGTTTATTAGTTACGTAAAATTCATCAAAATTAATCCAGAATAAAGAGATCTTTAGAAGCTATTCTCAGAAAATCCAAGATATACATTTTATTTGCCATATAAATATCTTTAATATACAGCATTTTAATCAAAAACATGTAAAGGTGGTTTGAGGTAGGGGATTTTTTTCTCAAAAACTTCGCGTCGCATCCTTGGAAGATACTAAACTTAAATACCAAGTTCGGCATTTTACCGACTTTTCGTTTTTGAGTTATGTTCACCAACACAGAAATACACACACGGACCTTTTTCTAAAAATGTTTTATACAGTGGACCCCTAAAACGTATGCTTCCGGTGACATCTTAGTGCCGAATTTTTGGGTGCATTGCAATATCTTTTCTATACACTATGTACATAGTGCGCCTAGAGCGTTCAGAACGTTAGCAACGACATTCTATCTATAAGCAGTTCTGTAGCTACAACATCAGCTATGTCAATAAAATAGTGCAAGGTTCTCGCCAAAATTAGTTAAATGCGTTTATGTATAGACTATAGACTATTGTTCGTAATTATTAATACAGCCTAATTCAGTAAACAAACTTAGCGTTACAAGTTTTACTTTCTCTGGCATGCACATAATAGGTGGAGAAGATATTTCATGCCACTCAAATATGTTCCACTCGCATGACTTTATCTACATCTCTAACACATTTATGTTAAAAAGCTTATTCTTCTGCTAACTTCAGACTAATTGAGATTAACATTAGCAGAAATGGTCTTATTATTTGCTTCCTTATAAGTCGAAGGGAAATAAGGGAATACACTAGTCAAAAGCGATAGTCATTTCTTTTAAAGCACGCCTGGCGGTAGTATTTTTGCCTCATATTCAACAGGTCGCAATTTCGAATCTCGCTTAGAGTGAGTTACGCTGATAAGGGTTTTTTCAGGGTTTTCTCTTACCCTGAGAAGACGAATGTCGAGTAACTTTAAACTCCATGGACCTCGAGATCATCTGAGCATCATTTCACCAATTTTATTCATCGTCCGAGAGGCCAACCAGGTTAAGGAACGTTAAGGTATAAAAAAAAAAAAATTAAAAAGTAGTCGCTATGTGATTAAAATCCATTTCTTTGCATGACCAGGAGTTGACAAATTCCGCATGGGAAAAGTTTAAGTATTTTAATACTGGAAGCAACAATAAGAAATATTCCGCAAATGTTCAACTCAACTAAAAAATGTATATGAAATGAATTGTGAATTCTGAGGTTATCTACAACTTTGTTAGTAAGGTTTTGCCTTACAGTTTACTAATTATGCAAAATTCATTAAGAATTAAGGGCTCTTCGGAGTCTATTCTCAGAAAATTCTAGATATATATTTTATTTGTCGTGTAAATATATTTAATCAAAATGTTCGAGCCATTTTTGAGTTTCGAATAATTTTCCATGTAAAAGGTAGTTTGGGGTGGAAGAATTTTCCTTAAAATCTTTTTGTCGCATCTTATTATACTTATATACCAAGTTTGGTATTTTACCGACTTTTCGTTTTCGAGTTATCGTGTTCACAGACACACACATAGGCAAAAGTTTTTCCTATAAATGTTTTTTTGGATACAGGTGATCCTAAAACGCATATTTCCAGTGAAATCTCAATATTAAATTTTGAGTGCAAAGTAATACCTTCTCTACGTATGTACTATGCACTAAGTAGAAAAACACACATTTGTATCGTAAATAACTATTTACCAAAATACTTTGCCACTAGCCTATATGGTAAAATAAGATGGTTTCATTTAGAGAGCAAACTTCTATATTTTAGTAGCCGGGCTGTATCCCAGGACTTTTGAAACAATGTGTGTTTCCTATATTTCATGACCGCGATATATAAGTATACCAGCACCCTAACTCCATCAAAAGCTCTGGATAAGTCTACAGCAACAAAACAGTAGCTCCAACTTTGTGTCGCTAATAAATAGGTAATAAAAGAGGTGAAGTTGGCTACCCTGCTACTCCCCTTCCTTCCCGTATTGTAACGTTTTTGGAGGTGGCTTACTTACCGTAGATATCGCGTACGTGGCCAGCAAACCTAACGCTCACTCGCTCTCTCTCTCTCTCTCTCTCTCTCTCTCTCTCTCTCTCTCATAAGGAGGGCGGCAATACAAAGTTGTTAAGGGAGTTAGAGAGCTGCGCATGCGTACAAAAGGTCGTACTTGCATTGTTAGTATCAAGAAAACCCGCAACACCGGATTCCTTCTAAATGCATGCTACCTTCGCTTTGCCAAATGTTTTCACAAGACAAATCAGACTTATTCTACCGATGGATTTGCAACTATGCTTTTATCGGTTTTTATTTTCTGTACACGTACTATGTACATAGTATGTGAAGGTTTGTATTCCACCCAAAAATTCGATACCGAGATTTCACCGAAAATACATATTTTGGGTCCCCCTGAATCCGAAAAAAGCAGTTTTGGAATTCAATTTTTGGAATTTTTGGTATTCAAGTTTGGTATCTTCCAAGGATACGACATGAAGATTTTCAAGAAAATCTCCCCACCCCCAACTACCCTTTACATGGAATTTTTTCGAAAAGTTTGATTTTCTCAAAAATGGCTCTAACGATTTTGATTAAAATATCGTATATTAAATATATTTACTTGACAAATAAAATGTATATCTTGAATTTTCTGGGAATAGCCTCAGAAGATCACTTTATTCTGGATGCATTTTATGGAATTTTACCTAACTGCTAAACCGTAAGAGATAGACAAACACCATACAAAAAATGTAGAGCACATTAAAACACACAGTTTATGGCATATAAATTGTTTTGTGGAGTTGATCGTTTTTGTGATATATCTTGTTATTGGTTTCAGCTTTGGAAAACTTTTTCTCATACAGGAATTTGTCAAATCCTGTCCATGGAAACAAAGGAACTTTAATCACATAGCAACCAGCTTTTGACTATCACTTTAACCTACGGTACTCCCTTATTTCGCTTTTACTTACAAGGAAGCAAGTAATAAGCCTATTTCTCCTAATTTTTTCTCAATGATGGTAATAATAGATACTGAATTGTTATGTAAATATATACGTTGTTTTAGAATAATTGGAATGCACATCTTATGTGTTTGTTATTCTGAATTTTTTCAATTTTTATAAAACCTGGCTGACTTCTGAGGAGAGAGGTTTCTGATATTCTAACTATTTAAATACTTTCTCTACCATGTACATAATAGGTAGAGAAGGTATTGAATTTCTACCCAGAAATTCAATATCAAACTTTCACAGCAAACACATTTTTGAGGTTCCCGAATAAAAAAAAAAGGTCCCCATGTGTGTGTGTGTCTTTTGATAGTGTTTAACGCCCACTTTTACTACATAAGCACCGCAGGCGATGACACTAATGATACATGGACATCAGTGGAATGCGAAGGCGGGGGAACCCGGAGAAAACCCGCCCCAGCGCCGCTTTGCCCACGACAAATCCCACATGCAG
Source organism: Hymenopus coronatus (assembly GCA_030762935.1). Taxonomy (NCBI): domain Eukaryota; kingdom Metazoa; phylum Arthropoda; class Insecta; order Mantodea; family Hymenopodidae; genus Hymenopus; species Hymenopus coronatus. The sequence continues at coordinate 18,275,455 of CM060887.1, read as the reverse complement.
TGGCCTGAGAGAGAGAGCCAAATAGTCTAATCACTAAGCCACGGCACTGTCATGCGTCTGTGTTTATGTGACAGTGAACTGCATAACTCGGAATATTAAAGTTCAGCATTCTCCAAGGATGACACGAAGATTTTTAAAAAAATCTTATGTGTTGCATTCATACGACTTTCTCTACCTTTTCTACAACAACCTATTCTTACAAAAGTTCGTTCTTTTATCTACTTCTAGCTAATCAAGATAAACTTTAGAAGAAATAGACTTAGGTAGCTCCTTGTAAGGATAATTAGGGAATACACTAGGCTAAAACATAGTTAAATATTTTAAAAGCTGTCGCTATTCGATTGACATTGAAATTTGGTAGCAAAACCAAAGGAGAGCTGAAATGAAAGAAAACTTCTCGTTTGAAAAAAGTCAACTGTGTGTGTGTGTATGTGTATTTGTGTGCTTTTACGAGATCTACATTTTTCGTGTGGTAAGTTTTCTTCTATCTCTTACGGTTTAGCAGCTATACAAAATCGTCCAGAATGAAGAGGCTTTCAGAAGTTATTTCCAGAAAATTCAAAAAATAAATTTTGTTTGTCGTGTAAATATTTTTATTATACGGTATTTGAATCAATATCATTGGAGCAATTTTTGCGAAAAACTCAATTTTCAAAGTTTCAAATTTTTTTCGATGAAAAGTGTATTTTTTGGGTGGGGGAGATTTGCTTGAAAATCTTGGTGTTACATTCTTGAAACATACTTAAGTACCACGTTTGTATTTAACGGACTTTTCGTTTTTGAGCTAAACATGCATTTCTGGTGAAATCTCGGTATCGAATTTTTGGATGGAATACACTACATTTTGTATAAATTATGTACATAATACGTATAGAGAAAGTAAAAATATTCTTCACTCCAAAATACCTATTACATGAAACAATTTAAAAAAATGATTTTCTCAGAAATAGCTCTTAACGATTTTGATTAAAATTACACATGTTTAAGATATTTTTATGTTGAACAAAATGTATATCATGAATTTTCTTGCAATATTATCTAAAATCCCGTACATCTGGATAACTTTTGCACAACCGGTTAACCATAAGAGACAGAGAAAATCTTATTGCAAAAGTAAAAATTGTAGGCAAATGTCGACTGTGAAAAACAAAATACAAAGAGGTGATTGTTTCTGTATGACGTCAAATGTGTTGAGGAAACTCGGAGTCTGATATGGCGGATCTCACCTTGACGTCATTGTGAACATAAGACTTATCTGGTATTCTGTTGCCTACAAGAAGCTCATGATTTATTCAGTTAGCTCAAAGTAATTTTACCCCTATCTTAGACAATGGCATACCATCATGACACTGCTTCTTTCGTTTTCTTTTTACTTTCTCTACTTCGTACTTAGTACATATATAGAGAAGGTATTGCATTACAAACAAAAACTCGTTACCGAGATTTCACCGTAAATACACTCTTTAGGGTGTATATTTATTTTATTTTTTATTTTTTCTAGCACATATGAACAATGTACATAGTGGAAAAGAAAATCATTTTGTGTGTTTGTAGGCCGCAAGGCTCAAAACGAGAAATCGGTTAAATACCATACTTGGTATTTAAATTCAGTACCTTCTAAGGATAGGACACAAAGATTTTCAAGAAAATCTCCCCTCAAATACCCTTTTTATGGTACATTTTTTTTATTTTCTCAAAAATGTCTCCTGACTACTTTTATTAAAATGCTACATGTTTAAGATATCTTCATGACAACGAAATGTATATCTTGAAGTCCTGTTCATTCTAAATGACCTTTTCATGACTTATAAATGGGAAGAGCTGGACAAAAGATTACTTAGCAAAACTGTAGATCTGGTTAAAAAAAAACATATCGTATGCATTTTTTCCTAGAGTAATGGATTTCCGAAATATTCCCTGTTGTTGGTTTCAGTTTTAAAATACTTAAATGTTTCTAAAATAGGAAATCCTCATCCTTTTCATATCTATTTTGTTTTACTCCTGGTCACGGAAAAAGCACCGAGTTTCAATGTCAAACAGTGGCGGCAGCTTTTAAAGGATTTGGTTGTCGCTCTAGCCTAGTTTATTCCTTTATTTCCCTTCTTTTCATAAGAACTACGTAATAAGAGCAGTTCTCGTAATGTTTATCTCCATTTCAATTGGGTCTAAACAGAAATTTGGAATTTTCTTACATTGAAATTCTATGATATAGCTGTTAGATTTCTGTAGCTGCTGCCTACTGCCTGTAGCTTTGTTTACTTAAAGTAGAGCAATTATTACTTTCCTCCCAGTAAAGACATTATTATTTTACCCGAATATAATGAATGAATCGAAAAAATATAATCTTAATTACTCAGCTACGTTTAGAAGGAATGTAAATATTGTATTCCACCCAAAAATTCGATACCGAGCTTTCAATGGATACAGGTTTGAGACTCTCTGAATCAAAAATAAAAAAAATCTGATGTGTTCCATTCACATGACTTTCTCTATATCACTGCAACAAATTATTCTATTTACTTAATCTAATTGAGCAAAAATTAGTAGAAATAGTCTTTTATTTGCTTCCTTGTTAGTAGAGCGAAATAGGGGGGTACCATAGGTTAAAGTGATAGTCAAAAGCTGGTTACTACGCGACTGAAGTTCCTTTGTTTGTATGGACACAAGCTCACAAAGTCCTGTATGAGAAAAGTATAAGTTTTTATAGTTGAAGCCAAAAACAAGGAATATCTCAAAAACAATCGACTCCACGAAAAATATGTATATAACATAAATTGTGTGTTTTAAGGTGCTCTACATTTATTGTGTGGTAAGTTTTTGTCCATCTCTTACGGTTTAGCAGTTATGTAAAATGCCGTAAAATTGACCCAGAATAAATTAGTCTTCAGAGGCTATTCCCAGAAAATTCAAAATATACATTTTATTTGTCAGGTAAATATCTTTAGTATACGATATTTTAATCAAAATCGTTAGAACCATTTTTTATAAAATCAAAATTTTAGAAAAAAGTTCTATGTAAAGGGTAGTTGGGGTGGGGGATTTATCTCAAAATCTTCTTGTCGATGGAAGATACTAAACTTAAATACCAAGTTTGGCATTTTACCGACTTTTCGTTTTTGAGTTATCGTGTTCACAGACACTCGGACGCACACACACACGGACCTTTTTTCTGAAAATACTATTTTTGGATACAGGGGACCCTAAAACATATATTTCCGGTAAAATCTCGGTATCGAATTTTTTGGTGGAGTGCCATACCTTCTCTATACACTATGTGCATAGCACGTATAGAGAAAGTAAAAATTGATGTGTTCCATTCGCCAGACTTTCTCTACCTAGCCTGCAAACAAATTTCTTACAAAGGATTATCGTTTATCTTATGCTGGTCCAGAAAAGCATTGGGAGATGGTCTTATTACTTAGTTTCTTATAATAAGAAATGAACTAAGGGAATACCCTAGGTTAAAGCGATAGTCAGTAGCTCAAAAAAATGTCTCTAAGGGATTGCCATTGAAATTCGCCTCTTTGAATGGTCAGGTGTAAAACAAAAGAAACACGGACTGATTCCTATTTTAAAAAGGTATAATCATTTTAAAATTGAAAACAGTAAAGAGGTATATCTCGGAAACGTTAACTCTAAAAAAAAAGGATGCACAAGACATAAATTGTGTGCTTAAGAAGATCTATATTTGTTGTGTTGCAAATTTTTGTCTTATGTTTTAGCAGTTACACAAAAGTCATCCGGAATGATAGAAAGATACTTACTTGATTTCACTGCTAAAGGCATGGCCCGGTGGCAGCACTGTACAATATAATTAAAATTAAATAATGTGTAATATAATATCGTGTCGGAATGACAATACATCATAGTCCACTACCACATCAAATAATAATGCTGATGATAATACAGTATAAACTTTTTATAACACTAATGATAACTAATCACTCTTCTTTAGTCTTTTTAAAACTATTTTCACTTTGAGGCAAAGTCTCCAGTAACTCAGCAAGTATTTTTGTTCCATTCGTTGATAGTTTTATTTGCGAAGGATATTTACCTATGTCAGTTTTGTATTTCTTATTTTTCTCGAGTAATTATTTCTCCCACAGAGATCTTCTAAAGCTATTCCCATAAAACTCAAGATATACATTTCACTTGTCATTAAAATATCTTAAACATGGGGTATTTTAATCAAAATTGTTGGAGCTTTTTTTTTTTTGAGAAAATGAAAATTTAAAAAATATTTTCTTTATAAAGAGTAGTTTGTTTGCGATGGCGGATTTTTCTGAAAATCTTCGTAACCCATTCTTGGAAGATTGCGAACTTAAATGTCAAGTTTTGTATTTAATGGGCTTTTCTTTTTTGAGACGTGCTGTTCAGACATACACTAACAGGCCTTTTCCTTAAAATGCTTTCTTTTAGATACAGTGGACCTCAAAACATATATTTCCGGTGAACTCGAATTTTTCGGTGGAATGCAATGCCTTCTCTGTATACCTGTATATAGTACGTGTAGAGAAATTGAAAAATAACACATTTTTAGAAAAAAAAATAGTGAGTATTATTATTATTATTATTGTATCCAAAATTGAGAAACAAGTGAGGAGAGTGATAGTTGAAAAACTAAAGGAATAAGGAAAAACTAAAAAAAGGGAAATAAGTATTATAATAATGGACGTATGGACTAGATACTCGTACTCCAGACCAGGAACGCTGACCAGCTCGTCGGAAGCGATCCCGTACGGACGGCTATACCCTCCTACCCTGTACGTTCTGATTGCCCCTCACATCTAGGGTAGATCGGGGGATGGGGAGTGACTTCGTCCTTCCGCTGTTATTTTCCTCAGTAAATACAGCCTAATCAACCCCTAGTACGCTTGATTAGACGCAACTCTGCAACGCAACCCTAACTTTCACCCTACACAAACTTCTTTATCTTTTTTTTTTTTTTTTCTGTCTTTCTTTTTGCTTGACGTAACTGTCGCAGGCAGAGGGTACAATCGAATTGCGGCTGTCATTTGAAATTTAAGACTCATTCCCCCTTCTTCAAATAAAAAGCATGGGGCTCCCCCACCCCTGTGTGGAATTCTTTGCCACAAACGTAGTTATTTACATGTGTGAGTATGTGAAGGGTCCATCTCCCAATCACAATTTGGTAAGTCGATAAAAAAGTGCAGTGCGATTGGCGGCTATCGCTGATTTTCAATCCATATTCACTGAACACTATGAAATCGTTTTAGTGTATGCAAGAGATGCATGGCATGTATGTAGCTGTCATACTCAAATGGAAACAATTGTACAACTGCAATACTGCTTTTCCAGTAATATTTAAGTTTTAGAATAATTTGCTTTATTATATTATTATATATTAATTTATTTACATCTTGATTTTGTTTATATTCCACATCCTTGTTTATTGACTTTAATTAACAATGTTAGCTTTTAGATTAGTTAATTGTCTGAAAAAATTATATAATAGATAAAATGTGTAATGCTTGTTTTTGGAAATAACTTTAAAGTTTGAATATATGCCCGGTATAGTTACCTAGGTGCTGGAGTACCATATTCGGATTTTATTTACATATTTGTTATACTCAAAAAATGACAAATTATATATTTTCTTAAAGTTTAAGATTCATATTATTTTATTATGAATGTTTTTTTCTCTAGTTTTTGTAAAATGTCACAGATGCATGCATCATCTTAAAAGAGGAAAGCACGGTCACTTTCGTAGCACTTCGTTCTTTATTCGTAAATGCTCTTTCATTATACCAAACTTTGCATTTTATCACTTCTACTATATATGATAATTTTTAGGTTTCTAGCAAATTTTAATAAATTTTGGTTTCGCTTTTGTTTCAGGTAAGTGGAGAAGTTAATAATCTCGACAAACAGTTCACTATGCAGTAAGTAAGATCACGCAACTGCATATGACATAGAACATTTGAGTATTGTAGAATTGCTTCTAAGATAAATTTAAACATATATGTAATAATCAGAATGGTGTAATAATCATAGATGTAATAATTTACATTGTTTGGTGTTGGATTCCTTGTACCAAAAGAAGAAAATAGGTTTTTATAAACATATGCTCTAAAACTTTTCTGTATGTTTTAAAATTGGAGAGTGTTAATAGAAAATGGAATATTGTCTAGTACACATTTTACTGCAAGTTAAAATTTGAACAACAAATTATTATTTATAATATAAACTACATTTAGGTTAATTACATAGTCTGTAGATTCCAGAGTTCACACACATGCACGTGCTCTGTGTTTCCTTGAATAATTCGGCTAGTTCGCGGTATATTAGACACACTATTCACTATAATGGCTAAGGGTCTTAGAGAAAGAAACTTTCTTTGGTTGACTTATCAATTTATGAATGACAGTATGTTCAGGTTCACCCCAACAATTTCATTTAACTACGCATTCATCACAGGAGGCTTTGATCAACTTTACTCTGCGGAGTTTGTCTTGTGTTGCCATGGCAGCTTGCTTACTGTGTTCATTTGTCAATTGAGTAATACATTCTCCCAAAACGATTACAGGTGGTATCTACAGAGGCTCTTCCAGAATTACAAGAAGAAACACGTGGTTAGTGAATAATGTAGCTCCAGGACACTTTAGTCTCGTTGTTCAAGATGCACTGGCTGGTATCTATTATGCCAGATGGATAGATAGATGAGGACCAGTCCCATGGCCTGCACGTTCCTTTAACCTCAGTCCTTCGGGTTGTTATTTTTGGGGACAGTTTAAGACTCCAGGATGTCTGCCTTAGGTAGCAGACATCCTGGATGAAGACACTCTTAATCTGCGTGTCATGGACGAGTGCATGCAAGAGGAGGACACTTGAGTGTTGAACACCTTCTAACAAGCTGAAAACGCCAAAAATAATGTGTCACTTTAAAATCTTTTGATTAATAACATTTTGATTTCCAATGAATCGAAAACTAAGGGTTTAGAGACATATGAACATGTTTTCTTGTTTCGATGTAAGGAACCAGTAAAAGTATTTATGAATGAGAAATAGTGCCTCAGAAATATCAATAATTTATTCGTCGTTCTAAATTCAAAGTTGTTCAGTGTCATAAATGAAGTATTAAGCTATCAATATTATACAAAGTGATTCAAAAATGATAATACTCGAACAAGATGTAGAGATGAGAATAATGCAAAAATCTCCCATCAAATTAGTTCAGAAATTAGTTGGTTACAAGGTAATGCCATTTTGTTGCTCGTTGGAATACAATTGTGTGTTGCAGACTGAATACCAAGTACTAACTCCAACAAAACAGTGAGTATTTCATTGTATTTATCAATCAGGAGCCAATCACAACAAACAGAAACAAGTACACAAGCTACAATAAACATTGGTCCGTAACCAATTCTTCATTTAACATGTTCATACTGAACTGTGTCTTGTTTATTCACAAGCTTCACTGTTGTTCAAACAAAATTGTGTGTACTTCATTCACAATACTCTGTTGTTTAAAACGTGAACTAAAAGACCCGGACCCAAGTAATAAATAGTGGTCCACATGTCACCGAGATGCTGCACATTTCCTAACTTGCGTATAGACCTTAATTCTACGGCAGGTATTCAAACTACAGGATGAACTTCATGTATTTATTTGCTGTGTGAATTACAGGTTTCCCAAATTCTAATGTTCACTTAAAATAAAAAAAATCTGATGTGTTCCATTCACATGATTTTCTCTACATTTCTGTAACAAATTATTGTAAAGAAAACATATTCTTCTATTTGCATCATGATAATCTTGAAAAACATTAGCAGAAATTGTCCTTATTAATCAGTTCCTTGTAAATAGAAGGGAAAAAATCTAATGTGTTCCATACACATGATGTCCTCTAGCTGTTCGGTAAACAATTTTTTTATTCAAAACATTAATCTGTTATATACATCATGCTAATAAAGATAAGCATTAGCACAATTAGTCGTTGTACTACATAGCTTCATTGAAATAAGGAAATACACAGGCTAAAGTTTAGTCTCGTCCTTTAAAAGCCGGTCGTTAAGTGAAACAATCGAAATTCCAGCCTTTTTGCTTGCCAGGAATAAACAAACGAGAAACGAGAAGAAAGATGTCTTCCCGCTTGAGAAAAGTTTCTGGCTAAAATTGAAACCAATAATCAGGGATATCTCAAAAACGATTAACTCCGCAAAAAACATATATGGCATTAACTGCGCTTTTAATGAGATCTGCATTTTTGGCGTAGTAAGTTATTGTATATCTCTTACCAGTTAAAGTCATCAAAAATGAAGAGGTCTTCAGAGTCTATTCCCAGAAATTTCAAGATAAATATTTCGTTTGTCATAAATATGTCTTGAATATAAAGTATTTTAATCAAAATCGTTAGAGCTATTTTTGAGAAAATCAAGATTTTCGAACAATTTTCCATGTAAAGGGTAGTTGGGATGAGGGGATTTTCTTGAAAATCTTCATATCGCATTCTTGGAAGATACTAAATTTAAATACCATGTTAGGCATTTAACGGAATTTTTGTTTTTGAGCTATGCTGTCCAAAGGCACACACACACACACACACACACACACACAGACACACACACGGAGATTTTTGGAATCAGAAGACCTCAAAAGATACACTTTCTTGAAATCTCGGTATTCAATTTTTGGGTGCAATAAAATACCTATGTACACTATGTACATAGTACGTGGAGAGAAAGTAGGATACAAAATTATTTAAGTTACAAAACACAATTAAAATAATGCAGTACTACACAATTAACTACAGAATAAGTTATAAAATATTAAAAGAACAAATAATAGATTTAGGTAGTTAATGGACTTTTCGTTTTTGAGCTATGCTGCCCCAAAAATACACACATACACAGCCAGATAAACAGGCACACAGGGAGATTTTTCTAAAAATGATTTTTTTGGACTCGGGGTAATCTTGGTATCGAATTTTTGAGTGCAATACAACACATTCTCTATGCATTATGTACATAGTATGTGTAGAAAAAGTAAAAAAATACTACATATGGATCGTTAGCTAAAATGTTTTAATTACTTTATTTTTTTTTTTTGTTTATTCAGGAAGTTCCGAATAAGTTCCTTTAAATATCGACATGTTAGATGAAACACATACTTTCTCTAAACGTAAAGGACAAACTTAAACAAATCATACAAAAAGGAAGTAAATAGAATGCAAGCAAACACCTTTATTTTCATGGTTGAATTAGATTAGATTCAGGTATTATAACATCATGATATTTCCTCCCCTGCAGTCGTTAGTCTTGTTTTACAACCAAAACGTTTTCCCCCTAGGGGCTTTCTTCCGCATTAAACTTTAAATAAGCTGCCTTTTTTTCAACCCAGTGCTTATAAAGGGGAAAAAAATGATCGGGGAGCAGAAACAAGTGAAAAATTATCAGAGAGTACCTATCATGTCTAACTACAGAGGGTTCTGGTATATAATCACACTCCCTTTCGGACAAAAAATAAACTTAAGGAAGAAATCGATCAAAGCCTCACTCAACACCTCCCTCTTACTCTGATTTTCTAACACAAATTACATTTGCCAGCCCCTCCTGCTCTTGTCTTTCATCCTCCCTCTTCATATTCTTCTCAATTACATTAATTATTCTTTCTCGCTGTGTAGGGAATCGCAGCGGACGACATGATTTGCATGGCTGCCAAGTTTGCGGGAGATAATCAGCGGTATAATTTGCAGGTTGTTGACGCAGTGTTTAAAAGCTGGTATTGATATCCACCCGAGTTTTAATTTCTTGGTTACACACCACTTAGCATGTTGGCAGGGAGTTTCCGGGCAGGCAAACATCCGGAGCTAATTTGTCATGCCACGTTATGACAAGGAAAACAGACAGCTGCAGGGAAAATAGGTTTTTTTTTTATTTTCTCTGTCCCTATGTATAATGCACATAGTAGATAGAAAACGTATTGTATTCCACTCAAAAATTCGATACCGAGATTTCACCAGAAATACAAGTTTTAAGGGCCTCCGATAAAAATCTTATGTATTTCATTCACGTGACTTTCTCTGTATCTCTGAAACAAATTATTGTTAAAAATCTTATTCTTCTATTTACTTAATGCTAATCGAGAAAAAATTAGAAGAAATTGTCTTATTACTTGCCTCCTTGTAATAGAAGGGAAATAAGGGAGTAGACCAGGGTAAATAGATAGTAAAATCTTTTAAAGCTGGTTGCTATGTGATTGAAGTACCTTTGTTTGTATGGCAGGAGTTGGCAAATTCCCGTATGAGAAAATTGTAAGTATTTTAAAGTTGAAACTAATAACAGGGAATATCTCAAAGACGATCAACTCCTCGAAAACGTATATAACGTAAATTGTGTGTTTTAACGAGATCTACATTTTATGTTAAGTAAATTTCTGCCTTTCTCTTACAGTTTACCAGTTATGCCAAATTCCGCAAAATTCATCCAGAATAAACATGTCTTCAGAGGCTATTCCCAGAAAATTGAAGATATACATTTTATTTGCCATGTAAATATCTTAAATATATGAGTTTTTAATCAAAATCGTTAGAGACATTTTTAGAAAATCAAAATTTTTGAAATCTTTTCCATGTAAATAGTAGTTTGGGGTGGGGACATTTTTCTCAGAATCTTCGTGTTGCAACCCTGGAAGATATTAAACATAAATACCAAGTTTGGTACTTTACCGGCGAAACACATACGGATCTTTTTCTAAAAATGCTTTTTTGAACTAAGGGGACCCTAAAATGTATATTTCCGGTGGAATCTCGATATCGAATTTGTGGGTGGAATGCAATACCTTTTCTACACACTATGTACAGAGTACGTGTAGAGAAAGTAAAAATGAAATGTCGGTAATTTAAGTTCAGAATCTTCCAAGGATGCAATACAAAGGAAATACTCCACCCCAAACTACCCCTTACAAGGAGAAATTTTCGAAAATTTTGATTTTCTCAAGAAAACATCGAATGTTTTGAAGAATCTTCCATGTAAAGTGGCGTTGGGGGGATACTCAAATCTTGATGCGACACGATTTTCAAGAACATCCGCACAGCTCAAACTACTCTTTTCGTGGAAAAACTGCCCTAGTTGTTCGTTTTCTCAAAAATAACTGTAAAGGTTTTGATTTAAATGTAAAGCTGATAAGGAGTTATCAACCCGAGGGTTTGTTGGGACAGGACGCAATCATGGGGGAAACCACAACCTGGCGACTAGGCAGATGATACCGCGGTGGCTTGGCATTGTCTTCCGGATGGAGGTCGAGGGACACGGAGAACTGGGAAGCATCTAGAAAGTATTCTGATTGGGAAAAAATTCCAGATTTTTCCTTCGGGAATAGAAACAGCAACTCCCATCCACGCTGCGAATAGTCTTAAATAGAAGAGACAGATACAATGCATATTTTCAATTTTCTGGATTTCATTCAATTTTCTGGATTTTCATTCGGGATGATGGTTGTAAAATGGTACACTGTAAGAGAAAGACAAAATGTTACTATGCAACAAATTTAATTCTCGTCAAAACCCACAATTTATATAAAATATTTTTTACTATCTCTGAGATATTGCTTTTCTACCTAATAAACGAAATGTATAAATCGAATTTATCTTTATTAATAAGAAGAGGTATATAATATTGTTAAGAATAGTGTGTAGAATCCTGTATAGAGAAATTCAAGCATATATGATGTTTACTTTCTCTACACATACGAAGTATATAGCGCATAGAGAAGGTATTGCATTGTACCCAAAAATTTAGTGTCGAGATTTCACCGGAAATACACAATTTAGGGTTCCCTTTATAAAAAAAAAGCATTTTTAGAAAAAGGTCCGTGTGTCTGTCTGTCAGTGTGTGTGCGGGGGGGGGGGGGAAGGGGGCTGTGAGCAGCAAACACCAAACTTGATATTTAAGTTCAATATCTTCCAAGGTGCAACACAAAGATTTTCAAGCAAATCTCCCCACTCCAACTACTTTTTACATGGAAAATGTTTGAACATTTTTACTTTCTCAAAAATGGCTATAACGAATTTAATTAAAGTACCTCATATTAAAGATATTTACATGACAAAAAAGATGAATATTTTGAATTTTTAGAGAATAGCCTCTGAAGACATTAACCTTGGATGAATTTTACGGATTTATGTTTAAATGGTAAGCTCTAGAGATAGACGAAAATTGACTAACAAAAAATGCAGAGCTCATTAAAACAGTGAATATATGTTATATACATTTTTTTCGTAGAGTTGACCGTTTTTGAGATATGTATTGTAATTTGTTTCGTATTTAAAATACTTTTTGTAAACTCCTGGCATGCAAAGAAATGGATTTCAACCACATGGCAACAAGATTTTAAATATTTTGACTATCGTGTTAGCCCAGTGTATTCCCTTATTTGCCTTCTGCTTACAAGAAACCAGATAAGGCCATTCTGTTAATGTTTATCTCAATTAGCATGAAGTAGGCAGAAAAATAAGCTTATGTGAAAGTAACACATCAGATTTTTACTTTCTCTATAAGTACTATGTACATAGTGTATAGAAAGTTATGTTTTGAGACCCCCTGATAAAAAAAAAAAGCATTTCTAGAAAAATATCCGTGTGCCTGTCTGTGGGCAACATAGCTCAAAAACGAAAATACCGTTAAATACCAAACTTGGTATTTAAGTTTGGTATCGTAACACGAATGCAACACGAAGATTTTCAAAAAAAATCCCCCCAAACTACCCTTTTCATAGAAAACATTTTGAAAATTTTTATTTTCTTAAAAGTGGATCTAACTATTTTAATTAAATATCGTATATTAAAGATATTTACCTGACAAATAAACTGTATATCTTGAATTTTCTGGGAATAACCTCTGAAGACTATTTTATTCTGGATGAATTTTACGGAATTTTGCATAACTGATAAACCATAAGAGATGGATGAAAACTTAAAACACACAAAATTTAGAGCACGTTAAATAATACAATTTATGTTATATAATTTGTTTTCGTGGAGTTGATCGTTTTTTAGATATTCCTTGTTTTTGGCTTCAGCTTTGAAAAACATACTTTTCTCATACAGGAATTTCCTATACATACAAAGGAACTTCTGTCATATAACAACCAGCTTTTGACTATCACTTTAACCTACATTACTCCTTTATTTCGCTTCTACTAACAAGGAAGCAAGTAATAAGACTATTTCTGCTAATTTCTTCTCGATTAGTTGAAGTAAATAGAATAATTTGTTGCAGAGATGTAGAGAAAGTCATGTGAATGGAACACATCAATTTTTTTGTTTTGTTTTACTTTTTGCTCCTTTTGGTTACCTATGTTCCTAGTTTAAAGGTGGAGTCTATTCCACTCCCAACCTGTTCGAAATTGCTCTACATTTTGAATAATTATTGTATATTCTTATAATTAAGGAATTATCTGGTCTAATGACTTAACCGGACTATTTCACTCAGATGACGTAAGCACGATATGGGCGAATAGTGTTTAAGAAAGCCTTGGTTATGATGACCAAGCGCGGCTTGATTACAGGGTAATTTATCCATTCCGTGGGGCTGGTAATTATCGATAATTATGGCTCCTGCATCTTTGAACGCATTTTATACTGTAATCTCTAGGTCATGCGTTTTCGATTGCGGGGGATTTCATTTAAAATGACAGCTTAAGGTCGTGTATCACTTGAAATTCCAAACTAATAAACTTAGCTTTTTTAAATTTACACCACCGTTGTAACATAATGCAAATCACTAACAGTGCAAATTTAATCAACTTTGTGCTAATATCGGTTTAATGGTTTTTTCACACAAGCCGTGTGTAGGACAGGAGTTGGATAGGTAGAGTCAGACTGACTCTAATGCAATTGACCATATTAGTTGGCTATACTATGAATCCTGGTACCTAAAAGTACTTAAAACATTATAAGTCAGCATTAGGGTTGTTCATCTCAAAATAATTTGAGATCACCTTGTTTACTGGGATACATGGGAGTCAGTTGAGAAATTCTATGCTGTGCCGGTATGTTGCCATGGTAGCTCAGTAGTAGAGTAACCGGCTAGAGACCGGATTATTTCTGCTAATAGTTAGGAAGTTATGGTCAATTTTTTATATTTTTGTCTGATGTGTTCCACTCACGTGACTTCCTCTACATCTCCGCTACAAATTATTGTTAAAAAGCTTATCCTGCTATTTACTTCATACTAATCTAGAAAAAAATAGCAGAATTAGTCTAATTGCTTGCTTCCTTGTAAGTAGAGGCGAAATAAGAGAGTAGCATAGGTTAAAGTGATAGTCAAAAGCTGGTTGCTATGTGACTGAAGTTCCTTTGTTTGTATGGACAAGTTCCTATATGAGAAAAGTGTAAGATTTTTAAAGCTGAAACAAATAACAAGGAATGTCTCAGAAACGAGCAACCCCATCTGTTATATGTATCTATATAACATAAATTGTGTGTTTTAGCGAGTTCTACATTTTCTATTGAGTAAATTTTTGTCTATCTCTTGTTGTTTGCCAGTTATGCAAAATTCAAAAAAAATTCATCCAGAATAAAGTATTCTTCAGAGGCTATTCTCAGAAAATTCAAGATATACATTTTATTTGGCAGGTAAGTATCTTTATTATACGAAATTTTAATCAAAATCATTAGAACCATTTTTGAGAAAATCATTTTCGAAAATTTTTCCATGTAAAGGGTAGTTGGGGGTGGAGAGATTTTCTTGAAAATCTTCGTGTCGCGTGCTTGGAAGATACTAAACTTAAATACTAAGTTTGGTATTTAACGGACTTTTCGTTTTTGAGCTATGCTCATCACAGGCACACACACAAGAACGTTTTTTAAAAATGAATTTTTATGATTCAGGGGGACTCAAAACATGTATTGCCGGTGAAATTTCGGTATCTAATTTTTTTGTGGAATGCACTATACACTATGTGCATAGTACGTTTAGAGAAAGTAAAAATGGTCTAATATTTTAACCCTAGGTTCACAATACATTTAATTTTGGAAATTTCCCTAGGTTTCTCTGTGTCTCCTTTATTTTAGGCTCCAAAACTTTTTGAAGTTATGAATATGTTTTTTTTTTTTTTTTTTTTTTTGTAATTAAAATAATTTTGTATTTGAAAATTGAAAACATATACTTAAATACGTCCGACAGTAAATCCTAGGGCAACTATTGTTTACTGTCCTTCTGCAAATATGTACAAACAATTTTATTTGCGTAACAGATATACTGTTCCACAAGGAACATTTTACGGCAAGAAAAATGGTGAAAAAAGGAAAAGATTAGAATGCATGGTTCTATTAAAATCCACCACGTTGGTAGGTAGGACCCTAGCTTTGCTTTTTTTCTCTTCTGCTGTTGCCTTTTCTGGCCTTCTCTTCTTTCGTTGCTATTTAGCTTCTGCACAACTTCGGTTTTTACTTTGCATGATGCGAATTAGATCACTTAGAATTGGAATTTTTCTTGGCGAGTGCAGTAGTTTCATCTCTAATGCTTTGATTTAAGGCATTTAAAAATGGCACATGGTGCCCGATAACTCCTTTATGTATACAGTAATGTTTAAATTATTTAATGGAATTAAAATAAAAAAAGTCAATTTTTTCTGATTTTTCATGACATTTCAGTTACACATACCATTAAAAGCTCAATGTTTTACGTGGTTTTCCATTTTAGTCTGTACATGCACTAGTTTATCTTTGCTTTTTGACAGTAGGTTCAGCAGTTGGGATTGTGTTGTTACTTTCTCTACACGTACTATGTGCTCTTGTACTCGTTTCAAAAATTCAATACGGAAATTTCACCATAAATTCCTGTTTTTGGACTCCTGAGTATTTTTAGAAAAAAAAACAGTGTGTGTGCCTGTGGACAGCATAGCTCAAAAAAGAAAATATCGATAACTACTAAATTTGGTATTCAAGTTAAATTCCAAGGATGCGACACGAAAATGTTCAATAGATTCCCCCATCGCAAACTACCTTTCACATGGACATTTTTTGAAACTTTGTGAAAAACCGAATTGGAATTGCTTCACATAGCGACCGGATTTTTTAAAGATGTGATTATTGTTTTAGCCTAACATATTATCTTATTTCCCTTATATTTAGAAAGAACTAACAAACAACCAGCTCTGCTAGTGTTTACCCGGATTGCCATTATGTAGGAATATTTTTTTGTAACAATAGGTTATAGAGAAAGTAATGTTATGTTAATGGAACAATTTTAATGTCACAAATTAGAAATTTTAACAAACTTATAATACGTACACGTGATATAGAATATACAGAACACCAGTTAGCATACTGAATGTACGAAATTCAATTTTCCAAAATGACAGCATGTTGGGAACCGGATCAAGAAACTCTCGTATCATCTAAAAAAAGGCCTTTCTCCTGCAACTATTGTATAGCATAGTATGCGCTTACCTTATCTTGGGAGCTAGCTTTACGGGGAAGCGAGGACCGGGAGGAAGAAGAGAGAGCTCCTCGCTTGCCTTTCCGCAGTGTTGTCAACCAAAGAAGCCATTATAGTGAATAGGTTATCTAATTTACCGTTTGTAGATCTCCGAGTTGAAGCCACTATATATTCTCATATCTCAGTATTTTTTCTCTGCTCTGCTTCCGAAATGGCACAAAGTCTACCGAATGAAGACTAGGAGTCGAACTCCCAGGAAAATGTGCACTCATAGCAGTCAGGTTAGTCTGCTATCGGGGTTTGAACCTACGGCCTCCCGAATACAATTACATACTTGAGCCATCTAGCTCGGGTAAAAAGAGGTAGTTGTTTGAAATAATAGCTCTTGACGGGTTGTAAATGTATCAGTGTAGGCTATATCTCTTCTCTCTCTGTCTCTCACTGTTTATTTTATTTCACGTTGCTTTAATAACTCAGTCATATCGTGACGGAATTGTTGGGTAAGGTACCTCGTTTACGGTATGGTGACAGTAGCCTTTTGCATCGTCCCCATTCCATATGCCCTTCGCTTAGTGCCAAGCAGATGGTGTTAGAGGGCCGTCCAGTCCTGCTGCACTAGTCAGATATTGCCATCTGTAGTCAGATAGCAAAGTGTAGCTAGCCTTCTAAGTTCTCATCTCCTCTCACCTGCAGCGCAATCGCAATTACCATCTATTTTCAGCTTTTGCTGTTGTGTTAGGCTGAAGGTGGAACTTTGGGTCGTGATATTAAATATCCAATCTTTCGATATATACCTTGACGACTAAGGTAAATTGACCGGTCCAGAGGATTTGAACCGAGGACCTTCGAATGCGGGCCACATATGTTACCACCTGAGCCACCCCTCTCGGTAAAGGCTGCATCTTATTCTCAAATGCTGCAACATTTTTAATTTTATGTAGGTTCATTCCCTTCCAAATAAAATCAACAGGGTGTTAGTATAACTATAGATATTTTGTTAATTGGTACCTTAATACATATCCACTTCAGCGGTTAGTTGTTTTTTCTCTCTTCGTCTAATAGTTGTTCCACAAATATATCACATACCTAATTTATTATCTGATGTTTTCTTCACTCGTGCTCCTTGAAATAAACAACACCTGTCAATATCATGTGTCACACTACAAACATCTAATGCTAGCCCAGACAGGGTCATTAGCCTTCCAGAAAAATAATCAATACATGTATAATTTGGAAATGGAAGCATAAGCTTACATCCCCAGTTAAGCATATTCAAACATCCATTCTTATTTCCTTCTATATGAAATAGTAAGTTTTAGATAACAAAATATCTGATATGCTCCATTCACATAACTTTCTCTACATCTCTGCTACAAATTATTGTTAAAAACCTTAGGCTTTTATTAACTTCATGCTAAATGAGAAAACATTAACAGAAATACTCCTATTACTTGCTTCCTTGTAAGTAGAAGCGAAATAAGGGAGTAGCATAGGTAAAAGTCATAATCAAAAACTGGTTGCTATGTGACTGAAGTTCCTTTATTTGTATGGACAGGAGTTGACACATTCCTGCATGAGAAAAGTATGTTATTCAAAGCTGAAACTAAAAACAAGGAATATCTT
This sequence comes from Hymenopus coronatus, assembly GCA_030762935.1. Taxonomy (NCBI): domain Eukaryota; kingdom Metazoa; phylum Arthropoda; class Insecta; order Mantodea; family Hymenopodidae; genus Hymenopus; species Hymenopus coronatus. The sequence goes on along the minus strand of CM060887.1, from coordinate 18,257,428 downwards.
AAAAAAAAGACCAATTCCGTGAAAAAATGTATATAATATAAATTGTGTGTTTTAATGTGTTCTACATTTTCTTTATGGTAAGTTTTTGTCCATCTCTTACGGTTTAGCAGTTATGCAGAAATCCGTAAAATTCATCCAGAATAAAGTAGTTTTCAAAGGCTATTCCCAGAAAATTCAAGATATACATTTTATTTGTCAAGTAAATATCTTAAGTATGTGAGTTTTTAATCAAAATCGTTTGAGCCATTTTTAAGAAAATCAAAATTTTCTCAATAAGTTCCATGTAAAGGGTAGTTTGGAGTGGGGGGCTTTTCTTGAAAATCTTCATGTCGCATCCTTGGAAGATACAAAACTTAAATACCAAGTTTGGTTTTTAATGGTCTTTTCATTTTAGAGCTATGCTGCACAAAGCACACCACACTCAACACACATAGACAAACACGGACTTTTTTCTCAAAATGCTGTTTTTGGAATCGGGGGGTCTCAAGACATATAATTCCGGTGAAATCTCGGTATTCCTTTTTGGGTTTAATGCAATACCTTCTCTACACACTAGGTATAGAGAAAGTAATAATGCATATTTGGGCAATAAGAACCCTGGCTGAGTCCTCCATTTGTAATTAGTTTGGTGACATTCGTTACCGACAGGGCCGCCCATTCAGCATTACACCTCCCAAAGTTCCCACGCTCTCACGAAAATAAACACATTCTATGTCTTGTGTGCCACATCCTTGGAGGTACTATCTAATCTGAAAACATGCTACCCTTAATGAAAAAATTACTACAAAGAATCAAATACTGATATAATGTTCGTTACATTGTTCTCAACTACCAATACAAATGTCTGCATTTTTATAACAGCTGTATATGCACTCCTGACAAGGAATTGAACTTAAGGTGACACTTAAGTCATTTTCTAAAGTATTAGAGCTAGAGCTTGGATATTTAGCATAGGTATTATTAAACAAAAGAAGTAGCTACTAGGGACGTTCAATAAGTTCTCAGAAAATCCAAGAAAATACACTCGGCTTACTAGATGGCAGTTTAAGTATCAGCTATATCCAACACCTGGTTTCGTTGCCATAGGTGATTGAATAAAAAATCTTGTGCTTATTTAGAAAGATGGGAAAAAACGAGTTTCGTGCGGTGATTAAACACTTCTATTTAAAAGACTAAACACCGAAAGACATAAAAGCCGAGATAAAGTTCGTGGCACATCTGCTCCTGCGTTTGCAACAATTTACAATTGAATAAATGAATTATAACTCATCCACAAATGATGAGCATCGTTCCGGACGTCCAGTAGAAATCGTTGCTCCGTAATGGTTGACAAAATCCAGGATATGGTTTTGAGTGATCGTCGACGGATCAAAGTTCGCGAAATTGTAGAAGCTACAGGCATATCACAAGGTACAGTGTTCTCTATTTTGTACCAAAAATTAGGTCTGATAAAGGTCTCTGCAAGATGGGTGGAGAATAAATGCAATCCTGTGATCGATTCGGAAGCTGGTTTGCCACTTTCCGTTGCAATCCTGACGAGTTTCTGCGTCGATGCATAACTGAGGATGAAACAATGATACAGTCCAGAGACAAAAGTACAGTCGAAGCAATGGGTTTTTATAGGATCCGAAAAAGGCAAAGGTTGTGAAATCTGCAGACAAAGTGATGGCCTCGATTTTTTAGGATGTACACGCAATCGTCTACATGGATTACTTGCAGGAATAACGATAAATGGAAAGTATTATGCATCGTTATTGCATCGATTGATTGAAGAAATCAAGAAAAAATACTTCATTAATTAATTTATATTATTATTATTATTATTATTATTATTATTATTATTATTATTATTATTATTATTATTATTATTATTATTATTAGCAGCAAAATGTAAAGTGTATCTTCCCCGAGTGATTTCGACCTGTAGTGTCATTTTTGAAAACTATAATCCTTAATACCTTTTAACAAACTGTTTGATTGAAATGTTTGCATGTTTGATAGGTTTAAAAAAAAAATATGTTGTACCACAGTGAAAAACTGAGAAAAATTATGTTATGATTATGTTGATTAGTTTTTTTAAATTAAACTTTGACTAAAATGAAAATTGCAATACATCATTTTATTGCACATCAGACACCTTCATCCCCCCAAATATCAACAGGGTATTAATAATATAGGTACAGATATTTAGATAATTTGGTACCTTAATTCATATCTACTCCAGTGTGTTGTTTTTCTCTTCGTCTAATAGTTTTGCCACAAATATATCACATAATTTACATATATACACAATACTCGACGACGTTGCAGAAAATTTTCAGACTTGTATCAACATTTTAGATTGGGAAGATAAATGTTGAATGTGATAAATAAAGAAAAATCTGAACTTGAAAAAAATTAAAAGTTTGACATGGAGAGTTATTTAACCAGCAAATAGCGTTCAAAACATATGTTACTATTGTCCTAAGGAACCAAGCATTGCAAATATGTACTTTGAAATATGATAATTTTTTTCACCATAATCCAAAAATCGACAGTTATTTTTATTTTTTTTTTTTCATTTATAATAACCCCCTTTAACATTGTGGGCTTAACATTAGAAACAACTCGTTGCCTGTAGGTTGGGTTCAAATCGTTTTTTTTTTTATTTAAACACACACACACACTCTTACATACATACTTCCAGACTCTGTGGGGGATAGGGAATAATTCTGGTTAAAGAAAAATTCACCGCCCTCGCTGGGAATTGAACCTGAGACCTCCGGTTGAGAAGTCAGCTGGCTGACCGCTCGACCACGATGCAGTCTAAACAATTTTTTGTAAAATCTTAAAAACCACTTTTGTGTTCATTAAGTAATGTGTTTCTGTGCCCCTTCATATCCTACATATGTAAACCAGGTGTTTACGAAAAACTAAGTAGTGTACCTATACGTAGGTCTTTTGTTTTCGAGTGGTGGGACATTGATGAGGATGAGGAAGGAAGAAAAGAAGAAGGCAGGATCACGTTACAAGGAAAGTGTTATCAAGAGAAATTTCCGGTTCAGGAGTGCACGTACCGGCCACCACTAGAATAGAACACTGTTTCTGTAATTCCCCAACTCTGCCCACTTAATCTAAATTATCCCTCAAGTCACACCCACATACGAGCAAGGGACTTTAGTGAGCCGAGTTTAGACAATTAGCTTTCAATTAGTGGCAGTACAAGGCAGATAACCCTTATCAATTCCATACTACTGCCTCGGCGTAGCTTTATGGGAAAGGGGTAAGCGGGGCGCTTCTTTAAACTCACCCCTTCTCGGTTTCCCTCCGAGCTTGGTGATAACCGTGCAAGAGGGTTATATGTTAACCCTATCACAGCGCTGCTAACACTAAACACAAATTTCTAAATGTACCATTGTTGACAACAAGTTGCAAAATACAAGATTGTATGAGGGCCATCAGATTAGGTATAACTAAAAAATCTGATATGTTCCATTTACATGACTTTCTCTATATCTCTGCAATAAATTATTGTTGAAAATCTTATTCTTCTATTTACTTATTGCTAAGCGAGAAAAAAGTGGCAGAGTCTTATTACCTGTTTCTTGTAAAAAGAAGAGAAATAAGTGAATACACTAGACTAAATCGATAGTCAAATATTTCAAAAACTTGTTGCTATGTGATTGAAGTATCTTTGTATGGACAGGAGTTGAGAAAATCCCAAATGAGAAAAGTATAAGTATTTTAAAGCTGAAACTAATAAAATGGGATATCTGAAAAACGGTCTACTTCACGAAAAAGTATATAACCTAAATTTTGTATTTTAACGAGCTCTACATTTTTTGTATGGTAAGTTTTTGTCTATCTCTTACGGTTTACTAGTTATGCAAAATTCCACAAAATTCGTACAGAATAAAGATTTCTTCAAAGGCTAGTCCCAGAAAAGTTAAGATATACAATTTATTAGTTATGTAAACATCTTGAATATAAGAGACTTTATTCAAAATCGTTAGAGCCATTTTTCAAAAATCTAAATTTTCTAAATTTTCTAAATTTTCTCCAAGTAAAAGGTAGTTGGGAGTGGGGGATTTTCTTGAAAATCTTTGAGTCGCATGCTTGGAAGATACCGAACTTAAATACCAAGTTTGGATTTTACCGGTCTTTTCTTTTTTGAGCTATGCAGCCCACACACACACACACACACATATATAGACAGACACACACGGACATTTTTCTAAAAATCGTTTTTGGATTCAGGGGGCCTCAAAACATGTATTTCCGGTGAAATCTCGGTATCGAATTTTTGGGTGCAATACTATGCCTTCTCTATTCACTATGTACATGGTATGTGTAGGGAAAGTAAAAAATCTGATGTGTTCCATTCACATGACTTCCTCTTCATCTCTGTAAAAAATTATTGTTAAAAAGCTTGTACTTCTATTTACACCATGCTATACCGTTAACCACAGTCTCAATATATCATAACAGTATTTTCGAATCCATTATAGCATATGGCGCTAGTGTTTGGGCCACTCGGATGCAGGACGTTCATATAAGGAGCTTACTAAGGAGAACTCAAAGAAAAATCTTGCTACGATTTACTGGAGCAGTTAAAACCACTCCGACTATGGCCCTCCTAGTTACGACAGGAAGTTGGCCAATAGACCTTTTAATTAAACTTAAGGGAGCAAAATTTTGGTTGAAGAAGAATGAATTTGGAATGGTAACACAAATAATTGGAAGAAGATGTGAACATGTAGCTGAAATTAAGAGGTTTTTGAAAATAAGCTGGCAACAAGAATGGAACATAACGGAGGCGGGAAGGAGAGTGCATAATTTATTTAATGATATCAACGAAAGACTTAGACTTAAACATATTCAGCCTACTAGAGGATTAATCTATTACATCACCGGACATGGACCTTACAAAACATATTGGAAAAAGATTAACAAAAACCTTAAACGATAATTGTGCTATTTGTAACAAACAAGATACACCCAAACATGTCTTGTTTGAATGTCCGCGACATGGTGAACAAATAACTCAATTACGAACTGAACTAACTGGGCACAAAATAGCGGAGATATTAAGAAATGAAGACATATATTCACCTAGAGAAGTTAGCGAATATAATTAGTAAAATTTCCTGGGAAGAGAGAATTGAACAAGTGGAAATGCCAACCCGTGCACTAGCCAGAGACGAATTAAGAAGATCCGACAGAATTCGAAATCAGTAAACTTAAACTTATAACTGACACTCTGATAAAAACTTAAACACAGAAATATAAGCAAATACTATTGCAACTTAAATAACTATGAACCCAAGGGAGAAAGTTCATAGGAAGAAGAGGAAGAATAAATAATGCAAACTAATTCTAAATGGAGACTGGAGACTAATGGAAGATGGAGAGCCCAGTATAGTAGAAGGAGGCGAAGAAGAAGGAGCCGGTGTAGACCAGAGTGATAAGAGGGATGCAGATGGCGTTTAGTGTTAGTGAAAGTTGTTTTATGGTTGGAATTTATTTTATTTCAGTTTATATTCATTTGTTTTGTTTTAAATTAAATTTTGAGTTATTAGCATATAAGTATTATCTGCAAAATAATGATGTATAACAATAATTTAAAAGTGGGAAATAAATTATAAAGTATGCAATATACGTCCTGATACAGGGAACAAGTTGCCAGGATGTTGTATTACAGATTTTATTTTATTTTTTTATTTTTATTTACATCATGCTAATCAAGATAAAAATTAGCAGAAATTGTCCTTATTACTTGGTTCTTTTAAGTAGAAAGGAAAAAAACCTACTGTATTCCGTTCACTTGAAGTCCTCTAGCTGTTCGGTAAACAAACCTTTTACTCAAAATATCATGCTAATCAAGACAAACATAAGCAAAATTAGTGTTTTACTAGTGCCTTGTAAGTAGAAGAGAAATAAGAAAATTCCCAGGCTAAAGCGATAGTCTCGTTCTTTAAAAACCGGTCGCTGATGAAACAATTGAAATTCCAATCTCTTTGCTTTTCAGGAAACAAACGAGAAACGAGATATATCGAAAACGATTAACTCTAAAAAAAATTGTAAATAACAAATAGTGTGTGTTTTAATGAGATCTACATTTTTTGTGCGATAAGTTTTTGTATATATTTTACGGTTTTCCAGTTAAACAAGCATCATCCAGAATTTAAAGGTCTTCAGAGGCTTTCCCAGAAAATTCAGGATATTCATTTCGTTTGTCATAAAAATATGTTAAACATACGGTATTTCAATCAAAATCTTTAGAGCCATTTTTGAGAAAATCAACATTTTCAAAAATTTGCCATGTAAAGTGTAGTTGGGAATGTGAGGATTTTCTTGAAAATAGCTCAAAAACGAAAAGTCCATTGAATACCAAACTTGATATTTAAGTTCAGTATCTTCCAAGGATGCGACACGAAGATTTTCATCAAAATCCCCCACCCCCCAAATACCCTTTACATTGAAAAATTTTCGAAAATTTTGAATTTCTCAAAAATGACTCCATGATTTTGATTAAAATATGTATATTAAAGATATGTATATGATAAGTAAAATGTATATCTTGAATTTTTTTGGGAATAGCCTCTGAAGACGTCTTTATTCTGGATGAATTTTGCTGGATTTTGCATAACTAGCAAACGGTAAGAGATAGACAAAGATATAGCACACACAAAATGTAGATCTCGTTAAAGCACACAATTTTTGTCATGTACATTTTAGTCCTGGAGTTGACCATTTTCGAGATATTCCTTGTTATTGCTTTCAGTTTTAGAATACTTTTAACTTTTCTCATAAGGAAACCTGTCCACTCCTGGCCACGCAAAGAACTAGATATCAGTTCCATAGCAACCACGTTTTAAAACATTTTACTGTCCCTTATATCCCTTCTCGAATAAGGAACTAAATAATAAAAGCGTTTCTGCTAATGTTGAAGTAGACATAAGAATAAGCTTACTATCAATGATTTGTTACAGATGTAGAGAAAGCCATGTGAATGGAACACATGAGATTTTTTTTATTTTTTTTCATCATATTTTCTTTCTACTTAAGCTGCACTCATAAGTCCTTTTCTCTTTTTGTTCTAAAGCGTTTCTTTCTTCATTCGTTCCATTTCCTTTCTCGTTTACCCTTGCCACTTTCCTTCCACGTCATAAACCATGAATATCATAAATCTTCAAGACTGTGTGGTCCTTTTACTGGTCCCATCTTGGAATCTCCCTATCTCATATGTACCTTTAAAGCCTTTCTTTATTCTTGGATTTGAAGAGATCCATTTATCCTTTCCCTCAAAGTATGCGCTGGTACATTCCCATTTATCACATTTCTCCTTCAGCATACTTCACAACTTCTGTTTCATCCATAGTCATTCATTTGTACCATACTCGGAGATATAAGCCTTAACTCTTCCAAGATGATGCGTTTCTGATTAACTACATATTAACATGCATAAAAAATGTTGAAATTGATGTCAAATAAATCTGTTAATTTCCGGTCTTTTGGGAGGGGAGTGGTTGGAATAATTTAAAAATAAACATCTTCTAGTGAAGCTTGGCCGAATTGTGAGCTTACCATCTTCAATAGTGGTGACGTAATCACTGCATACTGAGTTTACTTAATATCATAGATAACTATAACCGAAGTTAATATGTCAGTATCGACGAGATGTCATAAGAGAGGTGTTATCGGCTAAGACAACTATGATTGGTCAACATTTGATAATTTATTTTATTTCATTGATTCATTTTCTGACGGCATCACAAAAGTGGAATAGTCATGAAAATCTTCGTGTCGCATCATCCTTCGAAGTATCTGAAATAAATACTAGGTTTGGTATTTAACAGACTTTTCAATTTTTGCTTTGAGTTATGGCCTTCACAGATTTATTATTATTGTTATTATTATTATTATTATTGTTATTGTTATTGTTATTATTACTACTACTATACGAGTATTACACCACTTGGCACTACTTCAATACGTAGGTACTATTGGTATTCTGTCTTAGAGCCGATTTGTAGTTGCTTACTAGTTTGTTATGCATGTTTAGGGCCCTAAGCCGCAAAGCGTAGTCGAAGGATATTTTTTATAAGTTGAAGAAAGCAGAGCGGCCAAAGACAGTACGTAGCCAAGGGATCTATGAAGCTAAAGCCCCAATGATCCCAAGAAGAAGTCGAAACTTCTGGCGACTGTCACATCTGAACAACTTAATGTTAAAATAAGAACTGAAGCTTTCCTGGCGACGTATTAATTAAAAATCTTCTCGGGCTTCTAGCCAGGTAAAAACTTGGCTTGACACCAACGTTTCGAAGAAGTGCATCTTCACCCTGGGTGAACTGAAGACGAAGAAGATGCACTTCTTCGAAACGTTGGTGTCAAGCCAAGTTTTTGCCTGGCTAGAAGCCCGAGAAGATTTAGAATTAACTTAATGTTTTCAACAATTTCAAATAGGCAAGTGCCAGTAGAAGTCACTTAAACTATTTCAACATCAAAAATTAAAAAAGATTATAGCGAGTAAAAAGAATCGTAAAGAGAAAGGTGGATCATTGTGTGTGGTGTGTGGCTTTTTTTAAATTTGTTTAACTGAATATTCCATTACAATAAGTAGTAATATTGCATGCTTTGGTTACTTATCTATACAATATGAACATTACAAATTAGATAATAAAATTACATGGAACTAACGATGCTTCTCTTGTGATGTTGTGTTTGAGACATTTTCCATAAGTTTTAATTATTTGTTTCTTCTATTTACTCCATCACCATAATTTTATGATGAGTCCGGCCATGTGTACGCTGCAACCATTGTATAGTTTTACCACAGATAGATACAGTTACACACACACACACACACACACACACACACACACACTTACACGCGTGCACAAGTATATTTTTTTAAAAACTAGCTACGTTTTTATTCAGGGAGTCTGTATTTCCGGTGGTCTCGTTATAGAATTTTAGGTGAAATGCATATAAAATTCGTACGAATCCAACCATTTTACAGAATTAAGCTGTAATCCTAAAATTTCAACAACAAAAATTGTGTACCTTACACCAAAAAGTAGAAAAAATAAACTGAATTTAAGTTAATGCGTTCATACCCCATCTACAGAGTTAATCTTAAATAAAAATATATAAATATTTTGAAATTTCTTAAAGAAACTAACTCTAAAATTATTGAAAGGATTAAATTCCCTTATTAACTTCAATTACGTAACTAAACCTTTAAAAGAAAAATTTTAAACCCAAATAAAAAAATAAAAAATTTAAAGATAAAGGTAAAAATCTCCATCTTGCTAAATATATTAATTTATCATATAGATACCATACTATCGATTACATAACAAATTTCTCTAGAAATAGACTATATACTTCTATTTACCTGTTGTACTTAAAAGGTCCAAATGGGATCAAAAGAATTATAATGTAAATCGGTGGCGTGATCCAAGTCGCATTTTCAGACCTTCTGTGGCACCGCTAACCGTTACCGCAAGGAGCGAAAAGAGAGCAAGGAACGCATTATGTGTCGAGAGCTAAATAAAAATTTCTTTCACACGCACAAACCAACCTTAGAGGGGCACGCGGCTTTAGGATTGAAAGAAAGCAACAATATAGTGAGAATATACATCCAAATGAGATATGGACATGAGCATACTCGCCGACACGCTATTCAAAGAACGATATGTCCCACGTCATCACACGGAAGTGCCGCCACCTATATGTACATCCCCTGAGCATGTGACGGACATATCAAGTGGCCAGAGACCCTTCTAAGGACTCGGACAAACGTGGGAACCTTCCAAAGCCTCATCCGTTTCAGACAGAACTGCCTCTACATGGGTTTCAACACCACGCTTACAGAAACGAAAATTAATTCCAATCTAAACATGACTAAATGGGCGGGATATGAAAATCCAAAACCATTGCAATCTGAACCAATATTGTGACTATTGTGCCAGCATTGAGGCCATAACTAAATGATAACGAAAGATATCAACACAAAACTTTATTTCAAAATTACAGTATCTTACGCTATTTCTAAACGTAATCTCCATTCTGTCAAGAGATTGTCACGTGATGCCAGCTTTTCAATGCCGTTGTTATACTTTTCTACCACCAAAGAACTTATTCTTTTATTTGAATGCACAACATCTTCGACCAATCGAACGTTATAGGCAAATAACGCAAGTGTATGGTGTTAATGCAATGAACGAATCTTCAGTAAGGAAATAGCGAATAATTTACTAGTAATCAAGGAAGAACTAGTGTGATAAAGACCAGAGTGGAAGTTCATCAATAGTTACAACTGTATGGTGATAATGCAATGAACGAATCTTCAGTGAGGAAATGATGTATAGTACGAGTAATCAAGGAAGAACCAGTGTGTACAATGAAGACCAGAATGGAAGCTCATCAATTGTTATGGAGGAGTTGATAGCAAATGTTGATAAAAGAATTAACAAAAACCATTGTTTCACATCGGACACAGTTGGAGCTGTGTTTCTTTGTTATTAATCATAAACGCAAAAAAAAAAAAAAAAAAAAAAAAAAAAATGTAACATCTTACACTAAAAGTATGTAATGCTTCATCAATTATTATAAACACCAAACTGGAACTGTTACCTGTTTCGACCGGGAGGCTCTCTGATTTGGGGAGGCTTGGGGACTATGTAATTAGGGATCTTTAAGGGTCCAGGACCGCGGGAGGCTTCGGTACTGCACTCCATAAACTTTTGGATAGAAAAGATTTCCCAAATGATGAAGACCTCAAAGTGACAGTATCATCTTGACTCATATCTTTAGCTGTGGAAGAATATGAAATATGCATTGAAAAACCGAAATCACGTGCCTTGATAGCAATGACAATTGCGTTGAAAAATAGAGTAAGATACTGTAACTTTGTAAATAAAGTTTAGTGTTGATAATTTGCGTTATTGTTTAGTTATGCCAAATCGTCTGTCACTTTCTGGATAGCCCGTATAATTAAATAATCGCCCACCATGATAACTGAATTCAATGAATAATAATTATAAATTCAGGTAGTTGTATGTAATTAAATTCTAAGCTGCAACTTGTTCTGAATCAAACAGATGTACATATCTAAGAAATGTCTGTGGTAAGACTGCGGAACGATGTCATAGCTGAAACTGTAGACAAAGAGAAGTCGTTGTAAGGTGCTTCAAACAATGCGAAGAAAGAGGTTTTGGGAATGATTTAAACGATCAGACCTGGAGCTAAAAGACAGAAAGCGTGTAGGCTCGTTTTGATACCTTCAGAAATTAGAATATAACGTTTGAGATTAAACACTTAGCGATTGGATAAAGAAAATAGGACGCTACCAAACGCGCGAAGTAAAGCCAATTATTGGTAATTTTAATGCTTAGGTACATTTATACATATTCCAAGTACGACAGATACAGGCCCCAGTTCTTCAGGCTAATCTGCGAGAAATACATACGTAAAAAATCTGATGTGTTCCAATCACATGACTTCCTTTAAGTATTCTGTAACAAACTAATCCAATAATAGCCTAGTTCCTTCTAAGTAGCAGGGAAATAACTACACTAGATTAAAGCGATATTGAAATCTGGACGATGTAATTGGAATTCGTTCTCTTTGCATGATCGGAATGAAACAGGGAAGAATCAGGAATGACAAAATTCGCATTCGAAAGCATTTTTAGTATTTTAAAATTGAAACTAATAACAAGGAATATTTCTCAATTGGTTAACTCTACAAACAAGATGTATATGACATAAATTGTGTGTTTTAACGAGATCTACATTATTTGTGTAGTAAGCTCTTATGATTTGCCGGTAATGCAAAGGTCGTCCAGAATGAAGAGATCTTCAGAGTCTGTTCCCACAAAAGTCAGTATCTACATTTTATTTTTAATGTAAATATTTTAAATATACTGTATTTTAAACAAAATTTTAGAGCCATTTTTGAGGAAATAAAAATGTTCTAAAAATTTCCATTTGAAAGGAAGTTTTCCTGAAAATCGTTGTGTGGCATCTTTGAAAGATACCGAACCTAAATATCAATTTGGTATTTAACCGATATCTGGTTGTTTGGGTAATGCTGTTCCATAGGCTTTTTTTTTTCTTCTAAAAAGGCTTTTTATTCGATTCAAGGGTTCTCAAGACACGTCCCGTGAAATCTCGGTAATGAATTTTCGGATGGAATGCAATACCTTCTCTACCTACTATGTACACACATAGTACTCAGTAAAGAAAATAACTAATAGCTTGCTTTCATCGTGTTGTACTAAAAAATTCGATACCGAGATTTTACCGGAAATGAATGTTTTGAGACTTACTGGATGCTAAAAAAGAATAGATAAATGTCTGTATGTCTGTCTGTCTGTCTGTCTGTGGGCAGCATAACTCAAAAACAAAAAGTCCGTTAAATACCAAACTTGATAATTTAAGATAAGCATCTTCCAAGGATGCAACTCGAAGATTCTCAAGAAAATTCCCCTACCCTCAAGTACCCTTTGCATGGAAACATTTTTTAAAAGTTTCGGGTTCTCAAAAATAACTCTAACGATTTTGATTAAAATCTCTTATACTTAAGGTATTTATATGACTATAAAATGTATATCTTGAATTTTAAGGTAAATGCCTCTTAAGACCCTTTTTTTTTCTATACCAAGTATGTACATAATAGGTAATACCTAGATTTCACTGGAACTACATGTTTTGAGCTCTTTCCCCCTCACCCAAAAAAATTGTACAGGTGCAGGCGCCGGTGTGTGTGTGTTCGGTTAAACACAAAACTTGATATTTATGTTCAGCATCTCCAAAAGATGCGCCACTAAGATTTTCAAGAGAATCCTCTCACTCTGGGATAATTTTTCGCAAATTTTGATTTTCCCAAAAACACTAATGATGTTCATTAAAATAAAATATATTTAAAACATTTTAAGACGAACAAAATTTGTTATGAATTGATTCCTCTTTATTTTGAATTACTTCTGCATAACCGGTAGTCTCCTGTGTCCAAAAAAAAAAAACCCTTTTAGAAAAAGGTCCGTGTGTGCCCGTGTGTACATGTGTCTGTGAACACGATAACTTAAAAACGAAAAGTCGGTAAAAGTTGCTATTTAAGTGTAATATCTTCCAGGGATGCGATATATTTTGAGAAAAATACCCCAACGCAAACTACCCATTACATGGAAAAAATATCGAAAGTTTGATTTTCTCAAAACGATTTTGATTAAATATCGTATATTAAAGATGTTTATATGGCAAATAAAATGTATATCTTGAATTTTCTGGGAATAGCTTCTAAAGACCTCTTTATTCTTAATGAATTTCGCAGAATTTTGCGTAACTGTTAAACCGTCAGAGATCGACAAAACCTTACTACACAAAAAATGTAGATCTAGTTAAAACATAAAATTTATGTCATATACAATTTTTTTTTGTATGAATGAAGATTTTTAAATATTCTTTGTTACATTTTTCAGTTTTTAAACACTTTAAACTTTTCACGTACGGGAATTTGTCAACTCTTGGCAATACATAGAAACGGGTTTAACCAACATTTAAAAGATTTGACTGTCGTTTTAGTCTAGTGTGTTCTGCTTATCTCGATTAGCACGAAGTACATATAAAAATAAGCTTTTTATCAATAATTAGTTACAGAAATATAGAGAAAGCTATGTGAATGGAACACATCAGATTTTTTTCAACATTTTTTTGTTCTCAAAATCTCCACACGATACAATTTTTTGTATCAATTGTTTATTCTGCCTCTCAGAAGTTTATTTAAGAAAATAGCCATTCATGTTTTTAAATGAAGCTCTACTTTTGAGAAATAAATTATTAAATTTTAAAAAATTGAGAATCTTGAAGAATACAAAGTGCAATCATTTATCCAGAATAATTAGGGATTAATCAGCGAGCTCAGTTCTCACCCGGGGGTCCTGGGTTCAATTCCCGGCTGGGGCAGAGAATTTTTCTCTAGCCAGAATTATTCCCTATTCCCCTCAGAGTCTGGAAGTTTGTATGTGAGTGTGAATGTGTGCGTGTTTGAGTAAAACAAAAAAATGAAAAAGAACCTACAGAAAACCAGTTGTTTCAAGTGCAAAGCCCCCGATATAACCTTAGATGTTAAAGGGGTCTATATAAATGAAACAATAAATAAAAAATAGGGGTTAAAGTAAAAAATCGTATGTGATAGATCTATTTGTAAATTAATTTACTGTAAAGAATTCTATGTAAATGTTTTTTAAAATACCTATATCGTTTGGTGTATATTTACTATAACAATGAATTTAGACTTTAACATTTTCATGTAAATAACCTGCTAGCCAGAATTTTGAAGCCGGCAAAAATATCACTGTTATTATTTGTAATAGCTGGTATAAATTTCAACAAGATATCTTATATACTGTTGATTTTTCAAATTTAATAGTATTATTTACTAAGATAGGAAGCCCGAAGTATGATTCGAAACGCTACCGAGTCCGTAGCTTACAGCCAATCTATAATAAAAATTCCTAGCGATAGTACGTGAGTCGCCTACTGCTAAGCGCTTGCCTCCCGTCGTTTGTTTTTCTATGAACCGTTCATCAGGCATGAGTAAGACATCAAAAGAGGAAGTTGGCAGCCATTGTCGTGGTTCTTTATGGCCAATGTCGTCATCCTCTCTACGTGCACCGACAGGTGCCGACACTGCGGTTCGCAAACCCAATATGGCTCGTTCACTGTTAGTCTACTGTTGGAACTTTCAGAAATTGAGGTCGACCTGACAGGTCCTCAAATAGAAGACCTAGAGCAAAAATATCTGTTGTCTTGCAATTTCTCTGATCCTATGTATTCTTGTAAATGCTTATTCATCTATCGAGAGAGAAACGAATTATGTCTTTCCATTTGAGAAAAGTGATATGTTTTTTAAATGCAATGAAATAACAAGGAATGTTTCGAAAATAGTCGATTTTTTAAGTCGACACGAATTATGTGCTTTAACAACATTTACATTGTATTAATATTTATCAGTTACAAGAAAGTTATTCAGAATGAGGGACTTCATAGCCTTTTCACAGAAAATACAAATTGAATTTATCATGAAAATATGTTAAACATATTTATTTTAATCAAAATCGTTATATTTCAAAATATTTTATTTTTTTTCCATTAAAGTTTAGTTTGGAGTAGGGGATTTTATTGAAAATCTTGGCTTTGATTTTAACAGACATTTCGTTTTTAGATATGCCATTCACAGATACACACATAACGCACAAAGAGGGAAAAAAACACACACATAAAGTATTATTTTATAAAGTGCTTTTTTGGTTTCTGGCGATCTAAAAGTATTTATCTATTTATTTTCTGTAAAATCTAGACATTAAAACTTTGGATGGAATGCAATACTATATGTAGTGCAGAAAGTGTGTGAGACTGAAATTCCATGGGTTTTGTATGATCACGAAATAACGAATAGCGAGTTACCACTTTGAAAAAAGGTGTAAATATTTTAAACATGTAATAAATATACATACATTTCAAATGGTTAACGCCAAAAAATGAATTGTGGTGTTTAATGGGAGACAATTTTTATGTGGTAAGGTTTTGTCTACCTCTTGGTAATGACATGTCCAGTTGACGGATCTTTTGTGTATACATCCCGGGAGGAACGGTTGAGGTTAAAGAACCGCAAAAGACAATTGAGTATAGGCCGGCGCAGTCGGCAGTGACAGGCAGAGTTGCCTAAAACTTCCAGGCTTTTTTTTCTTTTCTTTTCTTTTCTTTTAAACAGTACCGGAGTCTGGTCAGGACTCCGGCGTGTATGACCTGTTTACATCCCCCCCCCCGAATTTACTGTATGATTACTGGTTTTACCGTTCCTTTACACAAACATATAACACCCATGCCCAAGGCGGGACTCGAACCCACGATCCCCTGTCCACGAAGCACCAAAGCAAGACGCCTTAGCGAGCGTGGCCATGGGGATCGGCTGGCTTGATACCCGGCCACGAGAGGGTCGCTCTACGACGACGTCTCAAGCGGATCCGGGGAACACAAACCTGCAATGGAGGCTCGACACGGCGGAGAAGTAGTTCCAAATCGCAAGCCTCTACGCTATCTGCCCACCACCGACCAAGCCGCAGCTCCGTAGTTAAGCTGGTATATTAAAGGGAAATAAAATGAGGTAAATAAGAACCGTGGTAGAATACACCACCTCAGTATTTGCCTTTGCGACCAGAGGAAGATCGAAAATCCCATGGTCAACAAGGGTGGTCGCCGGTAATTAACGGACTTCTCGTTTTTTTAGCTATGCTGCCCACAGACGCGCGCGCACACACACACACACACACACACACACATGGACATTTTTCTAAAAATGCCTTTTAGTATTCAGGGGGTCCTAAAACATGTATTTCCAGTGAAATCCAGGTATCGAATGTTTGGGTGCAATACAATACCTTCTCTATACACTACGTACACAGTACCTACGTATAGAGAAAGTAAAAGCGCATTTCAAAATTTAATTTTAAGACTATTCAAACTCTATAAGCAAGTACATGACAAAGAAAAATTAATCATAGGGACTCTGGTTCTAAGCCAGACGTTGGCCGGCAGTCTGGTAGAAACTCAGTCACCCAGCTATTTGACCTGTATATGCTGATACAAGAGAGAGGCCAATGTCGTGTTATGCAAACGTGAAGCTATGGCATTCTGTCGATAGCCAAGATACCATCGCAAATATTCGATGCATGTTGCTCGTCGTATTTAAGGAAATAACTTCTCATGGAGACCTCCTGGTCCGTCCATTCCACAGGGCGGAAATGCTAAGGCAAGTGGTACTACACTACCATATACACCATAAGCAACATCTGTCAAATTACTTGTTTTTCCAAGGTTTTGAAATAAAAAAAAACAAAGGACAATGGAAAGTGAGAGATCTCAGGTTGAAGGGATATATAATACAATCACATTTTTTGATTTGTCAGAAGCTATTATTCATAAATTCAATAATTGCAGTAAACATCGCGGCAAGGCCATAACTTAATTTTGTTTTAATTTCTTGTTCTAAAACTATGTTAATGTAACAAAAGGCTGTACCATATATTAGTACATAATTGGTTTAAAGCTTTAGTAGAATTTCAATATTAATGAAGAATTTCGGTCGAGGAATATTACGATAATTACCATTGCATTCCGAGTCCGAGGAACACGCTCCCTATTCTCACGGTTCTGGTATCATAAACACACAATTTTATGGTAATTATTTCTCGCGATAGCTGCTAAACGGGCGAGTTAGCAAGAGGTATCTAATAAACTGGAGTAGTTTACCAATTTTGTCTGCGAAACGCCTTTATCCAAGCTTCTAAACGGTCTTTTCGAGTTGAAAATCTAAAACCTAACAATACAGAATCGTCCTGTTGATAACGTATAACATATTTCACTAAGTATATCACCGGAAAATCTATGTATTGCAACACATTTCCCTTTCCTTGTTTTTGCTTCTGCTATTCGAGAAACTACAACCAAACACCACACACGTATTGACCATTATACTGGTTTAAAACGTAGGTCTAAATTTACTACTTAATTGAACATTTAACACCACAAAACCACTTAAATAAGTACACTAACGTATGTATTGCAACACATTTCCCTGTCGTTGTTTTTTCTTCTGCTATTCGAGAAACTACAACAAAACCCCCACACATGTATTATACTGTTTTAAATCTTACAGTGTAAATTTACTGCTTAATTGCAAAATTCAGCACCACAAAATCTCAGTTTTGCGTGCTCATTTAAACACACTAGGCGTGCTCATCTCAAAAGTGTAGTGACTAACTATGGCGGCTGCGCCAAAATCGTGCTTCACCAACGACAATGCATAAGGACAGGGCATTTCCGATCTAATCTCTCTTTATATGTGTGTTCTAGTCGCACAACCGCCCGATTCATGAATATCATACGGCATCGTCAGTAAAAGTACTTGTGCATGTATGTGTAAAGGGCGGATGTGAATAAGTGCAAACAATTTAATATGTAGTAGAGTACAGTGCGTATAACACTTAAGTGAATCTCATTGTCATAATTTTCCTGTATCTTCTAAGCGAAGCAAAGGGCATCGTTATGGTGTTTCCTTGATCGGATGCGATTTTATAGTTTGTGAGTTCGCCACTATGAGCCATGGTGAAGAGGGATCGGCTCGTGGCCCACAGATGGCACAAAATCACGAGTTGCGGACGCGAAATGACGGGAAATTTTGCCCAGGAACCTTCTTCTTTCAAGGTATGGAGTTCTTTTACGTGCTGATATAATTACAAGGACCACAACTTTATTTGCCTTCCAAAGAATGCCATGCTAAGGATTTTTGCGCCAGGTTTGAACCTGTAATCTTGGGTTTTAGAGACTAGCATAGTAACCACTACACCACGGAGGGCAACACTGTCATAAATGAAGCACAAATTTTAGGGTCTAATGTGTCTTGAACGTCCCTGACCTATGTCTGTATGTTTACATACATCACTCCGCCTAAAGTCAGGCAAGGCAGAGGACACAGTATGCTCAACTGTGTGACCTGTTACGTAAACAACCTAACATCTTAGCTAGGGAATAATAGGCATCCTAACAACTTCGTAGAATTTTTCTCATGAACATAACTTTAGAAAATAGCGAAAAAACACTGCAATTACTGTATCATCGCATCGTTTTCAAACGTTAATACAAATATTTGCACTTATCTGCAACCCACGTTTTATTACATATAAAATGTATTAAAGCACTTTAAATTGACCAAAACACACACACATATATATATATATAAGTAAGCAGTACCTACATATCAATAGGGCCACAAATCCTAAAATACCACATTTTGACCAAAACTGAGAGTTAACATTTTTTGAGTCGTGTCTTGGTGAGGTTTTTGCCAAAAGAAGATTGAGAGAGTATGGTAGTAAAATGTGAATTTATGTATGGGGCGTATATCCAGAAGGGTGCTAGCAGTTGGGCACATTAGCAATTGGGCAATAATGATCTAGATTAAAGGTGGTTGGGAGTTTCGTTGTAAGATCACCTTCAGTGTTTTCAGGTGGAAGACAAGATTCCACAATGGATCCCGATGGATATTATTCAAGATTTTGAACTTGGAGCTATTTCTGAATGTACCTACATTTACATTGAAGGTTTGCAATGCGACAGAGAATAGATAACACTATGTAAATGAGTATTAAATTGAATTGACAATTTTCTAGGAATAGCCTCTGAAGACATGTTTATTCTGAATGAATTTCGCGGAATTTTGCATAACTGGTACACCGTATGAGATAGGCAAAACCTTACTTAGCAAAAAATGTAGATCTCGTTAAAACACACAATTTATGTTATATACCTACATTTTTTCGTGGAGTTGACCGTTTTTGTGATATTCCTTGTTATTAGTTTCAGCTTTAAAGTCTTATACTTTTCTCATAGGAGAATTTGACAACTCCTGTCCATGGTACTTCAATCACATAGCAACCAGCTTTTAAAAGATTTGACTATCGATTTATCCTATAGCACTCCCTTATTCCCCTACTACTTACAAGGAAGCAAGTAATAAGAACCTTTCTGATAATGTTTTCTTGATTAGCATTAAGTAAATAGAAGAAAAAGCTTTTTAACAATAATTTATTGTAGAGACGTGAGAAAGTCACGAGAATGGAACACATCAGAGTTTTACCCTAGTTACATGAATTTAAAAGACAACTGTATAAAATTTAAATGTGTTAACTATTCGTAGTTAAGTTTGTGTGTGTGTATTTATATGTATGCGTGAATATTTGGATTCAAGTGCTGCTATTGAATGTATCTTATATAATTGGGGCTTAGGTCCTGCTGAAAGAGCAGTAAATAAATAGATTTGATGTGAAGAAAGGATCCCAGAGGACTTGGCATAGTTTGGCGTCAGCGAAGCGTGTCATGAAAGCTTTGTCAAGGTCTTGTTGTTTGTGGTCAGACAGAGTTGGTGAGAAACCTCTGGCAGAGCGGGAGCGAGACAGGCTTCAATAAGCATATAGATTGACATTATTATGTTATAGTCTATTGTTCCCGGGCAGCTATTGACAAGGTGTCGCCTCTCACCGCTAATCACGTATGGACCATTGCTGGCTGGCTCCAATCTGCAATACAGAACCGTGCGGTTACACTCGCCTCTCACCTAGACGGCCGGGTCCGATCCCAAGCCACCGCATGTCAGATTTGTGGTGGACAAAGCGCGCAGGGGCGGGTTTTCTCCGGTTTCCCCCGCCATCACTTTCCACCGGTGCTCCATCTTCATTGCATGTATCATCAGTGTCAAGGCCTGCGGTGCCGTGGCAGTAAAAGCGGGCGTTAAACACTAAAAAAACCACCACCACCACCACCACCACCGTCTCCACCACCACCACCACCGCTGCCGCTGCTACTGCCAGTACTAGTAGTACTATTTGGGCAGTTCCGAGGGGAATTTTACATTGATTCTTGCAGGAGCTTTTTTAGTTGGTGAGAATCCAACTCGTCTAAGGCGTCTTTGTAAGATTTTTTCCCCTGCTTAAAAAAAAAACTAGTACTACTACTACTACTACTACTACTACTACTACTACTACTACTACTACTACTACTACTGCTACTACTACTACTACTACCACCATTACTACCACTTCTACTCCTACTACTGCTACTACTACCTCTACCACTGCCACCAACACTAACACTACCACTTCTACTAATACTATTAAAACTACTACTACTACTACTACTACTACTACTACTACTACTACTACTACTACTACTACTACTACTACCACTGTTACCACTATTACCATCAATCGAGTAGTCGCCCTCCATGGTGTAATGGTTTACCATGCTAACTTCATATGCCCAAAGTCGCGGGTTCAAGAGGACGATGGATTTAGCATGGCTTGCTTCAGAAGGGAAGTAAAGCCCCTGTCCCCGTGTTGTAGATTTCATTTCGTTTCGTTTCGTAATCGGCTTACCCTCCCCGTATTTGTAGGACTGACATCCTCCTAGGACTTACAAGCCTATGCTTAGGGGTCAGAAGCCTGTCGGGGAGCGCACGGCACGAAATCACAGAATGGAGAGTCTGTTACGAGGGGTCAGCCCGGAGCCAGGCATGAAAACATGAGGAGGTGGATGAATGAAGTATAAATGAAATTGATGATTGGAAATGTCAGAGCAATTGCTGGAATGAATGGCGGGGGAATCCGGAGGACAACAAATCCCGTATGCGGCCGATTGGGATCAAACCCGGGCCGCCTAGATGGGAGGCGAGCGGTCTAACCACTCAACCACGGCTCCACCGTCGTAGATTTAGGTTAATGTAAAAGAGCATCAAGCCTAATGAAGAAGCCTCTGAGCAGAATTAAGCGGTTTTTCACGGCAGTTAAACAGCATCCATAAATAAAACTACATTTTATTACATGACCCGAGTACCGCCTCTATTACTATTACTACTATACTGAGGATCCGGGGATACCCGCGAGAGTGCGATCGCCTGGAAACGAATCCGGGAACTCTCAAAAGTGAGTCGCACGCGTTACTGCGGCGCCACCTAGCTTGGTGCCATACACATACCTTTTTCTTAATATCTTTTCTGTTAGTCTCAAAAATGTAGATATCGATTTCCAGTGAAGTCTAGTGTCGAGCTTTTGGATAGAATTCAATACTTCGTCTATTTAAAGGTAAGCAGAAGATAAAATAAAAAGGGGAGCTGTCGGTAAAAAGTCTTAGGTGTTACATTCACATGACTTTCTCTACATTTCTGTAACAAATTATTGTTAAAAATGTTATTCTTCTATCTATTTCATGCTAATTGAGGTATACCAACAGAAATTGTCTTTATTGCTTGCTTCCTTGTATGGAGAAGGGAAGTAAGGGAGAAAATCAGAATAAAGCAATAGTCAAATCATTTAAAAACTGGTTGCCATGTGGTTGAAATCCGTTTCTATGTATTGCTTTAGTTTACATATTCCTGTATGAGAAAAGTTTAAGTATTTTAAAACCGAAATCAATAATAAGTAATACCTCAAAACTCGTGAACTCCAAGAAAAAATATATGACATAAATTGTGTGTTTTAACGAGATCTACATTTTTTGTGTTTCAAGCTTTTTTTATATCTCTTACGATTTAAAATCAAGATATACATTTTATTTGTCGTGTAAATATGTTTAATATACAGTACTTTAATGAAAGTCGTTAGAGCCATTTTTGAGAAAATCAAAATTTTCCAAATTTTTTCCATTAAAAGGGTAGTTTGGGGTGGGGGGATGTTCTTGAAAATCTTCGTGTCGCATCTTTGGACGA
Source organism: Hymenopus coronatus (assembly GCA_030762935.1). Lineage (NCBI taxonomy): Eukaryota > Metazoa > Arthropoda > Insecta > Mantodea > Hymenopodidae > Hymenopus > Hymenopus coronatus. The sequence goes on along the minus strand of CM060887.1, from coordinate 18,235,120 downwards.
TACCAAACTTAAATGCAAAGTTTGGTATTTTTCCGTCTTTTTGTTTTTGAGTTATCGTATTCATAGATATCTACACGGACATATACATTCTAAATATACATTTTTAGATTCAGAGGACCCTAAAACATGTATTTTCGGTGAAATCTTGGTATCAAATTTTGGGTGGATTTCTATACACTATGTATATAGTACGTGTAGAGAAAGTAAGAAGAATGTGCACGCTCCTTGCCGATCATTGTTTCATTGCAGCTGTTCTGTACACTTGACGTTTCGCTAGCGGAAATTCCTCAGAGTGGGCACCTCATAAATCAAGGGAAATGAAGCGTGAAGTTACGTCAGACAAAAGCAACAAATAATAAGTCACAGAATAGTTACAAACTACAGTTGTTCCTTTTCATGCACGGGAGCGCTCGTCTCCAGGTAAATACGCAAATCACGAGTCAGTATTCATTACTCAAACAGTGGCGTCGCGAATCTTTCTAACGGCCACAATACCCAGGGGGGTAATATCATCCCTTCGACCCAGTTTCCTCCCCTTTCGGTGCTGCCAGTAGTCTTAACGTCACAGCAGTTGTATCTGCCATGGTGACACTCAACAGTTTTGTTATGTTTCCAAAAAAAAATCTGATGTGCACCATTCACATGACTTTCTCTATATCCCTGCAACAAATTATTCTTAAAAAGCTTATATTTATATTTACCTTATGCTAATCAGAAAAAAATTAGCATAAATAGTCTTATTACTTGCTTACTTGTAAGTAGAAGCGAAATAAGGGACTACTATAGGTTAAAGTGATAGTCAAAAGCCGGTTGATATGTGACTGAAGTTCCTTTGTTTGTATGAATAGGAGTTGACAAATTCCTGTATGAGAAAAGTATACGTTTTTCAAATCAGAAACCATAAACAAGGAATGTCTCAAAAACGATGAAGTCCACGAATAAATGTATATAATATAAATTGTGTGTTTTAACGTGCTCTACATTTTCTTGTCCATCTCTTACGATTTAGCAGTTATTCAAAATTCGGTAAAATTCATCCAGAATAAACTAGTCTTCAGAGGATATTCCCAGAAAATTCACGATATACATTTTATTTGTCAGGCAAATATCTTTAATATACGAAATTTTAATCAAAATCGTTAGAGCCATTTTTAAGAAAATCAAAAATTTCGAAAAAAGTTCCATGTAAAGGGTAGTTTGGGGTGGGGGGATTTTTCTCAAAATCTTCGTGTCGCATCCCTGGAAGATACTAAACTTAAATACCAAGTTTGGTATTTTACCGACTTTTCGTTTTTGAGTTATCGTGTTCACAGACAGACAGACAGACAGACACACACACACACACACACACACACACACACACACGGACCTTTTTGTGAAAATGCTTTTTATGGACACAGGGGGCCCTAAAACATATATTTCCGTTGAAATCTCGGTATCGAATTTTTGGGTGGAGTGCAATACCTTCTCTATACACTATGTACATAGTGCGTACAGAGAAAGTAATAAATGAACTTTATTAATTAAATTGTTTTTCACACAAGCAGCGTAGGATAACAGTAATCCAGATTTAATTAAATACCTACAAATCCTGACTAACCATGTGAGTAAAACAGCATGGGGAATAACTGAAAGACAATTACTCAAAGAGTTTACCGTTAACAATTAGAGCATTATAAATAAGAAGATCTCAAAGAATTTTAAATAGAATAGAAAACCAAAGACTGGAGGAAAATAAGTTAAACCAACATTTACAAGATGTATTATTGGACGAATTTAATTATAATATTGAAATTTAAGAGACATTTTGGAGTAATAAAGATTTAATGTGAAGATAATTTGAAGAGGGAGGAAGAAGAAGGCAGGGGAGGAGGGAAGAAGGTGCCGGTGAAGTGAGTAGGATTATTATTGCTGAATATATAGTCATTGACTGAGCGAGGAAGGAGAAGAAGAATGGGGATGAGAGAGAAGAAGGTGCCGATGTAGGGAATAGGACCGCCATTGTAAAATGTTCATCCATGGTGTTGAAGGAATATGCTAGGAGTGGAAATGGTGAAGAGTTGTTAAATAAATATAATGAAAATGTAGAAAAATAATTTTTTACTATAATACAATAGTAACATTAAATTGTATAAATAAAATAATGTGGAAAGCAATATATTTAAATACGCAAATTACATTATCAGTACGTAGAATAAACTCTACCTTTCGCTGGATACCAGTGATTTAGTGTATAGTATACAATAGGAACTAGTTGTATACCACTTGTAAAATTGCTGGTTTTCCAGTAATATTTAATTTTTAGAATAATTTGCGTTATTATATTTTAATTTATTTACACTTTAATTATTTTTTTCATATTCTAGATCCTTGTTTATTGATTATAAATTGGAATTTCAGTTTTTAGATTAGTTAATTATCTGAAAAAATATATAATAGATACCATTTATAATGCTTGTTTTTGAAAATAAATTTAAAGTTTGAATATATATGCCCGGTATAGTTACGTGGGTGCCGGGGTAGTAAATTCGGATTTTATTTATTTATTTATGTTGTAGGGCAAGAGTTGGATAGCCAAAGTCAAACCAAAAAATTCAATCTCAACAGGTCGCGAGTTCGAATTTCGCTTAGTGTGAGTTACCCAGATAAGGTTTTTATCGTGGTTTCTCCTTATTCTGAGAAGACGAATGTAGAGTAACGGGATCATTTGAGCACCATTTCACCACTTTCATTCATCGTCCGATATGACCAATAAGGTTAAAGAAAGAAAAAAAAGTATCACCTTGTGAAACATGCGAGTCAGTTGAGGAATTTAATGGTATGTTGGAATGTCGCCAAGGTAGCTCAGTGGTTAGAGAAACGGGATTGGATTTTTCAGTTTGAATCTGCGTATCCAAAATAAATGTATTTTGTTTATATGCCAGCTACTTTGTAATGATTGGCAAGTAGATTGTTAAGTATTTTGTTCGATTTGCTTTGAGAATGTTGTGTCCGCCCAAAAGTAAATTTCACTAGAGGACATTTTCGGGTTATGATATATATATATATATATATATATATATATATATATATATATTTAACGATTTTAAATAGTCATTAACGCCTAAAGTCCCATCTAAGGCAACAATTTATAATTGGTACAGCTAATTCATAAAATACTATTTTTCTTAGTGATGGATTTCGTGAATAGCCAAGAACTGCTGTTATTGATAAGGATATTGCCAACGTTCGAGCAATACCATTCGGGTGAATTTGGACATTGGTAAGAGTCAAATCCAAAACATTTTACATCAAAATTTTACACTAAGAAAAATTTACTGTTGACGAATATTCTATATACCTAAACTGACTAACAATTACATCAACAAAGCATTCATTGGTGCAGAAAAAATCTGGAAATCTTCCAACGGTGCATTTCAAATTTAGTTTGGATTATTGCTGCTGATAATGAATTTTGGATATATTGTTTTGATCTGAAAAGGAAACTCAAACTGAACCTAGCCTATACGACTCCGACGATTTCGAAGTGTTGCTAGGAAGATGGTTGCTAATATTTTTTTCACCATATACCATTAGGAGATATGTACACTGATACTGTCGATTGGTACATAAATGTCTATTTTTGAGAAAGTTTGTGAAAAACGCCAAAGAGAAAAACTAATTTTTCATCATCACAATCCAACGTCGCATAGATACAGCAAAACTATAACTGAGTATCTAGATGCACTAAATGTGAGCACTGTGAACCCTCCCCTATACAATTTTGACCTAACACGCTCAGATTTCCTTTTGTTTCCACAAATTAAACATAAAATGCATAGAATTGTTAAACTTGGTTTCTGAAGAGTGTCATCTTGCTATAAGGACTGATGTTATGGAATGCAAAAATGTATTATTGTTAAAGGGGAATATCTTGATTTGACTTTACACTTGATACCGGAATCGTGGTCGAATTAACTGAGTAAAATTATAAACAAATAGTGGAGAAATCTAGAAATAATTGCGATAAATAATTTCAAATATTAAAATCAACGAATAATGAGAACACAAGTTGTTAGGAAAGTACTTATTAATAAAATCAAGTTACATTGGAAGAAGCAATTAGCTCAAAGTAAAATAGTGAACGTAATTAAATTCCGAGAAACGCAGAAAACAGAAACTCGATTAAACTCAAGGCTCAATTCCTGGGAAGTCAAAATGAAACCTAATTTCTAAGAATTATTAATAGGAAAGATTGCTAAGATTAACAAGTCAAAAAATGAAAAGGGTATCTCAGATGCTAATATGAACTGTAAGTTTGACAGCATAAAAATAGGAATTATGGTGGTGAGTCTGGTGTAGACGGGGCTCAGATTAACATAAGGACATTTATTTAGAATTAAGTTACTCACGCTGGTGCCTCTTGATCTTTAAGTGCTAAAATGTCGCGCTTCAAGTTAAATTTTGCTACAACGATAGTAGCGCAGCGTTAGGCTCGTCACCAGTTTAGAGAAGTGATTCGCAGTGCAGCAGTTTAGCTAGTTATGATATCTTAAACAATTTACTACAGAAACAAATTTTGTTTACTGCGTCAAGTTCTTAGTACTTTGGCAGTTAGCAGATTTAATAGGACGCAGTTATAATTCTTCGGGCTTAGATTCAGGAAGAGTTGATTATTCATCTTGAAGCAATCCTATGAAGGTATCCTTACACTCACTGTCCGCTCAGATGGAGCTACCACTCCCCCTGCCTGTGTTTGGTATTCTCGGTTCAAAAACTGTTCGGAGAGCGCGTGCTGCTTACAGACAAATGTACAGTAAACTTCAGTCTTTACGTACCCCAAATGCGCTTCCCAGTATTTAGCCTCCATTAAATATATAAATACTGAATATTGTTGTACATTCTCGCTACACCCTCACACATCCTGAGAGAAAGAGAGATAGAGAGAGAGAGAGAAGGGTGTCACAGCATACCACTGGAGCAGCTAGCACGTAGAAGAACCACGTAACACTGTCTGCAATCCTTGTTTCTATAGACGATGCACAGAACTCACAAATCCCATTCTCGCGAGCGAAGAAATAACCAAACTTGTCCGCAGATGACTATCAGGAAATAAGACACAGCGCTCCGATGCACTGTCTGTTCGGCGGTGTTTTAGCTAGTGGGTTTGGGGCGCCCTTTGAATCAGGTAGGGATTTAGCAATTGGAAGGAGGTAGCGTTTTCTTAGTCTAAAGCAAGCGAGGGGTAAAGGTGCGTGGCAGAGTGGAAGAACGAAGCTGTATTGTCCATAATATTTATGTGTTTATTGTGAACAATTAGAAGTTTGTGTGCCCTCCCGACTCTGAGTAAATTATTTTAACACTGTTGCCTGTTTTGCCTGTTCGCGGCACGAGTTCAACACACATGTACCCTCTTGCAGGTTAAAGTGTTACTTGAACGATAAGCCACCCCAACCCACTGGCTATTAACACCGCTGAACAGACAGTATGTAATATGTCGTTACCAACGAAAGGTTGCACTATTCCACTGGAATTCATTTCCGCATTCCGAGATTGCTAACTGGATTTCGAAATGTTAACAACAGTTTTAGCATTAGTCTGTTCTCCTCAGTCGCTGATTCGCTTTCGTTTGTTTCCAGGAGCTACTGTTTTCTGAACATACTGTTTGCCAAGAAACGTTTGAATGTTGGTAACGGAGCAAACGTTTGATAGACCATAAAGCGCGACTACAATGGGCTCAACAATTGGAATATCTTAATTCACATCTGAGTCTCGGATAGGAATCATGGTTACTTGGGCCAGACAAACAATTTTCACTTTGAATTGTAAGTAGGACGATAAATTTTGTTGTGGGAAACACTCCAGCAAATCTAATACAGCTAAAGACAGTCGAATGGTTTGGCGGGGCAGTTTCCCCTTCCCGGGCTGGGGAAAAAAACTACTCAAGATACAATCAGCAGCCGCGAGGGAATGTAACACACTCTTCAACCTACGTTACACGTTTATACTTCAAATGTTCCAGTTTTCAGTACATAACTTACAAGTGGATACATAATAACTGTTAGGAAATGAGCATTAATGTTCTTTTTGAAATACTTCATATGTAAGTTAATCATTCTGAACACATATTTGGTAATGTAAGCTACATTTACAATTCATTTATTAATTGCCATGCCAACAAGCACTGTCAGTACTTACAGTAAGAGTTTGAGAGGTTATTAATACTTACAGTACAATCAGGAAATGACGTAACACTCAAGACATGCGCTACTTCAAGTAAAGAATCTAGTGTGTATAAGAAGGTTTTGTCCATATAATTTAAATGTAGCCTTTCATTTGTTCACATCGAGATTTCAATTTTTCTTAATGTTCAATAAAATATTGAAAAGCAATTTTGATTTAGTTTTTTTTTTCTTTCAAATATTTAAAAAAATAATTGGCTAACCACGATCTATAAGTTACTTATCAGATCTCGAATGTATTCTCGGCCTGATAAGTATAACTTACAGCACTTGGTACGCAATATACTATAAGGCAATACATCTTTGAAATCTGTTTTTTGTTTGCAATCTCTATTTAGTATAGCCTGTTCCAGTTCAGGCTACCGCTGACGGTTGTGTCGCTAGTTTTGCTGTTGTCTAACGAATGTAGACTATTGAGGGGCCGCGGAAGCTGCGCATGGCACAGTCCGTCACGTAATGCTATAAACAGTGGGCATTTGACTTCCCAGCTATTTCATTAACACTAGAATAGGTAATAGTTGTCGGATTTATTATAACTCACCTATTGTAATGTCAGCACTACTGTAATGGGTCATCGTACACGGTGAGTGAACACGTTCGTTTAACACACCACTATACTCGAACAATCGTTTATTGAACACTAATTTTCCACAGCGCCTGTCCAGTGCATGACTTAACAGTTAATGCAAATGTTCGCCACCGAAAACATGAGGTGTGACGGGCAGTAAAATTCTATAGCGGATTTTCACTGGAAATACACGTTTTAGGGTCCCCTGTATCCAAAAACGGCCTATATAGTAAAAGGTCTACGTTCGTATATGTGTGTACACGATAACTCAAAAACGAAAAAGCTGTTGAATGATATTTAAGTTCAGCATCTTCTAAAGATGCCATATGTCATATGAAGCTCTTCAAGAACTTCTCAAGTAACTGTGAAGCTTTTCAAGAAACTCTCCCATCGTAAACTACCCTTTACAGGGAAAAAGTTTCGAACATTTTGATTTTCTCAAACATGGGTTAATGATTTTTATTAAAATACTGTGTATCAAAGACATTTAAATGTTACAAAAACAAAACCTCTATTACATAAATTCTCTGGAAGTAGCCTCAAAGTCACCTTTACTTTGGATGGCTTTTACATAACAGGTAGCGTAAGAGATAGCCAGATACTTAATACACAAAAAATATACCTAGATCTCGTTAAAGCACACAATTTAATTTTTGTTTTTTTTAAAAAAAATAGGAGTTAACCATTTCCGACATGTTCTTTGTTACCTGTTGGTTTCAATTTTAAAATTGTAAAACTTATCTCAAACAGGAATGAGCATTCCTGTTTCTTTTGTTTAATCTTGGCGATACGAAGAGAACCAAATTTCAAACATAGGAACCAGCCTTTAAAAGATTTGACTAGTATTCGCTTATTTCCCTATTATAATATGATATTAAGACCACTTCTGGTAATGTTTATCTTGATTAGCATGGTGTAGGTAGAAGAATACGCTTTTGTAAGTATAGTTTGTTACAAAACACCTAGAAAAAGTCATGTGAATGGGACATAGGTATAAGATTTTTTATAGATAGTACTTATACTTTCATTCTACACATTGATTTTTGTAATATCAAATATGTTAAAGCCACACTGATAGAACAAAAAGTAACATAACATTATTTAAAAAAAAAAAAAAAGTCGTATGTTTTAATCACAGAGGGTATTCAAACTATACTTATAAAACCCTATTGTTCCATTTGAATTGAGATAAACTAATGAAGAAATAGCTGGATTACACATTCCGTTTTAGATACCTGCAGCCACATGATAGCAATATTCGTTGGTCTTAAGAGTGCATAACTTTCCATGCAAGAGGCAGAAACAACTGAAAATCGTCAAAATATTGAAAGCTCGCCTGGATAGTGTGTCTGCCCCACATTCAACAGGTCACGAGTTCGAATCTCGCTTAGGGTAAGTTACCCGGTAAGGTTTTTTCGCGGGTTTCTCTTATCCTGAGAAGACGAATGGCGAGTAACTTTATGCTCCATGGCCCCGATGTTTATTTGAGCATCATTTCGCCAATTTCATTTATCGTCCGATATGACCAATCAGGTTAAAGGACGTTAAGCTACATAACAGAAATGAAGCATTAGAAGCGTTACTAACGGCTAATTCGGAAATGGCTTATGCTGGAAAAAAGTTATTTAAAATAAATCTGTGTTTTAAAGAGATTTAAATTTTATATACAGTATGTTTCTGTCTGTCGCTTAAAATGTAGGTTATAGGTATTTACAGAATTATACAAAATAACTTCTCAAATGAAGATCATTTAAGGCTTAGCAGAATATTCAAGATAGGTACCTAGGTATGCATTTTATTTACCTCGTAGATAGGTACATATCTTGAATATATCGTTGTAATTTTAATCGAAACCGTTGAGCCGTTTTTGAGAAAAAGTAAAATTTCGAAAAGGTTTCGTGTAATATACAGTTTGATGTGAGGGGGATTTTTGTGAAAATGATCCCTCGCATTTTTGGAAATACTAAACTTATATATATATATATGACAGCCACATATACACACGATCCTTTTTCGATCTTTTTATACAGATGCCTCAGAATATGTAGTATTTCCGATTAAATCTCATTATCTCGAAATTTTGGGTGGAATGCTAAATAAATTCTTTATCTACTATGCACGAGGCAGAGAAAGTAAAAAATGCTCTCATTTGAAAAGATTTCCAAGGAAAGAGCAGGATTTTAAAGTAAAAGAAAATAAGTTTTGAAATGCTCTTATTGTTTGAGCTGCCTTGACCGCCACCTTAAGCCAAATTATGGGCTTTCTCTCATTTTGTGCCGCTATACAACCTTAGGTAGAATAGATTTAAATACCTATTTTTATACTTAAGTATTTAGTTTAACAAAGAACCAATCTCATTACGTTGCCGGCAGATAGGTAATGCGAAAGAAAGCTTTGATGATTTAAAACAGATGCTCTTGCGACACGTTTATTGATCCCAAACTGCCACGTTTGACTCTCACTCAGGTTTTAAAGCGTGCTTAGGTGTACGCTAACCACTGAGCTTTGTGTGGGTTTTACTTCGGTGTTCCTTCTCTTTAAATTATCATAATATCTACCACGAGGCAATCCAGTGAAATAGACCAGGTATTAATACTTTATAATATACAGGATGGGAGATGTTATCAGGTTATGATTGTAATACTTACATTAGTTCTCAAATAACGCATTCGACCATGTTTATTTACAGAATGATTTTCTGTTCTTTCTTCACCGCCTCCTGAATTATGATATGGCCGACTGTGTACGAATACCAATAGCAACAATATAAATAGGGAACAGTTATTATTTTATTTCAACTTTTAATAAGTAATACATGAAATGGAAACAAACGTTACTTTATTTGAGGTTATTGCACTCATCTCATACTTAAGAAATACAAATAATGATTATTTTCACTCCTTTTTTAACTAAATACATTATGAACTGGATAAAACTTTAAATAAGCATTGTAACTGAATTAATTGAAAGTACAACTGTGGGTTATTAAAGGTGAAGGGACTGCCTTGTTCCCACCAATAACCAAGACAGGAGGTTAAACAAACGAACATCAGATGCTATAAGATATTTCGACAATATCGCTCCAGTCAGATGACCGGATTGGTTGAAATTTCTTAGTTTCGGCTGTTGCATTGGCACTTTAATAGTGGAGCTAAATTGTCAGCTTAACCTGGCTAACGAGCTGCAAATCTTTTGTCGCTATCTGTGACACAGAAATCTGATCACATAGGCTTATATTACTATCACAGAGAATGTGATAACACCTTTGATCACCTGTTGTGATCGCATTAAAGCATTACGTCAAATCTTTTATCACGTCTTTTACCTATTAGAAATTCAAAAAGCATATACAAAAGTTAATACCCTCAGTTGTTGGTTCGTATTTTGTTCTGTTTAGAGTATTAGTTGTGTCATTATATTGAATATTTATAAATAAATGTATTTCATTCACCTAGAACATTTTCGTATAACCTAACCTAAAACTTAATGTCAATCTTAAAGAAAGTTAATTAATACTACATTTATGAGTGTGCTAACAAAGCAGCAGCAAAATTGGTAATTAATGGCTGTCATAATAACTTTCATTTTGTTCTTCTAAATGTTGGCCTTCCAATGCTTGTTTTTCCTCACATCATTCCGTATATCCTTCATGCACTTCATAATATGTTTTTATATTATATTTCCAGTATTTTGTTTATTTAATAACTATGTCTTGAATTGTGAAGCATTTCATGTGATTCATAATAGAAAAGAGCGGTTTGGCTGTAGCCACTGAACATGTATAATGTCTGCCATTTTAATGTTTAATCACAGGGATGGAATGAGACCGTAATAGGCCACTAGGCCTAATACTTGGCAGGATGATGATGTTGAAGTAATTGTTCTGTGAACTATATTAACCTTAGCGTCTTTATTTGTTACGATCCTATGAAATTTACATTTTTTTTTTTTTTTTTTTTTTTTTTTTTTTTTTTTTTTTTTTTTTTTTTTTTTTGCTTTTTAGATAATTGTTATCTACTCAGCGTTATTCCTTACTGAGTGTCAGAATTTCGGTTCCACATTGCTTGTGTTTTGTCAAATTTAAATGGAATAACTACCACAAAATGGTTTAACTGGGGTAAGAAACTAACTCAAAAGGCGATAAGGAAACGTAAGAGAAGTTAAAATGGGAGGGTAATTGTCGTATAGCAGATGACCAGGAAGGCTCAGAGCCAATATGCAAAGTGGTCTCGAGGAGGGGTTGAGAGGGGCGGTGCAGTGCACGTGGCAAGCACCTCGCAAGGTGAGCGGACCAACCGTGTAGCTGTGGGTAGTACTCCTGACCCGGCCCACCGCGCGCCGCGGCTCCGCCTCGGTTCCGAACCCTGCCGACTGGTTCCGAAACCACGAGGCGCACAAGACGTCTTCCCTATTCTCTATAACCCATCAAACCTTACAACACATCAAGTAGTGGCTCTTTTGTTTTTATTTTGTGTACGGAGTGTCGCCGCGACAGTCAGCGTTATTACTTCGCGCAAATGGTTTGTGTTTCGGGCAACTCTAACTGAAACAACTGAGCGACTACCACAGTGACGTATTTATAAACTCATACGTGTGATTTGCAGAACTGACTGTCTACTGGATGCACGACCGAGACAAATCTGCAAGTGTACATCCAGGATATTTTGAGAAAACCTGTTGTGTCTGTGTCTCTGTTTTTGTTTTATTTTTTTATGATAAACAGAATTCATAATCTCTTGCTCGACGTGTTCTGGAGATAGAGAGCCTCATTATACTGCTCCTACATCCTGACCACGTATCATCGTCATTCATAAAAGCGTCTCGAGTTGTCTTTTGGACGTTGGCTCCCTCGTGACGACAACCTCCCCCACCACCGTCACGTGGTTTTGGAATCGGCCAACTGCAGGTGCACATTTTAGGTATCCTAAACCCTAAGACTTCTTGAGCAACAGTAGTTAGTGAATCTCCGCTGAACACGTTCGAAATTGAAGACTGTATATACCAAAGCAGTTCAGCAGTGTGAACTTACCTGTGACCCAATATTTGTTAACCTGCTATCTTCATTTGTTTATAAATAACACAGGAGTTTTAGACACTGAAGTTTTCATCCTACCCTTGAAAGCAAACAAAACAATAGTCTGAGTTTAAGTGAACAATGAACGAAATCATAAGGAAGTGAGACAAATCGAGCGGGTGTGTATGCTCACCGTTTAGGACCGTTTGACTTCATGCTTTCCTTAGCCGCTATCGTTAGTTGCTGATAAACTCTCTGAAAACAAACTAAACTCATTTTTAAACCGTGTTTATCTATTGTGCTTAGATTTAATTGGGTTTGCTCCTTCAATCCTGAATTCGGGCAAGAAGTGTTGACTGTGTGTTTGTCAAACAACAGAAGACGATGTGTACACCATAATAATACCTATATTTAGAGGCATCGAGCATAATGGCAGGTGGCGGCTGTAAGGGGGAACGTGCTTGCAACCTGCACGAAACAATTGACAACTTGGGCCAGCACCGCCATCTTGTGACACGTCACGTAGAGGATGCGCCATTCGCCGAAACTTGTTGCGTAAGTCCGGTATCCAGTTCAAAGTGAATGGGGTCGCCAAGAGTGGAAAGACGTGTCATCGTGATCTAGTCGAGTTTATTTGTTGCTGGATAAAACATCGGCTTAACACAGCACATGGCGCCTGGAATGTTTGCTTGAGTGAACTCGTCCGAAATCCACTTCTCTTCTGTTCCGAGTGGATCGTCATCAGCAATGGACTTATGAGAAACTTCAAACAATTTTAGCAGTTGTATACTGGACGTGTCATTTTTTGCCTCTAAAAGCCTTTAATTATTCCCGAAATCTTCTCAAAAACTTGACTGAAAACCGCAAAATATAGAGAATACTTCCCATGTGTTGCTCATTTGACAAGAACTCAAGTATCAAGGACTGTAGTGACCTCAAGGGTGACATTCAATCTTCTGAACATGTGTCATTGTGAGTGATTGTCGTGAAGTGTGAACAAGTGGAATAGCCAGACATTTGCTGATAATCGGTTTCACTGGTGATGCGGAGGAGCGAGTGAAAGGAAGAATGTTGCCGTACCAAGCAGTGGCGATGGACTACGCCGTCACGTCGTCCTTCCAGCGACAGAGTCCAGCGAGTGCTGCAGGGGCCGCTGCAGCCGCAGCCCTCAACATCAACCCGGCCTTCACGCACTCCTGGTTCGTACCGGCGGATCTCTGTGTCCCGTACAAACAGAATCAGAGTCCTCTCCTCGAGCCAGGGCATGTTCCTTCTCTTTTTTCTTACTAATATTATCATTATTAATATAACTTGATGATCGGCTGTCATGTTCATTGGGGAGTCCAACAATAACTTACAGCCTTCGAACTTACAACAATACTTTTAGTTCGCTTGCATTGAACTCTTTTTAGTTATATAGTTGCACGTAGACATATTTCAGTTTTCAGTGGTTCTGGATCACAAAATATCACCGTAAAATAGTGTTGCAACTTTGGTCAGAATTCCTAAATGTATCTATGGAATACAGAGGAATTCAGAATCTATCGGGGAAATCCTGCTGATACTGAACAACTCACAAGGGAAATAGTTTACATGTAGGCATTTCTGTTCTTTGTTTCTTTTCTCTTGAGGCTTTCGAGAACACAATTTAGAAATATACCTACAATGAAAAAAACGTTTAAACATCATCTATCTTTAGAAATGGTGACAATTGCGGTAAGGGTGAGTTGAGTTATGCAATAAAATCTGATAGGTTGCCAGACTTTATCAAGTTCTTACAAAGGCCTTTCTACATCATGCTAATCGATATAAACATTAGCAGAAATAGTTTTATTACTTAGCTCCTTGTAAGTAGAAGGAAAGATTTGTATAAAGATGATCAAATCTTTTACAATCTTATCTTTGCAATTGAAGTTCCCTGACTAAGATCACAGAGTTAAGATGGTTTAAAGCTTAAATGTTTATGCCTCTAATTTAACTTGGTTGTTTTTCGTTTTGAGTTATACTGTGCACACACACAAGGCCTTATTCTAATTTTTTGGGGGGTTCAGAAATCCTCAAAACATGTATTTTCGGAGAAATATCGAAATCGATTTTTGGAGGAATACAATACCTTCTCTATCTACTATGTATGCACATAGTACTTGGGAGAGAAGGTAAAAAATATAGAATGTATTAAATATTACAATTATGAGCTTTTTGAGAACTGTAAGAATCTATTACTTTTTATTTTGAAAACCATGTAAGATACAGAAAATCCGATACTTAGTTTTACTAATTACTATTTTAGAACAGTAAAATGTCTACGTTTATTGTAGATGTGCAATTTCTAGGAGAAAGTGAATTTTCATCACAACAAACAGCTTCAAAAATACAACTAGAGAAAAAGTACTAATATTGCAATTTATTACAATAGACATTCTTTTATTGATATCGTATCTTAAGGCCCTATGAACCTTGAAACTCCAGAAATGGGCAAAAAGGGCTGGTGCACTTGTTTTGGCAAAAACTGACAGAAAATTAATTTTCATACATGTCATCCTTCTCTCAGATCTCTTTGTATCTTCGATTCGTAAATTCTTTAAGTATGTGTGAAAACTTTTACCGGTCTCCAAATGCCAGTTGGAGATAGTGAATTACTGAAAGGTCCCAGGCCGGGGCACCTGTTCTGTGTAAAATTATTCACACCTAACGTTTCGATCAACTCTTTGGTTGCCATCTTCAAAGCAAAAGATTTCGGATGGATTAATGACTGCTATCTTTCATGTTTAGCCCTTGAAATTGGCAATCAAAGAGTTTACCGAAACGACAGGTGTGGATGATTCTACACACAGAACAGGACTCTCCAGTCTGGAAGCTTTTACTCTTGTTTATTAGTAAATCTGGTTTTACTTTACTATTCTTCACTGCAATGCCTACACATACATTGAAGGATTATTTTTTTTCTGCTACATGTAGTAGGTAAGGAGAAATATTGTATTCCATCCAAAATTTCGATACCGAGACTTGGACGGAAACTGGCGTTTTGAGACCCATTGAACCCAATAATAAACATTTTTGAAAAATGTCCAAATATGTGTATGATGAGGTGGTGTCTATCTGTGAACAGCGTGGCTCAAAAACGAAAAGCCGGTTAAGTACCAAACTTGAAATTTAAGTTCAGTCTCTTCCAAGAATGAGACGCGGAGATTCTCAAGAAAATCCCTCCACCCCAAACTATGGAAAAGTTTCGAAATGTTTGATTTTCCATAAATCGGCTCTAACATTTGATTAAATTAGGATAGGTATGTTTAAGAATATTTCATGGTATTATCTGTATATATTGAATTTTCTGGGAACAGTTTCTGAAGTCCTCTTCATTTCACTGACTTTCACTGATAAGCCATGAGAAATTGACAAAAACTTATGTACTACAGGAAAATGTAGATCCCTTTTAAACGCACAATGAGTGTCAAACACATTTTTTGTGAAATTAACCAGTTCCGAGATATTCCTTGTTATTGGTTTCAGTTTTAAAACTCTTATACTTTCCTCAAACGGGTACTAGCATTCCATCCAAAATTCCATACCGAAATTCACCGGAAATACATGTTTTGAGAATCCCTGGAACCATCAACAATTTGTAGAATGTCAGTGTGTTCTGTCTGTGAACATATCAATTCAAAAAGTAAAAGTCAATTAAATACCATACTTTATATTTTAAATTCAGTACATTCCAAAAGTGTAGCACGAAGATTTTCAAGAAAATCCTTCCCATCGAAAACTACCCACAACATAAAAAATTTTCGAAATCTTCAATTTACTCAAAAATGACTCTAATACTTTTAATTAAAATTATTACTGTTAATTGTACTAAAATATAAAAAGAAGACGCCGAGAAATGTTTCTTAGCTATAAAATCGGAAACCACTCATTCAATTTCAAAGCGTATTTTAATAGTGTAATGTTTGGTGTCTTTTAATATTTTAAGCTATCGTGTTGTTCAAGTATCATATTTTTATATCCTACACTTTAATATTAAAGAGAACTATTTTATCGGTCTTTTGGAACCTGCCAATTCTTGTTAATCAGGAAATAACTGGATTCTTTCTGTTTTGACACTTTTTCTGACATGACCAACTAGTTCTTAGAAGTAGCAGTAATGTCATTTTTACATGGCGAACTTTCAGTATTTTAACTTTTATTAAATGCATAATGTACCTGTGTTAAAATGCAGAGATAGAAAATGTATAGACTTCTAAGAACCTGGTTAACTTTTAAATACGACAAGAATTCTCGTTCAAATCGTTTCGATTAATAAATTATATTAAAATATATTAGATTTTAAATTTACACCTATCTAACATAACAAAAATCCGATGTTTTCCATTCACATGACTTTCTCTATCTATTCTGCAAACAAACTATTCCTACTAAAGATCATTCTTTTATCTAAATCAGCTAATCGAGATAAACATTGTCAGAAATGGTTTCATTACGTTCCTTATACATAGAAGGATAAAACGACAGGCAAATGTTTTAATCGCAGGTGTCTTGTGATTGTCATTGAAATTCGGTTCTCTTTCGTAGCCAGAAGTACAACAAAAGAGAGATGAAACGATTGAGGACTTCCTGTGTGGAAAAAAATACTTCAAATATTTTAAAACTGAAACAAATAACAGGGACGGAAATTGTTAATTCTACAAAAAAAAATTAATACCTATCCCAAAAATTGTATGTTTTAATGAAATCTATATTGATATGTAGTAAGTTCTTGTCTATCTTACAGTTTACAGCAAAAGTCATTCAGGATGAAGAGGACTTCAGAGTGTATTCACAGAAAATTTAAAATATGCGTTTTATTTATTATCTAAATGTCTTAAATATACGGTATTTTAGCCAACATCATTAGAGCAACTTTTTAAAAAAAATTCTAAAAATGTTCCATATAAAGGTAGTTTGGGTGGGAGGATTTTTCCTGAAAGTCTTTGTGTCGCATAATTGGAAGATGCTGAACTTAAATATCAAGTTTCGAATTTTACCGACTTTTCGTTTCTGAGTTATCGTGTTCAGAGACACTCGGACAGACGTACACACACCTTTTTCTAAAAATGCGTATTTCTAGTGAAATCTTGGTTTTGAATTTTTAGATGAAATGCAATACTTTCTCAACCTAAGAACTATCTACTAAGTTGAGAAAGTAAAAATTAATTAAAACAAGCATTTTCGCTGTCGTGGTAGTATTTTAATAAAACCTTTATTTCGGTACTTCACATTTTGAAGTTAAAACAGAGTAGCAGCGACAGAGCGATGTTTAGGTGTCCCAAATGCCTAAAACGAAAAGATCTAATTTGTGTAGACACACTCTAGCAGCATAGTATGAGAGATTGCGTCGAAATGAACGTAGGTAAATACAAATGTTGAATCGGTACCCATTTGGCCAGTCCATTACACGAACCTAAGCTGGATGGCCCGCTATACCAGACTGGTCCTCTAGGTTTCTGGAATGAGACCGATTTTCAGCAAAACGTAGAGCACTGGATAGCTACTCCCTCCACACAAACAAGTTAGACATTAATTATAATAAACACATTTATTATGCCAACCAAAATAGCGTATCTACAAATTAGTTCTGTGAACCTCTGTCCGAAACACCACGCAAAAAATGGAAGGACTAGTCAAACGGCCTTTGTTGTGCCGCGGGTAAAATTTGTGTGCCAGGTATAAAAATCTGATGTGCTCCATTCACATGACTTTCGCTACATCTCTGTAAAAAATATTGTTAATGAGCTTATTTTTCTATCTACTTCATGCTAACCAACATAAACATTACATGATTGCAAGTAGATAGGAAATAAAGGAAATACACAAGGCTAAAGCGATAGTTAACTCTTTTAAAAGCTGGTTGTCATGTGCTTGAAATCTGTTTCTTTGCATGGCCAGAAGTTGACAAGTTCCCGTTTTAGTAAAGTTTTAAGCGTTTTAAAACTAGAACTAATAACGAGGAATATCTCAAAGATGGTAAACTCCACAGAAAAATTAAGATATACCTATGACATCAATTAATTGTGTGTTTTAATAAGGTGTACATTTCTTGTGAAGTAGGTTTTTGTCTATTTCTTACGGTTTATTAGTTATGCAACATTTAGCAAAACTCAACCAGAATGAAGAGCTCTTCAGAGGCTATTCCGATAAAATTCAAAATATGCATTTTACTTTTATGCGGATATCTTTGATATGCGGTATTTTAATCGAAATCATTCGAGCGATGTTAAAGAAAATCAAACTTTTCAAAAATTGTTCCATGTAAAGCGTAGTTTGGGTTCGTGTCGCATCCTTGGAAGATACTTAAAAGTACCAAGTTTGGTATTTTACCGATTTTTTTTAGTTACGTTCACAGACAGGAACACACACGGACCTTTGGATACAGGGGACCCTTAAACGTGTATATCCGGTGAAATCTCGGTATCGAATTTTTAGTGGAATACAATACCTCCTTTAGTACATTGTACATACGGACTAGAGAAGGTAAAAATAATTACTGATGGGTATAGATCTAGACTTTTTAGGTAGGTATAACTATAATTTCGTACAGTCCCGACTATTCCAAATACCGGATTAAAAAGTCTCTGATGTTCACCCAAAGGGATGTGAAACATCGTAAAACACCCGACTCCTCAACCCCTCCCTCGACAGTCTTCCAAGTTCTGGAAATGATGTATAACGATAGAAAGAAAATTTGAAGATATAGTTGCATCCTGAAGTTGCTGAAATTCATTAAGGTGGTATTAATACTCCAATATGGGCGCTCGCGAAGCTGCGCATATAACCTAGTTAAAGATATTTACATCACAAATAAAGTATCGGTAGGTATCTCTAGAATTTTCTGGGAATAGTCTCAGAGTCCTCTTTATTCTTTAGCATAACTGGTAGTGCATAAGAGACAAATGCAGCACAATTTATGTCAAATATATTTTTGTGGAGTTCACCATTTCCAAGATATTCCATTATTACTGGTTTAAATGTTCTGGTACTTAGGAGTTTGTGTTGCCTTCCGTGGTGTAATGGTTACCATGCTAACTTCATATACCCAAGGTCGCGGGTTCAAACCCGGCGGAGGACGATGGACTTTTTCCGCGTAAAAATCCTTAGCATGGCTTCCTTCGGAAGGGAAGTAAAGCCGTTGGTCCCGTGTCGTAGATTTACGGCACGTAAAAGAACCTCAAGCCTGATGAGGCCTCTGAGCAGTATTAAGCGGTCTTTCACGCCAGTATAGAATGGGACGCTGAGAACCACAGCAGTTAAAGAGTGTCCATAAATAAAACTCCATTTCATTTGGTACTGATGTTATTTCAAATGAGAAGTCGTCATTTGTTTTTCCTTTATAATCTCAAAAATTTCATTCTCAGCATATCCAAATAAAGATTTCACCATTGCTTTAGCCTAAGGTTAATGTATTATTTCCCTTGTATGCAGCAAGAAACAAGTAATATGCTATTTCTCTTGATGTCTATTTTGACAAGTATATAGAAACGTTAGTTTTGTGTAGAAATAATAGGTAGAGAAGCTCATGTGATAGTAACACATTAGTGTTTATTGTTTCTCTCAGCCAAGCAAATCTCAAAGCCAGCATATTAGCTACCAGTTTTGAAAGATTTGACTATTACTTATTTTAGCCTATTCTTTTGTATTTACAAGTAAATATGTAATAAAAGCATTTATGCATACATATATCTGGATTAACGTGAAATAGATAAACAAATCTGATACGTCCCATTCACATGACTTTCTCTATATCTCTGCAACAATTTATTATTAAAAATGTATTCTTTTGTTTACTTCGTGCTAATCGAGAAAAAGTTAGCAGAAATGGTCTTATCACTTCCTTCGTTGTAATTAGGGGGGAAATAGGGAGAACCATGGGCTAAAGCGATATCATATCTTTTAAAATGTTGCTATGTGATTGAAGTTCCTTTGTTTGCATGGCCAGGAGTTGACAAAGTCCTGTATAAGAAAAAAACTTTAAAACTGAAACCAATAAAAACGGTCAACTCTACGAAAAAGAATGTGTATAACATAAATTGTGCCATTCAACGAGCTCTACATTTTTTGTTAAGTAAATTTTTGTCTATCTGTTACGATTTACCAGTTATGCAAAGTTCCGCAAAATTTGTCCAGAGTAAAGATGCCTTCAGAAGCTACTCCCAGAAAATTAAAAATATACCTACATTTTATTTGTCATGTAAATATGTTTAATACACGATATTTTAATCAAAATCGTTACAGCCATTTTTGAGAAAGTCCACATTTTAAAAAAAAATTTCATATAAAGGGCAGTTGGGGGTGGAGGGATTTTCTTGAAAATCTCCATGTCACATCCTTGGAAGATACTGAACTTAAGCACTAAGTTTGGTATGGACTTTTCGTTTTTGAGCTATGCTGCCCGCAGACACAGACACTGACACACACACTGTCAGACACACACCAAGGACCTTTTTTTGATTCAAGGGGTCTCAAAACATATATTTCCGGTGAAATCTCGGTATCGAATTTTTGGGTGCAATACAATACCTTCTCTACATATATACATAGTAGGTACGTTTAGAGAAGGTAATGAGTTTTTAAGAATAATTTGTTGAATAATGAGAACAGGGCAGTCATGTGAATGTAACATATAGCTTTTTAATGCTAAAAGAAAAATCGTACGAAATTTGTGATTTTTATCCTTCACTCATGTAAAATCTAGTTTACCATTTAAATTGTTTGGGTGATAGCCACCAACAGACACTACATATCTTGTAGTTGTTTGGAGAGCTTATGCCTTTGTCTCCATTGGATAAATTATTTTGGAATTGTGGCTAAAGAGTTCCATTTAATCTCCACGTTACAGATACTTTTTGATTGATCGGTTCCTATACTCCTGCTTTTCTTTACTTTATCCACTTCTACTGGTTATAACTTCATTAAGCTTTGAAGATGAATTGAAATTAATTTTTACTTTCTCTTCACTAACTATTCGCATTGCAAGTAGAGAAGGTATTATATTGCTTTCCCCTGAACAGCATACCTCAAAAAAGAAATGCCGGTTAAATATAAAACTTGATATATATTTAAAGTTCAGCATCCTCCAAGAATGTGACACGAAATTTTCAGGAAAATCACCTCCAAACTACACTTTACATGGAATATTTTTCGAAAATGTTGATGAAAATGGAAACGATTTTGGTTAAGTTATGATATTTTATGATAATATCTTGAATTTTCTGGGAATAGCCTCTGAATACTTCTTCATTCTAGTTGACTTTTTATATGACTGATAAACTCTAAGAGATAGGCAAAAAAATGTACATCTCGTTAAAACACACAATTTATGTCATGTAGTACTTTTTACTTTTTTGAGCATGTATGTACAATGTACATATTAGATAAAGAAAGTATTCCCGTTGCGAGATTTCACTAGAAATACAGGTTTTGACAACCCCTGAAAAAAGCATTTCTAGAAAAATGTCCCTGTATATGTGTGTGTCTGCGTCTGTGGGCAGCATAGCTAACATGATAAATCCGTTAAACCCCAAACCAAACTTTGATAATGTTTAGCACCTTCCAAGGATGACAACAGGGTGTTCAAAAAAATCCACCCACCCAAAACTACCCTTAACATGAAAGACTTTTATATAGCGTCTGGATATCTCTTTATTCTGGATGACTTTTGTATAACTGGTAAATCATAAGAGGTCGACAAAAATTTAGGTAATACGTAAAAAATGTAGATATTAATTGTTATTGGTTTCAGTTTTAAAATACTTAACTTTTTTCCAATGGGAAGTCCTTATTGCTTCATATCTCTTATTTTACTCCTGGACAAGCAAATAGAACAATTTCTGATGTATCACAAAGCAACCAGCCTTTAAAATGTTTGACTATAATTTTAGCCTAATGTATACCCTCATTTCCCTTGTGCTTAATAAGAAATCAAGTAATAAGACTATTTCTGCTAATGTTTATCGTTATTAGCTTGTAGTAAAAAAAGAATAAGTTTTTAAGAATAATTTGTTACAGAGAGGTAAAGAAACACAACCGATTTTGCGGGTTGCAAAACACTTTTCAAATAATTTCCACTCCTCTAGCAGCTGCATTGCTGTTAGGTTGGTTAATGTGAAGACCAAATTCCATTCAAATTGGCTAAACACCTACTTTTCAAGAGATAAATTATTTCATGCATTTTATTACTATGTAAATATATGTATCGCATAATCAAAATGTTCCACGCACCTAAAATTTGATATTATTGTTTGGCATTTTTGAATTGGAGCTTTGCACCACACATATAAACGTTATGCGGTATTATTTCAATGGCTTTGATTACTAATTGTAATAGTTTTGATAAAAAATAAGATATATTAATCTCTAAAATTAATAGCTTTTTTAATAATATATATATTTATATATTTACTATTAATTTTTTTCACCTGTAATATTACAATAGATATATCTGCACGTTCTGGGAACTTTTAATGGAAGTTATACAAAAGCTGGGCACGTGGAAAATTTTGAAGGTGTGTAAATGTAGTTGTGACAACAATGTTATTTAAAAATAGGAAACATGTAGAGCTCGAAGAGAATGAGACACATTTAAATGTTGATTATCTACGACCATTATTATAAAAAAACTATTTACGATTTTTCAATCGATTGTAGTCAACCTCGCACTCTCGGTGTACCCGTAACTATTCTCTATTCTTCAAATATTATTAAATTATTTTAGTCTTCTATGTACATGCTAATCGAGATAAAAATTAGCAGAAATAATCTTATTATATAATGGGAATACACTAGGTTAAAGCAACAATCAAATTTTAGTTGTAGCAATAAGGTAACTTTGAAATTCCGTTCAATTTGTATGGCCTGGATGAAAAAATAACAACAAACGAAGACTTCCTATTAAGAAAACTATAAGTATTACTAAATTTAAACCAACAACAAGAAATACCACGGAAATGGTTACTCCACAAAATATTTAGATAATTGACATAATTGATGTGCTTAAACGAGATTTGCAGTTGTTGGATATTAACATTTTGCCTATCTCATACGGTTTATTGCCTACCAGTTACGTTAAAACTCGTACAGAATGAAGAGAACCTTTGAGGTTATTCCAAGAAATTCAAGATGCCATGAAATATCTTAAACATGTGGCATTTTAATAAAAATTGTTATTCATTTTTAGAAAAACAACACTTTCTGAAAAATGTCCATGTAAAATGCTGTTTGCAGTTGGGTAATTTTTCTGAACCTTCAAGACGCATCTTTGGAAGGTGAAAAACTTAAATAATAAGTTTGGTGCTTAATTGACTTTCTGTTTTTGATCTCGTAGACACATACCGCGCGTGGACTTTCTTCCAAAACTGCTATTTTGGATTCAGGAGATCTCGGAGCATAGGTATAAGGGAAATAGAGAGTACGCCAGGCTATAAAATAGTCAAATATTTTAAAAGTTGGTTGCTGGATGACACTTCTTGCATTATTAGGATGGAAAAAAAAACCTATGTCGACTTCTCATTTTACAATAGAAAAGTATAAGTAAATATTAGAAATATTAAATAAAAAATAAGGAATGTCTCGAATAGACAGTTCTATAAAAATGTATCTAGAAGAATACAAATAGCTGATATAGTAGCTCAAATTATACCAACATAATTACCAAAAGTTTCCTTTTTACCTCTTTCATGATTTTAATAGGAGTTTTTCTTAAGTTAGGAGGATGTGGATTATAACGGGTGTTTGAATATTTATTTTATATAATTTTGTATTTTCAAGACATGTGCAGTTTTTGTGAATATAAGTTTGTCCATCTCTTACGGTTTAACAGTTATACTTCAGAGAATATTCCCAGATATTTAAGATATGCATTTCATTAGTCTTAAATTTATGGTCTTATAATCAAAATCGTTAGCCATTTTCACCCTCATACTAGTTTCTAATACCCAAGATTGCAGCTTCACATCCGGTGGATTTTTTCGGATGTAAAATTCTTAGCATGGTTTCCTTTTTAAGGGAATTAAAGCTGCTGATCTCGTGTTGTTTATTTGCTCGTGGAATAACTCGTACCTTAAACGAAAAGGTTTCTATGCTAATTCGCCTCGCCATACTTTAGTCCGCAAATTGTGATTTCGTGATACAGTGCCATCTAAGGGCGTCACCATTACACATAGTGGCGAACTCGCGAACTAGAAATTCTCCGATCAAAAGTTAGTTGTGATGGACACGGCGTGAAGAAACTTGAATGACCAGTTATAAGAAAATGAAAATGTTAAAGTATAGTATGAGATGAGAAATTTTCTTGAAAATCTGTGTGTTGTATCCTTGGAAGATGCTGAACTTAAATATGAAGTTTATTATTTAAATGTTTTTTCGTATTTTAGTTTTGCTGTGCACACACACACACTCACACACAATTTATTTTTATTCAGCCTCAAAAAATATTTTTATTCGAAAAGATCGAAATCGAATTTTTTGGGTATAATACAAAATTTCCCGTACGGCCGCGCCATGGCCGAGTGGTTAGACCACTCGCCTATCACCTAGACGGCCCGGGTTCGATCCCAAGTGACCGCATGTGAGATTTGTGGGGGGACAAAGCGGGCGCAAAAAAATGTAAAATCTCGTCAAAACACACAATTTATGTCCTTTACACTTTTGTCTATCTCTTATGGTTTAGCAGTTAAGCAACATTCGGCAAAATTCATCAAGAATAAAGAGATCTTTACAGGTTATTCCCAAAAAATTCAATATACACATTTTATTTGGGATGTTAATATCCTTAATATACGGGATTTTAATCAAAATCGTTACAGCCGTTTTTGAGAAAATAAAAAATTTCGAAAAATTTACCATGTAAAGGGTTGTTTGTTGTGGGGGCATTTTCTTATATATCTTCGCGTTCTACCCTTGGAAGATTTTCTCTGACAGAAAGTGTCCGTTTTTCTTAGTTCTTCTCCTGGTCAAGCAGAGAAGCGATTTGCAATGACAATCGTGAAACGCTTTTAAGACATTTGACTATCACTTTAGCCTAGTGCATTCCTTTAGTTCCCTTTTACTTATAAGGAACTAAGTAATAAGATTCTACTAATGTTTATCTCGGTTAGCATTGTGTAGAAAGAAGAATAATGTTTTGCAAGAAGTTTATTTGTAGAGCAGTTGGAGAAAGTCATGTGAGTGTAACACGTCAGAATTTTATACATGCGATAACATACATATAATAATGTGATAGACAACAGCATACAATAACATAATATGCAGTACGATAACATAAAAAAAGAGAGATATAATTTTTTATTCAACAATATAACATACTGTAAAGAAAACCTAATATAAACTTTTAAGTTTAGAAAAAATAACACGGCTGTAAGTTATTGTAAACTCAAACACTATTTTAATGTTTCTGTTAAGTTGTAAAGAGAAAAACAGACAGTTACTGCCCAGATTTTCGTAATTTATATTCGACATCTAAAGATCCAAAAAAATACACATTAAAATTTGCATCCTCGTTTCTACCCAATCATGATGGCCGATGTGTTACAGAGGGTGGGGAAATTTCTCAATATCTGTTCCATGAACAAGTTGTCAAGTCAGTGTCCTTTTTATGTGTATTTTTAGTTTAGTATTGTTAGTGGGCATGCTGATTCATTTGTTCAGTTTTCTTGCATGATCTGTTGTTAATATGTTTTGTGCAAATATTTTATGAAAGTTTGTATACTTCAAAATAAATGTACACAATAAGTTTATGTTTGGAGGACATTTTTGGCTGCAACATGCGTATTTATGTGCCTTTTAAATTATAGTTTGTGATTTTAATTTAATGTCGATATATAAGTTAAGAGAGGAGAGATCAATTATAATTGAATGAATAATAGTTTATAGAATATTTGGATTAATATTATTTGCAGTTTGTGGAGAGGAATATTAAATTGAATAATTTTAATGGAGAATAAGACGTAAAAGGTCTATATTTTTGAGGACTGGCGTAATAAAAGTAAGCTTAGATAATAGAAATAGTTTCTATTTCATATTTTAAGTTTTCTTATTTTACCAGCTGAAATAGATTTATGTTTTAAGATTCGTAGAGAAAAGTAGCTATTTTTATGTAAAATAAATTTCTGTGTCACAACCTAGGTGGTTAATCATACATTCAAATCGAATATTCACGAGCCGAATTGATATTGTTTTTAAATAGAAACTAAATGCCTATATTATGAAGACAATATTTTTTTTTTTTACATTTGCTTATATATATATGATGATGATAAAAAATCTTATGTGTTTTATTCACATGACTTTCTCTACATCTCTACAATAAATTATTGTTAAATAGCTTGTTCTACGATCTCGTATTTACTTAATGCTAATCGAAAAAAATAGCAGAAAGGGTCTTATTACTTGTTTCCTTGTAAGTAGAAGGGAAATAAGGGAGAACCATATGCTAAATTGATAGTCAAATTCTCAAATCCAAATTTGTCAAAGTTGACAAATTCCTGGAAGAGAAAAGCGTAGATATTTTAAAGCTGAAACTAATAACAAGGAATATCTCAAAAACGGTCAACTCTACGAAAAAAAATGCAGGGAACACTAATTGTGTGTTTTAACGAGATCTACATGTTTGTGGATTAAGTATTTTCTATCTCATACGGTTTGCCAGCTATGCAAAATTCCTCAAAATTCATTCAAAATAAGCATGGCTTCAGAGACTATTTCCAGAAAATTGAAGATATACATTTTATTTATCATGTACATATCTTAATTATAAGACATTTTATTCAAAATCGTTAGAGCCATTTTTGAGAAAATCAAAATTTTCTAAATTCTTTCCTTGTAATGCGTAGTTGAGGGTGCGGGGATTTTCTGAATAATCTTCGTGTTGCTTTCTTGGAAGACACCGAACATAATTACCAAGTTAGGCATTTAACGGTATTTTCGTTTTTTAGATATGCTGCCCACAGACACACACGCACAAAAACACGGATGTTTTTCTAATTTTTTTTTTTTGATTCAGGGGGTCTCATAACATGTATTTCCGTTGAAATCTCGGTATCAAATTTTTGGGTGCAATATGTGTAGTACCCGTATGTGAAAAGTTTAAAGTCTTTTAAAACGGAAAGCAATAACAAGGAACAGAAATATATATGGAAAAAAATTTATATGACAGAAATTGTGTGTACTATATATTTTGTGTACTACTTTTTTATTTCTCTCGTACGGTTTACTAGCTATGCAAAATCTAGCAAAATTAAACCAGAATAAAGAGGTTTTCAGGCGCTATTCTCAAAAATTCAAGATATACAGTTTGCTTGTCATTCAAATATCTTTAAAATACGGTATTTTAAAATCATATCGTTAGAGCCATTTTTGAGAAAATGAAAATGTTTGAAAATTTTTCCATGTAAAGGGTAGTTTAGGGCGTGGGGGGGATTTTCATAAAAATCTTCATGTCGCATCCATTGTAGATACTGAACTTGTATACCAAGTTAGGTATTTTACCGACTTTTCGTTGTTGAGTCATCATGCTCAGAGACACACGGACACACACGGACCTTTTTCTAAAAATGTTGTTTTTATACAGGGGAGCCAAAAAATCTATTTATTTCGGTAATGAATTTTTGGGTGCGTTACAATACCTTCTCTATATACCATGTAGGTACATAGTACGTGTAGAGCAAGTAAAAATGTAGTACAGTTTGACTGTACTTGTTCAAAGAAAAATCCAAAGGATGATATCGTTAAACTAAGTAAAATGGTAAACTAGTACTACCGAAGCATTAATATCAAACATATTCATAAAGTACTTGTACTATAGAATACTCCAATTTGAGGACGAGTATTTGGACAGAGGGGTGCATCATAAGGTGATTATTGCTGTTGAGAATTAAATAGCCTCTGCCCTCAGTCGCTGAGTCATTTGTTCAGTCATCAGCAGCAAACGCTCTTGAAGTACATCATACATTCTCAGTTCTTCGATAAATGTTAAATTTCTTTAGTAGACAATAGAATATGAAATGAATGTGAATGATTAGTATACCTAGATCATCTAGACACGGTTAGAAGCAGATAGCTTATTTTAGAATTATACTATTATTTGCAGTACCAGCAATAATTATATTTTCATATTAATATAATGATTAGTTTATATATAGTTATTCTTAGGTATAGTTGTCCTATGGGCTACTTTCTCTACACGTACTATGCACGCACTTAGTATATAGAGAAAGTATTTAATTGCTCCCAAAATTTCAATGCCGGAATTGAGAAGCCCTGAATAAAAAAAAAAAAAAAAATTAGAAAAATGTCCGCGCGCGTGAGTGTGTGTGTGTCCGTTAAATATCAAACTTAAGCCCAGCACCTTTCAAAGGTGCGACACAAAGATTTTCAAGAAAATTTCCCCACCTTCATTTACCATTTACATGGAAAATATTTTGAAAATTTTGATTTTCTCAAAAATGGCTCTAGCGATTTTGATTAAAATATCACATATTCAAGATATTTACATGGCAAACAAAATGTATATCTCGAATGTGCTCCATTCCCATGACTTTTTCTACATCTCTGTAACACATTATTGTTAATAAGCTTAATGCTAAAACATTAGCAGTAACGGGCTTATTACTAGTTCCTTATAAGTAGAAGGGAAATAAGGGAATACACTGCGCTACACCGATAGTCAAATGTTTTAAAATGCTGTTGCTGTGGGAATTAAATCCGTTTCTTTGCATGGCCAAACGTTGACAAGTTCCCGTATGAGAAAATTATAAGTATTTTAAAACTGAAACCAATAACAAGGAATATCTCGAAAGCGGTCAACTCCACGAAAAATATGTATATGACATAAATTGTGTGTTTTATTGTGATATACGTTTTTTGTGTAATAAGTTTTTGTCTATCTCTTACGGTTATGCAAAATTCAGCAAAGTTTATCTAGATTGAAGGGGTATTTTGTGGCTATTCCCAGAAAATTCAAGATATACATTTTATTTCTCATGTAAATATTTTAATAGCCAATACTTTAATCAAAATCTTTAGAGACATTTTTGATAAAATCAAAATTTTCGAAATTTTTTCCATAAAAAGTGTAGTTGGGGGTTTGGGAATTCTCTTGAAAATGTTCGTGTTGTATCCTTGGAAGATACTAAACCTATATACCAAGTTTAGTATTCTACCGACTTTTAATTATTGAGTTATGCGGTCCACAGTCATACATACAGACCTTTTTCTAAATTTTTTGCTGTTTAGGGGGTCCTAAAATTGTATTTCCGGTAAAACCTCTGTATCGAATTTTTTGTTGCAATACAATAGCTTCTCTATACACTATGTGTAGAGAAAGTAATAAATAAAAGGTTGCATCTTGTTTGAAGTTTCATATAGGTATGGAGTAAATGGAAATAACGAGCCGTTGGTGTGCAAACACTCAATTAGTGCGCAGACAAAGGTAGCGTTTCGATTTGTGCCGAGTCACGTTCAGTTCCACAGCACACGATTTCAATCACATGTGACAAAAACATACGCTCCTCTCTTCTTTGATTTAACTATAAAATTAATGAAAGGTTACGTATACCTCTTCCATGAAAGCAAAGAAGCTTCTTTAAAATTACTTCGTGCTGCCAGGGATATCCAAAGAGCGCTTAACAACGCATCCGGGCCTTTTTGTCTATCGCTGGCTTAAGGTACTGCATTCTGTTCCTGATTTCCATCTCACGAGTTTGCTATATGTAGCTAGACATCGCATCTAGAGAACCGCGAATATATATAGGAAGTTTGACGTTTCATTTAAAAACATATATTCACATTTTTTCCCTCAATTTTCTAACCATTATTACAAAGGCTTACTCTTCTTCTATCTTCTTCTTTCATATGCCCAAGGTCGCGGGTTCAAACCCGGCGGAGGACGATGGATTTTTTCGGGCGTAAAAATCCTTAGCATGGCTTCCTTCGGAAGGGAAATAAAGCCCTTGGTCCCGTGTCGTAGATTTATGGCACGTAAAAGAACCTCAAGCGTGATGGAGAGGCCTCTGAGCAAAATTAAGCGGTCTTTCACACCCAATTTAGAATGGGACGCTGAGGACCACAGTAGTTAAAGAGCTTCCATAAATAACACGCCATTTACATTTATCTTCTCCTTCCTTATACATTTTTTATTAAATAAAAGATTTTTGCAAATGTTTATTTTCTCTAAAACGATCATACAGATTATGGTTAAAATATCACAAATGAATCGTTAAGTTCAAATATATATAAACTTATTTTTTTTTTTACATAATAGGTGTGTAGGCCAGAAGTTGGACAGGTAGAGTCAGACTAAAAAATGCAATGCCATAGCCGAGATGTGAACCACGGATTTCCCGATCTCTAGCCGGTTGCTCTTTAACTGAGCTACCATAGCAACATGCTGCCATAGCATTGAATTTCTTAATTGAGTCGCATATTTATATGGTTGGTCATATTGAGCAATGAATGACATTGGTGAAATGATGTTCAAATGATCTCGAGGTCCATGGAGCTTAAAGTTACTCGACATTCGTCTTCTCAGGATCAGGGAAAACCCCGAAAAACACCTTATACGGATAACTCACCCTAAGTGAGATTCAAACCCGCGACATGTTGAATGTGAGGCAGACTTGCTACTACCACGTTACCTAGGCGAGTAAAACGTGGGTATATCTTGATTTTTTTTAAAACAGCCTGGGACATTTACTTCATTAAGCGATAGTCGAAATCGTTCTACATAAAGAATGCAAAGAATGCACACCTATAATTTTATTTAACTGTAAGCAATTTCGGAATTATCCGTTATTAACTGTTCGATTTGTTTAATAATTATTCTTAAAGTATATCGATATTCAGTTGTTTCTCGCGATTGCAAAATTGAAAATGGATTTTCTTTATGGATATTCTTTAACTGCTGCTGCTCTTAGCGTCCCTTTGTGTATTGGGCGTGAAGGACCGCTTAATTTTGCCCATAGGTCCGTTTATCAGGCTTGAGGTTGTTTTACGTGCCGTAAATCTACGACACCGCACCAATAGCTTCAGCTTTACTTCCCTTCCGAAGAAAGCATGCTAAGGAATTTACGCCTGAAAAAAAAATCCTTGCCCTTCGCCGAGTTTGAACCCGTAACCTTGGGAACCAGATGCTAGCATGTTATCCGGAGACCACGGAGGACAACTCGGGATTGTAGGGAAACGCTATGAAATTTTAAAGCCAGCATATAACCTCCAATTCTTAAAAATCTACCTATTGTTATTCTTTTTTTTTCTGCTCTTTTTTTTACTTTCTCTACACGTACTATGTACATAGTGTATGGAGAAGGTATTGTATTTCACCCAAAAATTCGATACCGAGATTTCACCGAAAATACATGTTTTAGTTCCCCCTGAATAAAAAAACCGTATCTGGAAAAAGGTCCGTGGTAGTGTGTGTGTGTGTGTGTGTGTGTGTGTGTGTGTGTCTTAGGCTGTGGACCGCTTAGTTCAAAAAGTAAAAGACCGTTAAATATCAAACTTGGTACTTAAGTCTGGTGTCTTCCAAGAATGGGACACGCAGATTTTCAAGAAAATCCCCCCACCCCCAACTACCCTTTACATGGAACTTTTTTATTTTCTCAAAAATGGCTCTTAACGATTTTGATTAAAATAGCGTACATTAAAAATATTTACCTAACAAATAAAATGTATATCTTGAATTTTCTGGCAATAGCCTCTAAAGTCTACTTTATTCTGGATGAATTTTACGGAATTTTGCATAATTGCTAAACCGTAAGAGATGGACAAAAACTTACCACACAAAAAATGTAGAGCACATTATAACACACAATTTTTGTAATATATATTTTTTGTGGAGTTGAACGTTTTTTTAGATATTCCTTGTATTTGGTTTCAGCTTTGAAAAACTTATACTTTTCTCATACGAGTATTTGTCAACTCCTCTCCATACAAACAAAAGAACTTCAGTTCCATAGCAACTAGCTTTTAACTATCACTTTAACCTATGGTACAAGGAAGCAAGTAGTAAGACTATTTGTGCTAATTTTTTTCTCGATTAGCATTAAATAAATAACTTTTTAGCAATAAGTTGTTGCAGAGATGAAGAGAAAGTCATGTGAATGGGGCACATCAGATATTTTATCTTAGTACTTATTTTGTAGCATATTCCTAGAATCAACGGTATCAGAGAATACATGTTAAAGGAGTAAGTTTTAGAAATATTTTCCTCAAAGTCGGTCTGACCTTTTATTTCAAGGAGGTGGATTCAGTCCAACCCAGACCGATGGCTTTTAAGTGTGCTTAAAAGCGACAGCACCATTATTAGATTTACTTGCAGGTAAAAGAACGCTTGCGAAACGAAATTCCGGCTCCCGGCGGCGGTGATATGATCCTGACAATTAACAGCGTCGTTAATAAACAAATAATTTAAAAAAAAATGTAATGTCTTAATCCTGAACTACAAGACGCTGGTTTTGTACGCATTACCTATAGGTATTTGTTTATACACTGCAAGCCAAGACAGTGGCACCCAATGAGAACCTCGTTCCAACATGTTCCTGTCTCACTCTTTGTTGAGAAGCAATTTCACGAGTGATTACGTTGTTCAGGAATCCAATTGAAAATGAGAAAACAAGGTAATTGCGTAGTTTGAACTTGTCATCATCACCGTTTCCTTATTGGCAGTCACATCTTGTTGGCGTCCTTCAAACTCGTGCACCGCCTTCTGGGTTCACAAACCTATAACACATGCACACACACATTTGCTCTATTTCGTGTGTAAGAAATGCTGCTTTTCTCTGCGTATACTTTAACAAAAGTGTTCTTAAAGACACTTATTCTTCTATCTAATAACAAGGTAGTGGTTAACTGCACAAAAATGTATTTGAAATAAATAGTGTGTTTTAACAAGAACTTAATTTTTATGACAAATTTTTTTCCCGTTTACTGGCTGTGCATAAGTCTTCCAGAGTCATTAGGAGTTCAAAAGGCTATTCCCAGAATATTCAACATATAATTTTATTTGCTAGGCACGTATTTTAAATGGGTAAATTGAGTAAAATTAAATAAAGGACCTTCCTCCCAAAAAAAAAAAAAAAAAAAATCTGAAATGATTTCTATCTAAAGGATATTTTGAGGTGGGGGATTTTCTTGAAAATCTTCATGTTGCATCCATTTAAAATAGATAATCTTAGCTATCAAGCTTTAACCCACTTTTTGTTTGAGTTATGCCTTATAACGTTTCTTTTTAAATTCAGAGGTCCTCAAAACGCGTATTTACAATGAAATCTCGATAGAAATTTCTTGATGGAATGCAATACCTTCTCTGTCTACTATGTACGTGGTAGAGAAAGTAAAAATGCACTACCACATTTGTAGATTTTACACTTAATCGGTTTGTTATTAATAATATTATTAAGTTAGTATTTTGATATATAGTTAATAATTGTTTTTGTTAACCTGAATTGGAGCCCAACCAGATGGATGACTCAAGACTTCTTAATGTATATCATATGCTATATTTAACTACAACCTTAAAAGAAAATGTTTATTTTGGTTTATAGAACTACAGAAGGGTCGGTCAATTTTATACTGCGGGAATAAGTTTGAATGGGGGAGTAAGCTCAAAATTCGATGTGAACCTACTTATCACTAATGGAGATTTTTATAGAAATTGTTCCCTTCTGAATCTAAAAAAGTAACAAACTTATTCATAAATACATTTTACGTTTCAGAGTCTGAGACTCATAAATATTCTCCGTACTTACAAATGGAAATAGAATATATCTAAAACCACTCAGGACGTAGTGCTAAATTTTGAAAGCATTGAGGATGACCCGCTTTGCCTAATTTGACTACAGTTTTGAAATATCTCCTTTCAGACCGTTTTCCTGAAATTCACGATATTGCTCTAAGGCTCGTGAACAGAGTTGTCAAACTTTTGTGAGAAAAAATGTTATGCGTTCAGTGTTATTAAGAATAAGCTAAGTTTAACTACTAAAATGGACATCTTGCTGATATACGTGTTCCGTGTACATAAAAAATCTGATGTGTTCCATTCACATAACATTCTCTACATCTCTGCAACAAATTACTCTATTTACTTCATCTAATCGAGAAACAATTAGTAGAAATAGTCTTATTGCTTGCTTCCTTGTTATTAGAAGCGAAATAAGGGGGTACCTTAGGTTAAAGTGATAGTCAAAAGCTGGTTGCTATGTGACTGAAGTGTCTTTGTTTGTATGGACACGAGTTCACAAAGTTTTTTATAGCTGAATACAAAACAAGGAATATCTAAAAAACAATCAACTCCACGAAAAAAATGTATATAGCATAAATTGTGTGTTTTAAAGTGCTCTACATTTGTTGTGTGGTAAGTTTTTGTCCATCTCTTACGATTTAGCAATTACGCAAAATTCCGTAAAATTGACCCAGAATAAAGTAGTCTTCAGAGGCTATTCCCAGAAAATTCAAAATATACATTTTATTTGTCAGGTAAATATCTTTAATATACGATATTTTAATCAAAATCGTTAGACCCATTTTTTAGAAAATCAAAATTTTTGAAAAAGTTCCATATAAAGGGTAGTTTGGGGTGGGGGGATTGTTCTCAAAATCTTCGTTCGCATCCCTGGAAGATACTAAACTTAAATACCAAGTTTGGTATTTTACCGACTTTTCGTTTTTGAGTTATCGTGTTCACAGACACACGGACACACACACATGGACGTTTTTCTGAAAATACTTTTTTTGAATACAGGGGACCCTAAAACATATATTTCCGGTGAAATCTCGGTATCGAATTTTTGGGTAGAGTGCAATACCTTCTCTATACACTATGTACATAGTTCGAAAAGAGAAAGTAAAAACTACGCCTAACATTGAGAAAGTTCAATACGTTTGTTATTAAACTTGGCCGCCAGGAAACGGCCCGTGTAACCTTCACGTTATTTCCTACGCGCGCGTCCTACATCCGCTCCGTCGTCACAAGTGCGTCAGTGTTACTTCTGTTCTAGTCCACTTCAAATGTGAATAACATTAGATACTTATGTGCTTACACCATCTTGTAGGGATGAAACCAAATTTCATGGGTGCGTGTTCGTTTGTTTATAAATAAATTCAGGGAGCCGGGAGGAATTTGTGATAGGAAAAGAAAGGTAAACAGGAACAGAAATTAGAAAAATCTGATGTGTTACACTCACATGACTTTCTCTAGCCGTTCTGCAAACTTCTTACATAAGATTATTCTTCTTTCTGCACCTAATCGAGGCACTCATTAGCACAATGCTCTTATTACTTGGTTCCATATAAGTAGGAAGAAAATAAGGGAATACACTAGGCTAAACCAATAGTCAAATGTTATAAAAGCTGTCGTTATGCGATTGTCATTAACACATCGCTTCTTCTCTTATCCAGGATTAGAACAAAAGAAAGACAGACACTCCCCGTCTCAGAAAAGTTTTAAGTACTTCACAACCGAAACTAATAACAAGGAATACCTCGAAAACGGTAAGCTCCATGAACAAAATGTATATGACATAACTTGTGTATTTTAACAACACCTACATTTTTTGTATAGTAAGTTTTTGTCTATCTCTTACGGTTTATATGTAATGCCAAATTAAGCAAAATTCATCCAGAATAAACAGGTCTTTAGAAGCTATTCCCAGAAAATTCAAGATATACATTTTATTTGTCAGGTAAATATCTTTAATATACGATATTTTAATCAAAATCGTTACAGCCATTTCTAAGAAGATCAACATTTTCGAAAAAAGTTCCATGTAAAGGGTAGTTTGGGGTGGAGGGATTTTTCTCAAAATCTTCGTGTCGCATCCCTGGAAGATACTGAACTTAAATACCAAGTTTGGTATTTTAGCTACTTTTCGTTTTTGAGTTATCGTGTTCACAGACACGCGCGCGCACACACAAACACACACACACACACACACACACACACACACACACACACACACACACACACAGAGACAGGCCTTTTTCTGGAAATGCTTTTTTTGGATTCAGGGGGTCCTAAAACATGTATTTCCGGTGAAATCTCGACATCGAATTTTTGGGTGGAATGTAATACTTATCTATCCTTATGTACATTGTACATACGGGGCTAGAGAAAGTAAAAATCTGATGTGTACCATTTACATGACTTTCTCCATATCCCTGCAACAAATAATTCTTAAAAAGCTTATACTTCTATTTACTTTATGCTAATCAGTAAAAATTAGCAGAAATAGTCTAATTACTCGCTTCCTTGTAAGTAGAAGCGAAATAAAGGACAACCGTAGGTTAAAGTGATAGTCAAAAGGTGGTTGCTATGTCAATGAAGTTCCTTTGTTTATATGGATAGTAGTTGACAAGTTCCTGTATGAGAAAAGTACGTTTTTCATAGCAGAAACCAAAAATAAGGAATGTCTCAAAAATGACAAACTCCACGAAAAAAATGTATATAACATAAATTGTGTGCTTTAATGTGCTCTACATTTTTTGTGTAGTAGGTTTTTGTCCATCTCTTACGGTTTAGCAGTTATTCAAAATTTAGTAAAATTCATCCAGAATAAACTACTCTTCAGAGGCTATTCCCAGAAAATTCAAGATATACTATTTTATTTGTCAGGTAAATATGTTTAATATACGAAATTTTAATCAAAATCGTTAGAGCCATTTTTGAGAAAATCAAAATTTTCGAAAAAAGTTCCATGTAAAGGGTAGTTTGGGGTGGGGGGATTTTTCTCAAAATCTTCGTGTCGCATCCCTGGAAGATACTAAATTTAAATACCAAATTTGGTATTTTACCGACTTTTCGTTTTTGAGTTATCGTGTTAACAGACACACGGACACACACACACACACACACACACACACACACACACACACACACACACACACACACACACACACACGGACCTTTTTGTGAAAATCGTTTTTTTGGATATTGGGTACTCTAAAACATATATTTCCGGTGAAATCTCGGTATCGAATTTTTGTGGAGTGCAATACTTTCTCTATACACTATGTACATAGTGCGTATGGAGAAAGTAAAAAATCGGAGAAAAGCTAGAACGGCCACCCCGAAAATCTCTTAGGCGTCTTGCACAAAAAAACTGAATGAATGAATAAGTGTATTTATTGACATAACAGTATCATATATTGAGCTTCATCAATCACACGAGTCCCCAGATCGCACGTGCTTTTGCAAAACACAAAATAGTAAGAAGTATTAAAATACCAAGAACAAATAATTAAAAGAGTAAACACGAAATAAAAAGACAAAGATATTCAAATACAGCAACTTAAATTTACAACACAGACTACACCTTATTCAGATGCATTAATGTACCCTGTTATAGTAGATAAATACACTTAAGAGAAATATATACACATAATATATAACACCACAACACAGCAATGACATAAGTTAGACAAAATATATGTATGTAAAACATTGTAATCACTTTTGTTTAGCTATTCTTATCCCCCCCCCCCCACGCTCTTCTTTATTATCAGCCTTCTCAGATCTCAGCTGTCTTGCCTTAAGTAGCGTCCATAATGCTTCTAGCTCTACATTCGTGTTGGTAAAGGATCGCGGTGAATATTTCTCTCTCCATTTCTCCGTATCCCTACCTCTTAATAAGATAGGGCCCATGACTCTTCCTCTTCGCAACTGATATTTCGAAAGTTTCAGCATGGAAAACAACAAAACTTTTAAAACTCAATCCATACAAGGTTGCTATCGTTCTTCTCAACATTTCTATGATAAGGATGCTTTGTGTTTATTTTGATAATTGTTAACGTGATTTGAGATTTTATTTGACGTCCACGCGTGTGTGACTGGGTGATGGGCCGTGCGACTGTCAGCCAAATGTACAGTACGTGACCGATAGACGGACCGTGCTCCTGGCGGCAAAATTTTGTGGCATACTTAATGTACTAAATGAAGGCATTAACATTACAGTCTTCAAAATCCACTGGAATGCTGTTATTAAATAATTTAATAAGGGGTATTTCTATTTTGATTCATTAGTTTTAGTTTATAGTAATGTTTCAAAATGTGTAAAGATGTTTCATTATACCTAAATTTAAATGACTCGGCTCTTAGAAACTGTTGTAGAAGCTCAATTGAAGTTTTAGAATTTTAAAAACAGATTCTATGTTATATTGGATTTCATACTGCATGTTAATAACATTATTGGTCATTTTTAAATTCTCTATGTGTATGTAAGTAGGTACAAAATGTATTGCCCAGAAATTCGATACCAAGATTTCACTAGAAATACATGATTCGAAAATGTATTTTTAGAA
Source organism: Hymenopus coronatus (assembly GCA_030762935.1). Lineage (NCBI taxonomy): Eukaryota > Metazoa > Arthropoda > Insecta > Mantodea > Hymenopodidae > Hymenopus > Hymenopus coronatus. The sequence goes on along the minus strand of CM060887.1, from coordinate 18,197,001 downwards.
AAAAGTACGTGCGTCTGGGTGTATGTGCGCGCTCGTACATAACTTTACTATCTCCCAAGGATGCAGCAAAAAGATTTTCAGGAAAATCCCTCCAATCCAAACTATCCTTTACATGGAATAGTTTTCGAAATGTTTGATTTCTGAAAATAGCTGTAACGATTTTGATTAAAATACCGCGTATTAAAAATACATGGTAAATAAAATGTGTATCTTGTATTTGTTGGGAACAATCTCTGAAGCCCTCTCCATTTGAATAAATTTTGCACAACAGGTAAATCGTAAGAAATAGCAAACAGTAACCATTTCCGAGTTATTCCTTGTTATTGGTTTTAAAAGTTCCAATATTTATAATTAAAGATTTGTCAAATGGGAAGCCGTTATATACGTTTTCATTGTGATCATTCCAAAGAGAAAGTAATTACACTTAGCAAACAGCATTAAAGGATTTTAACTTATCGCCTTAGCCTAGTGCATTACCTTATTTCGCTCCAGTTCTAAGGTTCTAATAATACAACCATTTATGCTAATGTATCTCGATTAGCACGAAGTAGAGAGAAAAATAGATTTTGTAAGAATATTTTGTTGCACAATAGGTAGAGAAAGTCATGTGAATGGAATACATAAGATGTTTATAAAATGATTGTTGATACATTTTGACAAAGCATAGCATAATCAAGAAGTTAATGTTATCTTCCTTAATAGTCAAACATGTTCAAAAAATGTAGGGAAGCCTGCCTGGATGTGTGGTGGTAGCGTGTCTGCCTCACATTCAAAGGTCGCGAATTTGAATCTCACTTAGGGTGAGTTCCCGGATAAAGTTTTTTTTCGGGGTTTTCCCTTAACGTGATAAGACAAATGTCCATGACTCCGAGATCATTTGAGCATCTTGTCTCCAATTTCATTCATTGCCCAATATGACCAACCAAGTTAAAAGACATTAAGCATACAAAAAAACCTGATGTGTTACACTCACATGACTTTCTCTAGCTCTTCTACAAACTTCTTACATAAGATTATTCTTATTTCTGCACCTTGCTAATCGAGATAATCATTAGCAGAATGTTCTTACTACTTAGTTCCTTATAAGTAGAAAGAAAATAAGGGAATACACTAGGCTAAACCGTTAGCCAAAACTTTTAAAATCTGTCGTTATTCGATTGTCATTGCAAATCGCTTCTTTGCTGGGCTAGGAGTAGAACAAAAGGAAAACGGACACTTCCTGTCTGAGAGAAGTATAAGTACTCACAACTGAAACCAAAAACAAGGAATATCTCGGAAACGGTTACCTCCAAAACAAAACTGTAAAGGACATATATTGTGTGTTTTGATCAGATTAACATTTTCTGTGCAGTAAGTTTTTGTCTATCTCTTGCCGCTTAGCAGTTAAGCAACATTTAGCAAAATTCATCCAGAATAAAGAGCTCTCCAGAGGCTATTCCCAGAAAATTCAAGATATACATTTTATTTGGTATGTAAATATCTTTAATATACGGGGTTTTAATCAAACTCGTTAAAGCCATTTTTTAGAAAATAAAAATTTTTGAAAAATTTTTCACATAAAGGGTAGTTGGGGGTGGGGGGATTTTCTTGAAAATCTTTGAGTCGCATCCTTGGAAGATACCAAACCTAAATACCAAGTTTAGTATTTAACGGTCTTTCTTTTTTGAGCTATACTGTCCAGACACACACACACACATACATACACACGGCCCTTTTTCTGAAAATGCTTTTTTTTTGGATTCAGGGGGTCGTAAAACATGTATTTCCGGTGAAATCTCGGTACCGAATTTTTGGGTGGAATACAATACTTCTTCTATCTACTATGTACATAGTACGCATAAAGAAAGTAAAAAAAATGTAGGGAAATGAACTAGGATCTAAATTCTCTAAGAATGTCTGTCTGATGTATTCTACAATCTGTGATTTAATGGGTCATAAATGTAGTAGATTAAACGATTGTGGAATAGACCTTTTAGCTTTAGCTTTTAAAATTATAAAATAATAGTACCTATATTAAGTGAGTGTTTCGTAATAAATTTATTAGAATATAAAACCAAGAGATTGGAAGAATCGACCATGCCGAAAAAAATTGGAAGCTTATTGAAATGTGAGATAGAATTACTATAGGAGTATTATTATTATTTTTATGTGAGTTTTGGTGGTGAACTCAGTGTGGGTAGCAGATACAGAGAATGTTTATGCATCTTCTCTCAGGCCTTACTTCTCTTTGTGTTGTACTGATGGACATGATGACCATAATATTGTGGCAGGAATGCTTGATGAATCATCCGGTACACGAGGACTTCATGCATGTTTGCAGAATGTAATGAGACGAATAATTAAGTTGATTAGTTATTTAAAAAGTTAAAAGAAGCTTTTGGGGCACTAGGCACTCTACAGAAACCTCGTTTAAGGGTAGGCAAAATGTCCTATCTTGCCAATGTTAAAGTTTGACCCATTATCTCAGCAGCTATTTAAGATAATGAGCTAAACTTTCCAAGGTATATTCAGCAATATATTTACTGTTGATTGATCAAAATAATATAGTTATGTTCATTAGAAGGAAAGGTATAACTTTTTTTAAATAAAATTTCTAAAATTCTATTGAAAAATGTTGATTTTTAAATTTAAAAAAAACTAATCCATAACATAAAAACATTTTTATTAAAATAAAGACTATTTAGGTGCAGATTTTTGGCAAAAATTTTAGCCCTTAGTTTTTGAGATAATGGGACATTTATATAGAAAATTTTACTTCTTCATAAATTGCTTTTAAACATAAAATTTAAAAGAAGTGTAACCTAACTTCCAAACACAACTTCGCAGCACTTCGAAACTCTCACATGAAGAAAATATGAGCGAGATGCCGATGCTGCGAATAGCTAAAGTAAAACTTTTTGATCAAAATAAAAAAGAAAAAAGATCTCTTCTCTTAACACCAATATTTACAAAGTTGTTGATCTTTTACCAAGTGAGTGTACAAAAATGTTCTAAAAACTACTGCGCAGTATTATTTTCAACAACAGTTATAAACTATCTACAATTAGCATTAGTGTACCTCTATGAAAGTTATACCAAAATGAACGGTAGATTCAAAATATTTATATGCAAATAAAACAGGAAAATAGAATATACGTATATGAAAATTCCATTTCGACTCCGCTTAAGAACCCATAAGGCTTAACTTCCATATTTTAGAATCTACGTGTATGTTCCTATGTCGTCTGAAATTTTATCAACATTTACAATTGTTATTAATTATAAATATGCCAATGGATAGAACAGTTACTGAACAGTTTAGCACCGATTCGAATTGCCGAAGTCACGGACTTGTGAACGGGAGGGGTGTTGTTCAAATCCCTTCACTACTGTCCTGAGGTTTCTTTGCAGATCTTCCTCAATTGCCATAACTACAAATGCCAGGAAGGTGTCCTAAAGTTACACTTTTCGTTTTTACTTGCATGTATCACCAGCAATTACCGCTGGTGGTGTTATGCAGTAAAAACGGGCGTTAAACATTACTAGATGGTGTGTAAACTATTCGGTTTTAGCATTATTTGTCATCAAACATTTTCTCCAATAATCAAGTTTAACTGTAAAGTTAATTATGTAAGTTTACAACTGTATTTTTAATAAAATATACAGCGTAATAAAGCTTCAATACTGTTTTACTTTCTCTAGCATGTATGCACATTCAATGTACATAGTAGCCGGAGAATATATTATGCTCCACCCAAAAATTCGATTTCGAGATTTCAACGGAAAGATATGTTTTGAGGGTACATGAGTCCAAAAAAAAAAGCATCTTTAGGAAAATATCCGTGCACGCGCTTGAGTGCGTGTGTATGTGTGTGTGTGTGTGTGTGTGTGTGTGTCTGTGTCTGGGGACAGCGAGGCCCAAAAATATAAACACCATTAAACATCAAACTCGGTATTTATGTTTAGAACCTCCCAAGGATGCAAACACAAAGATTTTAAAGAAAATTCCCCACTCCAAACTACCTTTTACATAGAAAAAGTTTTGAAAATTTTGTTTTTCTCAAAAATGGTTCTAACAATTGTGATTAAAGATATTTACAACACAAACAAAAGGTACATCTGGAATTTTCTGGAAATAGTATCTGAGAACCACAAATTTGAATGAATTTTTCTGGTGGTAAACCGTAAATGTCCTTAAAACACATAATTAATATCATTTACGGTTTTGTTGTTGCTGCTGTTGTTGTAGAGTTGGCCGTTTCAGATATGTTCCTTGTTATTGGTTTCAATTTTAACTTGCATTAACTTTCCTCAAATGGAAAGTCACCTTTTGTTTCGTCTCTCTTCTTTCACTCCTGACCATCAAAAGCTAACCAAACTTCAATTGTTTCACATAGCGAGCAGCTTTTAAAAGATTTGGTCATCGCTTTAGATAATGTATTCCCTTATTTCCCTTCTACTCACAAGGAATCTGTTGAAGTTTGTCTCGATAAGCATAAAGGAGATATCATAATAATCTTTTGTGAGAATAGTTTGTAAGTGCAACGGCTAGAGAAAGTCACGTGAATGGAACACATAAGATTTTTAATGTATAAGCTGTGTAGGTGTTCTGGTATATATTTGCGGAATTAATATAAGTATAACGGAATATCAGTTCTATATAACTCGCTATTTAAATAAAAATCCCTGAGTGACGTTTCGTTATATTTTGATTATAATCACTTTGTGGGAGAAATAAAGAGTTATTTGTTGGAGAAAAAATCGTATGTTCCATTCACATAACTTTCTCTACAACTTAGTAACAAATTGTTGTAGAAAAGGTTATTCTTTTATCTGCTTCATGGTAATGGACATAAAATTTGCAGAAATCATCTTAGTTGCTTAAAAGGGAATTAAGGGGATACATTACATTATAGCGATGGTCAAATGTTTTAAAATGTGGTTGCTATGGGATTGAAATCCGTTTCTATATGGCCAAGTATTGACAATTTTCCGTATGAGAAACTGAAACCAATAACAAAGAGTATCTTGAAAACGGTTAGCTACACGAAAAAAATGTCTACATCATAAGCTGTGAGTTTTAATGAGATCTACACTTTTGTGTACTGTTTGTGTATCCGTTGCGGTTTGTAACTTATGCAAAATTCAGAAAAAATCATCCAGAATAAAGAGGTCTTCAGAGGCTATTCTCAGAAAATTCAAGATATACATTTTATTTTTAATGTAAATATCTTAAACATACGGGATTTTAATCAAAATCGTTAGAGCCGTTTTTAAGAAATTCAAAATTTTCGATTTTTTCCATGTAAAAGGAAGTTAGGGGTGGGAGGGATTTCTTTGAAAATCTTCGTGTCGCATCCTTGGAAGGTACTGAACTCAAATACCAAGTTTGGTGTTTAATGGATTTTTTGTTTTAGAGCTATGCTGCACACATACATACATACACACACACCCACACACAGACGTACATTATTCTAAAAGTGCTTTTTTTGGAATCAGGGGATCCCAAAATATGTATTTCTAGTGAAATCTCGGTATCGAATTTTTGGGTGAAATAAATGGGTACCGTCTCTGTATACTACCTACGTAGTATGTGCAGTAAAAAGAGACTTTTGTTTTTATATTTATTATTGAAACAAAAACATGTAGTATTTTCTTGGCAATCCATCTCAACTATTAATGCACCAATGCAATGTACGAGATTAGGCAATTTCAACCAATCGCGGTCATCTGACTGAAACAATGTTGTCGAAACATCTTATCGCAGCTGTTTGTATGTTAATATCCTGTCTTGGTCATTGGTAACAATGTGACAATCCAGGCAACCAACCTTCACTTTTAATAAATGTCAGTTCCATAATTATACTTTCAATTAATTCAGTTACGATTTTTATTTATAGTTTTATCCAGTTCATAAAGTGTTTTGTTCAAAAAGGAGTGAAAATAATCATTATTTGTATTTCTTATGTATGAGATGAGTGCAACGTTTGATTCCATTTCATGTATTAGTCAAGTTATTGAAAGCTGAAATAAAATAATTATTCCCTATTTCTAATGTTGCTATCGATATTCGTACATTGGGTGTAGACACAGTCGGCCATATCATAGTTCAGAAGGCAGTGAAGAAAGTACAAAAAAATCGGTAAATAAACATGGTCGAATGCGTCATCTACCATTTGAGAACTAATAACCTGATAAAACTTCCCTTGCTATATATTATAAATTATTAATAGTCTATTTCGCTGAATTGTCTTATCAAATACAACTCGTGTTTTCACCTCTTAGGACACTTCACTCCCTCGCTAAAATGAAGACACTCTTGTTATACTTATACCATTTGGAAGCGGTGAACAGAAATACCGCTGAAAATATTTCACATCGATATTTCCAATACCGAGGATGTATATAGAAGGATAGTTATCTATTAGAAGAAGGTTTCTTTGCAGGTATCAGCTGCGAGGACCTTGAAATTGCCCTCTTCTTGTGACATTACTTGGTAGAGCCACGTAGCGCTGCGGTCAGGTGAGCAGAGGGGTTGGGGAAAACAATTTCAACACGCCGGCCGGCTTGTGCGTAATGGTACCACGTTTATTTTATTGGTTTTGTATCTCCAGTCTGCTGAATGTGTGAATGCCACTACCTGTGACTCATGCGGTACTAATCGGTCATAGCTCCCACAACCTTGTTTATTATATATACATGCCTTTCAGTTCAAAACTTCCCAGTCTAAATAACGATTTATTTATATTTGATTTAAACAAAATCACATCAACTTGAATACTGAGAGGGAAGCTAAAAACTGGTCTTAACAGCATATTGGGTTTCACCCCCTCATACCCAGCCACCCCTACTTTGAGATTTCAAATGACACCCATGCACTTTACTTTTTCTTACGTAGGTATGTGCATAGTGGTCTGATTAAAATATCGTAAAAACTCGATAGTGAAATTTCACCAGAAATACGCTTTTGAATTCCCCTGAGTCTAAAAAAACGATTTTCAGAGAAACGTTATGTGTGTGTGTGTGTCTGTCTGACTGTCTGTCTATCTGTGAACAGTATAACTCAAAAACAAAAATCTGATGTGTCCCATTCATATGGTTTTCTCCACAACTCTGTAACAAATTATTGCTAATAGGCTTATGTTGATGTTTCATACTAACCGAGATAAACATTAACAAAAACGCTTTGTTGTAAGCAAAACGGAAATACTGGGATATACTAGGTTAAACCATTAGTCAAATGTTTTAAAATGTGGTTGCTATGGGATTGATATCCGTTTCTTTGCGTGCTCAGTAGTTGACAAGTTCCTGTATGAGAAAAGTTTAAGTATTTTTAAACTGAAAGCAATAACAAGGAATATCTCGAAAACGGCCCAACTTCACGAAAAAATGTATGTCATAAATTTTGCGTTGCAAGGAACTCTACATTTTTTATGCAGTAAGTTCTTGTCTATCTGTTACGGTTTACTAGTTATGCGAAATTCAGAAAAATTCATCTAAAATAACGAGGTCTTCAGAGGCTATTCCCAGAATATTCAAGATATACATTTCATTTGACATGTAAATATCTGAAAAATAAGAGATGTTAGTCAAAATCGTTAGAGCTATTTTTGAGAAAACCAACAATTTTGAAAATGTTTTCCATCTACAGATAGTTGGGGGTGAGGGGACCTTCTTGAAAACCTACGTGTCGCATCCTTGGGACATACTGAACTTAAATATCAAATTCGGTATTTAACGGACAGATAGACAGAGACACATACACATATGGACATTTTTCTAAAAATGCTGTTTTGGTTCCCATAACTTGTATTTCTGATGAAATCCCGGAATCGAATTTTTGGGTGCAATACAATAACTTTTCTATACACTATGTACATATTACGTGCAGAGAAAGTAAAAATTACAAAATAGGTACTGGGTGCTTCTACCTGCTATGTCATTTGAACCAATGATTATTTGACCTGGGCCCTCCCCGTCCTAAACCACAGGCGAGATAATAGCATCCAGCGGGTCTAGCCACCCCCAACAATAGCATATTTCCGGCTGTGAAATAGAGGCTGTTTTAACGGCCAGATTTTTTTTTATTTTCGAGTGGAGGGGAAAAATCCACCTTATGGACTAACCCGGGCAAGCCCGGAGTGCCGATGTCTCCCATGTGGACATACCGACTAAAAAACCCCTCCACCGGTATTAGAAGGAAGAAAGGAGAGGCGGTACTGCATTATTGCACCCGCGGATTCAAGGCGATAATTCAACTGACTGCAGGGTGCAGTCAGAGGGGTGAAATGAGGACCGGGAGACAGACTTGAGCGAGGCCCAGACTGCCACCGCGGAGTATTCGGGGAGAGGAATGAAGGAATTCTAGGGTGAAGGATGGAGTTAGTGCTGGTTGACTCTGTTGAGCCAGTCGTCGTATCCTGGGACGTTTTCGAGCCTAAGCCCTTGGCGTCTACTTTGGATGTTGAACCTGGAAGTTTTAGGTGCCGACTTCTCCAGTAGAGCTCTCACCTCCTCCCTGAAGATGAGTTGGATGTCGGTGACTGCTGTTGCTATTGCTTGGTGAAGTTCTGGATGTGAAGTGGTGCTGTGTTGTTCCTGAAGCCTGTCCTCCAAGGCCGTCAGCTTAGCCGTAAGGATCAGGACCTCCGCATGGAGGTCCTGAATGGCCTCACTTAGGCCCTGGATTTCCTGCTGCAGGATGGTTGGTGTTGGTTGTTCAGTCTGCGGAGATGGCTGTGTAGATGATGGTGTCCGGGCTGGTTTAGGCGATGAGTGCCTGCTCTTTGGGTAGCTGGGGCACTGGGCTTGCCCGGTGAAATGTCCCGTACCACCACAGGTGGCACAGAACCGGCGACGGCGGCGGTGGTCGTGCCCAGTGCACTCCGAGGTGAATGCGTTGGTGCCACAGTAGTGGCACTTCGGCGGCGAAGAGCAGTCTTCTTGGCTGTGCTCGTAGGCACAGCAGCGACGGCAGGGCCGGTGTCTTTCCTGTCTGCTTGCCTCAACGTGCAGAAGTCGCCCTAATAAGGGCAACCCTGACGCCAAGGCAGCCTCCAGGTCTGATCGGTCCTGTAGCTCCACCCTTACTAGTGGTGTCGGGCCCCGGTCACAGATTATTCTAGTGGCCCTCGAACATGAAGGTCATCTAGATTGTGCAGCGGCGAGGAGGTGCCGGGTGGAGAGATCCCGAGGGACCCCCCTAACCACGGCGCTGTACCGGGGCGGCGTCGGCGTGGAGCTCAGCGGTGGCGGCGATGAAGTGTTGGCTGCCGGTGAAGCAGCGGCGGTCGGCGGCGGTGGTGATGGTGAGCGCGGCAAAGGTGCAGCGCTCACTGCCGGTGTAACGGCAGGTGACGGAGATGCCGGTGAGCGCTTCCTACCGACGGATGCCGGAGAAGCGGTGGCTGCTGTAGGAGCTGCTGGTCTGCGTTGATGCTTCCTCTTCGGCATCTCGAAGCGAACTCCGTCCTGCAAGAGAGTTTCGCCTTAAACAATAATTATGTTTTAAATGCAGATATACATACATTAATTTATCTGAAAAACTTCAGAAGTTATTGTCATTTCTTTGTAACCATGCATTCTCACCTACGTCCCCTTTTAAAACAATTTAGAATAAGTACAGTGTGGTTCTTTTCCATGTATATATTTTTCTGTCGTCGGTATATACCCATTTGCAGGTTATTTCTTTTGTTTTGAGAGTAATATCTCGAGGGCTGTCCAGAAAGTGACAAATGATTTGGCATAACTAAACAATATACAAAACTTTATTTATAAAGTTACAGTACCTTACTCTATTCTTCAAAGTAATCGCCATTGCTATCAAGGTATTTCTTGTGGTATCGGTTTTCAATGCAGATGTTACACTCTTCCGCTAAAGAGCTGAACCAAGATGTCACTGTCACTTTGAGGTCTTCATCTGTTTCGAAATGTTTTCCATCCAAAAAGTCATGTACGTGTCCAAAGTGAAACATTGGGTTTTCTTAATTCTTTTATCAACATTTGCTTTCAACTCCTCCATAACGATTGATGAACACCGGTGCTTAAACCCCTCGCCTCTCACCTAGACGGCCCGGGTTCGATCCCAAGATACCGCATGTGAGATTTGTGGTGGATAAAGCGGCGCTAGGACGGGCTTTCTCCAGGTTCTCCGGTTTCCCCCACCATAGCATTCCACCGGTGTTCCATTTTCATTCCATGCATCACCAGTGTCATCGCCTGCGAAGGCACAAGTAGTAAAACCGTGGCCTAGTGGTTAGACCACTCGCCTCTCACCTAGACGGTCCGGGTTGGATCCCAAGCGACCGCATGTGAGATTTGTGGGGGACAAATCAGCGCTGGGGCGGGGTCTCTCCGGGTTCTCCAGTTCCCCCCCCCCCATCGTATTCCACCGGTGCTCCATCTTCATTCATATGTCATCAGTGTCACCGCCTGCGGTGCCATAAGTAGTTAAAGCGGGCGTTAAACACTAAAAAAAAAAAAAAAAAAAAAAAAAAAAAAAAATAGTAAAAAAATCTCCGGTCTTTATGGTACACACTGGTTCTTCTTTGATTACTTGTAAATAAATGACATTTCCTCACTGAAGATTCGTTCACTGCTTTATCACCATAAAATTCGATTGGTTGAACATTTTTAAATCATTAAAAAAAAAAGAAGAATAAGTTCTTTGGCGGTAGAAAATTGAAAAATCTTATGTGTTCCATTCACATGACTTTTTCTACAACTCTGCAACAAATTATTGTTAAAAAGCTTATGCTTCTATTTACTTCATGCTAATCCAGAAAAAATTAGCTGAAATAGTCTTATTACTTGCCTCCTTGTAAGTAGAAACGAAATAAACGAGTACCATAGGTTAAAGTGATAGTCAAAAGCTGGTTGCTATGTGACTGAAGTTCCTTTGTTGGTATGGACAGGAGCTGTCAAATTCTCGTATGAGAAAAGTGTAAAGTTTTCAAAGCTGAAACCAAAAACAAGGAATATCTCAAAAACGATTAACTCCAAGAAAAATTGTATATAACATAAATTGTGAATTTTAACGTGCTCTACATTCTTTGTATGGTAAATTTTTGCGCATCTCTTACGGTTTAGCAGTTATTCAAAATTCCATAAAATTGATCAAGAATAAAGTAGTGTTCAGAGGCTACTCCCAGAAAATTCAAGATATACATTTTATTTGTCAGGTAAATATCTTTAATATACGATATTAATCAAAATTGTTAGCCATTTTTGAGAATATTAATTTTTTTTTTAAAAAACTTCCATGTAAAGGGTAGTTTGGGGTGGGGGATTTTTTTTTTTTTCAAAATCTTCGTGTCCCTGGAATACTAAACTTAAATATCAAGTTTGGTATTTTACCTACTTTTCGCTTTTGAGTTATCGTGTTCACAGACACACGACACACACACACACATATATATACGGATCTTTTTTCTGAAAATGCATTTTTGGGATACAGGGGACCCTAAAACTTATATTTCCGGTGAAATCTCGGGATTTTTGGGTGGAGTGCAATACCTTTTCTATACACTATGTACACAGTACGTGTAGAGAAAGTAAAAACTAGTACCACATCTTGACAGAATGGAGATTCCGTTGAGCAGGGTACTGTAATTTTGTAAATACATTTTTGTGTTTATATCTTTCGTTATGCCAAATCGTCCACTTTCTGGATGCCCTCATACTATGTTTCTGCCATATATTTACGTTGAGGGGTTAAGACACGAGATGGAGATGTGTGTGAAAATAAAAAATTCCCCTTTCAGCAATTGTTGGGACTGCAACTCCCCCTGGCCGGTGACACAGGGACTGGATTTGAGTACGCTTGGGAACTGGAGAGGTTTATCTTTGGAACTTAGGTTTATTGAGCCGTTTCATCTGAGGTTGCCATAAATGTGGGAGATGGGGAGGAAATCTTGTCAATGTGGATGATCGCATTTCCACTTCTGTCAGCATAAAGAACGCTTTACAACAATTGTCTCCACCATCATGTGCCATTGTTAAATCCGTGTGATATAAGAGTGTGCGGGGAATGCTTGTAACCAGGAGTCAGAGATTTGGGACCTTACAAAAACGAGGAGTGCGGGCATAGTTAAGCATTTTCATGTTATTGCTTTTGTGTATGTGTGTGTGTGTGTGTTATGTGATCAGTTTACTAAAACACGAATAGTCCGTTAAAACTAAGCTTAAATATCAATTTCAGTATCTTTCAAATATGTGATATGATGGTTAAAAATTCCGCCACCGCAAACTACTCTTCACATGAAACCCTTCTCGAACATTTTCATTTTATGAAATGATATAGTTTAAAATGTCGTATGTTTTATAAAAAATAAACGTGTATCTTATATTTTCTTGGAATTAAGTTCAAGTTTGGTATTTCCTGTCTGTTTAGCATTTTTATTGTTATAACTTTTGTATTCTTTGGTCCAATTTTTACTTTCTCTAGCACGTATGTAGAACTGCATAGTAGATAGAGAAGGAATTGTATTCCACCCATAATTTGATAAAGAGATTTCACCGGATATATATGTTTTGAGATCCCCCTGAATCTAAAAAAGCATTTTTAGAAACGTGTGTGTGTGTGTGTGTGTGTGTGTGTTTGTGTGGGAGGGGGGCAGCATAGCTCAAAAATGAAAAGATTGTTACAAACCAAACTTGGTATTTAAGTTTTGGTATCTTCCAAGGATGCAATACGAAGATTTTTTTTTCTCGTCACTATAACAAAATAATGGACATCTCCAGACATCCTCTTTTTTCTTCTTCTTCCTTTTACATTTGTAACCATTTTGCTAATTCAAATATTTAAGTTCTATTTTAATTACATACAAGCATTATTGCTTGTTCCATAATAAAACGTACACGAAAATGTTTCTTATTAATTACAATTTTAGATTCTACACACCTTTTCTTGTATTTTATCTTTAATTTTGAGGATTGCAACGAAACATGCTGTAAATAATAACATTTGTACATAATTTGTAACTCATTCATTCTACATATAATACATTTACACAACAACATGGTATAGATCTTTACGTTCCCTTTTATTATTTATTGGTTTCAGATTTTCTCTGGGCTTTGGGATTATTTCTGTTACAAACCACATTACCTACTTAATTTCGAACATGTGTGGAATGAACCCCCCCCTCTCTCTCTCTGAGGCCGCGCCGTGGCCGAGTGGTTAGAACTCACCTCTCACCTAGACGACGTGGGTTTTCTCCCTGCCATCGCATTTCACCGGTGCTCCATTTACATTCCATGTATCATGAATATCATCGCCTGCGGTGCCATGGTAGTAAGAGCGGGCGTTAAACACTATAAAAAAATTTCTTTCTGGGCTTTTGGTTCATTACCAGCAACGTCGAGTCTGTCTTGCTGAATCGAACCAAAATACCGAAGTCTTTGACAAAAGAAGCAATATGACCTCACGTATGACACCCAGGGCAGAGTGGATCTGTCCATCAGTAAAATGAGCTTCAGGTAGATATTTTCCGTCCCTTTCTTCAACTCAAGGGTTTGAGATTGCTGCTAGAGGGATGCCTCATTCCCTTGTGCTGAGGAACTAAACGGAAAACCGTAGTGTTACTAGGGAAGACACACACACACACGCGCGCGCACACACACACACACACACACACACACTCACGCACGCACACACGGAATCACGTCCGCCGGCGGTTCCTTGTATCCGGAGAGAATACGTACTTCTCTACTCTTTCAACGTCTTTCCGTGAACGTGACATTCCGGTATATCCCGGAGGTCATAACACCTTTACAACCCGTCTCTCATTTTGTCTTGGAACTCCGTGATAGAGCGACCGGAGGGGGCGGGGGACACTTTTAGCACAGTGCTGACGAAGCAGCATAGCCGCCACTTAGCTCAGAGAAAAAGGAGCTGTAGTAAACAAAAGCCAGTCCTGATGAGAGCTCGACCAGTAGAACTTGCTACCAATACATATCTGGTTAGCTAGTGTATCAATTTATTACCGGAAAATTCCATTTGGCTTATAATAATAAGAATAAATGTGTCGCGCTCCAATCTAATTAAACTTTACACCCATATTAATTAATGGAAGCATTCACATAGCCTCATAACGTGCTACCTAATGTAATAGATTCAAACGCTGTTATATTTGTATTGTTTCCATAGAGGAAGAACTCTGCATATATTACAAGCTTCTAAACATCTCGTCACCCTCCGTGATGTAATGGTTACCATGCTAACTTCATATACCCAAGGTCGCGGGTTCAAACCCGGTGGAGGACGATGGATTTTTTCGGGCGTAAAAACCTTTGCATGGCTTCCTTCGGAAGGGAACTAAAGCCATTGGTCCCATGTCGTAGATTTACGGCACGTAAAAGAACCTCAAGCCCATAGAAAAGCCTCTGAGCAAAATCAAGCTTACTTTCACGCCCAGTATAGAATGGGACGCAGGGAACCGCAGCAGTTAAGAGCATCCGTTACAAAATGCCATTTAATTGCCTTCTAAACAGCTCAAGAATGCGTTGCGAGGTTTCACGCCATTAATAATTCCCATGAGGAATGTACTCCCTGATTGAGCTTTTTTTCCTGTGGGTACTATGTGCAGTGTATAGAAAAGAATTGTTTTGCAAATTCGATATTGAGATTTCACCGGAAATATATGTTTTAGGACCTCCTGAATCCCCCCCTCAAAAAATTTTTTCAAAAAAGGTCCGTTTATGTGGTGTGTGTGTGTGTGTGTGTGTCCATGGGCTATATATCTCAAAAACAAAAAGTCCGTCAAATACCAACTTCATATTTAAGAGTATCTTCCAAGTTTGCGACACGGAGATTTTCAACAACTACTCTTTACATGGAAAAATGTATAAAATTTTAGTTTCCTAAAAATGCCTCTAACGATTTTGATTAAAGTCTCATATATTTAAGGCAGTTACATAAAAATAATATTTATATATTGAACTTTCTGTGAATAACCTCTGAAGATCTCTTTATTCTGGATGGATTTGTATGACTTATGCATAAGTGGTAAAGCTCAAGAGATACACAAAAGCTTACTACAAAAATGCACATCTCCTTAAAACACACAATTTATATTATATTCCCTTTTTTCGTGAAGTTGGCTGTTTTCGAGATATTTCTTGTTATGTTTCAGTTTTAAAATACTTACTTTTCAGATACGGGAACTTTTCAACTCCTGGCCATACAAAGAAACGGATTTTGACTCCATAGTAACCACATTTTAAAACATTTTATTGACGGTTTAGCCTAGGCGTTCCCTTAGTACCATTCTACTTATAAGAAACTAAGATGTACGACCATTTCTGCTAATTTTAATTTCGATTGGCATAAAATAGATAGTTTATTAATATTAATTTGATACAGAAATGTAAAGAAAGTCATGTGAATGGAACACATTAATTTTTTTCAGGTTTTTCTTAGTCTACTGACAAATGATGGGAATACGATTGGAAGATTACTTCCGAAATCTCCTTTTTCAGTTATCATTTCATGCATTACCTTGGATCACAATAGCTGAAAAGCGTCCATTGATTAAAATAAAAGTCGACCACCTGTAGTGAAGTAGGTATATAGTAAGAAATTGCGTTAAAATATTCTATTATAGGTGCCTATAAAATTAGGCGGAGGCTACTTTTAAATGAAAAACCTCAAGCAAACAGTAGAGAATATTTTGAAAATTCTTAAACTCGCATAAAATGTTATTCGATATGTTTATATTTTGTCGAGATCTGCTCATTTTCTTCAGTTAAAATATCTCGGTTAAATATATACAGGGTGTTTCAAAACGATATCAGACGAAGATGTGGATCTTGCTGGTCACACTGTGCGTGATACTTGAATGTAATTTTCAGTTCTAAATTCGGCACATACAAAAACTGCCATAAAGTCACCATGGATTAGGCAGTCGTACATAACCAAATGACACGTGCCTGGCCCACTACAAGAGAGATGCCGGTTGGTAGCGAAGATCCTATTCGCGTGGTGTAGGCGTGGTTTGATAGACACGCCGGCGCAGCATAGGTCACCTTAGTAATGGAAAACGTAGCTTGTGGGGTATTTTTTGTGTGTTTCGTGTAACACGTTCTGAGATTGTTTACGTGGCAGATGACTACTGTTGTTCCTTCGCTGCCTAATCCCAAATGTGTGCGATTTTTAAACACACATAAAACTTTAAATAGAAGACTTGGAGAGTTACGACATCAACTTTCGGACAACTCAAAATGTAAGGTAATCGACTGCTATCTTCGTTTGGTTTCGTTTTGAAATAGCCTGTATAAAATACCCCCACCATAAAAATGATTTATATATCATTACAGTATCTGGAATATATATTCTAATAATAGTTTTATTTGAAGAAGATAAATTTTTATATAAAACGTTTCTAGTAAAAGCTGTTTGTATATGAGGAATTCATTGAGAAAATTTCCCTTATATCTTGAAAGGCATTGACTTTAATATGTATCTTTCGTTTTTGAGGTATGCTGTAAACAGACGCACAAGTAAAAGCGCGTAGTTATCCAAAGGGAAAGGGAAATGCAGAGTATCGAAACGGAATCCAGCAATCATAACGCGATATGTGATGTGCATGGTTATCCAGGTTGTATGTAGGACAACAATATTCAGACACTGTTCCTTTAATGGAACTGCTTACTCACTTCCACTGCGTATTCGGAGTCTTACCATAGAAGTAGTTCCTGTTCCACTCCAAGAAAGTAGTTCCTTTAGAATAGGTCGCACCATTTGGCAGGCAACCCGCAAAGTGCTTCTAAATAAACAGCCTACTGTTATGATAGTCTTAGGCCATACTGTTACTAAGGATGTGCTGATGAAGGTGTATTATGCTCATGTTTCTTTGCATGCTAATTATGGTTTGCTTCTTTGGGGGAATCACTCCCTGCCTATGAAGATATTTTGTATTAGGGCTCTTAGATTAATTTGTTCATCCAAAAGAACGTAAACCATTTTTATTGACTTAGGCATCTTAACTTTGCCATCGATGTATGTGTTGAACTGTCTCTTGTATGTTAGGAAAATTTTAGCAGAATATTCATAATTATACAACACGAAATTGTCAAAATTTATAAATAAACAAATTTAAGCATACGAAAATTCAGAATTAAATTATGACGTTGCTATACTCTAATAGTTGTTGGCAATAAACACTATCTAATAATATCTGTCTATAAATATAACATCGGCTTTGAAAAACTGGTACCACATTACAAAAACGGTCTTAAGAAAATGGATATTACGTTGAGAAATACAATATGGTACATTCTAGATAACCTTTTTGTGCAGATATATTTCGTTATTATTTAGTTACACCAAATCATTCGTTACATTCTGGATGGTCCCCATAAAATGTGTCACATGCCAATGTTTTGAGTCAGTCTTTTTTTTTTTTTTTTTTTTTAATACACTACTGGAGTCTGATCGGGACTCCGGCACTGTATACCCTACTTTTATTTACCTTTTTTTTACCTTGTTTTACCGTGTTATTACTGTTTTCTTACTTTTACAACACACACATATACACAAACATATAACACCCATGCCCAAGGCGGGACTTTTCTTTTTATTTTTCTTCCAGTTTCCTATATTTCCTTGGCAGACCTTTTTATTCTTTAAGTTTTCCTTTCACACTTTGGCGAGACACTTTGGCGAGCGCGGCCACCGGGATTGGCAAGGACTCGAACCCACGATCCCCAGCGCTACGAAGCACCAAAGCGGGGACGCCTTGGCGAGCGCGGCCATGGGGACCGGCCATTTTTCCTAACAACTGTGAGCTCTAAGGGGAAGCATGTACTGTAGTACAAGTGTGGCGGAGAAGTTGCCTAACAAGTACGGCGTTCAAACTGAAGGATACTAATACGCTAGCGTCATTAATCTTGAAACGTAGGCCAAATAAAATGCCTCGTAATGTCAGGCGCAACGACGTAAAATAAAATAAAGATCCATAGTGTCAGTCTTTCGAGCATAAACCCTACCAGTGTTTATTCATCACTTATTTTCGCAGAAGGTTACCGCAACTCTTGTTGCCTTACGTCTGAAATGATAACAAAGTACTCCATTTACAGATTTTATGACCTATTAGGTGGCCCAACTGCCCCGTATTTGAAGGGTTGAGATATCCCTTCGTGCGTTAAGAGTTGCAGAACTCCACGGGGAAATTTTAAAAAATCCGGTTAGTGGGGAACTGGTGAGGGTGACCTACGTTATGCAGTTCACAGACACCACACACACGGATCTTTTTGTGAAAATGCTTTTTTTTTTTCTTTCTTTTTATAAAGGGGACCCTAAAACATACATCTCTTTATCTCTGTAACATATTATTGTTCAGAAGCTTTGCTTCATGCTTATCTAGATCAACATCTGCAGAAATGCTTTCAGGTAAGTAGAAGAGAAATAAAGGAATATACTAAGCTAAACCGATAGTCAAATATTTTAAAAGCTGGTTGCCATTTGGATGAAACCCATTTCTCTGCATTGCCAGGAGTTGAAAAATTCCCGTATGTGTAAAGTTTTAAGTATTTTAAAACTCAAACCAATAACAAGGAGTATCTAAAAAATGGTAAAATATGCGGAAAAAAATGTATAGGATATAAATTGTGCGTTTCAACAAGATCTACATATTTTGTGTAGTAAGTCTTTGTCTATACCTTACGGTTTACTAGTTATGCAAAATCCAGCAACGTTTTTCCAGAATAAAGAGCCCTTCAGAGGTTGTTCCCAAAAATGCAAGATACACATTATATTTTTCCTCGTATCTTTAATATACGGTATATTAAACAAAATTGTTAGTAAATCACTTTTGAGTAAACCAAAAATTTCGAAATTTTTTTCATGTGAAGGGTTATTTGTGGTGGGGGGGATTTCCCTCAAAATTTTCGTGTGGTATACCTGGAAGATAGTAAACTTACTCGTGTATACCAAGTTTGGTATTTTACCGACTTTTCGTTTATGAGTTATCGTTTTTACTGGGGAACCTAAAACGTCTATTTCTGGTGAAATCTCCGGTATCGAATTTTTGGGTGCAATACAATACATTCTCCATATATTATGTTCATAGTACGTGAGGAGAAAGTAATAAATGTATAAAATAAAATGTATTATTAGTCATAGGCTGGAAGTTTTAAACATGCAAAAACTACGAGCGTTAAATAAATTTCATCCAGATATCTGACAAACTGTGGATTATGTGACGCAAATTCAATAACTGGAAAGTTTAACTTTTTAAGAAATTTTCTCTTATCGCGATATTATATCTAAATATTTTAGTCAGCAATTTTCCAAAACCTGATCTGTTCAAGAAATGTATTAGATAGGATGTTTATCTTTATTGTATTGCCATTTCTACTTTAATAACGTTGCCCATGTAAAATATATCAGCTGAGTCTCTTCTTATAGACAGGTTACCATAGCAACCGAGCGACTCACCAGCAGCTTGGCGGACAGTCCCACGTGACAATATAACACAAAGTACTCCGAAAGACGAAAAGGATCTGATGACATCTACTTGTGTGGAAACAATGTCGGACTTGTGAGAGATCCTTAGGGAATTCTCTGGTTTCCCTCCACTAGGATGGCCAGTTTTAGCGAGGGGAAGCTTCCAAGGCGCACCAAAATAGTCCTTACTCTTCAGCAAAAGACGTCGGCAGAGAATTTGCAAGTGTCTGGTGTACAGTTTATAAAGCCATTCCGCATTTGGAAATTCACAGTTCTTTCAAGTCATGTGTAGGAAAAGGTTGTAAAGATATAATCAGAATGAAAAATTAAATGCCTTAGTCAGGATTTGAACCATGGATCTTCCGGTTTCCGATCGGTTGATGAGCTTCCATGGTAACATGCCACATCCACATTAAATTCCCCAACTGTCTCGCTTTTCCCTGGAAACCACAAGATTTCAAATTCGTTTTGAGATGACAAAAGCAGATTATAATTATAATTTACTCTATAACAATTATATGAACCCTTTTGCATCAAATGGCATGTCGGGTAATAAACGAATACACACACATATTTACAGTACAATTCTCTTAAACAGGTGATATACGAGTATTAAAGATCTTGAAGTATATACACATACAAAATCAAACAAATAATAAATTAACTTATTACAAAAAATCTGATGTGTTTCATTCACATGTCTTTCTCTACATCTCTGCAACAAAGTATTGTTAAAAAGCTAATGCTTCCATTTACTTCATGCTAATCGAGAAAAAATTAGCAGAAACAGTCTTATTAAGTAGAAGCGAAATAATGGATACCATAGGCTAAAGTGATAGTCAATAGCTGGTTGCTATTTGATTGATGTTATAAGGATTTTTGTGAGGTTGGTCGTTGTTTGACATATTCCTTGTTTTTAGTTTTTAGTTTCAGCTTTAAAGTACTTATGCTTTTCTCATACGGGGATTTGTCAACTTCTGTCCATACATACAAACAAAGGTACTTCAATCACTTAGCAACCAGCTATCGATTTAACCTGTCGTACTGCATTATTTCCCTTCTACTTACATGACAGGTAATAAGACTCTTTCTGCTAATTTTTTCTCGATTTGCATTAAGTAAATAGAAGATAAGCTTTTTGCAATAATTTATTGTAGAGATGTAGAGAAAGTCATGTGAATGGAACACATCGGATTTTGTTCGTATTGCATTTACTCATCTACACTACCTTCATATCCGTCGTTCGTTATAACCAAATCCATTACAAGTTAGAGCACTATTTTTCTTTTTGCTTCGCTAACTCGGATCAGTTTATCTTTTTGGTCAGGTGTTGCACATTTTATATTAACAGCAAAAAGGTGCTGAGTACTCTCGGACACGTAGCCAACAGTGAAACAATTATATTTCAAACAAAAACATTGTATTGCAGCCGTAACTTTTTCTTTATCCCTTTCTTTTATTTGTTGCCAGAGCTGCTCTTCTTTCTTTGCCAACCCTGCTTAGCTCAGCCACCAGAAACCATGAATACAAATACTAATCATAACATTGTAATTTAACTAGCATTTATCTATGTTTTTAAGCATTAAATGAACATTTTAAGCAGAGTCACACTCTTAGTTCCATATGCAGTCTTATTATTTGGAATTTCATCCTTAGTTTTTTCACTGTAGACGCAGCTAGTATATTAAAAATATATTACTTTCTCTACACGTACTATATAAATAGTGTTTCGGGAAGGTATTGTAATTCGATACCGATATTTCACCGGAAATACGGATTTTGAGAACCCCTGAATAAAAAAAAACATTTTTAGAAAAATGTCCGTGTGTGTATGTGTGTCTGTGGGCAGCATAGCTCATTGAATACCAAACTTGGTATTTAAGTTTGGTATCCTCCAAGGATGCGACACGAAGATTTTTAAGAAAATCCCCCTTTACATGGAACTTTTTTCGTAAATTTTCATTTTCTCAAAAATAGCTCTTAACGATTTTGATTAAAATATCGTATATTAAATATATTTGCCTGAAAAATAAAATTTATATCTTGAATTTTTTTGGAATATCTTCTGTAGACTGTTTTATTCTGAATGAATTTTGCGGAATTTTGTATAACTGCTAAACCGTAAGAGAGTGACAAAAACTTACCAAACAAACAACTTAAAGCACATTAAAACGCACAATTTATGCTATATATGTTTTTTGGAGTTGATCGTTTTTGACATATTACCTTGATTTTGGTTTCAGCCTTGAAAAACATACTTTTCTCATACAGGAATTTGTCAACTTCTGTCCATACAAGCAAAGGAACATCAGTCACATAGCAACCAGCTTTTGACTATCACTTTAATCTATGATAGTCCCTTATTTCGCTTCTACTTACAAGGAAGGAAGTAATAAAACTATTTCTGCTAAATGTTTCTCGATTAGCTTGAAGTTAATTTTTACAGAAATGTAGAGAAAGTCATGTGAATGGAGCACATCAGATTTTTTTTAAAACTGGTTTTACATTTGAGAATTTTTGCTGTTAATTCTGAGAAAGAAAAAATATAACCCCTCTACTCATTTTGGAGTACAAAGGTCTTAACCTATCTTTTACGGAACATGTTGCTCTATAAATCGTACTGCTGTTAAGTGTGGCACCTTCCATGAACTTAAGTCATGTGGTTTCTTTATTTACAATTTATATAGGGTTTTCAGTTTTTGGGCCTTTGCCGCCAGTCGTTTGTCCACGATAGACGTCAATATTAGGCAGCGAGTTTATCACGCATTGCCTCTTGCAGAGGACTAGCGAACTATGGGTAGGAGGGGTTGATTTAACAGTTTCCAGTTACCTTAGTGAAAGAGACTTGTGTCGTACCTTTCCATATACGTTATGAACATTTGCTTGCGTCTCGTAAACTCGCAATTGCAATATTTATGCTGACAAGTAACTCAAATAATTGGGTGGTTATGGTAACGTAGAGGGCTTTAATGCTACAACCTGCCCATTATAATAAACGCCTGTTCATACTATTTACAACAGTAAATAAAAACTGACCTGCACGAACACAAAAAATGTCCTGGTGAAAAACACCTCTGCACCATCCAGTACATCAACCTGTATACGAAGCCGGCAATGCCTATCTAAGGTTCAATACCGCACCTCCCCTTTGACACAAGGGGCTCACTGAACAATAATGACGTAATGCATTTAAACCCACTGAAGTTTGCGGTGCCGTGGTCGAGTGGTTAGCCTGCTCGCCTCTCACCTAGGTGTTCTATCCCATGGGACCGCTTGTGGGATTTGTGGTGAACGAAGCAGCACCTAGGTGGGTTTTCCCCGAGTTATCTGGTGTCATTCCATCAACTGCTCTATAATCATATTTCCTGTCATCCATTTCATCGTAATTTCATCCTCATTTTTATATCAAGCTTCGAGGTATGAAACCGTCCTGGCTTCTCTCTGATTCAGAGCTTCTGCTCCTCAACAGGCGTCCGACACCAGACGCTGGCTTGTAAGTCCTGGGGATGGTGTAAGTCCTATATAGGAGGAGGGTAAATAGAAAAAGACACTGATGACACGTGGAATGAAGATGGAGCACCGGTGGGATGTGATGGTGGGGAAAACCGAAGAACCCGGGGAAAACCGAAGAACCCGGAGAAAATCCGCCCCTGTGCCACTTTGAACACCTCAAATCCCGTATGCGGTCGCCTGGGATCAAACCCGGACTGCCTTGGTGAGAAGTGATTGGTCTAACCACTCGGCCACGGCGGGTTTAGGAAGAAAGAAAGAAAGAATATTGCATTGTATTTTCAACCGTTACAGGTTTGAACTTTTTTTTCTTTTCTTTTGTATGAGTGGACTTCCTGATATAAATTTCCTATTTTCTCATAAATATTGAAGATGGTAGAAATCAATTACTGAAGGAGGTGGCGCTGTGGTATCTATCTATCTGTATGTCTGTCTTTATCTCTATCTAATTTATCTAATATATCTATTTGTTTCTCTGACTATCCATCTATCTTTCTATCTATATCTATCTATCTATCTATCTATCTATCTATCTATCTATCTATCTATCTATCTATCTATCTATCTATCTGTCTGTCTGTCTGTCTGTCTGTCTGTCTGTCTGTCTGTCTGTCTGTCCTGTCCTGTCCTGTCCTGTCCTGTCCTGTCCTGTCCTGTCCTGTCCTGTCTGTCTGTCCATCTATCTATCCGTCTATCTATCCGTCTATCCGTCTATCCATCCATCCATCCATCCATCCATCCATCCATCCATCCATCGATCGATCTATCTATCTATCTATCTATCTATCTATCTATCTATCTATCTATCTATCTATCTATCTATCTATCTATCTATCTATCTATCTATCTATCTATCTATCTATCTATCTATCTATCTATCTATCTATCTATCTATCTATCTATCTATCTATCTATCTATCTATCTATCTATCTATCTATCTATCTATCTATCTATCTATCTATCTATCTATCTATCTATCTATCTATCTATCTATCTATCTATCTATCTATCTATCTATCTATCTATCTATCTATCTATCTATCTATCTATCTATCTATCTATCTATCTATCTATCTATCTATCTATCTATCTATCTATCTATCTATCTATCTATCTATCTATCTATCTATCTATCTATCTATCTATCTATCTATCTATCTATCTATCTATCTATCTATCTATCTATCTATCTATCTATCTATCTATCTATCTATCTATCTATCTATCTATCTATCTATCTATCTATCTATCTATCTATCTATCTATCTATCTATCTATCTATCTATCTATCTATCTATCTATCTATCTATCTATCTATCTATCTATCTATCTATCTATCTATCTATCTATCTATCTATCTATCTATCTATCTATCTATCTATCTATCTATCTATCTATCTATCTATCTATCTATCTATCTATCTATCTATCTATCTATCTATCTATCTATCTATCTATCTATCTGTATCTATCTCTATCTATCTCTATCTATCTCTATCTATCTCTATCTATCTCTATCTATCTCTATCTCTATTTCTATCTCTATCTCTATCGATCCATCTATCCATCTATCTATCCATCTATCCATCCATCTATCTGTCTGTCTATCCATATATCTATCCAACCATATATCTATCTATTTACCTATCTATCTGTCTGTCTGTTCGTCCCTCAACAGAAAACCATTTTACTCTCTCCTTGAACACAATTGTTCTTTCTTCTTGAAGATCTTGACATCTGAAAGGAGCAATGTTTGCTCTTAAAATACTCTTTATCGGTTATGGACCTCGATGAACTGAAAATAGTTGAGGAACAATTCTAATTTCCACTTTCTCCCCTTTTTCGGATGGACTTAAGTAAATATTCATTCGTTCAGTCAATCGGCGCTGGCATCAATGATTGGAGGGGAAGAAATAAGACTGGGGTTCTTGTGGGAAACTTGTACAAATACTGCGAGGGTTAGTCTTTTCTCTCGTTCCAGAAAGCAACTCAAATAACCTCCCTGTGCGGCCAGTCACTTCTCACCCCATTCCTGCCCCGTGATCAACCTCCCCTTCTCTTTTTTCTGTTTCTGCCGTTTCTTGCAATAATCGCTTCCGGTCAGCATAGCAGAACCTGTTCTAGTAAATTCGCAATCGTCCCTGCAGGAGGGTGGGTTCGGAAAATGAGGCCTTCTGATTATCTGTCTCCTGCGACTCATTCTGAGCACTCGTTAGACAGTCAAACGAAAATACAATTTCTTTTCGTTCGAAATCATGTTATTTGGTTTATTTCTCAATTCGGGGTTCCCAAACTGTTGGCCGCGAGCCCTGGTAAAGAAGTTTCTCTTTAACTAGAAGCAGATACTGTTTCTGGCTTAAACCTTAGATCCAATGCATCAAATATTTCCTTTAAAGCCTCCTTCTCTCCTCCAAAATAGCTGAATGGTCAAATTCTACAAGATTGTCTTTCAACATTAAAATATTAGTTTTTACATGGCAAAATGTTTGAAAATCTTGTTTTTCTCAAAAATGATAACGATTTTGATTAAAATATCGTATATTATATATATTAACATCACAAAATAGAATATATATCTCGAGTTTTCTGGAAATAGCTTCTGAAGACCTGTTCGTTCTGAATGAGTTTTACTGAAATTAGCATTAACTGGTAAACCGTAAGAAATAGACAACAACTTACTCCACAAAAAATGTAGATTCGTTAAAACATACACTTTATGTCACATACAATTTTGTTGTAGAGTTGACGCTTCCCAGATATTCCGCCTTATTCGTTTCAATTTTAAGCTACTTAAACTTTCTCAAACGGGAAGATACGTTTCTTTTCGCCTTTTCTTTTAAGCAAAGACAACCAACTTTCAATTGTTTCACATAGCGACCGGCTATCACTAGTGTATTCCCCTTGTTTCCCTTCTGCTTACAAACAATCAAGTAATAAAAACAATATTCTGCTAATACTTACATCTCTATCTCTCACTCTCTCTTTTTTTTAAGGGTAACGCCCTTTAACCTGGTTGGTCATATCGGACGATGAATGAAATGGGTGAAATGATGCTCAAATGATCTCGGGGTCCATGGAGATTTAAATTACTCGACATTTGTCTTCTCAGGATAAGGGAAAACCCCGAAAAAACCTTATGCGGGTAATTCACCCTAAGAGAGATTCGAACTCACGACCTGTTGAATGTGAGGCAGACACGCTACCACCACACTACCCAGGTGGGCATTACATATCATAAAGATAAAATAATAATCTTTTGTAATAAAAGTCTTATTAAAATTATCATAATTAAAAATGACTAAATAAGGTTTTAAATTATTAGTTTGAAATCATTGATTTACCGTTAACTTCATTAAAATATAATACAAATTTTGAGCGGCAAAAAATTTTCTTCAACCCAAATCAATTTGTGTAATTGAATCTATTAACTCCTTGTCTAACTCATTTAGTAAAAATTAAAGGTATAAACCCTATACAAATAATTATTCCATAATATACATTTATTTAACGGCGGAACTGACAGAAAAAGTCATGTGAATGGAACACATCAAATTTTTACTTTCTATACACGTGCTATGTACATAATGTATAGAGAAGGTATTGCATTCAACCCAAAAATTCCATACTGAGATTTCACCGAAATACACGTTTTAGGGTCCCCTGTATAAAAAAGCATTTTTAGATAAAGGTCCGTGTATGTGTGTCCATAGCAAACACATTTTAAAGCATTTTTCTGTCAGTTTAGCCTAGTGTGTTCCCTTGTTTCCATTTTACTAATAAGAAACTAAGTATTAAGGCCGTTTCTCCTAGTGTTTATCTCGGTTAGCATGGACTTAGAGAGAAGAATAAGCTTATTAATAATAAATCGTTAGAGAGTTGTAGAGAAATGCATGTAAATGAAACATATCTGATTTTTGTTTTTTTGTTTGTTTTTGTGTTTTGTTTTTTGTTACGACTACCAGTTAGTACATAACCTATGAAAACATGTAGTGTTCACGTCGAAAGAATAAATGCTGATATAAAAGATATTTACAGCAGTCATTGACCTACAATAAGTGTATTAAACCTATGAAAGGTGAATTGGATATTTCATACCCAGAATGTTGCATAATGCCACAGCACTGAAGGAAGTATCTGTTTATTCTTGATTTCCGCGCAGTTGGTTACACAGTGCGCAGTAAATGAGCCGCAGGAGCTATGAGCAAATTTGCTGTTTGCTTTATTCAAACGATAGCTACTTGGTGACCCCTTGGGCTCTACTCCCCAAAACTCATTATATGCCTTTTACTTTTCGAGAATATCTCTTAAACGTATGACAGTTAATCAGATCGTTAGATTTATTTTTCGATTAAATCAAAATACCCTTTGTAAAGGGGAGTTTGGGGTTGGTATTCATCGGACATTTCGTTTTAGTATTTTGCTGTTTACACACACACACACACACACACACGCACACACACACCAGGGTTGTCAGGTTCTCAACTGAAAATAAGGGAGATTTCAGGATGGTTTTCCCGACACCCTGACACGGCCTATCAGTTCATTCGGCCATCGGCTTCCATAATTTGATTTGCCTTAAAGAACCACAAACAAACAAAACACTTGTTCCTCTCTTCAAAATTCAAAGACGCGTGCTACCATTGTTACCAACAGCTAATTAAAATACTGCTGCCAACACTGGGAAAAAGGAACTATTGCTTCGATATATTGCATATTCCAGATACCCTTCTAAAACTCAGAATTCAATGCAGTTTTTGACAGTTTCTAAGGCCTCAAATATGTATTTTTCTTTTATTTTATTTTTTTTTTTTAATAGTTCCGGAGTCTGGTCGTGATTCCGACGCTGTATACCCTACTTTTATTTACCTAATTGTTTTACTTTGTTTGCTGTATGATTACTGAATTGTTGTTTTTTTTCTTTTCACGCACACACATATACACAAACATATAAAGTCGCCCTGCGTGGTGTAATGGTTAGCATGCTTAGTTCATATACTCAAGTTCGCGGGTTCAAACCCGGCGGAGGACGATGGATTTTTTCGGGTGTAAAAAGCCTTAGCATGGCTTCTTTCGGAAGGGAAGTAAAGCCGTTGGTCCCGTGTCGTAGATTTACGGCACGTAAAAGAACCTCAATCCTGATAGAGAGGCCTCTGAGCAAAATTAAACGATCTTTCACGCCCAATTTAGAATGGGACGCTGAGAACCACAGAAGTTAAAGAGCGCCCATAAATAACACGCCATTTACATTTTTACAAACATACGAGGGACGTCCAGAAAGTAAGTTCCGTTTCAATTTATCTCCGCTGCAGCGCTGCGATCGCAGTTCCGCACATGCGCGGTAGACGCTCTGTATCAAGTAGAAGAAAAGTGCGCCATTTTGAGTTCGCCGTCGGCCACATACGCTTTGTTGTGCTTGTTTACAATGTCGGTGCTGATTGAAAATCCCGCCGCTTGTGAAATCAGATCTGTGATTCATTTTCTGAATGCTAGGAAAGTGAAACCAATTGAAATTTATCGGCAAATTTGCGAAGTTTACGGAAAAATGCGCTGACTGATTCAATGGTGAGAAGATGGGTCCTAGAGTTCAATGAAGGACGTAGTGAAGTGCACGATGAAGAACGAAGTGGGCGAACATCTTTGGTTACAGAAGAACTGGTTCTCGCGATTGATGACAAGATCCAGGAAACCCGTAAGTTTTAAATTAGTGCTCTCGCTATGGAATTTCCCCAAAGCTCACGATCACTAATTCATGAAATTGTTACCGAAAAACTGAAATTTCGTAAACTTTGCTCACGTTGGGTACCAAAGATTCTTACTGAGCAATACGAAATAAAACGGATGGGTAGTGCACTTCAGTTTTTAACCCGTAATGATGAAGACGGCGAAGAATTTCTGACACAGATAGTCACAGGAGATGAGACTTCTTACGACACCCCTGAAGGTAAGCAGCAATTAATGGAATGGAGGCACACTTCATCCCCAGCAAAGGTTAAGCCGAAACAAATCTTGACACCTCGAAAAATGATGTGCACAGTGTTCTGGGACTGGAAAGGCATCTTACTCATTGATTTCTTACCGCGTGGTCAAACAATCAAAGCAGATGTTTATTGCGAGACACTTAGGAAATGGCGCCGCGCAATACAGAGGATTGCTGTCAAAAGGTGTTGGTTTTCTTCACCACAACGCACGACCACACACTGCAAATGTGACGAAAAACCTCCTATAGGGATTTGGCTGGGACGTATTTGACCATCCTCCGTACAGCCCTGACCTAGCTCCTAGCGACTTTCATCTGTTCTTACATCTCAAGTCTTTCCTTGGCGGTCAACAATTCAACAATGACGAAGAGCTGAAAGAAAATGTTTCCAACTCTTTGAAGACACAGGCGGCAAACATCTATGAAGAAGGTATACAAAAACTTGTGCCACGCTGTGACAAATGCCTGCAAAATTTCGGCAGTTATGTGGAAAAGTAGTTTAAGAGTTGTAGAATTTTGTGCAATAAATAATTATTCTGTATCTGTACACAATGTAATTTTATTACCAAACGGAGCTTACTTTCTGGACGTACCTCGTATAACACCCATGCCTAAGGAGGGACTCGAACCCATGATCCCCTGCGCTATGAAGCACCAAAGCGAGACGCCTTGGCGAGCGCGACCATGAGGACCGGCTGTATTCATAGGGGTAATATAATAGAGTCACTTATGAGTTGTGGGTGCAACCAGAGAAAATAATAAGTAAATCAACTAGTACTTTCTTTCTCTAGTTAAAAGTAACTCTAAATAGAGTGTTGGTGAACAGAAATAAATGAAGCAATTGCTTGTGACTGGAAGAGCACAAGAATGTGTATCGGAAGTTAACACCGGAGATGGGCTTCATCAAAGTGAAAGGTCAGCTCGGCCGGCTTCCATCTTTGAAGAGGGTGAGATCATAAACAAGAGTCCCATGAGACTTGCCGCACAACTGCTCCTTCATACAACCCGCGTGTGAAAATAAAATTAAGTCCAACTTTTCTTTTTTTCGATCAAATTGGTTCAATTTGGCCGGGGCAGTATTCCACCCAGTCCACCGAGAATTGCTAGTCCTTCTTGCCTTGTCTCTCCTTTCCCTTCACCTCTTATTAGGTTATTCTTCTTCTCCTCTTCTCCACGCGTCTTCCTAAAACATCGTGTAGGTCGGAAGGGCTAGAAAAACACCCTCGAACACAAAGAAGTGCTAATATATCTGGCAAGGAAGAAAGGCGGTTAGTACAGGCAACATTATGAGTTATTGAAACGACACTGTCCATGTTTTCTGCGGCAGAAAAACAATAGATTATAAACTAAAATAACGGTGAAATACATTTTTTGTTTATTACTTTCTGTATACGTGCTATGTTCATAGTCTATAGAGAAGGTATTGTACTCCACCAAAAAATTCGATACCGAGATTTCACCGGAAATATATGTTTTAGGGTCCCCTGTATCCAAAAAAAGTATTTTCGGAAAAAGGTCCGTATGTGTGTGTCCGTGTGTTTGTGAACCCGATAACCCAAAAAGGAAAAGTCGGTAAAATACCAAACTTGGTATTTAAGTTTAGTATCTTCCAGGGATGCGACACGAAGATTTTGAGAAAAATCCCCCCCCACCCCCAACTACCCTTTACATGGAACTTTTTTCGAAAATTTTGATTTTATAAAAATGGCTCCAAAGATTTTGATTAAAATATCGTATATTAAAGATATTTACCTGACAAATAAAATGTATATTTTGAATTTTCTGGGAATAGCCTCTGAAGACTACTTTATTCTGGGTCAATTTTACGGAATTTTTCATAACTGCTAAACCGTAAGAGATTGACAAAAACTTACCATACAACAAATGTAGAGCAGCTTAAAACACACAATTTATGTTATACACATTTTTTTCGTGGAGTTGATTGTTTTTTAGATATTCCTTGTTTTTGGTTTCAGCTATTAAAACTTATACGTTTCTCATACAGGACTTTGTGAACTCGTGTCCATACAAAGGAACTTCAGTCGCAGAGCAACCAGCTTTTGACTATCACTTTAACCTATGGTACCCCCTTATTTCGCTTCTACTAACAAGGATGCAAGTAATAAGACTATTTCTGCTAATTTTTGCTCCATTAGATGAAGTAAATAGAATAATTTGTTGCAGTGATATAGAGAAAGTCATGTGAATTGAACACATTAGATTTTTTAGAAAGAAAATTTTATAATTTCGCAATTTTAGAGTTGCTATAATTAACAAAGCGCAACAAATAATACAGATAAAATATCTGATGTCTTCCATTCATATTACTTTATCTCTTCTGCAAATCAACTATTCTTACACAAGATTATTCTTTTGTTTACATAATGCTAATCAAGATAAGAGGTTTACCAAAAATTGTCTTATTACTTAGATCCTTATAAGTAGAAGGGGAAATAGGTTAAGCTAAAGCGACACCTAAAACAAAGCTGTATATGCGATTGTCATAAATAATATGACGAGTGTTTTCGTCTTGTCGATAATTCACGACCGGAGCGAGGCGTCCTAAGAGATGAAAACACAAATTGTATTTGATAAGACAATTTATCGAAATTGACTATTAATAATTTATAATATATAAAAAGGGAGATTTTTATCCGGTTGTGATTGTAATATATACATTAGTTCTCAGATATTAGATGTGGCATTCGAGTATGTTTATTTACCGATTTTTTTTTATTTTTTCATTGCCTCCTGAATTATGATATGCCCGACCGTGTTTACGCAAAATGTACGAATATCGATAATAACAATAGAATTAGGGAACAAATATTTTATTTGAGGTTATTGCACTCATCTCATGCTACATAAGAAATAGAAAAAATATTTTCTCTCCTTTTCTTTAAACTAAATACTTTATGAACTGGATAAAACTTTTAATAAACGGTGTAACTGAATTAATTGAAAGTTGTGGAACTGACAGTTATTGAAAGAGAAGTTTGGCTGCCTGGATTGTCACCTTGTTATCAATAACCAAGACAGGAAATTAAACATACGAACGTCAAGTGCGAAAAGATTTCAAAGAAAGATCATCAGCTGCGATTAGATTTTTCGACAATATCGCTCCATTCAGATGATCGCGATTCGTCGAATTTGCCTAATTTCGGCCGTTGCATTGGCGTTTTAATATTGGAGCTGAATTGTCATTGAAATTTGCTTTTCTTTCAAAGAGAGAGAGAAAGAGATAAGCGATAAAGCGGAGGTAGACTTCCCGCTTGAAAAATGTGTAAGTATAAAGTGCGGGAGCATGTTGCCAGAGGTCAAAAAACTGGACGACACATAGCCTCGATAGTGTCAAATGGGTCTGGTCCCGCAACAAGTGGCATTTGAAGAAACAGGACAAGTCAGTATGTGAGATGTTACTGTGCACTGTAGTGCTATTCTTCTTTACAACATGACTCTAGACTATGTTCCAAACTACAGACACTGCTCACCCAAGGAATTGAGGTGGTCGGCCAATTACAGCAGCAGAAGAATGCTACGGCCAAGAAGGAATCCACGTGAAACATGACTCTAGACTATGTTTGGATGACTCCACAGTTCCAAATTACAGACACTGCTGACCCAAGGAGTTGAGGTGGTCGGCCAACTACAGCAGCAAATGACCGCTACATTATGCTGCGGCCAAGAAGGAATCCACGTGAAACATGACTCTAGACTATGTTTGGATGACTTCACAGTTCCAAACTACAG
Organism: Hymenopus coronatus; assembly: GCA_030762935.1. Classification (NCBI taxonomy): domain Eukaryota; kingdom Metazoa; phylum Arthropoda; class Insecta; order Mantodea; family Hymenopodidae; genus Hymenopus; species Hymenopus coronatus. The sequence goes on along the minus strand of CM060887.1, from coordinate 18,164,337 downwards.
ACACTGCTGACCCAAGGAGTTGAGGTGGTCGGCCAACTACAGCAGCAGATGACCGCTACATTATGCAACGGCCAAGAAGGAATCCACGTGAAACACGACTCTAGACTATGTTTGGATGACTCCACAGTTCCAAACTAGACAGACACTGCTGACCCAAGGAGTTGAGGTGGTCGGCCAACTACAGCAGCAGATGAACGCTACATTATGCAACGGCCAAGAAGGAATCCACGTGAAACAGCGGTCACATTTAACTTGACTACTAGCACGCAACTTCAAGCTACATAGTGACTGCAGTATGTTGTGTTCCAATGTGACACCTGTTCATCGCGGCACCGTTTATGTTAGTCCCAAGAGCATCAGAATTGGACCAACGAGCAATAGGGTCGCGTGATCTGCTCGGATGAGACTTCATTCTGAGTAGTGATTCTCGTCGTACCCTCATCTGGTGAGGGATGAGAGCACGTAATGCATCCAGGAACATCCTTGGACATAATTGTTTGGTGGTCCGGGTGTTATGGTGTGGGGCTATAAAATTTCATGGGTGTACCGACCTCCAAATCTTAGAATAAGATACGCTCACTGGTCAACGTTATTGTGATACTGTACTCCTTCCCCATGTGCCTCTTTTTAGGGCCTGACTTCATTTTTATGGATGACGCGACCACATTGATCAGTGCCAATGGAGGATCTCTTGGAGCGAAAGGATATTCGGCGAATGGACTGACCTGCCCGTTTCCCCGATTTAAATCCCATTGAACATGCGAATCAAAATTCTCCAACAAAAATAATTTTTCACAAATTAAACACAAGCGGAGCAGAGGAAAAGAATGCTGCTCCTGAAAAGTGCAACCGTTCGAGGGGCCTATCTAGCGCTACCTCCTTAACATCATCACCCGAAACCTCAAATAGAAAACCTTAATCTTCACCTCATTCCTGTGGTTAAACCCTTACCAGAGTAGGTACACAGCAGCAACACCTAGGCTCACTACGAGTCTATCAGATCGCGCACGCACACCGGCTTGAGAACTGGTTCCTTGAAAGTTTGCGTTTATAGGCTCTTACAAAGAAGCGCCATATTGCTTGTTCCTTTTCTAAATTTTGCGCGAAGTATACTAGTTATTATCCTAATGGTGGTGATGGTATTGTTGTATGTGGTAGAAAAATCCAATTGATGTTTACTTATGAACGCTATTTAACTGCTATTTTTCTCAGCGAGGCACTCTGTACTGGGAGGAGGGAAAGGCCAATTAATCTTGCTCAGAGGTTTTTATCAAGTTTGAAGTACTTTTACGCACCGTGGCTGAGTGGTTAGACAGCTCACCTCCCATCTAGGCGGCCCGAATTCGATCCCAAGCTCCTGCATGTGAGTCGCCCTCTGTGGTGCAATGGTTACCATGCTTACTTCATATACCCAAGGTCGCGGATTCAAAACCGGTGGAGGACGTAAAAATCCTTAGCATGGCTTCCTTCGAAAGTAAAGCCGTGGGTCCCGTGTCGTAGGTTTACGGCACGTAAAAGAACCTCAAGCCTCATAGAGAGGCCTCTGAGCAAAATTAAGCGGTCTTTCACGCCCAATATAGAATGGGACGCTGAGACCACAGTAGTTAAAGAGAGTCCATAAATAAAACGCCATTTCATTTCGTTTTTCCTGTATGTGGGATTTGTGATGGACAAGCGGTGTCTGGGTGGGTTTTCTCTGGGTCCCCAGGTTTCCCCCGACACTCATTCAACTGATTGCTCCATCATCACCTTTCCTAGCATCCATTTCGCTTGCATTTCATATCATCCAACTTCCTCACGCTCATGCCTGGCTACGGGCCAACCACTCCATTCTGTGGTTAGGTATCGGCTCCCCGACAGGCTTCTGACCCCTAGGCACCCCCTTGGAAGTGCTATGGTGGTGTCAGTCCTACATAAAGGAGGGTAAACTAAGTACAAGAAAAAATCTACACGGGATCACCGAATTTATTTCCCTTGCGAAGGAATGTTATGCCCAGAGGCTTACCATATTACCTCTAGACTACAGAGGTTGACTTGTGATGCTGGCGGTGACGATTGCAAAGGATTACAGAAATAAAGAAGAAGAAAAAGAAAAAAGAAGTTGGCTGTGCATACGTTTTCGACGGCACTAGCTCATGCCTCCCTTTCACGATAGTAAAAGAAGAAATTTTAATACCAGAGCTCATTTTTTCTTTAAATTTAAAACTGGTTCCCTCAGCTCCCCTTACATACTTCAAAGTCTTGACACTTCTTTCCCATCCCCCTCCTTAACTCGTGTTTCACACCCTCTCTCTTTTAAAAAGAAATCTCATGTAAATAAGGGTTGTTCCTTGGGTTTTATATGCAGTCCCTTATCAATAATTCACAAGTCGGACATGCATAATGGACATCCAGGGGGCTTTACTCACCGCAAGTGGATTCCTCTTCCATTTAAAAAAGATGTTTCACTAACATACTACCGCCTTATATACTGCCTGAAATAAAATAGTAACAGTGAGAAAACATATTCATATTTCTTGATGATCCGAAGACAACCCAGAAAGTAACAGACGATTTAGCACAACTAAATACTAACGAAAGATATCAACACAAAACGTTAATTACAAAGTTACAGAGCCTTACTGTATTTCTCAACGCAATTCCCATTTGACAAAAAATGTATTGTCACGTGGTACCAGTTTTTCAATGCCGATGATATTCCTTTCTACCATCAAAGGACTTATTCGTTTTTTTTGAATGCACAAAATGTTCGGTCAATGGAATGTTATAGGCAGATAGCGCGAGCGTATGGTGATAATGCAATGAACGAGTCTTCAGTGAGGAAATGACGCATAATTTACGAGTAATCAAGGTGTACAATAAAGACCGGAGTGGAAGTTCATCAATCGTTATGGAGGAATTGAAATTAAATATTGGACACCCTACATGACTTTTTGGGTGAATAAATGTCCCAGCCTCAAAGTGGCAGTACATCTTGGTTCAGATCTTTGGCGGTAGAAAAGTACATCTGCATTTGAAAGCCGGTACCACGTGATAATAAACACCTTGATAGCATGATGATTACGTTCAGAAATACAGCAAGGTACTGTAACTTTGTAAATACAGTTTTGTGTTGATATCTTTCATTATTACTAGCTATGCCAAATCATCAGCTATTTCTTGGATGACCCACATAAATATAAACATAAATCAATGTTGAGAGATGAAAGGTTAATTCATGAATGCAAATTAATTAATTCATTCACTATATTTTGATTATTTACGTCAATAGTGTTAAACACAAGGCATGGGATGTCTTAAAATCCCCGATTCTATCCTGGGAACATAGGTAATTGTAATACCATTTGGTATTTAGCCGACTTTTCGTTTTTGCTGTTTAAGTACACTGACGCGTGGAGCTTTTTTACTTTCTCTATACGTACTATGTACATAGTGTATAGAGAAGGTATTGCACTCTACCCAAAAATTCGATACCGAAATTTCACCGGAAATATGTTTTATTATCCCCTGTATCCAAAAAAAGCATTTTCAGAAAAAGGTCCGTGTGTGTGTCTGTGAACACGATAATTCAAAAACGAAAAGTCGGTAAAATACCAAACTTGGTATTTAAGTTTAGTATCTTCCAGGGATGCGACACGAAGATTTTAAGAAAAATCCCCCCACCCCAAACTTTAAATGGAATTTTTTCGAAAATTTTGATTTTCTCAAAAATGGCTCTAACGAGTTTGATTAAAATATCGTACTTTAAAGACATTTATTTGACAAATAAAATGTGTATCTTCAATTTTCTGGGAATAGCATCTGAAGCTTACTTTAATCTGGATGAAATTTACGGAATTTTGTATAACTGCTAAACCGTAAGTGATAGATAAAAACTTACTACACACAAAATGTAGATCACGTTAAAACACACAATTTATATTATATACATTTTATTCATGGAGTTGATCGTTTTTTAGATATTCCTTGTTTTTTGGTTTCAGCTTTAAACAACCTTGTCAAATCCTGTCCATACAAACAAAGGAATTTCAGTCACATAGCAACCAGCTTTTGACTATCACTTTAACCTTTGGTACTCCCTTATTTCGCTTCTACTTACAAGGAAACAAATGATAAGACTATTTTTGCTAATTTTTTCTCGATTAGCATGTAGTAAATAGAAGCTTAAACCTTCTAACAATAATTTGTTGCAGAGATGTAGAGAAAGTCATGTGAATGGAACACATAAGATTTTTCCTATAAAGATTTCTCGTTTAATTCAACGGGCCTCAAAACATATATTTCGGTTAAAAACTGGACATCAAAAATGTTAGTGCAATATAATACTCAATCAAAATCAGAAGGCTGGATACATATATGTGCAAAGTTCGGAGGTTTTATTTAACGGATCTGAAATTAATGCGATTTATTTACCATCCTAAACACACATTAAATAAATATAAATTATATCAATTAAAATATCCACATCCGTTTCTTTTGTTAAACTTTTCCAAATCAAAATTGTATTAAGAGTATTTCACTGAGATCTGGGGATGGAAGAAACGTAATCCAATTAGAATGAGATTTGTGCTCGGGCAGTAAAGTGGACGTGTGACTATCCCTAAGGGAGCACATTCTTGCCCACCTTGCATCAGCACTGTGCGTGTGGACCAGATAGCTCGTAACCGATTCTCCCTCTTACCCGCTTCACCTTTGTGTGAAAAACTTACATCGCTACCACACAAGGGGCGTTATATAAGTCCCTTGAAAATCCAAGAAATTACACTCGTTTAATTGAAAAAAGTTTGTACTTATTATCGTTGAGAAGTTACCTCGTGATTGACATTCTGCTGACATACGGCCGTCTCTGTACACTGTTGCCATATTTACTCGCTGTCCGTCTGCAGCAACACACGTACCACTACTTCCTCTCCATGCATATGTTGAGCTATTTTTCCCCATTTCTCACTAGTTATCTCATCTATTCCTTTCCATATTGAGTCCTGTATTTCACTAAACGGAAAATTGTATTACGTATTTCGGCTAAAGTAAACACAACTTACTTGTCACGGATGTAACACATTTTCAAATCACAATGTCAGTTATGGTAGTTCTATGATGAGAACAAGAACAATGTCTGTGATATATAAAAGGAAGTAACAATTATAAATGTAAATCACTGTGTATAACACAACCAAACTTTTCACAGAATGCATTCAAACAATCAGATTACAAACAGTTGATCAGTGATGCATAAGAACGCGCGCGTAAATTTCCACTGAACCACGTAGGTGTTGCAACGCCGATGACATCACGTCTCTGGCGGTTATGTATTCTTACACAATGGTTGGTTAGCAACCTAACGAGCCCCTGCCAGCAGACGACACACCCCACAAGTGTCAATCATAAGAAAATTTTTCACCGATAATAGTAACCGTCGTCTCTTACTAGATGGCAGTTAAAGTTTCAGCTATATCCATGGCGTAGTCGTTTTGCCATTGAGCTTATTTAGAAAGTTGTAAAAAAGTAGATTCTTGCGGTGAATAAATACTTCTATTCAAAAGGCTTAACACTGAAACATAAAATCCGAGGAGCTGGATGAAGTTCGTGGCACATCTGCTCTCGCGTTTGCAACAATTTCCAATTGGATAGATGAATTTAAACGTGGCCGTACATCCACAAATGGTGAACATCGGTCCGGACGTCCAGTAGAAATGCCTTCTTCCGAAATGATTTCACAAAATCCAGGATATGATTTTGAGTGATCGACAAATCTATTTTTGCAAAATGGTAAGAGGCCACAGGCATATCACAAGATATAATAATCTCAATTTTGCACCAAAAATTAAGTCTGACAAAGGCCTCGGCAAGATGGGTGCTCCTCAGAAGCTGGTTTGGCACTTTTCCGTCGCAATTTTGTAGAGTGGATATACCACGTGACAATAAATACCTTGAAATTAATGACGATTACGTTGAAAAATAAAGTAACATACTGTAACTTTGTTAATAAAGTTTTGTGTTGATAGCTTTAGTTATTGTTTAGTTTTGCCCAATCGTCTGTCACTTTCTGAATGGCCCTCGTATTATCAATAGACGCTGTTGGCATTGTAATTCCTATAGATATAAATATGAAGTGCTGACCCTTAGTTTATCGTTGATTGTGAGGCAAACCATAGCCTTCTAATGCATGGCCCGGCCCTGATAAATGTGGCAACGTCGCAACAACTCCTATCAGCTGAGCAATATAACACATGTTTCAGTGCAAGATGTTCGCCTAGATTTTATATTTATGACAACACTTTCTCTGTTATGGTGATATTGAACTGTTAGGGTGCATAAGAAATTATGAATACCATAACAAAAACTGAAGAATATATCGCTTTCGATTACCTAATGAATACGTTCTACAGAGTAAGTGGATTCACTCTGTTCCAGGGGCAGAAGGACCCAACACAGAAATTTATCTGACATAAAGTTTGTGCTTTGATGAGATTTAGATATTTTGAGTAGTAAGATTTTGTCTATCATTTATGGTTTACCGGTTACGCCAAAGTCATTCAAAATAAAGAGGACTCGGAGGCTATTCCAAAGAAATTCAAGTTATACATTTTATTTGCCTTATCTTAAATATGTGGCATTTTAATCAAAATCATTAGAGGCATTGTTGAGAAAATAAAAAATGTTGAAAATTTTTCCACATAAAGTGGATCTGGAGGATTTTCTTGAAAATCTTGCAAGATGCTGAGCTTAAAGAACAACTTTGACATTTAAGCGACTTTTCGTTTTTAGTTATACTTTTCACATACACACAGATCTTTTAGTGCTGTATCGAAATTTTGGGTGGAATGCTGCGTTATGTACTATATACCATGTAGAGACAGTATTTTTAAAAAAACGCTGATAATCTATATTCAAATAGCTTTCTCTGGCTGTTTCATACACAATCTATTCTTACTATAATAACTCCATGGCACGACAGCTCACGGGGAACCTTGGCCGCTGCGTCCCCCATCTCGGTCCACAACAGTCGTCATGGATGGGGTGCAGTATTGGAGGGTGAGATGTGGTCAGCGCCTCGAGTCCCCCCGGCCGGTTAATGCGGTCCTCATGACCTGGAGCCGCTACTTCTCCATCAAGAAGCTTCTCAATTGGCCCCCCAGGGACCTTACGAGGATCATTAGCAGAATTGCTCTTTTTACTCTTTCTTGTAAGTAGAAGTGAAATAAGTGAATGCATTAGGCTAAAGCGATAATCAAATCATTTAAAAGCTGGTTACTATGTGATTGAAGTTACTTTGTTTGTATGGCCAAGAGTAAACAAATTCCCGTATGAGAAAAGCAAAGTATGTTAAAGCTGAAACCAATAACAAGGAATATCTAAAAAGTAATCAGCTCTATACGAAAAATCAAACAAACAAATAATATAATATTACAAAATTGGTGTGTTTTAACATTATCTAAATTTTTTTATTACGCAAGTTTCTCTCTATCTCATACGGTTTAACTGTAATGCAAAATTTAGCAAATTCATCCAGAATAAAGAGCTCTACAAAGTCTATTCCCAGAAAATTCAAAATATACATTTTATTGTGATGTGAATATCTTTAATATACGGAATTTTAATCAAAATGACTAGAACCATTTTTGAGAAAATCAAACTTTTCGAAAATTGTTCCATGTAAAGGGTAGTTTAGGGTGGGGGGATTTTTCTCAAAATCTTCGTGTCGCATCCTTGGAAGATACTGACCTTAAGTACAAAGTTTGGTATTTAATAGACTTTTCGTTTTTGAGATATGCTGTCCACACACACACACACACACACACACACACACACGGAACTTTTTCCAAAAATGCTTACAATACCTTCTCTATACTCTATGTACATAGTACGTGTAGAGAAAGTAAAAACGATTAAAAAGCAGAGATGAGTTCCGATTGGTTAGAATTTTACGCGCCAATGTACCGGAGTGGCCACTTGCTACGATCGCATGTCATGAACGAAATAGTTTAATTCCAGGCCACCGCAGGCCTAAGTTCTAGAGGTCACATGGTTAGTTGCCCTTTTCACATCAAAGGTAGGTATGCAAGAAGCGCTCTATTTCCCAGAAACAATAAAAAGCAGCTATAAAAACGGCAGTTGTGAGTTAAGAAGGTGATGTGATGATAGCGCACCCTGTGACGTAGTCTCCCCTCTACGGTGTTCCCTAGGGAACCGTCTCCGGTCCGCTCTGCGCTATTCTTTAATCGAATTGGTGCATGGGCCAGAGAGCAATCGCCACTCTCTTTCCTGGCCTTCTCGTATTGACCATTGGCAGCTGTTAGCGCCACAACAGTTTATCGAACTGTTAGGGCTTTTATTCCAATCTCGCATCTTATACACTAGATTCATATGAGGCAAACATGGCCCCCTAAAATAAAATCAGCGTAGGCGATGGATAACTTGAACTGTTTCCCAACGCCGAGAAAACATCTGCAAACAATGCTAAATCAATGGCGTTCATTGCTCACCACCTAAGTTGTAGATAAATTATTATTACGTAGAAAGCGTAAGGGAATAAGTAACGGAATGAATATTAAAATATTTGTTTACAGTTCAGAAGTTTCCTATTAAAGATGTGATTGAATTTAAAAAAACTCTAGAAACATACTAGAACATTATAATTTCTCTACACGTACTAGGTACATAATGTATAGAGAAGCTTTAGTAATGCACCCAAAATTCCATACCAAGATTTTACCGGAAATACATGTTTTGGGTCTCCCTGAATCCAAACAATCAATTTTAGTAAAAGGTCCGTGTGTATGAGCGCGCAATACAGTTCAAAAACGAAAAGTTCGTTAAATACCAAACTTGGTATTTAGGTTTCGTATCTTCCAAGGATGCGACACGAAGTTTTTCAAAAAACTCCCCCTCCCCCAATTACCTTTTGCATGGAAAAATTTTCGAAAATTTTGATTTTCTCAAAAGTGGCCCTAACGATATTGATCAAAATATTTTATATCAAAGATATTTACATGATAGATAAAATGTATATCTTGAATTTTCTGGAAATAGACTCTGAAGACTATTCTGGATGAATTTTACGTAATTTCACATAACTGGTAAACCGTAAGAGATAGACAAAATCTAACTTAACAGAAAATGTAGAGGTTGTTAAAACTCAAAATTTATGTTATATACGTTTTTTCGTGGAGTTGATTGTTTTTTTAGATACTCCTTTTTATCGGTTTCAGCTTTAAAAAGCTTATATTTTTCTCATACGGGGATTTGTGAACTCCTTCCATACAAACAAAGGAACTTCAATCACATAGCAACCAGCTTTTGACTATCTCTTTAACATATGGTACTCCCTTAATTCCGTTCTACATACATGGACGCAAGTAAGAAGACGATTTCTGCTGATTTGTTCTAGATTAGCATGAAGTAAATAGAAGAATAAGCTTTTTAGCGATAATTTGTTGCAGAAATGTAGAGAAAGTCAGTTGAGTAGAACACATCAGGTTTGTTGGATAGTGTTTAACGCCCTGCATCTTATGGCCTTGTATGATATAATACCCACTTTATTATTATAATATATATATGCATATTAATAATTTTCATGAAAAATTGCAAAACGGTTAAGCAATACTTTCAAGATCGAGGACAACGTTTTAAATGAGAGTTTACTTGCTGACGATCAAGTCATTTCTTCAGCTTCTTAGAATGAACTTCAAATACCAGCAAATCAGCTGCAAGATATATTTAAAAAGTATAATTCATAAACGCAAAAGGAGTATTGGAATCCCTCTATTGTTATATTGAAGTGAAAATTGGATCCTCAACAGAACTCTCAAAAGAAGAATTAGAGTATCTGATACGCAATTTCTCAGACGTAGGTATACGTAGAAGGATTACATCCTAAATGTACAAATGTGAGATGCAGTATAGATAAACGTTTGTCTAAATATCTAAAAACGATCAACTCCACGAAAAAATGTATATAGTATAAATTGTGTCTCTTAACAAGCTCTACATTTTCTGTTAAGTTAGCTTTTGTCTATCTCTTACGGTTTATCAATTATGCGAAATTTCGTAAAATTCATCCAGATTAGTCTTCAAAGTATATTTCCAGAACATTCAAGATATACATTTTATTTGCCATGTAAATATCTTTATATACGACAAAAATTTAATCAAAATCATTACAGCAATTTTTGAGAAAGTAACAATTTTCGAAATTTTTCCATGTAAAGAGTAATTGGGGGTGCAAATCTTCGTGTCACATCCTTGGAAGATACGAAACGTAAATACCAAGTTTGGTATTTAACGGACTTTTTCGTTTTTGAGCTATGCTGTCCACAGACACGCACGCGCGCGCGCGGTCGTACACACAGACCTTTTTCTAATTTTTTTTTGTATTCAGGGGGACCCAAAACATGTATTTCCGGTGAAATCTCGGAATCGAATTTTTGGGTGCATTACAACACCTTCTCTATACCTTACGTACCTAGTACGTGTAGAGAAATTAAAATGTTCTAGTAGTTTCTAGAGTTTTTGTAAATTCAATCACACCTTTGGAATTTATGGAATGTAAATAAATATTGTAATATTCATTCAGTTACTAATTCTCTTACGATTTCTACATAATAATTTATGAGCAATGAACGCCATTGATAAATTTCTCAGATATTTAAGTTGATTCATACATTATTCCTCAAAATGAATTAGATTTAAGTATAAGACAGATTAATAATATGAACTGGAACAGTTGACAGTAGGATTACCAAGGGCCAGATGGGAATGCATCTTGTGTCTAACCTTGCAGTGAAAGAAGAAAAATGTGCTCCATTCACATGACTTTCTCTACTTCTCTGTTAATAAGCTCATTCTTCTATCTATTTAATGCTAAACATTAGCAGAAAACGTCTTATTACATACTTCCTTTATAATCAGAAGGGAAGTAAGGGAATACACTAGGCTAAGCCGATAGTCAAATGTGGTTGCTATGGGATTGAAATCCGTTTCTTTGCGTGGCCAAGCATTGACAAGTTCCCCTATGAGAAAAGTATTTTAAAAGTTGAAGCAATAACAAAACGGCCAACTCCACGAAAAAAGTATGTGACATAAATTGTGTGCTTTATCATGATCTACACTTTTTGTGCAGTAATTTTTGTCTACATCTTACGGTTTACAAGTTATGTAAAATGCAATAAAAATCATCCAGAATAAAGAGGTCAAGATATATATTTCATTTGGCATGTATATCTTAAATGTAAGAGGTTTAAATCAAAATCGTTAGAGCCGTTTTTGAGAGATTCAAAATTTTCAAAACATTTTCCATGTGAAGGGTGGTTTGGGGTGGGGGGGGGGGGGGTTCTTGAAAATACCTAGTTTGGTATTTAATGGTCTATTCGTTTTTTAACTATGCTGTCCACAGACACACACACAGACATACATACACACACAAACGGACCTTTTTGCTGAATATATATGTGTATATTGATTCAGGGGACCCTAAAACGTCTGTTTCCGGTGAAATCTCGGTATTGAATTTTTGGGTGGAGTACATACTTCCTCTATACACTATGCACATAGTACGTGTAGAGAAAGTAAAAATATCTCCCTTGATATATTTTTGAAGGCGATTCCACTTGCTAAATAAATTTACACAAACGAAAGGCATAGACTTAGAGACAATGTGATTGCCAATTAGGGGCGTTTTGCTGCCGTAGAAAGTAAAGGCTCTTTCCTTTTGCAGATCCCGGAGGGGGAGCTGGAGGAACGGTAATACCAATTCCAGCGTCTGTATTCCAGTTGTAGGAATGTCACGTGTTTAGACTTGTATAAAAGCTGAAAGGGGTAGATCTGTCCTTAATTAACAAGACTAGGGAAATTCTTAAAAGCCCGGGCTGGAATATATGTCCCAGAGCTGAACTTCCTTTGCATTTAAATCCGGAGCAATTAACAGTTGCGCAGCTAAGACTGGTCCTTAAGACTTGCTGAGACCTCTACAACCCACGCTTAATCAAATAACGTTAAGTCGCCCACCGTGATGTGATTACATCTTTCAGTTATAAGGCTAATAGAAAGAATTTTCTTTCCTTTACATCCCTTTCTTTCCTTTCACCCCTTACATATTGATTACAATTCGCTTTTCAGATCCTTACTCGTTTTGAAACTGAAAATTTAGTCATACTGATACTCTATCAGTACGCAAATTTTAACATACTTAGTAGGTAGAGAGCTATTGCATTCCACCGAAAAAGACCCATCGCTCGGGTTTGATCCCGTGACCTGGGGAACCAGAGACTAGCATATTACGTTTATAAATTGTACGAGGGCAATCCAGAAAGTAACAGACGATGTGGCATAACTAAATATAACGGAAAGTTTCCACACAAAACTTTATTTACAAAGTTACAGTATAAGCCGCCCAAGGCAAAAAGAGTCCTGAACCGGGGAGCGCCACTTATGCATGTAATGGCTTCCCCGAGCACCTGTACAGTCCATTTGGGCAAGCACGAGTGATAGTTCATGATGGCATTTCCCTTGTGTGTGTTAAAATCGTGTATATATTTAAATCATAAGCAATCAAATATATTCTTAAGTTCATTACAATACATTTGTAAAATTCTTACCAAGCCTACTTTATTAGTACCTTTACGAAGATGAATATATCCTAATACCCTCCGTTTTAATAAAGTATTTTAGGGCATTTTATATTTTCGTTGGAATAAATTGATATTTTTATATTTTAATTTTTTAATTAAGTAGATTTAAGTAAAAAATGCACAACTTTGTGCATCTCTTTCACATTATTCCGTGATATCTCCCTCACTTGTGGTGTCGGTCTCCGATCCTTTGGCCGTTTCTTCTCCCGATTGAGCATTCGAATCCTGGATTGATTGTTGTCCTTTCCATTTCTTATTCCATTAGTGCATGTCTATTTCAACACATTTCTTAAATTTTTTCACCTTATGAACCAAGTTTTTCCAGTCATTTGCTGTTATAGACCCAATAACATTGTCGGAGTGTTCTCTCACTAAACTGCGTTTATCTTTACACTTTTTAAATTTTAATGTATTGCTAAGCGTTTCTTTACCTTCTAAGAAATTATTTTTCTTCTTGCAAAAGTTCAATAATTTTCGCAGCGTAGGGATTTCTTTTAACCTCCTAATATTGTTTTTCTAATGGCACACTCGTCAATATCGACCACCACTGTTATAATATTAAGCGGCGTGCTAGTGAAGTAAACCAGACTTACAGTATTTCATGATGTATGCGTGAAGACTTATTGCGTCATCGCGTTAGTTCACCTGCTCTCCGCTCCCACTGCAGGACTGCGCTGGTCTTGGCTGGCTTATATCTTATCCTATTTCTCAACATAATCGCCATTGCTGTCAAGGTATTTATTGTCGCATAGTATCGGGTTTTCAATGTGGATCTGAGCCAAGATTTACTGCCACTTTGAAGTTGGGATATTTTTTCACCCAAAAAGTCATGTATGGTGTCCAAAGTGAAACAGCGGTTTTTCTTTGCTTTCAACTCCTCCATAACGATTGAAAACTATAGTATCGGCATTGAAAAACTACTACCACTTGACAATAAATATCTTGATATTATGGAGATTACGTTGAAAAATAGAGTAAGCCACTGTAACTTGGTAAACAAAGTTTTGTGTTGATATCTTTCGTTATTATTTAATTATGCCAAATCGTGTTACTTTCTGGGTGACCTCCGTATATCTGCACCTGGAAAGTTGCACAAACTATACAAGTTAACAAATTTGTATTGTGAAACAGAATTTGCAAGCATTTGTAATATTTCCCTTGTTGTTTGTAAATTAACATGTAAGTTGTAAGTAGTGTGAAACAGACCCTAGAGCAGTGTTTCCCAACCTTTTGAAGTTCACGACACCCTTGGGAATAACATTAAACACTAGGGGCACCCTTCCTTGAATTAAAAGAAAATTAAGCTTAATATGTTAATTTATTGAAATATTATATAATAATAACGTACACCATAACATAATACAGTAAACTTTACTACAATCACTGAGTAAAAATACATCAATAAATTTTGTTCGATTAATGATTAATGTGAAACTTGTGATTGATGCTTAGAGCACAGATATGTGATGTCGGGTCTTACAGTTGACAGTGAAACACGCAAATCATCCTCAAGGTTATTCAGTCTATTTCTTGCTTTACATGTTATTGTCACCATAGCAGAGAAGGCTTGCTCGCATAGATAGGATGTTGAAAAGGGCAAAAGTGCGTTAATTGCTTTCTTCATTAGGTTAGGGTACTCCTCTCTCCGTTGAAGCCAAAAACTAGCCACCGACGCCTCACTCTTGGTGAACTTACCTTTGAGTGTGGAATCAGCGCAAAGATCAATAAATTCATCTCGTTCGCAAGCAGTGAAATCTATTTCCTCTGCACTATCTACGAAATCAAATGGTAAGACAACCCAGTCGAGATTCGTAGTGGAAATAGTTGGAAAGTACGCATCTATTGCATCTTGCAATCTTGATAAGTGATCACAAATGCGGTCTTTCAGCTTACCCAGATCTTTATCTCCTGCCACATTAAGAAGAGATGGAAAGTTCGACAAATCTCCTTTTTGAACTGCAGACTTCCAAGAACTAAGTTTTCTTTTAAAACCTTTCATTTTATTGGTTGAGGAGATTATTGTTTCATGTCGACCCTGCATCGAAACATTCAGTTCATTCAGCTTATGAAAAATATCTGCCAGATACGACAGTTCAAAACACCAAGAATCACTTAGAGCTCATGAAATGTGTCTTGATTTTCATCCTTAAAAAAAATTTTTAGCTGTTCTTTAAGTTCGAGAAACCGGTTCAATACACGACCCCGTGACAACCACCTTACTTCTGTGTGAAGTAACAAAGAGGTATGAGCTGCATCCGTTGCGCGACATAACTGTTAAAAAATTCTGCACTTTAAAGGTCGAGACTTCATATAGTTCACCATTTTCACAACTTGGTTAAACACTTCAGCAAAATCTTCATTACACGCTTTCACGACTAATGCCTCTCTATGCAGAAAACAGTGAGTTATAATAATGGATGGATTTTCATTGAGAGCTCTGGCAGTAAAACCTTTAATTTTCCCAGACATAGATGGTGCACCATCTGTACATATACCACAACAGTCTTTCCATGAAAGATCATGGTCATTGACATAGGAATTAATAGAAACGAAAATATCATGGCCTGTGGTTGTAGTCTCCAGCGGTCTACAGAACAGAAACTGTTCACTAATATCTTTTTCATCAATACATCTGATAAAACCAAGGAGTTACGGTTTGACACCAATATAGAGACTCTCATCTACTTGCAAAGCAAATGTTCTATAAGCTTTTATTTTCTCCGTGACTAGTTCGTTGATATTGCATGACATTTCAGATATCCTGCAGCTGATTGTGTTGTTGGACAGAGGAACTTTCGAAATTTGATTAGCTGCTCCTTCGCCAAGTATTGTTGAAACTATAACTTGACATGCAGGGCCAATGATTTTGCTCTCCAAGAGTATGGGTTTTTTTTTTTAGATATCAGTTCTGCTACTTTAAATGAGGCTTCAAGAACAGTATCACCTATGGTCATTCTCTTTACCATTCGCACAGCTGTTTTCTTCTCCCCTTCTAATATATGTGAAAAATACATTACACTTTTCTGTGACACACTAGGATGCTTTGTTGTAAGATGCCGCTTCAGTTTGCTAGGTACCATGGCCTCGTTGCTAAGTGTTTCGCCACAAACTAAACACACAGGGATAGGGTTTTCCTCGTTGTTATTCCGCTTAAATCCATACGCTAAGCAACTGTCCTGGTATGTTCTTTTCTTTCGTTTGTCTTCTTTATGTGGTGAATTCGACGGTCCGGGAGAAACTGTAAGATTTTGCTTCTTAAAGCAAGCAGTAGGAGCCGACTGTTCACTTTCACTGTCCTGGCGTTTATGTTTAACAATGAACTTATCCATAGCTAAACACTGTTAATCAACGCGAGGAAGACAACTGAAAGCGCCAAGCGGCGTACACTTTTATATATTCATGTCGAAGTCTCGCGAATGTTCGTGAGGAAGCGAGTAGTCTCGGGAATGTTCGGCAGGGTATAGCTGTAATGCCATCTGTGGGATACTAGTATAACTGAATTATTGAAATGAATCGACCACTATCACTATCTGCCGTGCATGAGAGTAATTGATTTGACTTGTTTTATTTCAAGACCTTACAAGACTTAAGGCTTCAGTAGAAGGTATTTTTTTTTGTTTATCTCAGTATCTCGCGGCACCCCTTAGCCAATTACACGGCACCCTAGGGTGCCGGGGCACACCGGTTGGGAACCGTTGCCCTAGAGGAAAGCGAATTGCTATACAATGGCTGTCTCAGAAATACCTGACCTGACGTACAGATAGCGGTTGGAAAAAGTACCAACTTTAGAAAGCTTAAGTTTGAAGTTTGACGATTTTACATTGTTTAGCATTTGTTTGGCAGTCATCATTAATGAATGCTCTTACCGAATTTGTAAACATGGAGGATCACTGAAATTCTAGCTGATTTTTTACTTTCTCTACACTTACTATGTACATAGTGTAAAGAGAAGGTATTGTATTGCACCCAAAAATTCGATACCGAGATTTCACCGTAAATACATGTTTTGGGTCCCCTGCATCCAAAAAAATGCATTTTTGCAAAAAGGTCCGTGTGTGTGTCTGTGGAAAGCATAGCTGAAAAACGAAAAGACCGTAAAATACCAAACTTTGTATTTAAGTTTGATATCTTCCAAGGATACGACACGAAGATTTTCAAGAAAATTCCCACTCCCCCAACTACCCTTTACATCGAACATTTTTCTAAAATGTTGATTTTCTCAAAAATGACATTAACGATATTGATTAAAATGTCGTATATTAAAGACATTTACTTGACAAATAATATGTATATCTTGAATTTTCTGGGAATGGCCTCTGAAGACTACTTTATTTTAAATGAATTTTGCAGAATTTTGCTTAACTGGCAAACCGTAAAAGATAGACAGAAACTTACCACACAAAATATGTAGAGCACATTAAAACACACAATTTATGTTAAATACATTTTTTTTCGAGGAGTTGATCGTTTTTGAGATACTCCTTGTTTTTGGTTTTAGGTTTAAAGAACTTGTACTTTTCTCATACAGGAATTTGTCAACTCCTGTCCATACAAATAAAAAAACTTCGGTCACATAGCAACCAGCTTTTGACTATCACTTTAGCCAATGGTACTCCCTTATTTCTCTTCTACTTACAAGGAAGCAAGTAATAAGACTATTTCTGCTATTCTTTCTCAATTAGCATGAAGTAAATAGAAGCATAAGCTTTTTAATAATAATAATAATTTGTTGCACTCCGAAATATCTGAAAATTATCATCTGTTGAATCATTTTATTACCTATATATTTCTAACTTGTATCTTATTGGTACTTTTGAGACGCACATACTTTTGGTGTTTTCTGAAGAAAATAATCCAAATGTACGTTTTCCGGAAAAAGTATGGCGACTTTGTGAGCACCGTGTATTTGTTCGACCATGCATGTCACAGTTCAACACTTTAGGTTGATGTAAAACTCTTAGCAGCGGACAGTGTAGATGTGATGGAAATAAAGCAACAGAAAACGTGTTACACCTAAAGACCGAGCATATTCCACCAAGCTGCTGGTGTGGTGACAAGCTACTTGGAAAACCACGAGCGTTTCGATGGCTACGTTTGATTGCAGACCAATTAGAGGATAATTTGCTCGTTGTTAATTCTACACAAGTGCTGAATACCGGTAGCCAGGTTATCTGACGAGCTGACCCCCTAAGGAAGCTAAGAAAACGTCAAGCAAAACCTTTCTGTGGGAAATCGCTTCATTAGCACATCGAATTTTTAGGTCGCATTTCCAGATCCTAATTAAGACCAAAATGGTTCCTTTCTTTCTTCAGTAAATTAATTAGTTTCGAGAGTTGGCACACATTTAGACTTTGGGCTAAGTCGATTCTAAGCTACAATATGAAGGTCTGGGTACGTCGGATCGCTAAACATGGCTGCTATATTTGGAGACTGATACTTATACAAATTTCATTTACATTCTAACACATAATCATCATAAAGTAATATTTTATTACTATAATCTTAGTAAATAAAAAATTAAGCGTGGATTAACTCCAGAAATTTATTTTGTGCTGTATTAGAGATAACAGCGAAAGAATATTTAAGATTTGCAGATCTACCCTTTTTACTTCATCTACACGTACTATGTACATAGTGTATAGAGAAAGTATTGTATTGCTCCCAAAAATTCAATACCTAGATTTCACTGGAAATAACGTTTAAGGTCTCTCTGAATCTGAATAAAAAAAAAAGCATTTTTTAGAAAAAATGTCCATGTATGTGTGTGTGTGTGTGTGTCTATGGGTAGCATAGCTCAAAAACGAAAAGTCAGTTAGATACCAAACTTAATATTTAAGTTCAGTATCTTCCAAGGATGCGGCACAAAGAATTTCGAGAAACTCCCCCCCCCATCGCCAACTACCTTTACATGGAAAAAAATCGAACATTTTGTTTTTCTCAAAAATGACTAACAATTCTAGTTAAAATATCTTATATCTAAGATATTTACATTACAAATAGAATGTATATCTTAAATTTTGGGGGAATAGCATCTAAAGACCTTTTTATTCTGGATATCTTTTTCCTGAATGTTGCATAAATGGTAAACCGTAAGAGACAGACAAAAACGTACCACACTAAAAGTGTAGATCTCGTCAAAACACACAATTTATGTCCTTTACATTTTTGTTGTGGAGGTAACTGTTTCTGAGTTATTCCTTGTTATTTGTTTCAAGTGTAAAGTACTTATTCTTTTCTCAGAGAGAAAGTGTCCGTTTTACTTTTGTTCTACTTTAGGCCAAGCAAAGAAGCGATTTGCAATGACAATCGCATAACGGCAGCTATTTTAGCCCAGTGCATTGCCTTGGTCCCCTCTACTTGTAAGGAACCAAGCAATAAGTACATTCTACTAATGAGTATTTCGATTAGCATGGTGTAGAAAGAAGAATAATCTATGTATGAAGTTTGTAGAACAGCTTCATTAGCACCAAGGTTTAGGATCAGTATCAGAGCCAAGGCTCTGAGAATGTAATACAACATCCGTAAAATGCAATTATTGGGGTTATACCTTTTTCCCCAGACTCCGGGATAAATAATCCCTGTAATTTCACACATTACACTCGCAGTCCTTCACACCCATGCACACACTGACACGTACACACTCCAACATGCACGCGCTCACACATGCATACGTAAACCCATTCACACAAATACGCGCTCGGAGATAGAAAAATATACACAGATATACATACACGTGCGCACAGACTTGCATATCTCAAGCACGACCGCTAGATCAATGTACACACACTTACGTGCACAAGAGATTGTCGCAGGTATGTGTAGGAGGATCATTTTTATTTTACAATACACTGAAATATATTATTGCCCTGTCACACTTCCAAATTCTTTTGGTTTTACATTTTATATTTTCTGCCTTAAGAGACTTGTTAAGATTCATTCGTGACAGGACGTCTGTGGGCATACGAGACTTCCTTAGCATTACC
The DNA here is from genome assembly GCA_030762935.1 of Hymenopus coronatus. NCBI lineage: Eukaryota > Metazoa > Arthropoda > Insecta > Mantodea > Hymenopodidae > Hymenopus > Hymenopus coronatus. The sequence continues at coordinate 18,144,725 of CM060887.1, read as the reverse complement.
ACATGGGACTTTTCGAATGACATTAGTTCCATTGAATGTTGTAGAACATTGTTGCATCAGACAACATGGATCGATCACGTGTTTCCGCTCAAGTTAGGCGTCGGCTCACCACATACAGGAAACAGACGTCATTAGGATTGAGTCAGATCGAACTGATATAAGGGAGCGCGATATCGGGGATCGGGAGAGATAGTAACATTATGGTATGAGGGCCGCGACGCTGTCCGTCAGTATTTCTGTCTTGCAGATCCGCCAAGTCCGGACGATGTAACCTTCACGACTCCTCCTCGGTACACGAAAATGCGTCAAGGTAAGGCTCACTAAGTACTGTAGGTTTTTCTCCCCCTTAAGATTGTAAACTGCTCAACACTGCTTAGAATTAATGAGGCGTCAAACTAAGAAAATAAACTTTTGACTACGCCAAACTTTGAGTTGCTTTTACCCTAACCAGCTTCACCCCTAAGCTCCAACCATCATGGTTGTGACAATATCCTACTAGTAGGCAATCAATAGAAGACAAAAAGTTAACATAATACCATGTACCCAGTAGAGCAATTAAGTTCCTGGAATAGACGCCTGAATAGAGGTGTTGGTGAAATGTGGAAACCAGATGTCTTACCGGTAGCTGTTTAACACGGCGTTCATTAAAACTGATCCAAATTGCCCCTCAAAACAGTCGTCGTTGGCCAACGTTGGTATAACTGCTACTGGAAGACTTGCTTAAAGACTGGGGACCTTCCTCTTGAACAAGTACAGAGCGATGTGCAGGGGCATTGTCGTGTAGCAAGTCAGTTTTTTCTACACCATTCGGACGCTTAAGACGTAGGATCGGAGCGAGTCTTGTTACTCCATGTTTATCAGCTTGTATTCTAGTATCACCTCCCCTTTGAACTGTCTTGTCGTGGTTTCTTTCCGTCGTGGCAGTAATGACGATTTTGCAGCGGCCGATTTCTATTCAGTTGTGGGTAGTGAAGAAAATATCACGTTTCGTCTCCTGTTATGATCCAGTTGAGCAACGTCAAGTCATCCTCAGCACTACTGATCAGGTCACCCCAAATCGCCATACGATCATGATCACGTTGGTCTTGCATCACTCTACTGGATAACATCTGACTTTACTTCACCCTCGGAAATGTTTCTCAAGCGGAATTGTCTAATTATTGGAAAAAAAATTATGTATTTTTGGGTACTCCAGCGTATTCTGAAGTACGATTAGAATTACAACAATGTTATCTTTATAATTTTTTCGTAGTCGGCTCACTTTCCGGTATTTTTAGAACTGACACCCCCTTATGACTCACAACCAGATGTCTAGGGGTCGGGGAGCCAACGGTACGAAACCACTGAATGTAGAACGAATGATCGGCCCGTAGCCAGGTATGAACATGAGGAAGCGGATGATATGAAATGTCAATGAAATAGATGATAGGAAAGGTGACGATGGAACAATTAGTGGAAAAAGCGGCGGTGGAAACTGGAAGACCCGGAGAAAACCCGCCCAGACGCCGCTTCGTACTCCTCAAATCCCGCATGCGGGAGTTTAGGATCGAACCCGGGCCACCTAGGTGGGAGGCAAGTGGTCTAACCACTCGGCCACAGCGCCGCCTTGTTCTTTATACTATGTTCTTAAATTAAAATGTCTAATCGACCAGCTCTATACTCATCAAAGCAATAATATTCTTCAAATCATACTCAGAATTTCGGATAATTTGTGGTCTGATATCTCAAATATATGATGTATAAAATAGGATATTTGTATCTAATACTCCAGTTTATTTGTTGTGAGTACTATCACTGAATTTGAGTACATGCGAAGGTTTGTACAACTGCAACTGTGCCATTAAATATTCATGAAAAATTAAAAGTCTGCTTTTTCTTGGGTCAAATGAAAGTAACAAGATATTGTTAGAGAAAAACAAAGGAGAAATAAATCTATTTAAGCACTAATTTTCCATGAATTTTTAAATACTTCCCACACTCACTATTAAGTAAATATAGAAAGTTCCTAATGTCTTACTAAAATATGAAATTGATTATAGATTTAGGTACTTTTCATTTCAGAGCTCATGCTTTTTATAGTAGACTGCATTTATGTGGTTTTTGTCCAGTTTCCTTTTTGTAGAAACTAGATTATGATAACAAAGGAATGGCTGAAGTTGTCCGAACAATATGCTGTGCATGTTGATGTATTGAACCGATTTGCTTCTTCTTTTTATTTGGTTGTCACTGTGATTAGGTATTATCTAAGATATTTTATGGACTTTATAGAAGTAATGTATTAGAAATAAATAGACGACTATGCCAAGGAAAACGAAAAATTGGGAATACTAAATGCATTACTTTGGAGTAGTAATGTTTCCCTAAAACAATATGTATATGAGCATATGATACTTTATGGGGCAGAATCTTGGGAAATGGCAGACCTCAGGAAGAGAAATTGAGAGCTGTTAAACTAGGCATATGTACAAGATCCGTTAGGGATTGAAGTAAAAGGAAAATAAAGAATGTAAAAATTCAACAATAAATTATTTTCAGATCCATGCCCTTCTTTGTTACTTTTTTAAGTTACGGGGGTGTCAACGAAATATTTAACACTAATAAAGATTCATCTTGTATAGTACTATAAGATATGTGTATTCTCTGTGAGTTTCCAACAGCAAAAAGCTAACTTTTGATTAATATCTTACAAACTATATGAACTAAAGAAGGTTGTATCCTCCGTTTATTATTCTGTGGTGCCGTTCATTTCTCTTCTGTATTCATGTGCTAATGATGAACACTCCGTAAGGAGACAAATATGGATGTTTTGCAACTGTTGAACGCAAGGTTTTTTTCTATGTTCGATTCTAAAGCTAGATTGATTAAAATAATTACTGCAATACATCTGTTAAACCATGCTTCGATTACAAACAAGTTCTGGATCTCTTCAACAGAGTTATACGATCGTAATTACGGGTCAAATAAACCTTACATGCTGAAGTTATGGTGTACACTGTATTAGTTGTATAAAAAAATGTTTACTTAACTATAATCTACTTCGAAAAATTTCGTGGTTTCAAAAGTTAGTGCTACTGTTCAATCTAATGCAGATAAAATAAGTTTTCAATCGTCAAAAATGTTAGCGTCTAGCATGCAGGGAGTTCCACTATTTATGGGGTTCCGCATTAGCACCCTGCTTAGTCTCGCATTGTTATTTGCTGTCATGCGTTGCATCGAGCAATAGTATTCCGGACTGGAGTCATGAGCTAGACTTTGTGTCACCCGCTGATGTGGGAGATCGGGATGAGTGGTGAAAGCTTGAGAAGAAGTATTTTAAATCCTGAATATCGTTAACACAAAAAAGCAAGGGCTGTGATTACATCTCAATACCTGTTAGAAGTTTTTGTAAGAAAGACATAGCGAGGAAAAGACAGAAAAATGAAAGAAAAAAGGCATCAATGGCGGAAGCTCTTGTGACAGTTGAAGCAATTCTCTTGATGCTGTTTAATAACAAACACATTGCCCACTAGGGATTTTAACGGCCCTTCCCTTAACGGCATATTGAAATCAGTGTTTCCATTCCAAGAAAGAGTGCGGGGGAGTTGAATCCTTGCGCCAACTAAGGCTCGGGCAAGCGCTTGGAGGGGGGTTGTCCCTGAGGGCATATAAAAGTGAAAAGTAGCATGGTCAGAGAGGGAGGGAAACACTAGGGGCAGTAAAAGACGATGATTAGGCGTATCCCAAAATGAAATGTCCACTCCTAAGCTGATGTCGACCGAGGGAAGGAGCTTAAACGGCCACCGGAGAAATTAAAGTTTCGCAGGCGTCCAGGAATTGGTTCAAGGAGGCCAAGAAATAAGACGAGGGGAAGATGTCTGAGGATTTGGAAGCAGTAGCCGACGGATTTTGACGATAATAAGAGAGGACGAGGTCGGAACATGTGCTTGAAATGCTTAAGTATGTCATTAGAATGTGGTTTATGAAGCCGTCGTAAAAGATACCTTCCTCTTCATGTGCCGTGATATATTTATACTTCAGAAGCACATAACAGAGTAAAAACCTTCATTTATTTTATGAAAAACTATTTTGTTTTATTGAAAGCTTTTTATAAAACAAAGAGTATGAACGCTTACCCGCTTGACTACTTTGTTATGGAAATACCATTCACAGAGATGACTAGCAATGTAGCAGTCTATTAGGGGCAAGGATCTAACTTAGACCAAGTTTTGTTCAATGAAGTTGCAGTATATCTTGGGCTGCCAGAGAATGAAACTACATTGATGGTGATGATGAAAAGAAATGAATTGGAATTTTATTTATGGACGCTCTTTAACTGCTGTGGTTCTCAGCGTCCCATTCTATACTGGGCGTGAAAGACCGCTTAATTTTGCTCAAGGTCGTAAATCTACGACACGGGACCAACGGCTTTTCTTCCCTTCCAAAGGAATTCATGCTAAGGATTTTTACGTCCGAAAAAAATCCTTCGCCCTCCGCCGGATTTGAACCTGCAACCTTGGTAACCACTATGCCACGGAGAGCATTACTACATTGATAGTGATGATGAAGATGATGAATATGATGATAATAATAATAATAGTAATAGTAATAATAATACCGTACAGCCCGTCTGGGTAGTGCGGTGGTAGCGTGTCTGCTTCACATTCAACAGGTTGTGAGTTCGAATCTCGCTTAGGGTGAGTTAACCCTGGTAAGATTTTTTTCGGGGTTTTCTCTTATCCTTAGAAGACGAATATCGAGAAACTTTAAGCTCCACATGGACCACGAGATAATTTTAGCATCATTTCACCATTTTATTCATTGTCCGATATGACCAACCAGGTTAAAGGACATTAAACTAAAAAAAAAAAAAAAATACCGACCAAAATTAGCATGCTTCTTGTACAAGTTTTGCAAAAGAATTGGAAAATAAGAAAACTCGACATTCCCAGAGCATTCCATAATGCAGAATTATAAAGTGAAGTTTATATAAAAATGCTATTATTATTATTATTATTATTATTATTATTATTATTATTATTATTATTATTATTATTATTATTATTATAACCATGCACATCACCTATTGTGCTGTATAGACCTTGTGCGTCTTCTAAAATACTAGTCCGGCCATATTCGTTAACTTAAATTCATTCTTCGCTTTATTATTTTGATGCCATTTACTTTTCCACATTCTCTTATATTCTTTTTATGCACTTTATAATTCTTGATATCTTCATTTCTTCTGTTTAGGGTCTTCTTACAGCTGCGGGTTTGAGGGCCAACACTTCAGCTACTATAGATATTTAGGGAGTGACGAGATTTGTTTAGTTTTATTTATTTATTTTTTATTGTTTCATTTATAGAGCCCCCTTTAACATCTAAGGTAATTTCAGAGGCTTTGCACTTGAAACAACTCGTCTGTAGGTTTAAATCATTTTATTTTCCTCAAACACACACTCTCACACATTCACTCTCACATAATATGTACTTCCAGACTGTGTGGGAGGGGAGGCATATGGAATAATTCTGGCTAAAGAAAACTTCCCCACCCCAGCCAGGAATCGAAACCGGGGACCTTCGGATGAAAAGTCAGCTCGCATACCACTCTACCACGGAGGGAATCAGTTTTATTTTTGTTTCTTTCCTTACTTTAATTTTTTAATTTGTGTTAATTGTCCCATTAATATTATAAACCCTGTTAAATGTTTTGTGGACATCATTATCAAAATTATATCATCTAGCAAAACAGGGGTATACATTTGAAGTATCCTCTAATTTAAACATCCAACAAAAGATGTGCTACACTTACGTTCTCTACTCCTACAGGAGCAAGTATTGCATTCCACCCAAAAATTCGATACCGCACGTGTGTTTCTGTGTGTGTGTGTGGGGGGGGGGGAGGGCAGGGAGGTGTAATACATAAGTTCTCTTTCAATTTATTTCAAGAAAATCTCCTTCAAACTACACAATTTTATTATTTTATTTGTGGTAACTATTTATTCAAACATCTAATAAATCTGTCAAAATTTACGGATATAAACTTAATATCAATAAAAGTATCCAGTGCTTTTCTTCGCAACCGTGTTTCTTAAGAACCCTACAAAAGCTCACTCAATATTTTTTTTTAAATGGCTCTGACGCTTTTAATTATTTATATAAAGTTAAAAAAAATTATTCACCCTAAGGAGTATTTCACAGACCATCCCAGAAATTTCAAGATTTGTCATGCAATTTTTATGATATTGCTTGACAAAAAATGTGGATATTGTTAAAGCTTATTTTAATTTCAAATGAGATTTTTTTTTTATGGAGTTAAGCATTTCCGAGATACTGCTTCTTAATAGTTTCATTTTTCCAATTCATTAACTCTTATCAACTGATAAGTCGCTAACCGTTTCTCTCTCTCTCTCTCTCTCTCTCTCTCTCTTGTGATCATGCAAAGAGAATGAAGTTTCAAAGACAATTTTCACATGGTGACGCCAGACAAAATGGGACTTTCGATCTGCGTTCTACACCCTACAGCAAAATCTGCATTGAAAGTTTGTCTGGATTAACAAAAAGTAGCTAGAATAATAAGCTTTTCTATGAATAATTTGCAGAAACGTGAGTAATGAAAGTTATGTGAATGCCACGTATCACATTTTTTCCATAATTAAGCTTTCTAGCAATTGAACGTGATTGCTACATTTCCAAACCCTTTTGGATTCCACAAAAATGGCAAAGAAAATCCTTTCTCCACTAGAAGACCAGACGCTCACGATGGTAAGCAAAAACTGTTTTCAACAATACTTTGCAGCTAACAGTAAATGTTTTCACTCTATCCAAGCGACTGAATTTTAATGAAAAATGTCGACAGGAAAGTAACGGTGTCTTTCACGCTGCAAGAAGATCATGACTCAGTTTCCAGCAGCCGCTTCTTGTAATGTCAGAGAAGCAAAAAGTTGCTATATAAAAGATTTCGTGAGGAGGTCTTCTAAAGTAATAGGCGAGACGAGCTTTTCAATCATCGATATGGCGACAGCAGTAGCATCCATTGGGCTCGATGCTTGACCATCTGGCAACAACGCCTATTTTGTCACGCCATGAGGTGTTTCTTGGTTACGTACTGAGTCGTGCAGGCAATTTAGACCCTTTGTTTCTCAGGACATGACGCTTATGCTGGCTTTTGGGCACGTTCGTGAAGAGTATGACTCATTAAGACTGATAGAGAATTCTTTAGTTATAATTTTTTTGGATAGTAATTTTATTTAAGGTGATTCATGTGTAAAATTTGGAAAATCAACAGTATTTAAGACATCTTATTGAAAGTTATACCAAAAAATGCTGATGTGTTCCATTCACATGACTTTCTCTACATCACTGTAACAATAATGTTAAAAATTGTGCTTCTATTTACTTCATAATAATCGAGATAAACATAAGCAGATGGGGCGGATTTCGAAAGGATGGGTGGATGTTCCGGATGCTGTGTAGGTTGCTGCGCTGGGTATTTTAAACCTTTTTACGGGTTTGAATTTGCCGCTGTATAAAAAGTTGGTAACTCTTGCTGTTGGCGAAACTGTAATTAGCTGGTTGCGCCAGACTTAATTGTTGAAGCAGTTGAGGTTACTGTCTGCAGCGAATTATTTATTGTGCACAGCAGCCAAGTTTTTTTATTTTTTAGCTAGCTCCAGTCGGCGAGTACGAAAAGCTTAACCTCCATACTTAGACGGTAGGATGTGATAATAAGTAAAATTAATTTAAAAGATTTCTTGATATATATGAATTTTTATCCGTTAACCTTTCGAACAATGTGATGCGTTAAGGCACGGTATTAGAACAGAATCCTCTTTTTATAAAACTGTGCCACATATATGCAATATAATGTGTACTTACTATCAATCTCTTCTTGATAAATAATACAATGCTAAAATTTACACTGAATCGCCGCATAAGAGGTCTGGATTGGCGAGATTATCTCTTTGCGTCCTTATTCCTGGCGTCTATCTCAATGCCTGCGTCCCGGAAACTTATTAAATGTTTCACCTATATACAGCAGCTGAAAGATCAATGTTTTACACATTGTAATCTGTCCGTCTCCATGAGAATGGCAGATTTTCCATTCTACATTTCGTGAAATACAAATTTACAATACATTTTATACATTCCTAATAATTTAAAATCAATACATTTGTGTAATTTACATTAAATTGTTCTTTTAAATAGCTAACATTTCTTAAATACATCTGTGTTTAACTTTTGTTCCTATGTTCTGTTACCGGTATAAACAATTCAGAGCATCCGGTATCTCGTTCATCTTTGTGATTCTTCTTCTTCTATCATATTAATATTTTTAAGCAAGTTTTACAATAAGTATGTTTTTCTAACTACCATTTCTTATATTTACATTGTACAATATAATGTGTAGTATTCGTTTTATAGCTTTGGCTATGTTAATTTTGTAGAAGCATGCCATTTAAGGCTATATACGTGCGTAACGTGAGGCGATGACGTCACGCTGCCATTTTTACTTTCTCCATACGCACTATGTACATAGTGTATAGCGAAAGTATTGCACTCCACCCAAAAATTCGATACCGAGATTTTACCAGAAATATATGTTTTAGGGTCCCCAATATCCAAAAAAAGCATTTTCACAAAAAGGTCCGTGTGTGTGTGTGTCCGTGTGTCTGTGAACACGATAACTCAAAAACGAAAAGTCGGCAAAATACCAAACTTGGTATTTAAGTTTAGTATCTTCTAGGGATGGTACACGAAGATTTTGAGAAAAATACCCCCACTCCAAATTACCCTTTACATGGAACTTTTTTCGAAAATTTTGATTTTCTCAAAAATGGCTCTAACGATTTTGATTAAAATTTTGTATACTAAAGATGTTTACCTGAAAAATAAAATGTATATCTTGAATTTTCTGGGAATAGCCTCTGAAGAGTAGTTTATTCTGGATGAATTTTACTAAATTTTGAATAACTGCTAAACTGTAAGAGATGGACAAAAACTTAATGCACAAAAAATGTAGAGCACATTAAAACACACAATTTATGTTATATACAGTTTTTTCGTGGAGTTCGTCGTTTTTGTGACATTCCTTATTTTTGGTTTCTGCTATGAAAAACGTATACTTTTCTCATACAGGAACTTGTCAACTCCTATCCATATAAACAAAGGAACTTCATTGACATAGCAACTAGCTTTTGACTATCACTTTAACCTACGGTTGTCCCTTATTTCACTTCTACTTACAAGGAAGCGAGTAATTAGACTATTTCTGCTATTTTTTTCTGATTAGCATAAAGTAAATAGAAATATAAGCTTTTTAAGAATTATTTGTTGCAGGGATATGGAGAAAGTCATGCGAATGGTACACATCAGATTTTTATTTTCTCTAGCCCCGTATGTACGATGTACATAGGGATTGCATTCCACCCAAAAATTCGATGTCGAGATTTCACCGGAAATACATGTTTTAGGACCTCCTGTATCCATAAAAAACATTTTCAGGAAAAGGTCCGTGTGTGTGTGTGTGTGTGTGTGTGTGTGTGTGTGTTTGTGTGTCCGTGTGTCTGTGAACACTATAACTCAAAAACGAATAGTAGCTAAAATACCAAACCTGGTATTTAAATTTAGTATCTTCCAGGGTTGCGACACGAAGATTTTGAGAAAAATCCCCCCACCCCAAACTACCCTTTACATGCAACTTTTTTCGAAAAATTTGATTTTCTTAAAAATGGCTCTAACGATTTTGATTAAAATATCGTATATTAAAGACACTTACCTGACAAATAAAATATATATCTTGAATTTTTTGGGAATAGCTTCTGGAGACCTGTTTATTCTGGATGAATTTTGCTTAATTTGCCATAACTAGTAAACCATAAGAGATAGACAAAAACTTACTGTACAAAAAATGTAGGATTGTTTAAAATACACAACTTATGTCATATACATTTTTCACGTGGAGCTTACCGTTTTCGAGGTAGGCATTGTTATTAGTTTCAGTTATGAAGTACTTATACTTTTCACAGACGAGAGTGTCCGTTTTTCTTTTGTTCTACTCCTGGCCAAGAAAAAGAAGCGATTTGTAATGACAATCGCCTAACGACAGCTTTTAAAACATTTGACTATTGGTTTAGCCAAGTGTATTCCCTTATTTTCTTCCTACTTCTACGGAACTAAGTAATAAGAACATTGTGCTAATGAGTATCTCGATTAGCAAGGTGCAGAAAGAAGAACACTCTATGTAAGAAGTTTGTAGAAGAGCTAGAGAAAGTCATGTGAGTGTAACACATCAGGTTTTTATACATATTACTTTTGGCTTACATTTATTATTTCATACCATTCTTTTAGAGCAGCATTGTTCCATTTTCTTTTGACTTGATTTACTTAGTATTAAATTTTGCGTCACAGAAGTACTTTCTTGTAAGTCGAAGGGAAATAAGGGAATGTGAAAGTTGTTTAAGTATTTTAAAGCTGAAACCAATAACAAGGAATAAATGTATATGACATAAAATTGTGTGTTTCAGCGAGATCTACATTTTTTGTGATGTAAAGTTTCGTCTGTTACTTACGGTTTACTGGCTATGCAAAATCCAGCAAAATTCATCCAGAATAAATATGTCTTTAGAGGCTATTCCCAGAAAATTAAAGGTATACATTTTATTTTTCATGATTTTGTCTTTAACATACGATGCTTAATCAAAATCGTTAGGGCATTTTAGTGAAAATCAAAATTTTCGAAAAAAATTCTATGTAAAGGGTAGTTGATGATGGGGGATTTTCTTGAAAATCCTCGTGTGGCATCCTTGGAAGATACTAAACTTAAATATTAAGTATGGTATTTAACGAACGTTTCGTTTTTGATTTATGCTGCCCACAGACACACGGACATTTTTTAAAAATGCTTTTTTTGGATTCAGGGGGTCTCAAAACATATGTTTCCGGTATCAAATTTTTGGGTGCATTACAATACCTTCTCTATACACTATGTACATAAGCACATGTCGAGAAAGTAAAAATGGAAATGGAGTTTTTATTTTTGGGCGCTTATTGTGGTTCTCATTGTCCCATTCTATACTGAGCATGAAAGACCGCTTAATTTTGCTCAGAGGCCACTTTATCATGCTTAGGTTCTTTTACGTGTCGTAAATCAACAGCACGGGATCAACGGCTTTACTTCCATTCTGAAGGAAGATGCGCTGATGATTTTTACGCCCGGAAAAATCCATCGTCATCCGCCGGGTTTGAACCCACGACCTTGGGTATAAACCTCGTTAAGACACACAATTCATGTCATATACATTTTTTGTCTAGAGTTAACTGAAATGTTTCTTGTTATTGGTTTCACTTTTTGCTACTTAAACATTTCTCATACGGGAGGTCATATTTCCTTTCATCTCTCCTTTGTTTTGCTCCTGGCCGTGCTAAGGGAACCGAATATATTTGTTTCGTATAGCGACCAGCTTTATAAAATATCTGACTAACGCTTTAGCTAGTTATACCAGCTATAATAAGAATGACAGTGGTAGTTTTGCCATGTATCAAAATTCTAGCCTGTATGATTATATAAATAATAATTTTTATTGTCTAAATTCATTGCTGTAAAAAAATTACCCATTTGATGCATTTTTAAAACTATTCATATATAAAATTGAAGTTTTATAGTAAGTGAGTTGACAATCGATCTGTCATTTATTTTATATTAAGCCTACTTATTGTAAAGAATCTTTACTTTTCGCTCTCCGACACTTTTGATTTTAAAAATGTAATGATTTATTTCTTAAAATATATGAATACTTTTATTGTACTTTTGAGAGGTAGTATAACATTTAGAAACAAATTAGTAAAACAGTAGAGCATTTTGAGTATCAAAAAGTATTGGAAAAATGTTTGCGAGAAAATAAGGCTTAAGGGGAATGGGTAGTGTAAAATAACAAAAAATGGCATTTTCTGTTTTTAACGGAAAAAAAGTATGTGATTTTTCTGGCTCAAAATACATATGATTTACTGATCATTTAACCTTTTCATTGCTAACATATTTTTAGGCGAGAAACACCTTCTTGCAGAGTTAAGGGTGCACTATGGTGAAAAATCTTATCTGTTACATTCACATGACTTTCTCTATATCTCTGCAACAAAGTATTGTTAAAAACTACAGAATTAGTCTTATTACTTGCTTCCTTGTAAGTAGAAGCAAAATAAGAGAGTGTCATAGGTTAAAGTGATAGTCAAACGCTGGTTTGTATGTGACTGAACAACCTTTGGTTGTATGGACAGGAGTTGAAAAATTCCTGTATGAAAATTAGTTTATCACAGCTGAAACCAATAACAAGGAATATCTAAAAAAACGATGAACTCCACGAAAAAAAGGTATACGACATAAATTGTGTTTTAAAGTGCTCTACATTTTTTGTGTTCTAAGTTTCTGTCCATCTCTTATAGTTTAGAAGATATGCAGAGGCTATTCCCAGAAAACTCAAGATATACATTTTATTTGTCTGGTAAATATCCTTAATATATGAAATTTTTATCAAAACCGTTAGAGCCATTTTTAAGAAAATCAAAATTTTCGAAAAAAGTTCCATGTAAGGGTAGTTTCGGGTGGGGGATTTTCCTCTAAATCTTCGTGTCGCATCCCTGGAAGATACTAAAGTTAAATACCAACTTTGGTATTTTACCGACTTTCGTTTTTGAGCTATCGTGTTCACAGACACACGAACCTTTTTCTGAAAATGCTTTTTTTTGGATACAGTGAGCCCTAAAGCATATATTTCCGGTGAAATCTCGTTATCAAATTTTTGGGTGGAGTGCAATACCTCCTCTATACACTATGTATATAGTACGTATAGAGAAAGTAAAAATTGACAAAAATCCGAAATTTGGTTTTGACCAAAAACACTTGGCCATAATTTTGTGTATTTCAAGTGGAAAATGTAATAATATGCACTAATAACTACAAAAAGTGAGTATAGTAATATTTTTCAAAATTTACAAAACAGGTCTCACGTTGGGTGCTTTTACCTGCCCCTCATCTTCCAGACATACTCTACCACCGACTATTTTAATAGGCCCTCCCCATATTAAACCATATGAGAGATAGAGCACCAGCACCCCACCAACAGCACATTTCCGGCCGTGAAATAGACACTGTCGTGGCGGTGGAGTGCAGCTTCACTCGGAACAAATGACTTGCAGTTTTCACTTACTTTGTATTTACTCGGAATTAGCGTAAACAGTTCGTGAGAGTTGACAAATGTAATTGATTTAAAAATTGCTACAGGAGAATATGAAATTCTACAGTCGCTTATACCTCCGGTCGAAATAACTGCGATCATCTCAAAAATACATTTTTTTGAAACATATGTTCCTTTTTCTTAAAAATTATAAAAGCTACTTGGCTCAAATTTTGCACACTTCTGTGGTGAGATAATGGCATACACTGAACTAGAGCTATATTTTTAAGTTAACACATTTTTAAAAAAAATTAGGATATTGCTTCAAAAATTTAGGTATAAATGTTGTTACAGACAGTAAAAATGCTCAAATCAGAAATATCATAATTATCTTAATTCCCCTAGTTCAGTTGTATAAAACAGAATGTTTTTATAAGTAGTAAAATGTTCAACTTTCTACTACTACTGGTTTCTCAGAAAAGGGAACATAAAAAATGTCCAATTTATTTAGCAAATTATTTTCTTAAATTAAAAGTCTTTTTTTCAGAAAAACTACAAGATATATGATCATAAAAATTTAAACAGACATACGTGCATATATACAGATTATACAGTAATTTGTTTACATTACAGCCAGAGAAATCCATATATCTTGGGTTAGCTCTATGTCCATATATTGCTCACACTACCCACTCTCCTAAAAGTTGGTACAGCCTGTTAATAAGTATACGCCTACATATTTAAAGTTTTAATTGGTAGCTAAATTGGGCCAAGTGGGAAAAACAAGATATGATCTTAAAGTTTAGAACTCATATTAATTTAGTATAAAAATTGGTTTTTAATTTTTCACAATTTTTGTCGAGTTTCACACATGCATTCCCTTAACTTAATATCTTAATATATTAAAAGATTAGTATATTAATAATATTAAGGAGCATACTAATGTTCCTGAAAGTAAAATATATAGAATGTAATTATTTTTGGGTGATTATTTTTGGATACATTAAAGAAGTTCGGCTCTTTTTATAGAGAAGCTTAAATTGCCTTGACACGAACAACTTTAAACCTTGTTTTCTCGTAAACATTTTTTTTCAGAAGTTTGTCAAACTCAAAATATTCCTCAAGATGTAGCTGTTTATTAATTTCTTCAAAACCGTTGTACTGGCTGTCAAAGGTATATTAAAGAGAAACACCAAATACTTTTTTTTTCAAAATAAATGATTACATTTAAAAAACTCAAGAGCTTGTAAGAATACAACATACAGTAAATCTTGAATTTTTTTATTAGAATATTTTTGGTTTTATTACTGTTCTGTTTTAAAGAAATAAACAAATGATTACTACTGTAGTTATATTTAAGAGGATAAAAATATGAAGATCTGAGTTATTTGTCTCGTGCAATTTTTCCTCCCTTTCGTTTCACCGGAGCAATAGCTCCGCGCCGTCAGGAGGCATGAGAGCGGTAAGCAAAGTTTTCTGTGACTTCTCGAAGAGTAAAGCAGAAGAACTCTAGAGAAGATTGCTTATCAGATTTGTAGTATGAGCCATAACAATGACAAGAACATCATGTACCAAATGGAAGCAATTCACTTTTATGTCAATTCTACCAACATGTTTTTCTGTAATCAGGCCTTCCCTTTTGATATTGTTTGTTCCTGAAGGAATAGGGGAAGTTTTTCTCTAACAATAAACATGACTGAAGATTTTTATCAGTAGCTGTCTCGATGAAGACGCACAGTGTTTGTCTAAAACTGGCAAAGATTTCATATGGCTTTAGTATTATCTGACAAGTTTGATACTGTATGAGAAATTGGATGGTATATAGTCTACTGTATACTACAGTGTGAAATGGATAACAAATGGAGTGATTGTATACGAGATGAAAACTAGAATAACACCAGGATTAGACAGACTGTTGCTGATTTCACCCAACAATTAATATTCTAGCGTTACAAAGAAGTGTTAGGCGAGCACTTTGGTTTATATCAATACATCATTGTTTACAATAGACCAGACTAAGTAATTAGTCAATACAGCTGATAAAACTTCCCTGGCAGTAGCAGCAACTCTATTCTCTCCTCTGTTTGGTCTAGGTAACTTATTTGACTAGGCACTGACTTCTACCTCAAGATCACGGTTTCAATCAGTAAATCTGATGCCAATAGATATACTGGCATGTATAAGAACTGCGGAGTAGCATATCTGCCTCGCATTCACAAGGTCGCGAGTTCTAATCTCGTTTAGGATGAGTTACTCGGATAAGCTTTCTCGGGGTTTCCCCTTATCCTGAGAAGACGAAGATTGAGTAACTTTAAACTCCATGGACCTGAGATCAAGTGAGCATTAAAGAAATTTCGTAACTTGACAGCGCCGTTGAGAAACAAATAAGTTTTTTATTCTCTTCTCTATTTTACTTTTATTGCTGCACTCTTAGGACCAACGGGGGCGCCACTAATTAGTCTGTATACGCGGGAGACTAGCTACAGCTTTGTTACCTTTTCCGGTTAACTCACGCTAAGCGAGATTCGAATTCACGACCTCTTGAATGTGATGCAGACACGCTACTCTTACGCAACGAGGCGGGCAATAAACTCTTAGTACACAATATATTTGATTTATACGGCTATGAAAATGTAAATGTGACTGTTCTCTTCAGAGATATTAATGCAAACGTTCATGATAAGTAAAAAAATCTGATGTGTACCATTCACATGACTTTCTCCATATACCTGCAACAAATAATTCTTAAAAAGCTTATACTTTATGCTAATCAGAAAAAATTAGCAGAAATGGTCTTATTTCTCGCATCCTTGTAAGTAGAAGCGAAATAAGGGACAACCGTAGGTTAAAGTGATAGTCAAAAGCTGGTTACTATGTCAATGAGGTTCCTTTGTTTATATGGATAGGAGTTGACAAGTTCCAGTATGAGAAAGGTATACGTTTTTCATAGCAGAAACCAAAAATAAGGAATGTCACAAAAACGACGAACTCCACGAAAAAAATGTATATAACACAAATTGTGTATTTTTATGTGTTCTACATTTTTTGTGAAGTAAGTTTTTGTCCATCTCTTACGGTTTAGCAGTTATTCAAAATTTAGTAAAATTAATTCAGAATAAACTACTCTTCAGAGGCTATTCCCAGAAAATTCAAGATATACATTTCATTTGTCAGGTAAATATGTTTAATATACGAAATTTTAATCAAAATCGTTAGAGCCATTTTTGAGAAAATCAAAATTTTCGAAAAAAGTTCCGTGTAAAGGGTAGTTGGGGGTGGGGGGATTTTTCTCAAAATCTTCGTGTCGCATCCCTGGAAGATACTAAACTTAAATACCAAGTTTCGTATTTTACCGACTTTTCGTTTTTGAGTTATCGTGTTCATAGGCACACGGACACACACACACACACACACACACGGACCTTTTTGTGAAAATGCTTTTTTTGGATATTGGGGACCCTAAAACATATATTTCCGGTGAAATCTCGGTATCGAATTTTTGGTGGAGTGCAATACTTTCTCTATACGCTATGTACATACTGCGTATGGAGAAAGTAATAAGGAATTAGAAATAATATAGGTAATGCAATATATGGATAGGTAGAGTCAAACTGAAAAATTTAATGCTATAGCCGGGATTTAAACCACAGATCTCCCGGTCTCTAATGGGTGCTCTACTATTGAACTAACATGGCAATAAATTTCTCATCTGACTTGAATGTTTGCCGGTAAACCACAAGGTGACCTCAAATTATTTTAAGATTACATACCACAATGGCGACTTACAAGTACTTTTAAGTCCCAGGATTCATACTATTGCGAACTAATATGATCAATTAGTGTTGATTTACTTGTTTTTTTTTTTTTCACAACTCATGTGTAGGACTGGAGTTGGATAGGTAGTCAGATTGAAAAATTCAATGCCATAACCGGGATTTGAACCATTGATCTCCCGGACTCTAGCGGTTGCTCTACTACAGAGCTAGCTTAGACTCTACCTATTCAACTCCTGTCCTACACACAGCTTGTGTGAAAAAAACACAAGGTAACCCCAAATTGTTTTGAGATTACATACCCCAATGGCGACTTACAATGTCGTAGTTACTGTAAGTCCTAGGATTTATAGTATCGCCAACTGTTATGGTCAATTAGTGTTGATTTAATTTTTTTTTTTTTTTTTTTTTTTTGCACACAGGCTGTGTGTAGGACTGGAGTTGGATAGATAGACTGAAAAATTCAATGCCATAGCCACGGACCTCCCGGTCTCTAGCGATTGCATGGCAACATACCGGCTTAGACTCTACTTATCCAACTCCTGTCCTACACACGGCTTCTGTGGAAAAAAAAAAAAAAAAAAAGGAAAAAAGGAAAAAAAAAAAAAAAAAAGCAATTAAATCAACACTAATGCAATATATGATAGAAAAGGAATAGGTTATTGCAATAATGGCTGATGTACAAAAACTCATATTGACATGTTTTCTATGTTTACAGCATCTTGGAGCTGCGGAAGGAGAAAAGTCGGGACGCGGCTCGGTCTAGGAGAGGAAAGGAGAACTTCGAATTCTACGAACTAGCCAAAATGCTGCCGTTACCAGCAGCGATCACCTCCCAGCTGGATAAGGCTTCGATCATCCGGCTCACCATCTCCTATCTCAAACTGAGAGACTTCTCCGGCCACGGGGACCCGCCCTGGAGCCGTGATGGTCCTCCCCCGAACAAGAGTGTCAAGGGTGAGTTCAAACTTCTTTATCTTGTTAAGAGTTACTTGTAATGGGTGCTGGTAAAACCAACTTAACCAGAAACGTTTAATATGTTTAGCTAAAATTTATTTCAAAATAAATAAAAATTGGTTTAATCTGGTTTAGAGTAACAGTTTCTACCTCCGTTCGTCTGTGATCTGGTAGACTCGTAGTGAGCCTAGGTGTAGCTTCTGTGTACCTACCCTAATAAGGGCTTAACCACATGAATGAGGAGCATGGTTTAGGTTTGGTAATGTTTAGGTTAAGGGTGATGATGCTAAGGAGGTAGCGCCAGATCAGCTCTCGAACGGTTGCGTTTTTAAGAGCAACATCCATTCCTCTGCTCTGCTGGTGTTTGATTTAATTAAATTATGTCTTTGTTGGAGAATTTTGATTGACCACTCCCAAGGTTGTGAGAGAGGAGTACTTAGTTCAGCTAATTTGCTGTTGGCTGGTTTGAAGCCGTTTTTAACGGGGGGGGGGGGGGGTCCGCAAGCTATGCGGGGAACCCGATACCGCCTGTGCCGGTGTTCAGAAGGTAAGTACTCCCCAGCGATCTGACAAGTGCGTTCTCATGTTCGTCTTAGAATTTCTGGCTTAGAATTTCTGAGCCCAGCGCCTAATCGCATCTCCCATGTATGGGAGGGCCGAAGCTTCGTGTAGTAGTCTCAAAGGGAAACGTAGACATTCAGAATAGATAGATCGGAGTCCTCTATTCTGTATCCGCTGCAACCAGAGAATCGGATGCCATACTCCATAATTCGCAGGCGTAGAGCATCAGAGAGACGTTTCTACCTGATAATATTTACGTACTGCAGAGCAATATTATTAACAAAGAATGTCTTCGTAAAGCATTTATATTGATTAGAAAACTCCTGTTTGAATGATTGAGTAGAAAAAACTCTGATGTGTTCCAGTCACATAACCTTCTTTACCTGTTCTGCAATAAAGTATTTTTACAAAAGCTTTCTCTTCATACTAATCGGAATAAACATCAGCACAAATGGTAGATGAAACGAATGGCGACTTCCGATTTGAGAAAAGAGTTTTTTTTTTTTTTAAATTGAATCTAATACTAGAGAAACTTTCTGAAATTGTTAACTCTATAAAAATAAATCGATAAATAAAATAAAAAATGTAATTACATAAATTGTGTGTTTTGACAAGATCTACCTTTTTTTACTATATACATAGCGTATTCGATACCGAGATTTCACCAGAAATATATGTTTGAGACTCACTGAAAAAATTAGAAAAAGGTCCGTGTATGTCTATGGGCAGCATAGTTTTCAAAAACAAAACATTTGTTAAATATCTAGCTTGGTATTTAAGTTCAGTATCTTCCAAGGATGTGACACGAAGATTTTCAAAAAAATCTCCCCTCTCCTAATTGCCCTTTACATGGAAAATTGTCGAAAAAATTTCTCAAATACATATAAGGGGTAGTTGGGGGGGGTTTCTTGAAAATCTTCATTTCGCATCCTTGAAAGATACTTTACTTGAGCTATGCTGCCCACAGACAACTGATAGACTCACACACGGACAGTTTTCTAAAAATGCTTCTTTTGGATTCTCAATACATATATTTCCAGTGAAATCTCGGTATTGAATATTTGCGTGCAATACAATATATTATCTATGCACTATATGCATAGAGAAAGTAAAAATGAATTCTCGATGTGAACAAATGAAACACTACATCTAAATTATATGGACAAGGCCTTCTTATAAACTCCTTTGTTAATGAATTTTGCAATAGATTCCTTACTTGAAGTAGTATTGAATCTTGATTCTTCATTTCCTAATTGTGCTGTAAGTTTTAATGACCTCTCAAGCTTTTACTGTAAGTGCTTAAAGTGCTTGTTAGTATGGAAATTAATAAACGAATTGTATATTTAGCTTACGTTATCAAATATGTGTTCAGAATGATTAACTTACATATCAAGTACTTCAAAAAATATATTTGACTATCGGTTTTCCCTTCTACTTAAAAAAATCTGATGTGTTCCATTCACACGACTTTCTCTACATCTCTGCAAAAAAAATATTATTAAAAAGCCATTGCTTCCATTTCCTTCATGCTGATCGATAGCAGATATAATCTTATTACTTGCTTCCTTGAAAGTAAAAGCGAAATAGGGATTATCATAGGTTAAAATAATAGTCAAAAGTAGTTGCTATGTGACTGAAGTTCCTTTGTTTGTATGGACAGGAGTTGATAAATTCCTGTATGAGAAAAGTTAAGTTTTTCATAGCTGAAATCAAAAACAAGGAATATCTCAAAAACAATCAACTCCAAGAAAAAATGTATATGACAATAAATTGTGTGTTTTAAAGTGCTCTACATTTGTTGTGTGGTAAGTTTTTGTCCATTTTTTACGGTTTAGCAGTTATGAAAAAGTCCGTCAAATTCACGCAGAATAAAGTAGTCTTCAGAGGATATTCCCAGAAAATTCAAGATATACATTTTATTTTTCAGGTAAATATCTTTAATATACGAAATTTTAATCAAAATCGTTAGAGCCATTTTTGAGAAAATCAAAATTTTCGAAAAAGTTCCATGTTAAGGGTAGTTGGGAGTGGGGTAATTTTTCAAAATTTTCGTGTCGTATCCCTGGAAGATACTAAACTTAAATACCAAGTTTGGTATTTTACCGACTTTTCGTTTTTGAGTTATCGTGTTCACAGACACACGGACGGACACACACGGACCTTTTTCTGAAAATGCTTTTTTTTTGGATACAGGCGACCCTAAAACATATATTTCCGTTGAAATCTCGGTATCGAATTTTTGGGTAGAGTGCAATACCTTCTCTATACACAATACATAGTGCGTATAGAGAAAGTAAAAAGCAAGGAATAAGACCACATCTACTAATCGAATTGCATGAAGCGGATAGAAGACTAAGCTTTTCAACAATAATTTGTTACGGAGATGTAGAGAAAGTGGATGGAACACGTCAGATTTTTGTCGCTATGGTCTCCCTCTGATTTAACAGGAACAGCTGGAATATGTGATGTCAGATTCTGCTTATCACTAGGAAGTTGTTACTTGGGACACGTGT
Organism: Hymenopus coronatus; assembly: GCA_030762935.1. Taxonomy (NCBI): domain Eukaryota; kingdom Metazoa; phylum Arthropoda; class Insecta; order Mantodea; family Hymenopodidae; genus Hymenopus; species Hymenopus coronatus. The sequence goes on along the minus strand of CM060887.1, from coordinate 18,123,773 downwards.
TGGCGAGTCACTGTGGGAATCTTATTCGCCTCACGCTCCTTCCGTTAATTCGATTGGTTTCGGTCTGTTCTCCCAGCATGCTTTGCTGCTACATATTGTACCGAAGGCTTTCACGGTTATAACTAAGCAGTGGACTTCAAAGATATAATTATTACGTGTACGAAAGTAACAGACGATTTGGCATAACTAAATAATAACGAAATTTATGACCATAAAATGTTATCTATATCTCAAAGTAATCGTCATTGCTATCGTCATTTATTGTCACATGGATATGGTTTTTCAATGCAAATGTTATACTCTTCCACCACTAAAGATATGAGCCAAGATGTCACTGTCACTTTGAGGTCTTCATTTGTTGGGAAATCCTTTCCATCTGAAAGTCATGTACGGTATCCAACGTGAAACACCAGTTTTTCTTAATTTTTTTATCAACATTTACTTTCAACTGCTCCATAACGATTGATGAGCTTCCATTCCGGTTTTTATCGTACACTCTGGTTCTTCCTTCATTACTCGTAAAGTATGATGTAATTATCATTTCCTCACTGAAGACTCGTTCACTGCATTATCACTATACACTTGCGTTATTTGCCTATAAAATTCGATTGGCCGAACATTTTGTGCATTCAAATAACCGAATAAGTTCTTTTGTGGTAGAAAAGTATAACATGGCATTGAAAACCTGATACCACGTGACAATAAATATCTTGACAGAATGGAGATTACGTTGAGAAATAGAGTAAGGTACTGTAACTTTGTAAATAAAATTTTGCGTAGATAACATTCGTTATTATTTAGTTAGGCCAAATCGTTCGTTACTTTCTGGGTGGCCCTCATATATATGAATTCATGCTCTCAAATCGTTAAAATATTCAGTTACTTATAATAACTTTTATCCTATCCTATAGACCTCAGGTATACATTTCATCTATCCTAGGAGACAACAAAACTATCCAAGCCAACTAATACACAAAACCATTGTAAATATATAATCAAATAGAAAAGTCGACCCTTTTTCTATTTTAAGATCTAAGGATTTATTAGTTTTAACAGTACTAATTTGTATTCTTTATATACAAGGGATGTAAACAAAGTAGTGGCAACATTGATAGAACACCATATTTATTGAAATCACAAGTACAGTTGCATTACATTCCTTCAATGTAGTCGCCCGCAAAGTCCCTGACCTTTTGCCAAATGTAGGGCAGCCGTTGGGGACCGTTGGCAAGGCGATTTCTGTTGATGACTGCGACGGAGCGCCCTACTGCGCGGACTACAGATGCCACGTCAGGAAATCGGCGGCCTCGGAGGGGTTCCTTCAACTTTGGAAACAGGTCAAAGGACTCATGTCTGATGAGTACGGAGGATGTTCCAAAACCTGCCAATGCCACCGTTGCAATAAGAGCGACATGAGAACGTGCGTAGCCGGACGAAGATGTGGCTCCAGAAATCGGCAATAGTAGTCACTGTTGACGGGTTGTCCCTCAGGCACAACCCCCTCGTAGTCGCATGCCACAATCAGCATCAGCTTCTCCCGACTGGGTTCCTGTCGAACTTTTTGTGGACGTGGTGAACCTGGATGACGCTTCAATTCCGGCTCATAGGCTGCTGCCCACGTCTCATCAATGGCGACAATACGCTGCAGAAATGCGTCTCCTTCGTTGCGGTATCTGTCCAGGTGGATGCCAGCCAGTGCATACCGGTGCCATTTCTGTACCTCAGTGAGTCGACGTGGAACACAACGGGACGCAATTTTCCTCAGGTGAAGACATTTCGTCAGGATATGCCACACAGTTTGATGACTGAGATAACTCCCGGACAGTCCATCGATGGTCCATGGCAACGATAACACCACTCAAGATATCAATCTAATCTTGCGGAATGGACGGCCTGTGCGGTGCAAATCCGCAGTCCGACCTGCACGAAACGCGTTGACCCATCGTACAACCGTCCTGTATGGCAATGCATTCCCGCCACAGCTTCATGTAATCATCGATAACATGCTGATGCATTTTTTCCACGGGCAACCTCGATTTTAATCCACGAACGCTGATCGCCTTTGGTAAACATGCTTTAGAGCGGTGCACTTGACACTGTTCACTTTAACGCTACACAGCAACAACACACTCTCAACTGGCAGCCCGACCAAAGCACACCACACATCGACACTAGTCACCTGATCGCTCCCATATCCTATTGGCTCATACCCGCTCTCCTGTGAATGTGGGGACCATGTTGCCACTACTTTCTTTACAACCCTCGTATATTAAGAAGTACCTTAAATATTTCTCTAACCATAAATCTTTAAATAATGTTGTCTTATTGTACAGCTAACAAAGCAAAAATGCTATCACATCTTTGGATTTTCTGCTCGCTCACAACGCTAAGGTTTAATGAACATTCAAACGCTCTACTTCTTAGAAATATAAGTGATCCAACCGAATGAGATTATATTTTGTATGTCTTCATAGATTACAAATTGCAGCTTTGTTTTTTCTGGCAATCACTAAAGGGCATATACTGACTCTTCACCTATTAATTTAGAGGTTTATTTCATACCGTTTCTAGTTGATATTCGTTTTTTTTTTTTGAATCGGAAAAAATTTTGTTTTAAAAACGTTGCACAGAAATTTTGACATTCCTCCAACATGAAAGGTGTCTTAAATTTACGTTTTGAATAAAACCTATAGTATTGGACTGCCATAAGTCAGACAAGGGTGACCATGTGGGTTATGAATGAGAAACATTTGAACATAAATCCTCCTGGTGGTGGATATTTAAAATATTCATACTTAACTCTGTTTTGGGGTTTCTAGACAGGTGTGAAAACAAAAATGGGTCTTTATTTCATCCTGAAATAAATTAAGTACTTTATTTCATTGTAAATGATTTTAACTCCTTTGTCAGATCACCATTCTTTAATTAATGAAAATTCCTTGTCATATACGTCCTTCCACTTTCCGGGTAACAAACTAAGTACAGCATTTTTAGTATAATCTAAAATTTCTTCGGGAATATCATTTTTCATTCATTTATTGATTTATTTGGTGCAGTTTAAACAACCAGAATTCAAACTACTTATTCCGGCGGGGTTAAGCAGCAACGAACCAACAAACCTACGTCACGACCAAAATTCAATTCCTCATAATGTCAACTCTAATAATATTAATACATATCGCCATTTAATATTACGATAGGATAAAACGTTGTATATTACACGTGCCTTATTAGACTGTTATTTGCTCATGAGGAATTAAAATATCCATGTTCTTTTACGTGCCGTAAATCTACGACACGGCAGAAACGGCTTTATTTTTCCTCCGAAGGAAGACATGAAAAACAAAACGCGAAATGCTGGATGTAAATTTCATTTACGTAGAGCATACGTACTATCTGAAGATACAGGCTTGTGACCTGAACCACCTGACCAGCATAAATGTATACTTGAAATCGTATTGTGAGGAAAATGAGGAGCTGCAATAGGCAGCAGTCCCAGTCAAGAAAGCCAACTTTCCGGTTAGGGGGAGCGTGACGCTGGTCTCGCCATTTCCACCCATCGTGGGAGTGAAGCCGGCAGTCGGGTTGTGATGCTATCGTATTATAATTGTTATTGGTATAATTGTTATTAGTATAATTGTTATTAGTATAATTGTTATTAGTATTAATATTATTATTATTAAATTTGAGATCACCTTGTGGTTTACCGGGAAACATGCGAGTCAGTTGAGAAATTCAATGCTATCCTGACATCTTGCCATGATAGCCCAGTGGTAGAGCAACCGGCTAGAGACCGGGAGATCCGTGGTTCAAATCCCGACTATGGCATTGAATTTTTCAGTCTGACTCTACTCAATATTATTATTGTTGTCCTCGGGATGTGTACCATGGACCTCCAGAACGGCAGACACAGACGCTATGAGTTAAGTCGTTCACTTATATCCTGACAGAAACCTTTCCGTTGACGTCATCAGCACAGAGTATAAAGAAGCAAAACGGGTTCTCTTTCACTATAACCCTTTTTTCTTGTGCGCCTAATTCTCCACCCTCCTACAAAGGTAATTATTTACACTTAATGCAAAGCTGTACTACGATATCCCTACAGGATCCAATTTTAAAAAGCAAGAGAAGAAACAAAACTAGTGGTAGAGGAAGGCTTGATAAATTTCGGGTGATGTGTAACACTAGTTACACATTGTCTCTCCCTCACATAACTACCAACATTGTCCCTCCCCCCCCCCTACCGCTAACAAGCTAACTGTATTACCCTTCTCCACGATACTACTGCATCTACTCTACCGCTCTGATTCACTGTTTCAAATGCGTCCCGCATTGTAGAACAAGTACAATGAAATTACGTGCAGTAGGACCTTTTTTTCGGAGGGTAGGAGCCGGGGTAGAAGAGTAATGGAGGCTGGTTTCACATAGCTTTCTAACTTTGTGATTTCAGACTTCTATATAGTCTGATTTTGGAGATTGTGATTGGAGCTTTGATTTTGGTTGTAGTTGACTTTAAAGTCCTGGATGAATAACAGTTGCCCTTGACGAAATTTGAAAAAAAAAAAAAAAACAAACAAATAAGCATGTGTGCAAAATATTTTTGAAATGTATATAGTTATTGTGCACAACATACATTTTTGTCATGTTTCAAAAGTCTAATTTGCATGGTCATTTAAACAAATGTTATATTGCCTAAATTCATTACTATAATTACTCCACACACGATGTTTTTTCGAATAAGAATACGAGCTTTATGATAAATGAGTTAACAAATAACTCTAGATTCTAAAAGTTTTCTGTTTTCATTTCTTGTTCAATGAATACGAAAGGTAGGATATTTTATTTTAGGTATTGGTTGTTGGTAACGTCCATGACGGCACTTCATTTCAAGTTTCATGCTAATGATGATTGTTGTCTTTGCTTGGCAACTAGCTTTTGTCATGTATGCATGTTAGTTTATCATATTTCACAATGTTGACAATGGTGCACGTTCGAGCGTAAAGGTTTTGTTTTCTTAAACGAATCTCCATCAGAGACATTGAGAATGATGGAAGAAGTTTTTGGTGGAGCAGCGATGAAGAAAATTCAGGCGAATGAATGGCATAAACGTTTCAAAAATAAAAAATGTAAATGGTGTATTATTTGTGGACGCTCTTTTAACAATGTGCTTCTCAACGTCCCATTTTAAATTGGGCGTGAAAGACAGCTTAATTTTGCTCAGAGACCTCTCTATCAGGCTTGAGGTTCTTTTACGTGCCATAAATCTACGATACGGGACCAAGGGCTTTACTTCCCTTCCGAAGGAAGCCATGCTAAGGATTTTTACACCCGAAACACATGTTAACCTCATATACCCAAGGTCATAAACGTTCCAGTCAAGATTTTCGAACACTGAAGAAATTACTAAATTCGCGACAAAGGCACTACGACAGGTATCAAAATGGTTTCCAGGAGAGCTTCCAGTCTCTTCACACGGGGACAGAAGTGTCACTGCGGAAGGGAACTATTTTGAACGAATTGTGTAAATTGCCCTTTGGTAACTTGTTTCTGTGTTATTTACACGTTCCAGGAACTTTTTAATGTAGTATGTAGATTTGTCACAACAGATTTATTTACATAAGTTCCAAATTTATTTAGAAAATACTACTTTTTGCACTCCACAAAAATGTCTATTTTGCAAAGGTTTAATGATGTATTTATCAAAATGGGAGTATTATTTTGAAAACGTATATAGTCATTTTATTTTACCTTTGGAAGGAAAAAACAACAAATTTGAAGCAAAATTAGTAAAAAAGTGCATGGTATGAACTACTCTGAAAGACCATTTTAACTGTTTTATTTTCTAAATTTTTCAGTTTGTTGCTAAATGTTTTTAAAATGCTTGACAGATATGTTTTAAATTTAATTCTGATATCTTAAATAGGTTTTTTTGAGATAAAAAGCTTTACTTTACTTTTTTATACTAAATAATCAAGTACGCATAAAGATACTTTTGCTTTCTCTATACGCACTATGTACATAGTGTATAGAGAAGGTATTGCACTCCACCAAAAATTCGATACCGAGATTTCAACGGAAATATATGTTTTAGGGTCCCCTTTAAAAAAAAATATTTTCAGAAAAAGGTCCGTGTGTGTGTGTGTGTGTGTGTCCGCGTGCCTGTGAACACGATAACTCAAAAACGAAAAGTCGGTAAAATACCAAACTTGATATTTAAGTTTAGTATCTTCCAGGGATGCGACACGAAGCTTTTGATTTTCTAAAAAATGGCTCTAGCGATTTTGATTAAAATATCGTATATTAAAGATATTTACACGACAAATAAAATTTATATCTTGAATTTTCTGGGAATAGCCTCTGAAGACTACTTTATTCTGGGTCAATTTTACGGAATTTTGCATACCTGCTAAACCGTAAGAGATGGACAAAAACTTACCACACAACAAATGTAGAGCATTTTAAAACACACAATTTATATTACATACATTTTTTCGTGGAGTTGATTGTTTTTGAGATATTCCTTGTTTTTGGTTTCAGCTGTAAAAAACTTATACTTTTCTCATACAGGATTTTGTGAACTCCTGTCCTTACAAACAAAGGAACTTCAGTCACATAGCAACCAGCTTTTAACTATCACTTTAACCTATGGTGTTCCCTTATTTCGCTTGTACTAACAAGGAAGCAAGTAATAAGACTATTTCTGCTAATTTTTTCTCGATTAGATGAAGTAAATAGAATAATTTGTTGCAGTGATGTAGAGAAAGTCATGTGAATGGAACACATCAGAGTTTTTTTTAAATAGGTTTAACGTTGCTTAACTTAGTTGGTCATATCTGGACGATGAATTAAATCGGTCAAATGATGCTCAAACGATCTCGAGGTCCATGAAGCTTAAAGATACTTGACAGGGTCTACCAAATTGGTCAAGAAATTTTTCGCGGTTTTACTCGGTCGCTGAGCAAACACTGGTTGGATAATTTGATCCGCGAATTTTTCTGTCATGCTTCTCATCACTGTGTTTCATTTCCTTCCCTTCTTCACAGCTACACCAGGCAGTAGGCTGACCGCCCATCCTGTACACGCTATTATCCAGAATGTGGTTGTTCCTTGACAAGAATCCATGCCATTGGGTTGTGAGTCCCACAAAGAAGAGGTTAATAGTGAAGAAGAAGACAAAGTAATGATTGTTTGAAATTAATACACAAAACTGACATACAGATATTTTTTTATTTCTTATGGATGTTTCAAAAAATATTTATGATACAGTTTTGTAACAATTTATCCGAGTTCATTATGGCATATCTTAAGAAACTTAAAAGTGCAAAAAATTGCTTGTCCAGGTTTTAAAATTAGCTTTCTTTGAAAATTGAAAATTTGAAAAAGATTAGTTACAAACTGCACAGTATGGAACTTTTTAAATGCACACCAGTATAAAAAAAAAATTGTCGAGAAAAGCATTGGCTGTAAATACAGGACTTTAGCCCATGCCTTCTTAGGCATTTAAATAGTCGCGTATTTAAACTTTAAGATTCAAAATAAACTCCATAATATGGCATAAATGTTTACATAAAAATTAACTTTTGAATTTTTGAAAACACGTTAATACAGTGAAGCATATTTTCTTGTGTTCTTACCCTTAATTGGCCTGCTGGACTTGTAATCCAAACTCAGAGTAAAGAATGGAGAAATATGAACGAAAAAGGGGGATGAGGGAAATAAAAGGGGTGCGGAGAGTTCATATTTACACAACTTGGTATAACTATGAAAACACGAGAAATTGAGCATTTGCTGTTTCAATTCCCTAAAGAACTATTTTAGGATATCCAGTGAATTATAGACATATGTACGCGAAACTAAAATTGACTAGACTCTGACTGGTGAACGATTAGTCACGACTGGTAGTGTTGACCAAGCCAGTCAACAATTGACGATGAATGAATTATGTCATAAGTAACTGTTACCTAACAAAGGTAAGTAAACATTGATATTTAATGGTAAAATTCTATTATCAATTATTATGTTGTATGCCTGCGACAGTAAACATGCACGTCAGTATTTGGAGGATGTAATACATAATATGACCATTTGCGGTAAAATTTTCCCATTAAACCCGGGACCTCTGAGTGAGAAGTCACCTCGCTGACCTCTCGATCACAGAGGCAGTCTGCTCTGCTGAATCTTGTATGTCATGTCCCTTTCCGAGCTCATACTCTTTAAAATTTAATTTAAGAAACTCTTATGTTCCAACCACAGCACCGTACAGAAGTATACTCCGCCCACAATGGACTCTAGCGACGCACAAAACTATTCTTAGTAGAATTAGAGATTATGATTATCGCGGATGGTGCCCTCAACCCCTAGAACACATCCCTACAGTAGACCCTTTGCAACTTACGTGACCTCTGGGAGGGAGGGATAAGGGGGGAGCCCATAGGACGAGCAGATCCGGATGTGAGGACGAACACCCCGTGCTCTCCCCTGAACTCCCGGAGGCACTACGAAGGAGAAAGGTTGAGATCGGGAAGTCTAAACAACGTCTCCAATAAGAGCGCACCGATGGCAAAGAAGTGATCGCACAGAAATTGATGGACAAGAAAGTCGTGATAGAAGAGGCAACTAAACACTCGCCTGCCGACCTGGCGAAACTACAAAAACTAATGGATGAGAAAGAGGGGGAGGGGGTCACTGGGGAAAGGAACCCAGGACCTACCGAATGCCGTGGTTTAATATAATTAAATATTTTAAGAGCTGGTTGCTATAGAATGACTTGAAATTCTGTTCTCTTTAAATGTCCATCATGGGAAAAACAAATAACGATTTCCCTTTTGAAAAACGTAAAATACTGCAAAATTTAAACCAATTAGTTATCTTGGAAACTGATAAGGTATATATAAAATGTAACTCCTTGCGGGTTACTAAAGTCATCCAGAACGAAGAGCAGTTCAAGATATACATTTTATTTGCCTTATAACCATGTTTAATATACGGCATTTTAATTAAAATCGTCAGTGCCATTTTGGACAGAATCAAAGGCTTGCAAAAATGTCCATTTACAAGGTAGTTGGAGTGGGGGATATTCTTGAAAATCTCTGTGAGACATCTTTAGAATATGCAGAGCTTAAGTTTTGTATTTCATTGAATTTTCGTTTTGCTATCGTTCGGTGAAATTGTGGAATCGAATTTTTAGGTACTCAGTATACATAACAGAGAAAGTAAAAATGTAATATGGGACCAGAATAGAAGAAAGAGGTAAACCGCTAATGAGAAAAGAAGAAAAGAAATAATGTAAAGGAAACAATGAAGAATATGAAAAAGGTTGTACGAAGAGAGAAAAGTAAACAGTACTTGTCCCTGATGGTTGAGACCTGATCAGGTAACATTACCGTCTACACTGAAACCAGCCTTGGACCTAGCTATCGCAATTGTCATAACCCCTGCCCGAGAAGAGGCGACCCCGAAAAATACCTCCTCCCCATACGCAGCACTGAAAATGTAAATCTAATAACAGCTTTTCAACCGTACGTCCCAGAAGTCCCCTCTGATGATGGCAAAGCTAACCTAAATCCAATTTCAGATGGCAGGGCTTGGAAGGGGATGATCAAATTACGTGGTACTTATTGTAAACCAAACTCGGTTAATTTGTCTTTTGAATCGCATGAGTTTGTGCACGCATGCAGACACTTACAGTACTCCTGTGCGGGTTCTAAATGCGCGTCGAGAATTCTTGTTCCCTCGGTGCTTCATCTCCACCTTGGATTGGAACTAAAGAAAAGGAAGTGTTTGGAAACTGATATATTTAATAAGATTTATTGATGTAAGTTAATACAGTGGTATGATGATCATCAGATATAATCGACTTTTGCATAGACCGTCAATGTGTGAGCCCTTAATTGGCAAGTATGTGATATTGTCCACAATCCTATTCACAGAGAGGGCATGTACATAATTACGACGCCAAATGGTGTCCTCGTCGTCCACAAATCCTCTGCTGGAATCCATGGGTCGCAGTTCTCGTGTATACGTGTCGTAACTCGGTGTTCATGGCTGGCGTTAGGAAGAAATCGGGGTTTATGTTTGCTGCTTTTTATTTTCTCTACACGTACTATGTATATAGCGTATAGAGAAGGTATTGCACTCCACCCAAAAATTCGATTCCGAGATTTCATCATATATGTTTTAGGGCCCCCTGTATCCAAAAAAAACATGTTCAGAAAAAGGTCCGCCTGTATGTGTCCGTGAACACGATAACTCAAAAACGAAAGTCAGTAAAATATCAAACTTGGTATTTAAGTTTTAGTATCTTCCAGGGATGCGACACGAAGACATGGAACATTTTTGGAAAATTTTGATGTTTTCAAAAATGGTTCTATGATTTTGATCAAAATATCGCATATTAAAGATATTTACCGGACAAATAAAATGTTTATTTGGAATTTTCTGGGAATAGCCTCTGAAGACTACTTACTCTGGATCAATTTTACGGAATTTTGCATAGCTGCTAAACCGTAAGAGATGGACCAAAACTTACCACACAAAAAAAAAATTAGAGCACGTTAAAACACACAATATATGTTGTATACATTTTTTTTTTTCGTGGAGTTGCTCGTTTTTGAGATATTCCTTGTTATTGGTTTCAGCTTTGGAAAACTTAAACTTTTCTCATACAGGAATTTATCAACTACTGTCTATACAACCAAAGGAACTTCAGTCATATAGCAACCAGCTTTTGACTATCACTTTAACCTATGATACTCCCTTATTTCGTTTCTACTTTCAAGGAAGCAAGTAATAAGACTATTTCTGCTAATTTTTTCTCGATTAGCATGAAGTAAATAGAAGCATAAGCTTTTTAATAATATTTTCATCCCTGTATCTGATGTGGGCTTCATATGCAGGTGTGGCTTAACGATAGTAACTCTGTATTAACTCTTTCACGAAAGAGTTTGCGTTCGCCAGTAGGTATATTATCCTCGTTTGGGTAGATTTGGATACTTGGAGTGCTCTCTTGAGGAAGAATGCTTTCACTGCCTCGAGTCTCCTCAGATTCGCAACAGTTAAGTGTATCCATATTTTGCTGATCACGTGGCACGTAATTGGGGCTATTTTGATATGAAATAGACCTAGTCTGTGCCAAGAGAGAGCTTCTGAGTTTCTTTATGTCGAACATGGTCTTATTGCTGCCGAGCATCTTTCTTCTATATGCCTAGTGAAGGCTTTTTGCCTGTTACTTGTATGAGTCTCAGGAATGTATAGGAATTGACAGTTTCCAGTATATGTCAGTTTTGAAGATATTTCCTCCTCTTTTGAACTTCATGATCTTAGTTTTACCTGTATTTATGACTAGGCGGTTTCTTTTTGACCATCCATGTAATCTGTCGAGCCCTAGTTGTAAGGTCTCTCTGTTGCTCGACATCATAACCATATCATCCGCATATAGGAACATATGTATGTCGTCTACTATCTCTTGTATTACTTATGTGTCAGCAAATTAAACAGCATCGGACTGAGAGGGTCCCCTTGGAGGACTCCATTGGTCCGAGTAAAAGGTCTGGAGTGGTCTATGTTGTCGCTGATTTTAGATATATCATCAGCTGTTCACTTTCAAGGATCTGTCCTATGTGCTCATGATATCGATACGTGGGTTTATTTCAAGTCGGCGCCGTGGCATAGGAGTTAGAGCTCGTCTCTCATCTAGGCGGCCCGGGTTCGATCCCAAGCGCCCGCATGTGGGATTTGTGGTGGATGAATGCGGGTTTTCTCAGGATCCTCCGGTTTTCCCCACCGCTCCTTCTACGAATTACTCCATCATTGCCTTTCCTATCATCAATTTCGCTTGCATTTCATATCCTCTACTTCCTCACGCTCATGCCTGGCTATGGGCCAAACTTGTCCCAGGTTCTCCATTCTGTGGTTTCGTGTCTTTGGCTCTCCGACAGGCTTCTGACCCTAGGCATTCGCTTGTAAGTCTTAGGAGGGTAAGCCGACTATGAGTTTATTTCAAGGGAAATGAATATGTATATATTTTTTTCTTTCTCTACTACGTATAGTAAATAGAAGGTTTCTATACCAAGTTTTTACCGGAAATATAGGGTTTAAGGCCCCTTAATGAATAAAAATAAGCATTTTTAGAAAAAACATGTATGATAGTGTGTGTGTGTGTGTGTGTGTGTGTCTGTCTGTCTTCTGTCTGTGAATAGCATAGCCCAAAACCGAAGTTGGTTAAATACCAAACTTGGTATTTCAGGATCTTCTAAAGATGCGACACGAAAATCACCTGACAGCTATCCTTTACATGGAAAACTTTCGTTAGTTTTGATTTTCTCAAAAATAACTCTTAACGATCTTTAGTAAAGAACCACATATTTAATATATTTGCATGCCAGTTAAAATGTTCTTGTATTCTCTGGAAATAGCCTCTATAGCGCTCTTCTTTCAGGAGGACTTTTGCAAAACTGGTAAACATAAGAGAGAAAGAGAGAGGGAGAGACAGAAGATCACACAAAAATTGTAGAACACGTTATAACACAAAATTTATGCCATAACTTTTTAAACATGTACCGACTATTTTAATTCAAATCATTAGTCATTTTTTGAGAAAATCAAAAAATTGGCGAATAATGTTCATGTAAAGGGTAGTTTGGGATTGAGGGATTTTCTTTAAATCTTCGGGTCGCATCCTTGCAATATACTCTCCTACAACGTTAAGTCTGATATTTAAATGAATTTTCGTTTTTGAGTTATACGCTTCATAAAAAAAATACAATATTATTTATGGTCGCTCTTTAACTGCTTTGGTGCTCAGCGCCCCATTCTAAATTGAGCATAAAAGAACCACTTATTTTTGTTCAGAGGCCTCTTTATCAGACTAGAGCTTCTTTTACGTACCGTTAAATTATGACACGAGACCAACGACTTTTCTTCCCTTCTGAAAGAACCCATGCTAAGGATTTTAAACCCGAAAAAAATCAATCGCTCTCCGCCGATTTTCAACCAGCGATTTTGGGAACCTAGAAGGTGACATGCTCTTAACAGATACGGCCATAAAACAAGCACCCATGGACGTTTTTTTCTAAAAATTGCCTTTTTAGTTTCAGGGGACCCCAAAACGTGCATTTCCAGTGAACACTTTGTGTCTAAATTTGGGTGGAATATAATATCTTGCCTATATACTGTATAGTTGCTAGAAAAAGTATTATACAGAGTTATTTATGTTGAACTGGCACATTTCTTTCTTTAATTATTCCGTTGGAAATTCTTTCACTGACCCAATTTTAGCACCAAATTAAGCATAATGTTCTGGAGTTTTGATTCATTGTGACTAGATGCGCAGATATTTATGTTTTATTCCTAATTGCATTGTTGGCAGCTGTTTCGACATTTTGCTCTTGTCAGCGTGAAAATACAGTACGATGTATAGCTGTAGTCAAGGATATTTTCAGCAAGATGGCAATACATGTCATAAATCAAACGAATCCATGAACCTAATTGTAATTTTCTTTGACAACCAGATAATTTCCAGGAACCTGTGGCCACCGAGATCTCCGGATTTGACATCGCCGGATACTTTCTATGGGGTTACTTAAAAGACAGGGTTTACGCCACACGTCCCCAGACATTGTACGATCTGAAGCACATCACAAAGGAGAATCAAACTATTGAAAACAGAGTCCTCCAACGAGTGACCCGTAATATGGAACGACGTGTTGAGTTTTGGAGGATATCTTTAACATTTGCTATAGAGGTACATAATCTCCCAAAATTCCTCTACAAATTAGGTATAATAAGTTGTCGCTAGCATAACACGTTTTGAAACAATTAATGAAAGAAATGTGTCAGCTGTATATAAATCACCCTTAAGTATGTACATATAAATAAACGTGGAATGCAGTAAACTTGTACACGGCCGAACTTTTTGAATGTTACGGGGGAAAACCGAAAAGCTTCACTGTGTGCCTCCGCATGGCAGGATCTGCTGTCACGAAATTCTGTGAAAGCGTCAAGTGACGCACATGTGTACGCAGCTTGGAAGGACAACTGAAACATTTGTCACAACTTTTAGATACCGTGACTCGTATTCTAAGTGCTTTGGATAACTTTCCTGCTTGTCCATGTGATAATATAATTTGGATATCTCTTACAGGTAGAAATTGACGATAACTTATTTATTCTCACCTAGAGTCTTCATTATGTGTTAATTTTATTGTTGTAGTAAAGTCACTATTAGTATTTATACATCAAAACTTTGGCACCGCCGAGGTCGAGTGGTTAGATGCTTGCCTCCCATTTAGGCGACCTGGGATCGATACCAAGCGCCTGCATATGGGATTTGTGGTGAGCGCTCCATTTCCCCCGCCATTTACTCCATCATCACCTTTCCTATCGTCCATTTTGCTTGCATTTCATATCATGCACTTCTTCACGCTCATGCCTGCTACGGGCCGACCACTCTTTCCAGTTCTCCATTCTGTGGTTTCGTTCCGTTGGCTCCCGGACAGGCTTCTAACCCCTAGAATTCTAGGGGGTGTCAGTCGGGAGAGGGGAGGATAAGCCGACTACGATCGAACATTAAAACTTGAAATTAAAGTAATGAATCTGTGGCATTTGGAAAATCCTAGGTATGTGCCTAAACTATATTATTGAAATTTATACCAGTATTATACAAATAATAGTGAAATTTCAGTAATATATCAACATTCAAGCTTGAAAGGTTATTAAAATGATAATGTTTAATTGTCCAAATTCATTATTCTAGGAAAAATGAGCCCCGTGATGCATTTTTAAGAGTATTCACATAAAAAATTAAGATTTTCATGAAATGTACTTATAAATAGATGTCATGTTATATATATTTTTTACTTTCTGTTGCTCGTATGTGCAATATACATACTGGATAGAAAAGGTATTCTTTCTAGCAAAAATGCGATACCGAGATTTCACCGAAAATATATATTTTGAGGCCCCCTGAGCCCGAGAAACGTATTTTTATGAAAAGGTCCGTGTGTGGACAGCATAGTTCAAAAACGAAAATCGCGTTAAATACCAAACTTGGTATTTAGGTTTAGTATCCTCCAAGGATGCGACACGAACATTTTCAAGAAAATCGCCCCATACCCAACTACTCTTTACATGGAACATTTTTCAAAAATTTTAATTTTCTCAAAAATGGCTCTAACGATTTTTATTAAATTGCCTTATGTTTGAGATATTTCTATGATAAACGAAATGTAGATCTTACATTTTCTGGGAATAGCCTCTGAGGACCTCTTCATTCTGGATGATTTTTGCATAACTGATAAACCATAAGAGAGAGACAAAAACTTACTGCACAAAAATGTAGATCTCATTAAAACACGCAATTCATTTTATATACATGTTTTGTAGAGTTGATATAGGTTTCAAATTTTAAGACAATTCAACGATAAGACAGCTTTCTTCTCGTTTCTCGTTTGTTTACTCCTGACAAGCAAAGAAGTGTAATTTCAATTGTTTCACATACCGACCGGCTTTTAAAGGACTTGACTATCGCTTTAGCCTAGTGTATTCCTTTATTCCTTTTATCTTCAAGGAAGTATGTAACAAAAACAGTTCTGTAAATGATTATATCGTTGCACTTATGTGAAATAGAAGAATAAGCGTTTGTAAAAATAGTTTGTTGCGCAATAGGTGGAGAAAGTAATGTGAATATAACACATCAGATTTTTATCCTATTTATTCGGGTAGTATTTATTTTTGCCTTGTGGCTAGTGGTACGTAGATATTAGGTATTCAGCGCATGCGTATCACGGGCCGATGGACACCTCATCAATCAATGGAGTGATCGGATCATGCGCAGACGTGCGTATCCTGCCCTGTTTATTCGCAAAACCTGGGCCGCCCCACTCTCTCTAATTGTGATTCTTATTCTGTGCCGGAAATGAGCCATGTATCACAGTCGGAGTCGATGACAAGGATTGTAACTATGTCCCCAACCCCCGTACTGCCCACTGTTGTCCGGCCGGCGCACTTCCTAGAACAGGTGTCATTGCCAAATGGCACAACGTCACAATAAGTGCATTGTGAAATACCAGATATACATAATTATGCAAATAAACACACAACGCTACACAGTACTCCATCATCCGTGTATTAGTTTGCAGAATCGTCATATTTTCTTCAAAATGCAGTGTAATGTCAGTTATACGTTTTCAAAGCAGGACAAGTTAAAATAATGTATAAATAAGAAACATAAAAGTGAACTTTCTTATAGAACAGAAACTGTTTCATTATTATTATTATTCAACTAATTATATATTAATTAATATTAGAAAGCAATAAATGTAGACATCTTACACAGTACTGGCTGTCATTTATCAATTTGCAGAATCGTCATATTTTCTTCAAAATGCAGTATAAAATCAATTACACTTTTCAAAGGAAGACAGGTTAAATTCATATGACTGTTCTTATAGAAGAGAAACTGTTTTATTATTATTCAACTAATTATATATTAATTCATATTAGAAAGCAAAAAAACTTGAAAAGTTTCATGCATGTGTCTTTCTCTACCTGTTCCATAAATAAACTTCTTACAAAAGGATATTCATCTTTCTACTCCATGCTAAACGGCAAGTATTAGACGAATTCTCTTCTTACTTAGGTACTTATGTAGAAGGGAACGAAGGACATGCACTATGCTAAAGCGATAATCAAATGTTTTAAAGGCGATTTTCATTGAAATTCGCTTCTTTGCATGGCCAGGAGTAGAACAAAATAAATCGGACGAATTTCTGTTTCAGAAAAATATAAGCATTTTAACATTAAAACCAATAAAAACGAATATCTCGCAAACGCGTAGCTTCTCAACAGAAGTGTAGACGACATAAATAATTTGTGTTTTTAGCGAACTTTAAATTTTGTGTATTAAGTTTCTGTCTTTCTCTTACGGTATACCGGCTTGCCAAAGACAGACATACAAAGATATATATTTACATTTTAGTTGTCATACAAATAACTTCAATACATGATATTTTAATCAAAATCTTTAGAGGCGTGTTTGAGAAAATCGAAATTGCTCTATCATTTCTCCATGTTAGGGATGGGGGATTTTCTTGAAAAGCTTCGTGTCACATCCTTAAGAGATACTAAATAAATTTCAAGCCTGGTATTGAACGTATTTTTGGTTTTTTAGTTTTTTTAATAATAATATACAATTTTTCCAGCTTGTATTCACAAATTTCACTTATTTCAAATCGTTCTATGCTCTCCAAATTGGGAACTGCTGATATACGATAAGCATGTAGCCGTCTGGAAGAGTATGGTGGAAGAATGAATTTTGGAATGGTTGAATGGTGGAAAAATTAAACAGACTGGTTTTTGAAAATGCGTTACACACACACGCACAAAAATTTTACTTTCTCTACACGTACTATGTACAAAGTGTATAGAGAAGGTATTGTATTGCACCCAAAAATTCGATACCGAGATTTCACCAGAAATACATGTTTTGGGTCCCCCTGAAACCAAAAAATGCATTCTTGGAAAAAGAACCGTGTGTGCGTGTGTATGTGAGTCTGTGTGTCTGTGGACAGCATACCTCAAAGACGAAAAGACTGTTAAATACCAAACTTGATATTTAAGTTTGGTGTCTTCTTAGGATGCGACACGAAGATTTTCAAGAAAGTCCCAACCCCCAACTACCCTTTACATGGAATTTTTTCGAAAATTGCTCTAACGATTTTGATTAAAATATCGTATATTAAGGATATTTACCTGACAAATAATGTGTATATCTTGAATATTCTGGGAATAGCCTCTGAAGACTACTTCATTCTGGATGAGTTTTATGAAATGTGTCATAACTGCTAAACCGTAAGAAATGGACAAGAACTTACCCCAAAAAAATGTAGAGCATATTAAAACACACAATTTATGTTATATATTTTTTTTCGAGGAGTTGATCGTTGTTGAGATATTCCTTGTTTTTGGTTTCAGCCTTAAAAAACAAACTTTTCTCATACAGGAATTTGTCAACTCCTGTCCATACATACATACAAACAAAGGAACTTCAGTCACATAGCAACCAGCTTGGCTATCACTTTAACCTATGGTACTCCCTTATTATTGAAAATGTTTTCTCGATTAGCATGAAGTAAAGAGAAGTATAAGCTCTCTAACAATAATTTGTTGCAGAGATATAGAGAAAGTCATGTGAATGGAACACATCAGATTTTTTCTCTTTGTAATAGATTTCCTAAACTCTGTGAAGGATTTCAGGACAGAGTTGTTGAAGCTGTGTGTCAGAATCACCAGCTGATCACATCTAATCGTCTCGACTCTGTGGAATGTTCAGTCAGTTTGGGCGCTGTGTGCAAGAGCAAATGTCAAGAATTGAGGGAAACTCAGTCAAGGAAAGCAACATGACGCACTATAGAGAGTTGGCAACACCATTAAAAGCTGATGGATTCGGCGAAATTCGCCGCCAGAGTCGCCAAACTGATCCCATCTAACCATCTTCTAAGACACTTCCAAAAAGTCCTTTAACGGTGTTATAGTCGGAAAGACAAGCCAAAAACTGTTGCATTTTGTCTCGAAACTGAAGTCAGCATCTGGTTATCCAGAAGGATAAAATATTGTACTGTTCTTTTCCTTTGTATGTTACTTTCTCTAAACGTACTATGTCCATAGTGTATAGAGACGATTGCATTGCACCCAAAAGTTCGATACCAAGATTTCACCGTAAGTATACGTTTTGAGACCCCCTGATTCCATTAGAAGCATTTTCAGAAAAAGATCCATGTGTGTCTAAGGACAGCATAGCTCAAAAACTAAAAGACCGTTAAATACCAAACTTGGTATTTAAGTTTATTATCTTCCAAGGATTCGACAAGAAGATTTTCAAGAAAATCAAACTACCCTTTTCATGGAAATGTTTTTGAAAATTTTGTTTTTCTAAAAATAGCTCAAAATTTTGATTAAAACACCGTATATTAAAGTTATTCTTAACAGAAATAAAATGTATATTTTGAATTTTCTGGGAATAGCCTCTGAAGAGCCCTTTATTCTGGTTGTTTTGCAGAATTTTGCATTACTCTTTAACGTCTATTAGAGGGTATACAAGATATTGTATTTTTCTGTATACTTAATTTTAATCGATATAAGCCTTTTCAACAATATTCACATTACATTTTTGTTATAAAGGAATAGTGATAGCTAAATGTTTAAGAAGTACACGCTATATGCTGACTTTAAAATTACATAGGTTTTTTGCAATCGTGAGAAACAACTGAAACTCGAAAATATTTGAAAATCATGATAAAAATATTGACCAAAAGACAGCATTACTAACGGATATTCAAAATGGCTTAATACACAAAAAACGTATGGAGTAAATTATGTGTTTTAAGAGCTCTACATTTATACAAGGTTGTACTAAATTTCATTCGAATTACATAGAAACTTTACAGACTATTGTCAGAAAATTCCATATTATTATCATGAATATATTTAATCCTCGTATGTGATATTCTAATAAAAATCATTAATCGGCATTTTGTGAGAAAATGTAAACTTAACAAAATGTTCTATGCAAAATTTAGTTGAGCGTCTGGCGATTTTGCTGAAAATACTAAACTTCAGTACCAAGTTTGGTACTTGTCGTACTTTCTATTGTTCCTAAACACATACAAAAAACACTCACACAGGTACAGCGACAGAAACACACATACCCAAACACACGTACCTTTTTTTTAAAACAACTTTTTTGGTGTTGGGGATCTCAAATCGCGGATCTTTAGTGAAACATGCGTATCGAATATTTGGACGGAATGCAATAACTTCTCTACCTACTACGGTACATGTTAGAGAAACCAAAGAATCCTGATAAACTCCAGAAATTTTAAGAATAATTTTAAAATTTAAAGTGTCTTTGGTTAACTGGAGTTAACCGATTTGATACATCAGTGAAATCGCACAGAAAACATTTGTAACCACATTTTCAAAAGACTTGAGTATTTTCTGTCGAATTTACTAACAGCCGAAATTCTGGGAAAATTATTGGCAATTATATTGAGAAACAAAGTACACACAATTTCTCAGGCTAAATAATAATATTAAATGTCTATAATGTCTCATCGTGGCACCTGGATATTCCAAATCCATGATTTATTATTTAATTCTTCATGCATATTTTCAATAATTATTGTAAAGATTAGGTCTTAACCTAATTAAGTACTACCTTAAAACTAATTCCTAATAGAAATCAGGAATAGCTGGTTTCCATAGGAAACATAGTTCAAAAACGAAAAGTCAGTTAGATACCAAACTGATAATTTAAGTTTCAGCATCTTCCAAGGATGTGACACAAAGACTTTTGGGAGTATACCCCAGCCCAAAATACGCTTTATATGGAAATATTTTCGAGAAAGGTGATCTCAAAAATAGCTCTAAAGATTTTGATTAAAATATTGTATACTGAGGATATTTACAAGACAAATAAAATATATTTAACCCTATATTTAATTTTTTGGGGAATAGCCTGTTAAGAGCTCTTTATTCTAGATGAAGTTCGCACAACTGATAAACCATAAGAGATGGACAAAAACGTATTACACAAATATATATATACATAATTAAAACACACAATTTATTTTAAATACAATTTTGCGGAGGTGACCATTTCCGAGAGTTTCCCTATTACCTGTTTCAATTTTAAAATACTTAAATTTTTCTCAAATTGGAATTTGTCATTCGTGTTTCGTTTTTTACTCCTGGCTATGCAAAGAAAGCAGAATTTCTAACACATAACAACTAGCTTTTAAAAGATCTGACTATCCCTTTAGCCTAGTGCATTCTCTATTTATAACAAACTACGTAATAAGACCATTTATGCTTACATTGCAGATAAAGGAATAGTCTTTTGTAAGATGGTTTGCGAAAACATAAAAAAGTCATGTGAATAAAACACGTAAGATATTTTAATATTAACTAATGGTAGCCAGCATCCTATTAAACTATAAGTGCAATACCAATTTTAAAATCTTATTAACTATGCAAAATACTTAAGATATTTTGTTATTATATATAAGCATTATTATATAAGTATACTATTTGCATTTAATAACATATTATGCTATTTTGTTTAATTATCCTTTACTTATTATTACTATTATTTCTAAAATTCTTCTCTTCCAATTTAGAATTTCTAAATTATACCTTAAATAACAACCTTCCTCTTTAAACAATTTTTAATTTATTTATTTAAAGCTTTAACTGCAAGGTTATATCGCGACTTCTCATTAGGGTTACAATACATTAGCTAACAGTTTTGTTACTTAAATAATCGTTATAATTTTACAAATAATAACCTTTTCTGATTTGTCGCTTTTATGAGATCAAATATTACACCATGTATCAATTCACTTCGTAAAACTACTCAAGACTGCTATAAAATAAACGATATTCCGAAAAACGAGAATGCTATGTGATTCCCCTAAAGAGGTAATGTCGCCGCTTACCCCAAGAGCGCACACACACACAGTGATCCATTAAGAAGCAAATTAGGACTTGTCATGTGCAACCCTCCAGCGTGAACAGGGGGGTGACCCAATACTAGTTGACTGTCACTTCCAACTTCTTTTTTCTTCAATATCTCTCCACCCCGTCGTGGTTATGTCGAGCAAAAGCGCAATCAATTAAATCTCCAGTATTAAACCGCTGTCAAAAGTAATTTCTTTTTCAGGTTTACAAAGGCCCAGTAGTAACCCGCTACGAAGCTACAAAATTAACAAGAGTCTCTTAAACAACTGACGTGTTCCATTCTTTATTACTTAGTTACTTCCATACTTATTACTTAGTCCCTTTAAGTAGAAAGGAAATTAGGGAATATAGTAGACTAAACCGATTGTCAAATGTTTTAAAACAAAGTTGCTATGGGTTTGAAATTCGATTCTTAGCGTGGCCATGAGTTGTCAAGCTCCCGTATGAGAACTGAAAGCAATAATAAGAAACAACTCGAAAACAGACAACTCCACGACAAAAATGTATAAATTTTGTATTTTATCGAGATCTACTTTTTTTGTGTAGTAAGTTATTGTTTGGATAGGTAGAGTCAGACTAAAAAATTCAATGCCATAGCCGGGATTTGAACCACGGATCTCCCGATCTCTAGTAGGTTGCTCTGAGCTATCATAGCAACATGAACATAGCATTGAATTTCTCAACTGACTCGCATGTTTCCCGGTAAACCACAAGGTGATCTCACTTTATTTTGAGATGACAACCCCAATGCAAATACTTTAGACCCAGGGTTCATAGTATAGCCAACTATTATGGGCCTACACACAGCTTGTGTGAAAAAAAAACAATTATTCCAATACCAATTGAACATCATCGGCTATTGGATAAGATACTCCATCAGCAATCATATCCGTAGCACATGTTATTTTTCACGCAATATTGAAAACCTACATTTTTTCCAAACACTGTCTACACTTTCTTTTTCACGCGATCTAAAACAGGTTTCACGGATCTCTGATTAATTACTTGCAGTTTTCAGGGCTCGCGGCAATTCAATTTTCGATGTTTCGAAAAATGGTTATTGTCCGTAGATATATCTACAAAATTCTTCCATATGCATTGCAACTCTTCATGCAATTCATTTGAAGCAAGAAATTTTATAACCTTGATTGAAGAGCATGCACTATCATCAAAGGCTTAATTTACCTGTAAAACAGTATTGTAATATACAGCATAGTATACTACTGCATCGAGCCGCGTTCTCCAAAGCGTGACTATAGGTTGTTTACACGCGGCGCGTGCAATCACCAATGCAAATTGGTCTCTACTTGGTAGGTATCCGCTTGTGTCCCGTTATCAGTCTCCTTAGTAATAACTCTTTCATTATATTTATCAATAAGATTAAGATTTAAACTTTTTGGATGAGTTGACCACTCCATTCGAAACGACTTTCATCTTCGTTGGCAACGGGTTCTATACAATGCTAGTAACTACTTTGTTTGGACAATAAAACTTAATAACGTGTATTATTTAGCATCAGTTGTAAATATATAGTTGTCACTATTATAGTTCCAACCCTCATAGAATGGGGCGCTGAGAACCACAGTAGTTAAAGAGCGTCCATAAATAACACTCAGTTTTTGCCGCGGGATGGGTCGACTCCACCGATGCACGGTACACAGCAACTCTGCATCTCGATTTGAATGGGGGTGATTTAGGCGTTTTAGAGGCTCTGCATTAAACGGTACTTTGGATTTTGGGGATTTTCTTGAAAATCTTTGTGTCGCATATGTGGGAGGTGCTGAAAATAATTACCAAGTTTGGTTCGTACACAACTATTCGTTTTTGAGTAACGCTGTTCACACCCACATATACACACAAGTGAACTTTTATATTTTATTCTGGAGGCTATTGTTTAGTTGTCATGAAATACCTTCGCTACCTTGAGGAAGGTGTATAAAAGTGGCTTGTGAGCTACCTCATCTGTAAGCAGGTTCCTTGAGCTCCATCTGAAGTAGGAAAATTTGGTCGGAATACAAAACCCTAACCTTCTTTACGGTGATCAGTATTTGTGAATGCGTCCAGGTTTATTTCAATCATTATCACATCAAAATTATTTATGGTTATTGTTATTTTTTATGATCTGTCAGCAGATATGTGAAAGCAGTTTTGTTCTCTTATACACCAGACAATTTCTTGTGGTTTCCAGCGCATCAGAAGCAGAACAAAAAGGATCGCGTGGATAAATAAATAAACAAAAATAAGAAAATGTAGTGGAGAGTTCTCCGTGACTGATGGTGCATTGAAGTTTGTCGGGTGATCCCTCGTTTTTTGTTTCTCCGTGTACAGTCACTGCAACTTCTAGTTGCTGCAGTATCAATGGTGTTCACGCCCACAACTGGACTCAATATTTTAACGATCATGAAGAATTTTCTTCATGAGAACGTTTATTTTATTTTCTCCAATACGTGCATGGTAGAATTGCATTCCACTCAAAAATTCGATACGGATTTCAATGGAAATACTGTTTTAGAGTCCCTGAATAAAAAAAAAAAAATTAGAAAAATGACCATGTGTGTGCGTATGTGCGTCTATGAGCAGTATACTAAACAACGGAAAGTCTGTTAAACACCAAACTTCTATTTATGATCAGCATCTTCAACATTACTCCCCCCAAGCTATCCTTTAGATGGGAACACTTTCAAAAATGTTGGTTTTATCAAAAATTGCTCTAACATCTTGGATCAAAATACCGCATGTTTCAGATATTTTCATCAAAATAAAATGTGTATCTTAAATTTTCTGGGAATAGCTTGTGAAGCACTTTTCACACTGGATGACTTTACATAACTGATAAACTATAACACACAAACAAAAATGTAGAACTACAAAAAGAATGTAGATCTCTTTAAAATACATTTAGGTCATGTGCAATTTTATAGTGGAGATACCAATTTCCGAGATGTTGTTTGTTAATGGTTTGAATCTTCTAATACTTAAATTTTACTCAAATGGTAAGTCGTTATTCGTTTTTATTTTACCTGGTTAAGCAAAGCAGGCGACAATTCAAAAATATTAACATAGTGAGCGGATTTTAAAAGATTTGACTATTGCTGTAGCTTATTATATCCCCCTATCCATCTGGTACAAGAAATCGTAAGTAATAAAAACCATTTCTGCTGTTTTTTCTCTCTGTGTATGTCTGATTTTTATTTTAACCTAGTAGGTCATATGGGACGATTTTAGGAGATGATAAAATGAAACAGGTCCTTAGAACCTAGTCACCCGAATTTGTCATCTCAGCGTAAGGGAATACCTCGGAAAAAACATTTGTATAACTCTGAACCTTTTATGTTGATAAGCATGAAGCAGATAGAAGAATAAGCTTTTTCAAGAATAGTTTGTTACAGGAATAAACAGACCCGTTGTGTGTGTGCGTGTTTGTGTGTGTTTGTGTGTGTGTGTGGGGGGGTGTGTGTAAACATCATAATTAGACAACGATAAGTCTGTTAAACACCAAACTGGAGATTTAAGTTCAGTATTTTCCAAGGATGCAACATAAAGATTACCGAGAAAATCTCCTCACCCCATGATAACCCT
This sequence comes from Hymenopus coronatus, assembly GCA_030762935.1. Lineage (NCBI taxonomy): Eukaryota > Metazoa > Arthropoda > Insecta > Mantodea > Hymenopodidae > Hymenopus > Hymenopus coronatus. Next base: position 18,098,681 of record CM060887.1, on the reverse strand, counting down.
TACCAGGAAACATATTTCGAAAATTTTAATTTTCTCAGTAATCGCTCCAACGAATTTTATTAACTTATTATCTGTTTAAGACGTTTTATGACAAATGAAATGTACCTCTTTGATTTTATGAGAGTAGCCTCAGAAGTCTTCGTTATTGCACAAAATGTAGATCTCGTTAAAGCAAACAAATTATTTCCAATACTTTTTAATTAACAATTTCCGAGATATTCCTTGTTATTGGTTTCAATTTTAAAATTTACTTTCCTCAAATGCAGGTTTCATTATTCTTTTTTTTTTTTTTTTTTTCCTGCTCAAGCAAAGAGAACGGAATTTGAATATCATCTCTTAAAGACCAGCTCTTAAAATAGTTGGTTTTCGTTTAAGCCTAGTGTTTCTAGTTATATATTTGTATCCACAAGAAAATAAGCAAAGAAAGCATGTTTCTAATTTTTATCATGATAACATGAAGTAGAGAGAAGAGAAGGATTTTTAAGAATATTTTGTGCAAGTATGGTAAGAGAAAATGACGTGAATGTAACACATTGGATTTTATTATATTTATGTATCCGTGCCACAATTCTGGCAACCGGTCTTTACAATAGCCGGTATCGTCATCAAAATCATTTCGCTATGGGGCGTTATGTTTCTTCTTTTCTTTCTTGGAGCGACACCCGGTCGTCTAATGTTAACAAACAGCACATGCAGCGCGCAGTGGGACAAAGGAAGGTGGTCAAGGTATTTTCCTCATAGTTATCTGTAGTAATGGCAAGGCTGATTAGCATTTCATCCATTTATTGTTTTATCCACGAGGTGAAAGTTTGTACGCGTTCGAAGCAGTCTACAATTTAGTTACACAATTTGAATATACAAAATGCCCAATATCGTTGGAAAGAACGCTTTAAGAAAAGTCATGCCTAACAGTTGGAACTCAATATGATTTTCTTTTTACTTTCTCTACACGTGCCTAGTGTATAGAGAAGCTATTGTAATGCACGAGATTTCACCGGTAGTACATTTTTTGAGACCCCCTGAATCAATAAAAGTATTTTTAGAAAAATGTCCGTGTATGTGTGTGCGTGTCTGGGCAGCATAGCTCAGAAACGAAAATACCGTTAAAAACCAAACCTGATATTTAGGCTTGTTATCTTCCAAGGATGCGACATGAAGATTTCCAAGAAAATACCCCCACCTTCAACGACCCTTTACATGGATATTTTTTCGTAAATTTTGAATTTCTCAAAAATGGCTCTAATGATTTTGATTAAAATATCGTATATTCAAGATATTTACCTGACAAATAAAATTTATATCTTGAATTTTCTAAGAATAACCTTTGAAGACTAATTTATTCTGGATGAATTTTACGGAATTTTGCATAACATCTAAACCGTAAGAGATGGACAAAAACTTACCACTCAGAAAATGTAGAGCATTTTAAGTTGATCATTTTTTTTTAGATATTTCTTGTTTTTGGTTTCAGCTTTTTTCATACAGGAATTTGTCAACTCTTGTCCATGAAAACAAGCTTCAGTCATATAGCAACCAGCTTTTGACTGTCACTTTAATCTATGGTACTCCATTATTTCCCTTCTACTTACATGGAAGCAAGTAATAATACTATTTCTGCTATTTTTTCTGGGTTAGCATGAAGTAAATAAAAGTATGAGCTTTTTAACAATAATTTGTTGCAGAAATGTAGAAAAAGTCATGTGAATGGAACTAATCAGATTTTTTGATAGTGTTTAATGCCTACTTTTACTACAAAATGGCACCGCAGGCGATGACACTGGTGATACATGGAATGAAAATGGAGCACCGGTGGAATGCGATGGCGGGGAAAACCGAAGAATTCGGAAAAGAAAAACCCGGTCCTGGTCAAACACAAATCCCCCATGCGGTCTTTTGAGATCAAACCCGGGCCGTCTAGGTGAGAGGCGAATGGTCTAACCACTCGGCCACGGCGTGGCCATGTTGGAACTCAATATGGCAAGAAAGTATTAATGGTCATTTTATAAAGCAGATGCCCTTTCCCGAAATTCAGAATTGATTAGATATAAACCTATATTTACAATGATACAATACATGACTGGACACGGAAAATTTGGATCATATCTTAAACGATTTAAAATAGTGAGTCAAAACAGTGCCACGTGTGCCTGTTCACATCCAATACTTACTCTTTGACTGTCCATTACACGAAAGGAAACGGCTCAGATTAGTAATGCTTAGACTTCTCCTCCATTACAACACATTATTAGAAAACAGTGTTGCTATTCAGAATTTAAAATATTGGTCAATAATATATTTAATACATTATAAATAATTACCTATATGTCCCCATATATTTAAATTTCTTAATACAATTATATAAATAACTACTTTATATTTCCAATGAATATGTTCCTATTTTTATTTCTCTAATTACATTAATGTTATCCTTTGTTGTAGCATTTATACTCGATATTAATTAATATCACATAAATTGCACATTGTGTACAACTATAGTCCTAATATACAATTATAAAATAGAACTATCATTTTGTAAATTCAATAAATAAGCTATTTCTTCAATCGAACTCCACCATCAACTTGTATCAGTGCTCAGTTCAATGTGCATCCATTGTTTTAGTTTCTTTACTAGATAAAATTTGCTTCTATAATTCCTTTGAAAAATTGATACTTATGTACAAGATGACGGTGTCACTTGTTTCTTACACAGTAGTAGTGTGTAGGACGGGAGTTGAAAAGTTAGACTGAAAAAAGCTGATGAGTTGCATTCACATGACTTTTCCTACCTGTTCTGCTAACAAACTATTGCTATAAAACATTATTTTCCTATTCCCATCATGCTAAACGAGGTAAACATTAATTGGTCTTACTTCTTAGTTCCTTATAAGCAGAATGGAAATAAGGGCATATACTAGGCTAAAGCGATAGTCAAATCTTTTAAAAACCAATCGATATGTGAATAATTAAAGCGCGGTACGCCTTGCATTTCCAAAAAAAAAAAAAAAAAAAAAAAAAAAAAAGAGAGATGAAAATAAAAGTGATCCCGTTTGAGGAGATGCGGAGTTTAAAATTCAAACCAATAACAAAGAATATCTCGGAAACGGTTAACTCTACAACCAAAATGAATATGACAAAACATGTTTTGACGAGATCTATGTTTTTTCTATAGTAAGTTTATGTGCATCTCTCACGGTTTACCAGTTATGCAAAATTCAGCAAGATTCATCCAGAATGAACTGGTCTTCAGAATATTTCCACAAAATTCAAAATGTACATTTTTTTTTTTTTGTGCAGTTTTACTCCTTTAATCTGGTTGATCATATCGGACGATGAATGAAATTGGTGAAATGATGCTTAAATGATCTCAGGGTCCATTGAACTTAAAGTTACTCGACATCCGTCTTTTCAGGATAGGGGAAAACCCCGAAAAAACCTTATCCGAGATTGCCCTAAGCGAGATTGGAACTCACGATCTTTTGAATGTGAGGCAGACACGCTACCACCACACTACCTAGGCGGGCCAAATGTACATTTTGTTTGTCATGTAAGCGTTTGTAACATTTTAGTCAAAATCGTTAGTGATTTTCCCAAAATCTTCGCGTCTCATCTTTAGAAGATACCAAACCTAAAAACAAGTTTGGTATTTTATCGACTTTTCGTTTTTGAACTGTCGTGTTGACAGACACACGGACACACGAATACTAAACACACACACACACTCACTCACACACACATACACAGCCGGATATTTTTCTAAAAATCTGATGTGTTCCATTCACATGACTTTCTCTACATCTCTGTAACAAATTATTGTTAAAAATCTTATTCTTCTCTCTATATCATACTAATCGAGATAAACATTAGCAGAAATTGTTCTTATTACTTGGTTCCTTGTAAGTAGAAGGGAAAAAATGTAATGTGTTTTATTCACATGATGCCCTCTAGCTGTTCGGTAAACAAACCTTTTATTCAGAAGATTGATCTGTTATCTACATCATGCTAATCAAGATGAATATAAGCAGAATTATTTTACTTCGAATTCCTTGTAAGTAGAAGGGAAGCAAGAAAATACAAAGGCTAACGCAATAGTATCGTCCTTTAAAAGACGGTCGCTATGTGAAACAATTGAAACTCTAATATATTTGATTGCCAGGAATAAACAAACGAGAAACAAGAAGAAAGAGGTCTTCCCGTTTGAGAAAAGTTTAAGTGGCTAAAATTGAGACCAATAAACCGGAATATCTCGAAAACGGTTAACTCTACAAAAAAGACGTACATAACATAAATCGTGTGTTTTAATGATATCTACTTTTTTGTGTAGTAAGTTTTTGTATAGCTCTTTCGGTTTGCCAGTTATACAAAAGTCATCCAGAATAAAGAGGTCTTCACAAGCTATTCCGAGAAATTCCAAGATATACATTTTATTTACTATGTAAATATCATGAATGTATCATTTTCAAAAATTTTCCATCTAAAGGTTAGTTTGGGATAGGAGAATTTTTCTCAAAATCTTCGTGTCGCATCCCTGGAAGATACTAAACTATCAACTTTTCGTGTGTTCACAAACACACGGTCACGCTAACACGGACACATGCACACATACACAGATCTTTTTCTAAAAGTGCCTTTTTTTGGATTCAGCAGACTCTAAAACGTTTATTTCCGGTGAAATCTCGGTATCGAATTTTCGATGGAATGCAATACTCTCTATACACTATGTGCAGAGAAAATAAAAATTATTTCTCGGTGTGAACAAATGAAAGGCTATATCTAAATTGTATGGACAAAGCCTTGTTATACACTCTTTTGTTAATGAATTTTCCAATATATTTTTTACTTGAAGTAGCACATGCCTTGGTTGTTAGGTAATTTGTTTATGTAGCCGAATTGAATCTTTCGATTTTTCATTGTTATTAGCAAGCATTAAAACTATAAAAATGAGCGACATTGCTATTGAAGAAGCTGCAGATCTAGCATATGCTTCACTTTTACCAGCGAAGTCGAAGCAAAGACATGTTGATAGTTACTCTTTTTCTAATTGTACTGTAAGTATTAATGACCTCTCAAACTATTTACAGTGCTTATTGGTATGGCAATTAATAAAGAATAGTAAATTTAGCTTACATTACCAAATATGTGTTCAGAATGATTAACTTACATATCAAGTATTTCAAAAAGGTATAAAAATTGATAAATGTCCTTATAAAACGAGAATCTTGGAAATTGTTTTAAGTGTTTGGACGAAGTGTTAAGAGGAATGACTAACTTAAAGCCACCATTTCGTGACTAATGACGTCTTAGAAAGTTTCTGTTTCTCTCAGCTAACATGCACAACTTTATTTATTCCCACGACCTTTTCTTCGAAAAAGGAATACGAATTAGTTCCTTTTGTGAAGTATTCAACGCTGTTCTTGGCTCTACAACAATGGTAACGAGCTGCAAAGGAAAATCATTGTTTCTACAACAGTGGGTGGCCCATTGGCCATGAACAGTGTTTTGAATCGCACTGTATCCTAGTTGTTTGTGCTTGGACTTTCGAATTTGATATGGGAGCTGTATTTTCTGTAAGACTACGCATCCTTTTCTTGTAAACTGGAGTGGGGAGCTTGTTTTAGTCGTTTTTTGTGGCTGTTGCTCTCATCTTCTAAGCAAGTGCTTTGCGCTGATGCTTAACAAAAGGTTCGGTGATCGCCCTCAAGTAGTGCGCGTGAAATTTGGGAACTATAGCCTCGGAAGAGAAGAATGCCGGCGTTTCTTCTCGCGTAATAGCATCCCATTCCGTTTCACAATTCCTGTCATCCGTTTGGCGCCTATCTTATTTCTCTTTTAACTTACCTCTTTGCCTCCTGGCACCTGGAGGGCGAAACATATGCTTTACCGGACATGCGCAGTTAGAGAAGGACCCGGATTCTAATGACATGTCGTTCATCATATTTTTTATTACGTTCTCTACACGCACTATGTACATAGTGTATAGAGAAGGTATTGTAATGCACCCAAAAATTCGTTACCGAGATTTCACCAGAAATACATGTTTTGAGACCCCTGAATCCAAAAAATGTTTAGAAAAATCTGATGTGTTCCTTTCATATGACTTTTTCTACATCTCTGCAAAAAATTATTGTTAAAAGCTAATGCTTCTATTTACTTCACACTAATCGAGAAAAAAATAGTAGAAATAGCCTTATTACTTGCTTCCTTGTAAGTAGAAGCGAAATAAGGGAGTACCATGGGTTAAAGTGATGGTCAAAAGCTGATTGCTATGTGACTGAAGTACCATGGTTTGTATGGACAGCAGTTGACAAATTCCTGTATGAGAAAAAAATAAGTTTTTGAAAGCTGAAACCAAAAACAAGGAATACTTCAAAAACAATCAACTCCACGAAAAAAATGTATGTAACATAAATGGTGTGTTTTAATGTACTCTACATTTTTGTGCGATAAGTTTTTGACTATCTCGTATGGTTTAGCAGTTTTGCAAAATTCCGTAAAATTCATCCAGAATAAAGTAGTTTAGAGGTTATTCCCAGAGAATTCAAGATATACATATTATTTTTCAGGTAAATATCTTTTAATATACGATATTTTAATTAAAATCGTTAGAGCCATTTTTGAGAAAATCAAAATTTTCGAAAAAAGTTCCATGTAAAGGGTAGTTTAGGTGAAGGGATTTTCTTGAAAATCTTCGTGTCGCATCCTTGGAAGTTTGGTATTTAAAGGTCTTTTCGTTTTTGAATTATGCTGTACACAGACACACACACGTACACACACAAAGATACACTTACCACACACACGGACCTTTTTCCTAAAACACATATTTCCGGTGAAACCTCGGTATCGAATTTTTGGGTGGAATGCAATAACTTCTCTATACACTATGTACATAGTACGTGTAGAGAAAGTAAAGATTGTCCCTGTGTGTGTGTGCAGTATTGCTCAAAAACGAAAAGACCAATAAATACCAAACTCGATATTTAAGTTCAATTCTTTCAAGGATGCCATACGAAGATTTTCAAGATAACCCCCCCCCACCGTCATCTACCCTTTGTATGGAAAAATTTTAGAAAGTTCTGATTTTCTAAAAGCAATGGCTCTAATGATTTTGATTAAAATATCGTATTTTAAAAAATATTTACATGATAAAAAAATTTTAACTCGAACTTTCTGGGAATAGCCTCTAAAGACCTCTTTATTCTTGATGGATTTTGCATAACTGGTGAACCGTAAGAGATAGACAAAAACCACCACACAAAAAAAATGTAGATCACAATAAAACACACAATTTATGTTATAGCAACCACACGGGCCGCCTGGATGAGAGTCGAGTGGTCTAATCACTCGGCTGGTTCATCGTAAATTTGTTAACATATACAAATAAGACTAGTAAAATTTTGATGTGTTCCATTCACATGCCTTTATTTATTTGTTCTGCAAACAAACTATTCTTCAAAAGAGTATTTTCCTATTTACTTCATACTAATCGAGATAAATGTTAGCAGAAATTGACTTATTACAGTATTAGCATTCATTTTTGACACGTTTTACTTTCTCTTAACGTACTATGTATGTACACAGTGTATAGAGAAGGTATTGTGTTTCACTCAAATTTATAATTGTTCAGCCATGATTTTACAAAGCGTTTTCTCAGCTACTTTTCTTTATTTGCAACTTTCTGTTAGTTTCAATTAATATTTTAAATGTGGTTTGTAATAATTTCTAAATGCGTCCAAAGGAAGGCAACGCTATTGGACAAGTGCAACCAAAGATAAATGTTGTAAGGGTGGCTGTCAAATCACATGTTTCAACTAGCTCAGAGTAAACAACAGACATTAGCTAAATCTGGTGGCCATGGAAACGTGCATTTTTGTTCGCATCACTCGCACAAAAACTGACATTCATTCACTTTAACACAGCAGTTGCAATAACCAACTAAATTATTTTAACTTCGGCTGAGTTAAACAAACCACTTAAATGAATTAACGTTGACAAATTGCTTGGCTAAAACGAATTACTAAATCTGTCATCATAACGTTTCGTTGCATAGCAAATGATTTTCTGTCTCACTCACGCTCGTTATTTTTACTGTGTTCTCTGGTAACATTTTGTTTTGACAATGACATTCTGATGGGAACAGAAGCAATAAGAGATGTTTACGTAACTGCTAGCGAAAAGTATTTGCTTTGGAGCAAGACGGTTATAATACAACCATCGGAATTTCCAAGCAATAAGGAAATTGCATGTTGTTAGTTGCCACTTAACACGTGCAAATACCATTTTACTTAAGTGTACGCAAATGTACATAGCAAAACTGTTTGAATAAATTGATTCCTATAACGATATCTACCTTTTAGTGTGGTGAGATTTTATGCATCTCTCACGGTTTATCTATTATGCACGATTCAGTTGGATGTAAATATAATTTGCCATGAAACATATTACATTTTAATAAACACGTTTTTTTTAAAGTAGTTTAATTTGGCGGGATTTTCAAGAAAATCTTGCACCCCAAACTACCCATTACATGGAAAGAAGTCGATATATTTTTTTTTCTTCTTCTCACATACGGCTCTAACAATTTGTATTAAACTACCCTACCTATATTAAAAATATTTATATGACAAATAAAATGTATATCTTGACTTTTCTGGGAATGGCCTCTGAAATCCGAATTTTTAAAGTCAATCCCATAGCGGTAGCTTGTATCACTTTGGTCTCGTGTATTCCCTTCTGCTTACAAGGAACTATTTCTGCTAGTGCTTATCTTGCTTAACATGAACTAGATAGAAGAATGATCTTTTATAACAATATTTTCTTTGCAGAATAGGTAGATAACATCATGTGAATGAAACACATCACATTTGTCTGTTAAGTTGTTAATATCTAGATCCTTAGACAGACTGACAGACCTTTCTAATTTGCTAGTTTGGGTTTAGGGGGTCACAAAACATGTATTTCCAATGAAATCGAATTATCAATTTCAATATAGAATTTTTGGGTGAAATACATTACTTCTCTACTTTGTGTAAGTACATTTAGAGAAAGTAATTCGGATATTTCATATATTCAACACATCCATTACAGAGATGTTGTGCGTGCAGCTTTTTTACTTTCTCTATACGTACTATGTACATAGTGTATAGAGAAAGTATTACTTTGTACCCAAAAATTCGGTACCGAGATTTCACCAGAAATATATTTTTTGAGACCCCTGAATTGAATTAAAAAAAAACACATTTTTAGAAAAATGTCCGTGTGTGTGTGTGTCGGTGTGTCTGTGGGCAGCATAGCTCAAAATCTAAAAGTCCATTAAATACTAAACTTAGTATTTAAGTTCAGTATCTTCCAAGGATACGACACTAAGATTTTCAAGAAAATACCCCCACTCCCAACTAACCTTTACATGGAAAAAATTTCGAACATTTTGACTTTCTCAAAAATAGCTCTAATGAACTTGATTAAAATATCCTAAGTTAAAGATATTTACCTGACAAACAAAATATGCCCCTTGAATTTTCTGGGAATAGCCTCTGAAGACTACTTTATTTTATGTGAATTTTACGGAATTTTGCATAACTGATAAACCGTAAGAGAATTACAAAAACTTACCACACAAAAAATGTAGAGCACGTTAAAACACACAATTTATGTTACATAAATTGTTTCGTGGAGTTGATCGTTTTTAAGATATTCCTTGTTTTTGGTTTTAGCTTTGAAAAACATATTTTTCTCATACAGGAATTTATCAACTCCTATCCATACAAGCAAATGAGCTTTAGTCACATATGAACCAGCTTTTGACTATCACTTTAACCTATGGTACTCCCTTATTTCGCTTCTACTTACAAGGAAGCAAGTAATAAGATTATTTCTGGAATTTCTTCTCGATTGACATTAAGCAAATAGAAGCATAAGCTTTTTAACAATAATTTGTGGCAGAGATGTAGAGAAAGACATGTGAATGGAACACATCAGATTTTTTTAATGAGAAATGAATGCTAAGAGTGGGGCTGAACACTAAAAGTACAGCTAGACTTTAGCGTCCATTTACCAGAGAATCCAATAAGTTTTATCAACGTGGACAGGAACTTAGGGCAATTTCTTCCTCCCCCAACCATTCCTGCTGCAGAATATTAGATATATTAGCTGTTCATATAGCGGGTGTCTAAATATTACCTCAGGCTTAGCACAGAGAGGACGAAAGGAATAGGGTGCATCTTAAATGTGAGATATTAATTATTGCTTGACCGGCTCCTTGTTACTAAAAGCGTTCAATAAGTCCATAGAAAATCGCAAAAATTACACTTGCAGCATCGAAAAAAGTGTGTATTTAGTAACTGTTGTCTCTTACTAGATGGCAGTTAAAGTTTCAGCTATATCCGCCACGTGGTTTCGTTGCCATAGGCGACTGAATCAACAATTTTTGCTTTTTTAGAAAGATGGGAAAAGTACCTGAAAAATATATGTGTTCCATTCACATAACTTTCTCTATATCTCTGCAACAAATTATTGTTAAAAAGCTAAAGCTTCTATTTACTTCATCCTCATCTAGAAAAAAATTAGCAGAAATAGTCTTATTAATTGCTTCCTTGTAAGTAGAAGCGAGAAGAAGAGAGTACTACAGGTTAAAGTAATAGTCAAAAGCTGGTTGCTATATGACTGAAGTTCCTTTGTTTGTGTGGACACGAGTTGACAAATTCCTGTGTGAGAAAAGTATAGGTTTTTCAAAGCTGAAATTAAAAAAAAAAAAAAAAAAAAAAAAACGATCAACTCCACGAAAAATATCTATATAACATAGCTTGTGTATTTTAATATGCTCTACATTTTTTGTGTAATAAGTTTTTGTCCATCTCTAACAGTTTAACAGTTCAAAGTTATTCATCCAGAATAAAGTAGTCTTCAGAGGCTATTTCCAGAAAATTCAAGATATACATATTATTTGTCAGAAAAATGTCTTTGATATACGATATTTTAATCAAAATCGTTATAGTCATTTTTGAGAAAACTAAAATCTTCGAAAAAAGTTCCATGTAAAGCGTAGCTGGGGGTGGGGGAATTTTCTTTTGAAAATCTTCGTGTCCCAATCTTGCAAGATACCAAACTTAAATACCAAGTTTGATATTTAACAGTCGTTTTATTTTTGGCTATGCTGTCCACAGACACACACACGTGCGCACACACGTACCTTTTTCCAGAAATCCTTTTTTTATTCAGGGGAACCCAAAACATGTATTTCCAGTGAAATCTCGGTATCGAATTTTTGGGTGCATTACAATACCTTCTCTACACATTATGTACATAGTACGTGTAGAGAGATTAAAAAACGAATTTCGTGCGGTGATTAAATACTTCTATTTAACAGGTTTACACAGAAAGAAATAAAGGCCCATTTGGATGAAGTTCATGGCACATCTGCTTCTGCGTTGGCAACAATTTACGATTGGATAAATGCATTTAAACGTGGCCGTACATCCATAAATGTTGAACATCGTTTCGGACGTCCAGCGGAAGTGACTACCTCTGAAATGTTTGACAAAATCCGGGATAAAATTTTGAGTTATTGAGTTCAAAGTTCGCGAAATAGTAGGCCATAGACATATCTCAATTTTGTGTGTTTGACATTCCTTCAAACCTTCTTCCTATGAGTTGCAAATGCCAACATTGTGATGAAAAATGTAAATGGCATGTTATTTGTGGACGCTCTTTAACTACATCAGTTCTCAGCATCCCATTCTATAGTGAGCGAAAAAGACCATTTGTCTTTGCTCAGAGGCCTCTCTATCAGGCTTGAGGTAAATCTATGACACGGGACCAACGGCTTTACTTCCCTTCCGAAGGAAGCCATGCTAAGGATCTTTACGCCCGAAAACGTCTATCGCCCTCCGCCGGGTTTGAACCCGCGACCTTGAGTATATGAAGGCTAGCATGGTAACCATTACACCATGGAGGGCGACTATTGTAATGAAAGATCATTTGGTGACCACACAGCTTTTGCGTTTTTATCATAAGGGCAATCAGAGTTTAAAATATTTTTATGTGAAATAAAATGCTGTAAAATAGTTCATAAAATTAAATGCTTGAATTATTTGCTCGATTTCGAGTGATATTTATTACACTTTAGAACTAAATCCGAATTATAAGCACAGTCTTAGTGGTAGTAGAACAAATCTGTACAACTTATTCCTATATTATAATATGAAGACGCCAAGATGAACTGGTCTATAAAAGTTGGGAGCCTTCAACAGGACGGGATTAGCACACTCGGTGGCCTGCAGAAGCCTCATCACTGCGAGCTTAGCGCGCCAGCTTTATGTCTCAAGTTAAAGAGATTACCGAATCCGCAACTTGGTACCTCTTGCTAAGATGATCGACATCGGCGTTACTCTTTATTAGTGTCAAACTGGGGATTTGCGTCTCCCCCGGGGCGGACAACAAACATCACTAAGCCTGGATGGGGTCTGTTAGCTGTAATATGCTGCAGCTTCATCACACTGCGCTAACTGTTAATACACTTCTTGCAGGAACTGTTGGTGATATTCCAATGTGGCTTCAACAACCGAGGAAACTGGAATCTGTGTACCCTTATAATTATTACGAGCCCATAAATGTTTATTTTTAAACCACGTACTTTGTAGGCAGAGGAAGTATTAAATTCCCTTAGAAATTAAATATCGAGATTTCACCGCACATATCTTGAGATCTGTTGACTACTGTGTTAATTGTTTTTTCACACAAGCCGTGTGTAGGACAGTATTTGGATAGGTAAGAGTCAGAGTGAAAATTTCAATGTCATAGCCGGGATTTGAACCACGGATCTCCCGGTCTCTAGCCGGTTGCTGTTCTACTGAGCTTTCATGGTACCATGCCGGCATAGCATTTTTTTTTTTTTTTTTAATACAGTTCCGGAGTCTGGTCGGGACTCCGGCGCTGTATACCCTACTTTTTATCTACCTAATTTGTTTACTTTGATTACTGTATGATTACTGAATTTCTGTTTTACTTTTTACACATATATACAAGGCGGGACTCGAACCCACGATCCCCTGCGCTGCGAAACACCAAAACGCCTCGCTTTGGTGAGCGCGGCCATGGGGACCGGCAAGCATTGAAACCCGGCGGGGGACGATGGATTTTTTCGGGTGTAAAAATCCTCAGCATGGCTTCCTTCGGAAGGGAAGTAAAGCCGTTGGTCCCGTGTCGTAGATTTACGGCACGTAAAAGAACCTCAAGCCTGATTGAGAGGCCTCTGAGCAAAATTCACGCCCAATTTACAATGGTACACTGAGAACCACAGCAGTTAAAGAGCGTCTATAAATAACACGCAATTTATTTAAAGCATTGAACTTCTCAACTGACTCGTATCTTTCCCGGTAAACCACAAGGTGATCTCAAATTATTTTGAGATGACAACCCCAATGGCGACTTACAATGTTATAAGTACTCTTAAGTCCTAGGATTCATAGTATAGCCAACTATTATGGTCAATGGGTATTGGTTTAATTGTTTTTTTTTTTTCACAAGCCGCGTGTAGGACAGGAGTTGGATAGGTAGAGTCAGACTGAAAAATTCAACGCCATAGCCGGGATTTGAATCACGGATCTCCCAGTCTCTAGCCGGTTGCTCTTCCACTGAGCTACCTTGGCAACATGCCGGCGAGTCAGTTGAGAAGTTTAATGCTACGCCAGCAAGTTGCCATATGGCATTGCATTTTTCAGTCTGACTCTACCTATCCAAAGTCTGTTGATTAAATAAATTGGAGAAAAAATTGTGTATCTGTGAAGAGCATAACTCAAAAGCGAAATACTTTATAAGTACAAAACTCTGATGTGTTCCATTCACGTGAGCTTCTCTGTCTATTCTACAGGGTGGCGTGTAATGTAATCTACCAATTTCGTTTGGTATTCCTGTTCAAATTGAGGTGCGCATGTTCATGTATCAGATATGATTATACGGCTATAATGTTCGCAATCGGTACGCCATGGATTGTTGGCTCATATAGACTAGGATTGCAGCTGTAGAAGCTTTAGTTGTTACGCGTTCCCTAACTGAAACGCAGCTCCGCCTGTATCAACACTGGCACAGATGACTGCTTAACCAACTATTCAAGTCAGATGAAGCGAGCTTCTTCTTAGAGAGTTTGAGATCAAACAAAACCAAAATCCTCGCATTCTTTATAGCCAGGATGTTGTGTGTGGTGATCAGTTGGAATGTGTGGAATTATTGGTCCATATTTTTCCGAGGATTGTACTGGTTCGACCGCCATGTTGAAATTTGCAAAATGTTGTCATGCCAGGAACGACAGTTGAACAACATATGATTTTAGCAGCATGGTGCTATGCCACATACTGCACTTCAAAGGATGGTTTTTGTCCAAGGAGTGTTCCCCATTCGACTGATTTCCCGCTTTGGAAATTTAATTTGGCCGTCCCAAACTCCAGATTTAATAGTTCCCGAATAATTTCTGCTGGGATAATTGACAGAAAGATAAAATCGACCAAGAAATCAAAGCCATTCCATGGGAGATGGTGCTACGTGCCAGGGGGCTTTTCCGCGCCGTCTTCAGGAATGCATAAATACAATGGGGGCCACTGAGCCGACGTGGTGGCGCGTAATGTATCTACCAATTTTGCTTGGTATTCCTGTTCAACTTGAAGTCTGCATGTGCGTGAATTGGATGTTATGTTCGCATTTGGTACGCCATGGATTGCTGGCTCATACAGACAAGGATTGCAATTGTAGACACCTTCATTGTTAAGCTTCTCTGAAACGCAGCTCCGCCTGTATCAACGCTGGCACAGATGGCTGCTTAACCAGCTGTTCAAATCAAATGAAGGGAGCTTCTTCAGAGAATTTGAGAACAAACAAAACCAAAATCCTCGCATAGTTTATGAGCCAGGATGTGATGTGATGTGCAATTGGAATCCGTGGGATTATTGTTCCAAATTTTTCCGAGGATTGTGTTGTTCACGCACTAACTGTAAATTCCGATCGCCATGTTGAAACATTTGGTTTTAACAGCATAGTGCAATGCTACATACTGCACTTCAAAGCATACGTTTTCTTCAATGAGTATGCCCCAGTGACTGATTTCCCGCTTTGGAGATTTAACGTGGGCGTCTCAGTCTCTAGGTTTAACAGTTCCAGAATAATTTCTCTGGGGATAATTAAAAGACAAAGTATTCTCGCACCGTTTGCAAACCATTATGAGTTGAAAGATACCATCACCAGGAAATCAATGCCATTCCACGGGAGATGGCGCGACGTGCCATGAAGGCATTTCCGCACCGTCTTCAAGAATACATAAATGCAAATGTATATTGTTTCACTTTTTCACAAATAAAGTAGTTTCACTTTTATTTAGTAGTTATATTTCTCAACCGAACTTGTTAAATACATTACACGCCACCCTGTATAACAAACTACCAGTTGCCCCAACTGTCCCTTATTTGACGTGTGCAGATATCCTTTCGGGCGTTAAAAGAGTTGCAGAATTTTGCAGAACTCAACGCGGCTATTCCAAGTCAAAATGAAAAAAATGGAAATGGAGTTTTATTTAAGGATACTAACTTCTGTAGTTCTCAGCGTCCCATTCTATACTGTACATGAAAGACCTTTTAATTTTGCTCAAAGGTCTCATTATCAGTTTTGAGGTTCTTTTACGTGTCGTAAATGTACGACACGGGACCAACGACTTTACTTCCTTTCCGAAGGAAGCCATGCTAAGGATTTTTGAGCCTAAAAAAAGCCATCGTCCTCCACCGGGTTTGAACCCACGACCTTTGTATATGAAGTTAGTATGGTAACCATTACACCACGGAGGGTTACTATTTCAAGTTAAAACCTAAAGTGCAGAACTAGCGAGCCGATCTTCGTCGAACTCTTCTCAAGGAGCAAGCTCACCGTCTCCATTGATAAACAAGAGTAGTAAAACGAAGGTGGCTATGCCAGTTTCCCACTATCCGGTATTAACTTGAAATATCCCCGTTGAGTTCTAAAAGCCTTTTAACGCACGAAGGGATATCTGTACACTTCGAATACGAGGCAGCTAGGCCACCTGGTGTTCCTATCAAAGACTATTCTTTTATCTACTCCATGCCGTTCAAGATAAACATTAGCAGACATTCTTATTATTTATTTTCTTATAGCTAGTACAAGGGAAAGTATACAATAGCCTAAAGCGATACCCAAATATTTTAACAACCGGTCCCTCTAGGACGGTATTGAAATTCTGTTCTGTTCGCATGACCAGAATGAAAGTAAATTAAAAAAAAATCTTATGTGTTCCATTCAAATGACTTTCTCTACATCTCTGCAACAAACTCTTGTTAAAAGCTTATGCTTCTATTTACTTCATGCTAATCGAGAAAAAAAAATAGCAGAAATAGTCTTATTACTTGCTTCCTTGTAAGTAGAAGCGAAATAAGGGAGTACCATAGGTTAATGTGACAGTCAAAAGCTGGTTCCTATGTAACTGAAGTTCCCTTATTTGTATGGACAGGAGCTGACAAATTCCTGTATGAGAAATGTACGCTTTTCAAAGCTGAAACGAAAAAAACGGAATATCTCAAAAAGGATCAACTCCACGAAAAAAGTGTATATATTATAAATTGTGTGTATTAATGTGTTCTACATTTTTTGTGTGGTAAGTTTTTGTCCACCTCTTACGGTTTAGCAGTTATGCAAAATTCCGTAAAATTCATCCAGAATAAAGTAGTCTTCAGAGGCTATTTCCAGAAAATTCAAGCTATACACTTAATTTGTCAGGTAAGTGTCTCGAATATATGAAATTTTAATCAAAATCATTAGAGCCATTTTTGAGAAAATTCAAATTTCGAAGAAAGTTCCATTTAAGGGTAGTTTGGGGTGGGAGAATTTTCTTGAAAATCTTCGTTTTGCATCCCTGGAAGATACCAAACCTAAATACGAAGTTTGGTTTTTAACGGACTTTTCGTTTTTGAGCGTTGCTATCCACAGATACACTAAACATACACACAGACACTCACACACACATACACAGACACACTTGGACATTTTTCTAAAAAAAAATTATTCGGGGGTCTCAAAACACGTATTTTCGTTGAAATCTCGGTATCGAATTTTTGGATCATTACAATACCTTCTCTATACACTATGTACATAGTACGTGTAGAGAAAGTAATGAATGATGATTTCTTATTTGAAAAAGTCATAAGTGTTGGGAAATTTAAACCAAAAATGAAACGGTTAACTCAAACAACTGTGTACTTGCCGTAAATTTGTATTTTTAACGAGATCTGCATTTATTGTGTTGTAAGGTTGTCTATCTCCTATGGTTTACCAGTTATGCAAAAATACCAGTATGAAGAGGGCTTCAGAGATATGCCCAGAAATTCAAGATATACATTTTATTTGTGATGTAATTATTTTTATGACTTTAATTGCAAACATTAGAGCCTTTTTTAGAAAATATAAAATTTTGAAAACCTTCCAGTAAATTTTAGTAAATTTAGTCTTGTCGCATTCTTGGAGACACTGACTTAATTAAATATCGAATTTTCATTTTTGACTTATGCTATTCAGTCACACACAAACACATGCGGAAAATATCTAAAAATACTGTATGCAGTATTAGAAAACATATATATCCCAACATGACTACCAGAGAAATCTCACTATGTATGTCGTAGAGAAAGTAAGCATTGGATAAAAGTTCCACGTGGATGTGTGTATCATAAATGTAAGAACACAATATAAAACCTAAATGTTGATAAATACAAAAATTGGTATATTTTAAGGATACGACATGAAGCTTAAAACAAAATCTGGTGTGTTCCATTCCCATGATTTTCTCTACTTCTGTGTAACAAATATTTTTAATAAGCTTATTCTTCTATTTACTTCATGCTAATCGAGAAAACATTAGCAGAAATAGTCTCATTACTTGCTTCCTTGTAAGTAGAAGCGAAATATGGGAGTATCATAGGTTAAAGCGAAGGCAGAAGCTGGCTACTAAGATACTGAAGTTCATTTGTTTGTATGGACTCGAGTTGACAAATTTTTGTACGAGAAAAGTACAAAAGTTTTAAACCTGAAACAAAAAAAAAAAAAAAAAAGGAATATCTCAAAAACGATCAACTCCTCGAAAAAAAGTATATAACATAAATTGTGAGTTTTAAAGTGCTCTACATTTTTTGTGTGGTAAGTTTTTGTCCATTTCTTACTGTTTAGCAGTTATTCAAAATTTCGTAAAATTCATCCAGAATAAAGTAGTCTTCAGAGGCTATTCCCAGAAAATTCAAGATATGCATATTATTTGTCAGCTAAATATCTTTAATATACGATATTTTAATCAAAATCGTTAGAGCCATTTTTGAGAAAATCAATTTTTTTTTAAAAAAAAAAGTTCCATGTAAAGAGTAGTTGGGGATGGGGATTTTCTTGAAAATCTTCGTGTCGCATCCTTGGAAGATACCAAACTTAAATACCAAGTTTGGTATTTAACGGTCTTTTCGATTTTGAGCTGTGCTGTCCACAGACACACAGACACACACATACATATACACACAGACACACACGCACACACACGGACCTTTTTCCAAATTTTTTTTTTTTTTTTTTGGATTCAGTGGAACCCAAAACATGTATTTCCGGTGAAATCTCTGTATCGAATTTTTGGGTGCATTACAATACCTTCTCTATACACTATATATATAGTACGTGTAGAGAAAGTAAAAACTCCATTAACTACATTTTATATGCAACAAATGTGTAAGGAATATACCAGGTGGCCCGCACAACCCGTTCTTCTAGCTTGAGGTTAGTTTAACCCGGAGTCAAAAGGTTTGCCTAAGCAGAAAAGTAAAGGAGACCTCATACAAGGGCTGCCAGGTCTCTCGTATTTCCTGGATTCTTCCGTATATCAGCCTACGGTATTCGGACTATTTCTTTCGTATTTTATACACTGCCATGAATTCTGGGTTTTAGAACGATATTTTGAATGTGCGATATATCAAAGTGGTAGTTCCTTTTCCCAGTGTTGGCAGCAGTATTCTAATTAGGACAATGCAAAATTCTTGCACTAATAATATTCTTCCTCTTTGTCTTAGCAATGAAATGAGTTTAAAGAATTGCATGATGTGTGTGAATGTTTCGAATTTGTATTGAATGAAAATGACGTATAGGAGTCATTAGTAGTATTAAGGAAATTTTGAAATGAAAGCTAATATTGCAGGAAATACTTGTGAAAATGGATGTCTGTATTTTGTGAATGCAGGAAAAATGGAATCAGTGTGCCAAATCTGGAAAAATATTCTGTCTTTTGTAATGAGTATTCCAGTTTCCAATGCTGATACAGAAATATTGTTTCCTTAATGAACAATACGTGGACTGATGTAAGGAACAAGAGTTCTCGAGAATTTATCAAAGCTGGATTGCTTATTACAGTAAATTTTAAAATGAGTACAAAGAGTTCCTTAATTATTTGAGAACTGATGTCAAGCTTTTGGATGAGTATAAATCAAATGCTAAATATTCACAATAGTTTCATATCATATTGTAAATACCTATACCTATTATTGTTTTAAGTTATATTAGTGTTTCAAATATGTTTTAGTTCTATACACATTTTCTGCTGAAATCAACAAAGCAAAAGGTCGATAGGCCTGTCAAGCTGTCGGGAAAACCTTCATAAAACCTCCCGTATTTTCAGTTAGAAAACCTGGCAACCCTACTTCATACCAACTCGAAGAATAATGATGGTCTCGTAGCTCAATCGATAGAGCAACTGCCCGCGTACGGTGTCTCAGGTTCTATTCCCGCTTGAGCTACAGAAAGGTTTCTTAAATCAAGAATCCTAATGGATATGCCTAGGATGTGGTATTTGAATGTGAGTGTGTGTGAGCGAGTTTTGTCGCATGTTTATACTTTCTGCTAGGACCTAGAGCGCAGGCTTACGAAAAAGTTCTAGATCATAAATAGTTTCGACTAGTATCTATGGTGTTAAAAACGTGTATGGAGGAGTAATCTGTTGTAAAATAGCTAGAATAGTTGACAAGATGCTTTGCGACTATACAAGAAATATTGTCTGATATTCTTTTACTGACATGTAAAAGAGTTATTGCGGAACGAAATTCCGGCACACCGTTGGCACTGATATGATCTGGTGATTGACACCGTCAATTAATTTAAAGACATCATTTGTTTCAACATTACGCTCAACTAAACAAGAAATATATTGTTATACTGTCCTACGATGGCGATCCAGGAAAGTAATGTGCGTTATGGCATAACTAAATAATAACGAACACAAAACTTTATTTACAAAGTTACAGAACCTTATTCTATTTTTCAACGTAATCGCTTTAACTATCAAGGTATTAATTGTCACATGGTTTCAATGCCTATGTTATACTCTTCCACCGGTAAAGATCTGGGCCAAGATGTTAAAATTTTCACCGGTTGCGAAACCTTTTCCACCCAAAAAAGTCATGTATGGTGGCCAAAGTGTAATACCGGTTTTTCAGACTTCTTTCAATATTCGCTTACAATTCCTTCATAACAATTGATGAACTTCCACTCTGGTCTGGCACTGGTTCTTCCTTGATTACTTGTAAATAATGCGCCATTTTCTCACTGAAGACTCGTTCATTGCATTATCACTTGCGTTATTTACCTATAAAATTCAATTGTCCGAACATTTTGTGTATAAAAAACGAAGAAGTTCTTTGGCGGTAGAAAAATATAACATCAGCTTTGAAAAACTGGTACCACGTGACAATAAATGTCTTGACAGAAGAGATTGCGTTGACAAATAGAGTAAAGTACAGTAACTTTGTGAATAAAGTTTTATGTTGATATCTTTCGTCACTTTCTGGATGTACCTGTATATAGCCAAATATAGAGACAGAACACCGGAAGAAGGGTTTAGAAAATTCCGTTCCCCTTGTAAGAAAAGCTGAAGACGATGAGCCAAGAGAAACTTTGCTGCAGATCGGTCAGTGTCAAGACGTAGTCCCCTATCGTAATAATGAACTAGGGTAAGCGACTCTTGGAGGGTAAAAGAGCAAATAATTCACCCTATAGGATGCTCTTTCTGCTATTGACTATTTGGGTAGACCTAATGAAACACTTATTCTAGAATCCAAATTGTGTTTTCGGATAATATTAGCTATACTTTTTCAGCCTACTTCCACATTCCATGTTAGGAGTTTCTTCTCAGACTCCAAATTCAAGCCAACGTTTGCTCTCCTGTGTTTACGTAGAGCTGTTACGGAGAACCAAAGCATTAATATTCTTCAGGAGAGAGCTTGAAACGGTTGACATACGTAAACTCGATAACATCGCTCAACGTTGATCAGCATTCATTTAACTTTTCAATTAGAGCTGTTGTTTAAAACATTTTTGCCTTGAGCGGATGCGTTTAAGACAAACTGTTGCGAAGATAGACTCCTGAATTCTGGAGTATGTTTTTCCGGATGGTGGCTATGCCAAGCACGGATTGATTTTGCAAAATTAATGCGCATTCGTTTATCATTTGTTTCTCAGGGACATAGTTATATAATAGAAATTAATTTACTCTACTTCATTCCATTGCTATCTTCACAGAAGTCTCATTAAAATGCTTTTAATTTCTTTACAAGTACTATGTACATAGTCTATAGAGAAGGTATTGTATTCCACCCAAAAATTCGATACCGAGATTTCACCGGAAATACATGTTTTGGATCCCCCTGAATCCCCCAAAAAATTGTTACTTTCTCTACATACTATGTACTTAGTGTATAAAGAAAGTATTGTATTCCACTCAAAAATCCGAAACCGAGATTTCACCGGAAATACATGTTTTGGGTCCCCTTGAATCCAAAAAAAAAATGTTTGGAAAAAGGTCCGTGTGTGCGTGTCTGTGGACAGCATAGCTCAAAAACGAAAATACCGTTAAATATCAAACTTGGTATTTAAGTTTGGTATCTTCCAAAAATGATTTTCAAGAAAATCCCCCCACCTCCAAACACTCTTTAAATGGAAAAAATGACAATCACATAGCAACCATCTTTTTTGAATGATTTGCTTATCACTTTAGCGAAGTGTATTACCTTAGTTCCCTTCTACTTACAAGGATACAAGAAACCATACCATTTCTGCTAATTTTTTCTCGATTAGTATGAAGTAAATAAAAACATAAGCTTTTAACAATAACTTGTTGCAGAGGTGTAGAGAAAGTAATGTGAATGGAACACATCAGATTTTTCTCAAATGAGAAGGTGCCAGTCGGTATTCTTTTCTTTACTTGTTTCTTCCTTACCATGCAAAGAGAATCGCGTTAAACACATAACAACCAGCATTTTAACAATTTGATCCCGCTTTAGCTCAGCGTGTTTCCTTATTTTCTTTATCCCTACAATAAGGCAATTTCTGTTACTCTTTATGAGATTAGCTTGAGGTAAATAGAAGAATAAATTGATGTAAGAATAGGATAGGTAGAGAAAGTTATATGAATGAAACACTTCATATTTTAATTCAGGAAACTTCAAAATATGTATTTCTGGTTAAAAGTCGATATTGAGTTTGGGTATAGAAAATGGAAATGGAGCTTTATTTATGCACGTTCTTTAACTGCTGTGGTTTTCAGCGTCCCATTCTATACTTCGTGTGAAATACTGCTTAATTTGGTTCAGAGGCCTCTTTATCAGGCTTGAGGTTCTTTTACGTGCCGTAAATCCCTACCGAAGGAAGCCAAGCTAAGGATTTTTGCACCCGAAAAAATCTATCGGCCTTCGCCAGGTTTTAACCCGCAACCTTGGATAAATTTGTTGTTGATTGTGTTTAACGCCCGCTTTTACTACTTGTGGCACCGCAGGCGACGATACTGATGATAAATGGAATGAAGAGGGAGCATTAGTGGAAGAAATGGCCGGAGAAACCGGAGAACCCGAAGAAAAACTCTGTGCCGCATTGTCCACCACAAATCTCATAAAGTATTGTTAATAGAACCAATGTTTTCGTTTGTTCTTAAAAGTTTGAATTTTGGGCAAAAATTCTTTTTTTTTTTGGGGGGGGGAGGAAAGGTCTTTGTTTAATTTTACTCAATTCACCCCTCACATACCAATGCGGTGACTTGGGATCGAACCCGGACCGTCTAGATAAGAGTCGAGTGGTCGACGCGGCCACCTTGGGTATATGAAGTTAGCATGTTAATCACACCATGGAGGCCGACTGAATGCAATACTTCTTCTACCTTATAAAACGTGGCAGAGAAATGAAAACATACTGTAGTAATGTTTGTAGTTTATACTTGCACCTGCAGCATCTTGCTGAAGTTTGCCCGTGCATGTACAAGAAAGCGTGTGTTTTCGGTTTTAATAACAGGGAACAGTTGTCTTGGGGGCGCCTCTCTCAGGACCATATTTCACGTATGACAGGTGCAATATTGCCCAATTGCAGGCCCGGGCCGATATGAGGTGTTAGTTTGTATCGGCAGCATCTGTGGCTCCGCAACAATGGGGATATTACTGTTGGGGGAGAAGATGCGCTCGAAACCCTTGCTTTATTTCTGTATTGCTTCCCGACAAGCAACTTCCATCAAAGTAATGCTGCTTAGCTTTCATGATGAAATTTTGCTCTAGTCAGCAATAAAACAGAATATTGTATAGAAAATAGTCATAATTAATTGTCACATTCTCCACTACCAGGAGCGCTCAATAAGTTCCTTAGAAAATCCAAGAAATTACACTCGTAACATCGAAAACAGTTTGTGTTTAGTAACAGTCGTCTATTATTAGATGGCAGTTAAAGTTTCAGCTACATCCATCACGTGGTTTCGTTGATACAGGCGATTGAATCTGTGCCTATTTAGAAAGATAGAGAAAACAGTTTCATGCGATAATAAAATATTTCTGCCCATCTGGGTAGTGTGGTGGTAGCGTGTCTGCCTCACATTCAAAAGGTCGCGAGTTCGAATCTCGCTTAGGGTGAGTCATCCGGATAAGGGTTTTTTTCGGGGTTTTCCCTTATCCTAAGAAGACGAATGTCAAGTAACTTTAAGCTCCAAGGACCGCGAATCATTTGGGCATCATATCATCAATTTCATTCATCGTCAGATATGACCAACCAAGTTAAAGGATGTTAAACTACAAAAAAAAAAAAAAAAAAAAAAAAAAAAATCTATATAAAAGGCTTAACAGCGAAAGAGATAAAAGCCGAGTGGTTAGACCACTCGTCTCTCACCTAGATCGCCTGGGTTCGATCCCAGGTGACAGCATTTGAGATTTGTGGTGAACAAAGCGGCGCAGAGGCGGGTTTTTTCCGTGTCTCGGGTTTTCCCAGCCTACGCCGGTGCTCCATCTTCATTCCTTGTATCATCAGTGTCATCGCCTGCGGTGCCACAAATAGTAAAAGTGGGCGTTAAACAACTATAAAAATGTTTGGCAAAATATTTAATCAAAATTGAAGTGTATAGTAGTTGGTATTGCCCTCTATGAAGAAAAGAGCGAAAAGCATCTTCTAAATTGTGAAGCTCTGGGTACTGAAGGGGAAGAATTCATTGCCAATTGCTTAGATAGTATTATAAAGTATGTGAGCATGTATTGTTACTGCCCGGTGGCAGAGTTAAATCTACAAAATTCACTTGCAATAATAATCTTAGAATTAATAATAGTAATGCAAGTTAATATTGGTAAATACAAATCAATAATAGTAATACTACTAATATACTATAATATATACATGATTTTTGAAATACCTAACTAGTTATTAGTCAGTATATCAATACTTATGTCCATTACCATCATGTATTTATACAGGGTGTTTAAAAAATATGGGGCATAATTTCAGGTATGTATTTCCCACATGAAGACTATCAAAATAGTTCATTTATAACATGTGTCCGGAAATACTTAATTTCAGAGTTATGGCCTTTACAACATTGAAAGTCCCACCTGTAGACAATCAAAATAGTTCATGTCCGGAAATGATTCATTTCCGAGTTATGGCCTTCACAACATTGGAATTCACTGGAACGTTTTTCTTTCCGCAGATCTTTGCCGTCAAAGGAGACATTAGGAGGGCGCTCTAATAGTTCATTCTGAGGAAGGTTACATTCAGTGTTCTTTAGGCGTTAAGACTGTGCGACATGTATTCAAATCAAGAGCTGGCAGAGATACACTTCATGTACGGTAAGGCGGACGGCAATGCTGCGCTGGCTCGTCGTTTGTACCAGGAGAAGTACCCACAGCGATAATGTCCAGATCGAAAGACATTTGTATGTCTCCGTTCCCGTCTGTGCGAGTATGGAACATTCACCTCTCCTGGTTTGGGAAGGGGACGACCAAGATCTACAACTCCAGAAGTGCAGGAAGAGATTCTGGAGGCTGTGGACAGGACTCCTTCTATCAGCACACGACGGTTAGCGTTGCAAGTCAATGTTCCTCATACGACTGTCTGGAGACTGTTGAACGAGTATCAATTGTATCCTTATCATTTGCAACGCGTACAGGCCCTGTCACCAGCAGATTACCCTGCACGAGTTAGATTCTGTCAGTGGTTCTTGCAGCAGTGTGATGTAAATCCGAACTTTTCTGCCGTCGTATTATTTACAGATGAAGCACAGTTCACAAGAGATGGCATAACAAATTTCCACAATCAGCATGTATGGTCGCATGAAAACCCACGTGCAACTGTTGTATCTCATCACCAGGTGCGGTTCTCCCTCAACATGTGGGCCGGTATCATTGGTGGTCGATTAGTTGGACCCCATGTACTTGTAAACAGACTTACGGGGCAGGCGTACACAAACTTCCTGGAAAACACCATACCTGACGTTTTCGAAGACACTCCACTGATCAATCATCAACACATTCACTTCTTGCATGATGTCGCTCCTGGCCACTTCAGTCTTACGGCTCGCCGGTACTTGGATCGAAGGTTTCCTGATGGATGGATAGGTAGAGGTGGGCCAATTGCTTGGCCTCCACGCTCACCTGATCTGAACCCTCTCGATTTATACTTGTGGGGCCATTTAAAATCATTGGTTTATTCATCTCCGGTGCCGGATTTGGAATCCCGTCGGAATCGAATTGTGGCAAGTTGTGAGGACATACAATGAAGTCAACGAAACATCGATGCGAGGTCTGAATTCAAGCAGGAGGTGGACATTTTGAACATCTTCTGTAATGACAATAACCTGCGGAAACAAAAACGTTCCAGTGAATTTCAATGTTGTGAAGGCCATAACTCGGAAATGAAGCATTTCCGGACATATGTTATGATGAACCAATTTGATTGTCTACATGTGGGAAATACATACCTGAAATTATGCCCCGTATTTTTGAAACATCCTGTGTATATATATATATACAGGATGTTATATATACATATATATATACAGGATGTTATATATACACACATATACAGTTTCTATGAAGCTTCAACATTAATAGTAGTTACAGTTCATTACTTCACAATATTTACTTTAATTGTCTTAACATTTATTCTCTTTAAATTAACCTTAAACTTCTTTAAGGTCAAAAGGCAGCCTTGAAAGGCTGCTACGGGTAATTCATTCTTCAATGGTACTATTAACAAAAGAAAAAAAAAATACGTCGATTCAAATTAAATTAAACAGATAACATACAGGACAGATATTGAACTATAACGAACATACTAATTCACGTGACCAATCCCACAGCATTAAATTTACTCATCCTTTTTATTTGCTCCACACGTACTATCTACATAGTGTATAGAGAAGGTATTGTATTGCACCCAAAAATTCGATACCGAGATTTCACCGGAAATACGTGTTTTGGGTCCCCCTGAAACCAAAAAAATAATTTTTGGAAAAAGGTCCGTGTGTGCGTGCGTGTGTGTGTCTGTGGACACCATAGCTCAAAAACGAAAAGACTGTTGAATACCAAACTTGGTATTTAAGTTTGATATCTTCCAAGCATGCGACACGCAGATTTTCAAGAAAATTTCCCCACCCCCAACTACCCTTTACATGGAATTTATTTAAAAAATGTTCAATTTCTTAAAAATAGTTCTAACGATTTTGATTAAAATATCGTAAATTAAAAATATTTACCTGACAAATAAAATGTATATCTTGAATTTTCTGGGAATAGCCTCTGAATACTACTTTATTCTGGATCAATTTTACGGAATTTTGCATAACTGCTAAACGTAAGAGATAGACAAAAACTTACCATACAAAAAGTGTAGAGCACATTAAAACACACAATTTATGTTATATATTTTTTTTCGTGTAGTAGATCGTTTTTTAGATATTCCTTGCTTTTGGTTTTAGCTTTGAAAAACTTGTATTTTTCTCATACAGGAATTTATCAAGTCCTGTGCATACAAACAAAGGAGCTTCAGTCACATAGGAACCAGCTTTTGACTATTACTTTAACCTATGGTACTCCCTTATTTCATTTCTACTTTCAGGGGAGCAAGTAATAAGACTATTTCTGCTAATTTTCTCTCGACTAGCATGAAGTAAAATGAAGCATAAGGTTTTTAACAATAAATTGTTACAGAGATGTAGAGAAAGTTACGTGAATGTAACACATCAGATTTTTTTTTTATTTTAATGGCCTTTTTTTTAATTATAAATTTAAACAAGAATCCTATTTATTACCTTCAATGAAGCATTTTGCAATGTTGGCTAATGGCCGTGTAGCATCTGTGTACCGTGCGGAGACTCCCTAAGACAGCCCACTGGTTTTTTTTTATTCTTTTTATTTTTTATTTATTTATTTTTTTTTGGATAGGTTTCTTTTCTGGGCGTGTAGGGGATTTTTTTTTAATTTGTTTGTAATGGGATTGTACCCCCTTTGGGAAATTAGGAACTTTATTTATTTCAGCAGAAGCAAGAGCTCTACATCACAACAGGCCAGCATAAAGAGGAATAATGCATGCTATGGCATCCAAGATCATTCCGGATCGATATAGAATCAATCAGGTGCTCATATCTTGTATATCCAGGGTTTAAAAGCGTTGATTCTTTTGTCTCGAATCATCCGCCACCTCTCTGCATACAAAAAACTGCGTAAAGCTGGAACCACACAGTAAGCTGGCGTGTCCAAGGTACTAAGCCAAGCATAGGTACCCATTACTGTCCAAATAAGAGCTCGCCACAATGCAGGACGCGTCCAGGGAAAATTCAGGTGCAAAATATCCGTTGCTGAAGGCTGCCAGGTGTCACCAGTCCACCCCCGACATCGGCTCAAGAGCCATGTCCATATCAGTCCTTTACCTGAGCATTCCAAGAGTCGATGTGCTAGCGAATCCGGGGCTTGGCACATTGGACAAGCGGGAAGAATTGCCAGATGATGTCTATGTAATTTATCTGCAGTTGGTATGATTTCATTGACAATCTCATATGCCGCCGAGACCCATTCCGTGTTGATTTCTGGTATAGCAAAGCCACGCCAAATTTGCCTCCAGGGCAACTGTGGATACTTAACTTGTATATGTGGAGTAGTAGGTTCCCTCCGTTGAAAAAAGGTATAGACTTCCTTAGCCGTCCGAAAACGGCCATTAGCCACTTCTGCTGAGGTAGTGTGCTCAAGTCACGTAGATCTTCAGGTGTAAACTATTTGGCCATCAGGATATGTTGTGTGAAGGCAATCCAGAAAGTAACGAACGTTTTGCCATAACTAAATAATAACGAAGGATATGAACACAAAACTTTATTTGCAAACTTACAGAACCTTACTCTATTCCTCCACTTAATCGCTATTGTCACGTGGTACCGGTGTTTCAATGCTTCCACCGCTAAAGATCTGAGTCAAGATGTTGAGATTTTCACCGGCTGCGAAATATTTTCCACCCAAAAAGCCATGTATGCTGACCAAAGTTTTTCTGAATTCTTTTATCAAATTTACTTTTAATTCCTTCATAGCGATTGATGAACTTCCACTCTGTTCTTTGTCGCGCACGTTGGTTCTTTCTTGATTACTTGTAAACTATGCGCCATTTCCTCACTGAAGAGTCGTTCATTGCCTTATCACAATACACTTGCATTATTTGCCTATAAAATTCGATTGGCCGAATTTTGTGCATTCATAAAAACGAAGAAGTTCTTTGGCGGTAGAAAAGTATAACATCAGCATTAAAAAGTGGTATCACGTGACAATAAATATCTTGACAGAATGGAGATTACGTTGAGAAATAAGAGTAAGGTACTGTAACTTTGTAAATGACATTTTGTGTTGATATTGCCAAATCGTTGGTTACTTTCTGGATGGGCCTCGTATGAACGTTGGCATACTCCCTCGGCACTATCATCAGCGAGTTCAATGCCCCTATAGGCTTTACCACACAGCATGGGAGTGAAGGAAAGTTGATGACGCAGTGGCAAATGATTGCGTTATCTCACAGCAAGGAGGGTAGAACGGTATGGACGTGACCAGACCTGCCGCCCAGAATGTGTATGTCACCTAGCAAATGCCCTGAAGATGGCACTTGAAACCCTAATGACATGAATGTACGAGATGGCTAAAGCGACAGACAATCCTTTAAAGGTGAAACAATTAGACTATGAGCAAGGAGGAGCACAAAAATTGTGACGAGAATGGTATGAGAATCTGTCCCATTTGCGAGGAGGAAGAGTCCTGGACTCACATCTTGGCAAGATGTAGGGGTACGGAGGAATGGCGGGAAAAATATTTACCGCGAACTTTTATTACCGCGAATGAAGAGCTAGAAGCATATTGGACGCTACTGGCAGCCATGGAAGAGGTGGACGGGCTAGGTAAATTTATTCTTAAGGCAAGACAGCTGAGATCTGAGAAAGCTGCCCAATAGAGAAGAGTGGGGGGAGGGATAAGATCAACGAAAGAAAATGACTACAGTGTTTTACATACATATATTTTATGTCATACTTAGGTCATTGTTGCCTTATGGTTTTATATTGTGTATATATTATGTGTTTATATTTCTTTTAAGTGCATTTATCTATTATAAGAGGGTACATTTATGAATGTGTATTCTGTGCTTTAAATTTAAATTGCTGTATCTGAATATCTTTGTATTTTTATGTTTATTCTTTTAATTCCTTGTTGTTGTTTTAATATTGCTTTTTATTGTCTTTGTATTTTCGTGTTTACTCTTTTAATTCTTTCTTGTTGTTTTAATATTGCTTTTTAGTGTGTATTACAAAAGCACGTACGGTCTGTGGACCCGTGCGATTGTTGAAATTCTGTGTATAATATTGTTATGTCAATAAATAAACTTATTCATTCATGTGAACAATTGAATTCTTTGATTGGCAGGAGTAAACAAAACGAGAAACGAGAAGAAATATCTTGCCGTTCGAGAAAAGTTTAAGTGGCTTAATATTGAAACCAATGTCCGGAATATCTCGAAAGCGGTTAACTCTACACACACACACAAAAAAAAAAAAAAAAAAAAAAAAAAAAAAAAAAAAGGAACATATGACATTAATTATGTGTTTTAATGAGATCCATATTTTTGTGTAGTATGTGTTTGTCTATCTCTTATGGTTAGCAGTTATACAAAAGTCATCTAGAATAAAGAGGTTTTCACAGGCTTTTCCCAGAAAATTTAAGATATACATTTTGTTTGTCATAAAAATATCATAGACAAGGTATTTTAATCAAAATCGTTAGAGCTATTTTTGAGAAAGTCAACATTTTCGAAAAACGTAGCTGGGGTGGGAGGATTTTCTTAAAAGCTTTCTTGTCGCACCCTTGGAAGATACTCAACTTAAATATCAACTTCGGTATTTGACCGACTTTTCGTTTTTGAGTTATGCTGTCCACAGACACACAGACACTCACAAACGTACACACCTTTTTCTGACAATACTTTTTTCGGACTCAGAACACCTTAAAGCATATATTTCCGGTGAAATCTCGGTATCGAATGTTTGGATGGAATACAATACCTTCTCTATTCATTACGTGCATTGTACATATGGGATAGAAAAAATAAAAATGTTAACAACCTAGAACAGCTGTTTATTACAGAAGGATTCCTAAATCAATGTAGAAGCTTTGTGGATGTGGTGTACAGGTATATATATAAGACTGGACTATTAGGTATATAAAAATATTTTCTTTGTTGCAAATGAATGTTGCATAATGTTGCATCTAGCTGGAAGTTAAAAACACGGCGTTTGGAAATATCATGGTTGCCCACATAGTTAGCGCCTGCAGTAGTAGTTTGTTATTCGTTGGTGTACCCCACTCTGCACAGTTGTTTATTGTACCTAGAGAGTATGCCCTTTTGTACTTTATCACACCGTCGTGGTGCAGCTCAGCAGGTCTGCTACGTGCTACTTTCATTCTGTCGTTAGTTCAGCAGGCAGTAGTGTTCCACTGTGTGAGTGCAGATATTTAATACGCGCATACACACCTCATGTATGGCGCAGCAGAAGGTAATTCACGAGAAGCAAAACGACAATATACCGTGCTACTGAAAAGGTTAACATGGGCTTTACCTTTGTTAATACAAACCTCTCAAATAACGCACTGATTATTCTGGGAAGTCGCCGACGTTTTGCAGTGCGTCACTTCGGCCAATGAATGCGTAGAAATCACAAATGACAGAAACACGTCAACTCCGCGTGGAGTGTAACTTCTTCGCTGTTTTTTCTCTCATTTTTGAGGAAAGCAAAATTTAAAAAACAAATGCTATGCAAAGAATGGAGGATTATGTCGCATCCTTGAGAGATGCTATAATATTTTTCATAGTTCTACGCTGTACCGAATGTGATGCGTTTTTTATAGTGTTTAACGCCCGCGTTTACTATTTGTAGCACCGCAGGTGATTGCACTGGTGATACATGGAATGAAGATGGAACACCGGTGGAATTTGATGACGGGGGAAATGGAGAACCCGGAGAAAACCCGCCCTGTGCCGCTTTGTCCACCAAAAATCTCACATGCGGTCGCTTGAGATCGAACCGGGCCGTCTAGGTGAGAGGCGAGAGGTCTAACCATTCGCCCACGACGAGGCGGGAGATGCATTATCATGATCTGCGTTGCCAGGTCGCTACCCCCACTCTTTTCATATTTCCTTCTCACTCGCACACCGAGCATGTAAATCTGCCTGGCGACATAATGTTTATTCATGTGTATCATGAAAACTAAAAATTTGGGGTTTTACGGTTCTGCAACATTACTCCCTATCTTCCTCGTGAATTATTTTTTGCAAAATTTGAATATTTTGTCTTAGCGCAAGTTGTATTTATGAGAGACGGAGTTATTTACCGCGTTACTCCTCAGTTAAGCGTGGATGCAATATGTCAACACAGCAGCACCCCGATTGGCTGCCGGCATGGGGCGCTCAAGGACAAACTTCATCCCATTTGGAAGTCACTGTCAACTGAAATACCATATTTGTTATTTAATGGACGTTTCGTTGTTGAGTTATGCTGTCCACAGATAGACACATAGGTACAGACGTTTACAACATGTTACTCTTCTGTTTGCTTTTTTGTTAATCAACATAAACTTCTATTACAAATTTACCTACCTACACATTTGTTGATGTTGTTGTAGAATACAGAAGGATAAAGCGATAATCTTCGTCTTCCTCACTATCATGTATATATGTATCACAAACGAAGAATCGTCGTGTATAACTCCCGCCGTTGAAATTTTCGCTCTTCTTGTTGCATGCTGCGCTGAACACATCTTTCCCACAATCTATTTTCGATGCACATTCTTTCAACACTTTGCACACATGATAGGAATTTTGGTCTTTAGCCGGGAATACTAACTAGCATTATCTAACACAACACTCTTAGGAGGAATGTTTTTCAAAAGTGTGTTCAAACTTTTCTGCTATTTAAAAATCTGACTATTGCCCCAAAAGACGTATTTCCGGTTAAATCTCAGTTTCGAATTTTTGGGTGGACTACTACGCCTTCTCTATCTACTTTGTACACTGTACAGAAAGTAAAGAAAAACAAACCAAAATCTACAACAACTGCATGGCATTCATATGACTATTCATTCTTCTATGGATATATTTTTACAGCGTAATGTAAATATAACATGTGGTTAGATATTATTAGTATTTTGTGGTGCTCTCGTTGCACTTAATAAGAACCTTGCTAATGTTATTATTTAATTAGTACACTAAGAAATAAATGTCAATGCGTGTAACGCGAGTTTACTTGGATAAAACGTGACAAAGTTGCTTGCTATGTCACTGAATGCCTGCAGTCATATCGCAGCCTTTGAAGCCGACGATGTTAACCTTTTCAGTAGCACGATAGGGAGTTATTAGATGGAAGAGTACACTGGCGTGCATAAAAAGTGGCCTGTTTCCCTAGATTAACTCTGGGGAACTAATAAATGGAGAAGTGGGACATCATCCCATTTTACCTGGAGTTCTCATTAACAGTTGTTCTGCCTGTAGAGACCAGTAGGTCAGACCTAACCAATTTAAAGTCAGTGGTCAGGTACCAAATCATGTCTTACAGTCTTCTTCCTCAAATGCTGCTAACAGATTTTCTAAGAATTCACTCATTCAAAGTATTCAAGAATGGTTATTTTATCACTATAATAACGGCTGCCAAATTTCATTGGCATGTCTTCCATCACATAAAGGCATTACCGGAAAGCAAATGTAGCAGCTAAATCTGCTACGAGGCTGCAACAAATTGAAGCTGGCCTAAACGCCACACTTCAGGAAGTAAATATTTATATAAAACATATATTGCGGATCACTGGGATGGAAATTTACACCCTCAAAACTGAAACTGGTTAGGAAATCTATTACAGAACCGGCAAAAAGATTCTTAAATTCCGAAGGAAACAAAAATTCCTACTAACCAGGTTACACACCGGCCACTTCAACCTCAGCAATGGTTATCTGATGAAGAAAAAAAACCAAAGATCCATGTCTAAAATGTGCAGCCTGAATTAGTGGACATGGAATAACGGGAGTGTTAATGCCACTATAGGGTTCCCTACTCCGCCGTCTGCTTCAGAGTCAGCGACCAAGATACCTGCAGAAGATCCTCGATGCGAGGAGCATTTCAATTAGTGGATACTTTCAGTCTGACTATCTATCCAACTCCTGTCCTACTCACGGCTTGAGTGAAAAAACGATAATCCAATACCAATTGACCATAATAGTTGGCTATACCATGAATCCTGGGACTTAAGCGTTTACAACATTGTAAGTCGCCATTGAGGCTGTCATCTCAAAATAATTTGAGAGTACCTTGTGGTTTACCAGGAAACATGCGAGTCAATTGAAGGATTCAATGCTATGCCGGCATGTTGCCATGGTAGTTCAGTGGCAGGGCTACCGGTTAGAGATCGGGAGATCCATGGTTCAAATGCCTGCTATGGCATTGCATTTTTCAATCTGACTGTACCTATCCAGTGAATACTTCAGTTCCGTACTACTGATCCATTGTTCAGATGTTGAGCACTATTTGCTGAGCTGTACCTGATGGCCGATTGCACAGTTTTTGGGATATGACTTGGTTGGTCTCCTCATGAACTTGTCCCAACTCGCTGGACGAGCCAGCTTATGATTTATGCACGATGACGCCTGTTCACATTTCACTAGTGAAGCACGAGTATATCACAGTGTAGCAAATTCCTATAAATGGAAGTCGTGCAGGACGAGTTGCTTGCCCAGCCAGATCACCGGACCTGAACCCCTTGAACATCTTCCTTTGACAGCTCCTCAAGCAGCTCATTAATAGAACTGAACTTTCGAGCCATGTGGAACTGAATGAATGAATATTGTATTTATAATTATTGTATTGTATTTATTGAAATAACAGTATATATACATTGGCCATCAATCGCACGGATCCACAGACCGTACGTGCTTTTGCAATCACAAAATTTCAAGCAATATTAAAAACAAAAAGTTAAAAATATTCAAATCTTAAATTTGCAACGCCGAATAAACCGTGTTTCGATGTATCAATGTACCCCATTATACTAAACCATATTATGCACCATAAACGCTGCTTTTATTTTGGACACTTTAAGGGATAAATAAATGTTACTTAAGCGGGGAAAGCTTCATTGCACTTTTGTAGAACTTAAAAAGCTTTGACTCTATCAATCAAAATGTATTATGGCATAAACTACGCAGAAAGATGCGCAATCAAGTAAACATGTAAAATTCTGGTAAAGTACGACAGAAAAATCTGATGTGTTCCATTCACATGACTTCTGTACATCTCTGCAACAAATTATTGTTAAAAATCTTATGCTTTTATTTACTTCATGCTAATCGAGAAAAAATTAGCAGAAATAGTCTTATTACTTGCTTCCTTTTAAGAAGAAGCGAAATAAGGGAGTACCATAAATTAAAGTGATAGTTAAAAGCTGGTTGCTATGTGACTGAAGTTCCTTTGTTTGTATGGACAGGAGTTGACAAACTCCTGTATGAGAAAAGTATAAGTTTTTCAAGGCTGAAACCAAAACCAAGGAATATCTCAAATCGATTAACTCCACGAAAAATTGTGCATAACCTAAATTGTGTGTTTTAATGTGTTTTACATTTTTGTGTGGTAAGTTTTTGTCTATGTCTTACGGTTTAGCAGTTATGCAACATTCCACAAAATGCATCCAGAATAAAGTAGTCTTCAGAGGCTATTCCCAGAATATTCAAAATATACATTTTATCTGTCAGGTAAATCTTTTTAATAGGTATATGATATTTTAATCAAAATCGTTAGCCATTTTTTGAGAAAATCAAAATGTTTTAATAAAGTTCCATGTAAAGGGTAGTAGAGGGTGGGGGGATTATCTTGAAAATCTTAGTGTCGCATCCTTGGAAGATGCCAAACTTAAATACCAAGTTTCGTATTCAAAGATCTCTTCGATTTTGAGCTATGCTGTCCACAGATACACAGACACACACACGCACACACATACGAACCTTTTTCCAAAAATGCTTTCTTTTGGATTCAGGGGGACCCAAAAGGTGTATTTCCGGTGAAATCTCGATATCAAATTTCTGGGTGGAATGCAATACCTTCTCTATACACTATGTACATAGTACGTGTAGAGAAAATAAAAAGAATATGGAGAGCTTTTAAGCTATAGGGGCGTGAGGCAGGGCTCTAGTTTATCTTCCTTACTATTTACTCTCTTTGTGGATAATATTACATGGAACTGAAAAGGTATGTGAATTTCGGCGGAATAGTTTAACAAGATGTGTGACATTGCAAGAATAGTACGACGCCGAAAATATCTGTGACTTTATTTTAATGGGAATTTCTTTGAACATGCCTTGGAGTAAATATGTGATTATACCGTATACCTTGTTTAAAAATGTTTAACCCTTTATTTGGTTGAGTCATGTGCTCTGGCATGGTTCCGGTTTCCAATGCAAGCGAATTCGAGCACACCCATGAATAATTGCTTTTTATAGGATGAAGATTGTTTCGTTCTAGATTGTTTGACTAGACTCAACCAGAGAAATATTTAGCTTTACTTCTATAAATTTGCTAATTCTGAGTGATGTTTAATTCGTAAGACAAAATCTGAAATATATAACATATTTCATATACTGTTCCAATGGAAGATCAAGGTGGTTAGCCATATTCCTCAATGTAACACCTCTAAGCTCCAGTATCAGAAACTTCCTGGGTTTGCTATTTTGAAGTCTGTTTTTTAGGAAGAGTTCTGATTGTGCTGTTATTTCTGAACACGTTCCCTAACCTACTTGTTTTTTCCCCACAATGATTCCAATTCTACAGTTGACCATTTTGCTGATACGTTGTACATGCTACATGGCATCACTGATCCACTTAGGAATCCGTGCTGCCTGAAAAATAAGTTTTTCACCCTAAGAACACACAACATAATTCAAACGCATCACTGCCACTGTTGTTGAACTAATTTTGATTATCTGTGTGTTCCAGGTGGCCCGATAAGATCCCGCACGGTAGCCGGGATCGCCATGGAGATGTTCGAACAACACCAGGGTACTCACATCTTGCAGGTAAGTGACTAACGCAGACTGTAGGCACTCATACACACGCATTGATACTAATGTTAGGAATGCCATAACCTTCAAAATTATGTTAAAGAAATGAAACGTTAAGTGACGTTCTTCACTCTAGCTATAGTAGTCAACCTGAAACACAAAGGGTCTGGAATAACGAAATAGGATTCTAATGTGCATTTTAGTTTTTCTCTTTTTCAGGGGCGCCATTTATAGGGAGCATGAAAGGAGTTTGCCCCCTTGGTTACCAGAAATAATTAGGTTAATGATTCTTATTGGTCCATCAAAAGAAAAAATTGCGAAAATTGTTCTTATAATACAATTAGTTCACATT
Organism: Hymenopus coronatus; assembly: GCA_030762935.1. Taxonomy (NCBI): domain Eukaryota; kingdom Metazoa; phylum Arthropoda; class Insecta; order Mantodea; family Hymenopodidae; genus Hymenopus; species Hymenopus coronatus. Next base: position 18,061,417 of record CM060887.1, on the reverse strand, counting down.
TAAGAAATAAAAGATGGTTTCCTTTTATGCTAAATGTTTCATTAACATTTCATGAAAATTCATTAAATTGCCTCACACAGTCTTGACTCCCCAATCAGGAACATACGTGTAGAGAAAGAAAATTTATCCACTGCAAAGGTCTGATTTCATGGGTCCAAATGCTTCCTCGTTCTTCTTTGTCCTCTGCTTCCTCGGTGGCTCTCCATCACTAAGGCGAGAGGCCACGTGATGTCGAAGAATCCTTAAGGAATCGACGACTTTAATTGTGGAGCCCTAGAGGTCTGCACAATTCCTTCTTGTCCTTAGGGCGGAGCGATTTCTTCATCGGGTGTGCTTCTCCAGCCACCATGTGGCTTCCTTTAAAAGAATTTACAGTCCTTCGTAGTTAAGTTAGTTTACTACTGTCTCTGCAAGAATTTCCTAAAGTTCTCCATGTCGTCTTTGTTTTACTTTCTTTAAACGTGTATACAAAAATTCAATGTCAAAGTTTCACCGAAAATATTTTGAGGTCCCCTGAATGCAAAAAATATTTTTTAGAAAAATGGTCGTGTTTGTGTCTGTGTGTACGTCTGTGAACAGCCTAATTCCAAAGTCGATTAAATACCAAACTTGATATTTAAGTTATACATTTTCGGCATGAAAATTTTCAAGAAAACTACCACCTCAAACTATCCTTTATATGGAACGCTTTTAGAAAAATGGCTCTAAAGATTTTGATTAAAATATTATATGTTTAAGATATTTTAAGTGAAGTTAAATATTTATCTTGAATATTTCGGGAATAGCCTCTGAAGTCCTGTTCATTCTGGATGAACATTAACATAACTGGTAAACATAAGAGATAGAGAAAATTTTTCTATATAAAACTGTAGATCTCGTTAAAATACTTTGTCAAACAATTTATGCCAAATATATATGCCAGGTGGTCCACGCAAGCCGTGCTCTGTAGTTTTATGTTTCCCGCATACGTAGTAAAAGAAGGGTTGCCTTGTCACAGCACTCAAAGGGGAGGTGCACGTACCAGCGAACCTTCGCTGAGTAGTGCTGCTATCTGCGTACGTTTTCCTCCTGGTTTCTAAAATATCGTGTTTGAGTTCGAGTCAGGTCTTTCAGTCAAACAGGTAACAACTGCAATGTACCCCAGCGAAGACCACACAGATATAATAATCATCTATGGGGAGACGCACTGCAATGGAGCTGAGGCTTGAACGTTTCTCAACGTTTTCCAATGAGACGTCTACCTGCTGCGCATGTGTTTAGATATACAGAGATGCGTTTAAGAAAAGGAGGGATTTTTCCAGGTACAAGGTGTCGTGGAAAGATCTATCTGCGATGCACCTGATGTTTCCCGGAACGTTATGGAGTATTTTGGAGCAAAGTCCACCCAAGATACACATGGCTTAAATTAAAATAATGCATACATACAATGTAATAAAAACAATAATGTTATCTTATTATTTCATTTTAGTTTGCATTATTATTTCTACTTATAATATTTTTAATAGCCCGCCTGGGTAGTGTGGTGGTAGCGTGTCTGCTTCACATTCAAAAGGTCGTAAGATCGAATCTCGCTTAGGGTGAGTTACCCGGATAAGGCTTTTTTCGGGGTTTTCCCTTATCCTGAGAAGACGAATGTCAAGTAATTTTTAAGCTCCATGAACCCCGAGATCATTTGAGCATCATTTCACCAATTTCATTCATCGTCCGATATGACCAACCAGGTTAAAGGACGTTAAACTTTAAAAAAAAATAATAATAATAATAATGGTAATAATAATCATACTTTTTTCTGTTTTTTATTTTTTTTAAACACAGTTCCGGAATCTGATCAGAAGTTCGGCGCGGTATATCCTACTTTTATTTGCCTTATTGTTTTTACTTTGTTTACTGTTTGATTACTGAATTGCTGTTTTTCTTCTTTTTATACACACACACACACACACATATACACAAACATATAACACCCATGTCCAAGGCGGGACTCGAACCCACGATCCCCTGCGCTACGAAGCACCAAAGCGAGACGCTTTGGCAAGCACGGCCATGGGGACCGGCATTACTAATAATAATATATTTAGAATTAATTATAAATTCTCAACCATTAATACCTATTTCTCATCGTAGAGCTGAAGCAGACCTGTAGTATCGAGGTCTTCGATACAAAGGATGATGAAGGAGCGAAAATGGTATCCATTTAAGCTTCACCTACATTATCCACTATATGGAAATGATTTCCAAAATCATGTATCGTTCTGCAGAAGTCTCTTAAATAAAGTAGATGTAAATCTAGATTTCATCGGTAAGATTTATGTGGAAATAAATGCTATTTCACCAATGACTCCACCTTAAATAGATATTCTACATCATTAAGTTCATGAAAATCTTCACTGGTTACGACCAGATCAAATGCAAGCGCACTTTTTTTTTGGGTAGTGTTTAACGCCCGCTTTCACTACGTATGGCACCTGGTGGAATGCGATGGCGGAGGAAACCGGAGAACCCGGAGAAAACCCGCCCCAGCGCCACTTTTTCCACCGCAAATCTCACATGCGGTCACTTGGGATCGAACCCGGGCCGTCTAGGTGAGAGGCGAGTGGTCTAACCACTCTGCCACGGCGTGGGGTGTTAACTTATGGTGTAGCATTCCAGGAGACCATATCAGCTGTATTTGCAATTCCTACAGAATAAACTGAATCTTGAGCATCTTCTAGAGCTCATACCAATTAGCTGTGAGGTATTGGTTTCAGTACGATGGTGCACCACCTCACTACTGTACACGGGTTACAGTATATCTCAACCGAACGGTGGCTGGTTGTCGTGGCTGCATTTGATGACCAGCGACATCGCCTCATTTAATTACTTTTGATATTTTCTTATAGGGATATATCAAAGTCAGGGTTTATGAAACAGCACTGAATAGTCCAGCTGCAAGCACAAATATGACATATTCTTCCTTTTAACACATCTGGATTCAGATGTTAAAAGAAAGAATACGTCATGTTGCGCTTGAGTAAAGGCAGATATGTCAAGATGTGTCCCTGCTAATACTGAGAGGCGCTTACATCAATGCATCAAACAAGGCGGACATACAGTTGAACTATTGCATTATAAATAATGCAATAATAAATATATGTCAGTCTATAGCATAAATTCATTATATTATTATTTATTTATTTATTGTAATCAGCAATATAACAGATATTTATTTCATGTTACTAATTTTGAAGCACAAATTGTTGCAGTATGTGTTATTGATAAATTGTTGTCAGTTATTGATGTGCCCTGAAATAGATCATTAATATGCTGTGACCCACGTGTGTATTGGTTTGCTTAGGGGCAATCATTCTTCTACACAGGAACCTTTCTCGAGCCCAGGAATCGAACCCCGCACCCCACCACAGTGAGCAAGTGCTCTAGCGACGAGCTATGGAACCAGTTGTAGCATTTAAGAGTTGGTTTTCCTGGCCTGGTCTTACTTTAGCAAGGTTTCCTCTCTGTTGGTATCGCGAATATAGTACAAAATGACAAGACGAGTGCCAGAACATAAGCATAGTTATAAACATGTATTTATGGTAGTGATATGTAAATAAAGTTATATGATTTAGGTACTCTATTTGTTGAATATAATATCCCACAAATAAGCTACATCGTGTTTATGCATTACTGCACGCGCTCTCTGAAGTTTCTCATAACACGCTGGATAATGTCATTAAGAATGGCACGAATCTCTTCTTGCATTGCCATTTTCAATTCAGGAATAGTGTGGAACCTCCGGGAGGTTCCCCATCTCGGCCCATGACAGACGCCATGGATGGGATGCGTGAGACATGGTCAGCGCCTCGAAACCCCCGACCAGTTAATGCGATCCTCATGACCTGGAGCCGCTGCTTTCCATCAAGTAGCTCCTCAGTTGGTCCCCCAGAGACCTCACGAGACTGAGTGCACCCCGGACCAAGAAAAATCCCCACGTCGGTACCGGGAATCGAACCCGCTTGGTAAGCAGCTGCGCTACTATCACGCTAAGGAGACGATCCTAATTGCAGGATTACCAATATAATTTCCGAGGCCCACCGTGTACATCGTTTTCACTTTTATTTGTTTAAACCTGATTATCCGCATTGGACATAATTAGATGCAATTTTAATGTTATCTTTTTGAAAATCTAAACATAAACTCTGGATCTAAACGTGACACCTAGAAGCATTTTGTAGTTGGTAGTAGTATCCATCCAATTATTACTTGACGTTAATTTTTATTTGTCATATCGTGTCTTGCCAAATGTTAATACCACAGCAAAACCCCTCCAGTGCCCCTTTCTCCCTACCGGCCCGCCCAACCAATTTGTGCTGGGTGCTTCTTCTACATTTTCCGTCCGTCCATCCGTTCGTCTTTCTTTTTTCATCCCTTTTCCTCCTTCGTCTTTTCTTTTCTAGGCTGACGTCTGCTCCCTCCGGTGTGTAAAGAATGGTTCTCACATCGTGACACGAATAATATTGTGGAGGGGGTGGGCCAGTTGGAAGAAATGACGAAGCGCCTGCCCTCTACTTTGCTGCTACCAACTTTACGTGCGAAATCTTTCCCTTCCCGTTTTAATACCGTTTTTCCCTTCAAGTAATAATGATTATGGTGATGACGGTCATATGTGATCGGTTTGCGCCGTACGTCAATGTGAGGGCAACACGTGGCGTCGAAAACTTTTTTAAGGGCTATCGAGCTGTTAACGAGAATCTTCGGGAACATAAAGTGCAAGTAAGTTGAGAAAATTGATTTTGGTTAGCAAGGAAGATAGATGCCATTTATGTGCCAGCGAGTCGAAAGGCAACATCGGTTTCACCAGGAATTGAAAATATATTTTAGTCCCGGAAGGGAACCATCGGCTGGTCTCTAGACCTTCTGTAACTGGTATGAGGAGTTGCATTGGCTTTTGATGAAGTTCTCCGCCTGAGAGCGCACAGAGAGGAGCTAATTCTTCAGACCTTACTAGTCACGTGCAGACAAGGCTGGTCGTTCATGATGTACATTACAGAACAAAAAAATCTTGCACCCAAAAATTCGATACCGAGATTTCACCGGAAATATGTGTTTTAGGGTCCCCTGTATCCAAAAAAAAAAAAACTTTTACAGAAATAGTTCCGTGTATGTCAGTGTGTCCTTGTGACTATGAACACGGTAACTCAAAAATGTAAAGTCATTAAAATACCAAACTTGGTTTTTAAGTTCAGTATCTTCCAGGGATGCGACACGAAGATTTTGAGAAAAATGTCCCCACCTCAACTACCTTTTACATGGTACTTTTTTTTTAAATTTTTATTTTCTCAAAAATGGCTCTAACGATTTTGATTAAAATGTCGTATATTAAATAGCGTAAATGAAATATCTATCTTCAATTTTCTCGGAATAATCTCTGAAGACTACTTTATTCTACATGAATTTTACGCAATTTTGCATAACTGCTAAACCATAAGAGATGGACAAAAACTTACGACACAAAAAATGTAGAGCACGTTAAAACACACAATTTATGTTCTGTACATTCTTTTCGTGGAGTTGATCCTTTTTTAGATATTCCTTGTTTTTGGTTTCAGCTGTGAAAACTTACACTTTTCTCATACAGGAATTTGTCAACTCCTGTCCATACAAACAAAGGAAGTTTAGTCACATAGCAACCATCTTTTGAATATCACTTTAACCTATGGTACTCCCATATTTCGCTTCTACTTGCAAGGAAGCAAGCAATAAGACTGTTTCTGTGAATTTTTACTCGATTGGCATGAAGTAAAGAGAAGCATAAGATGTTTAACAATAATTTGTTGCACAGATGTAGAGAAAGTCATGTGAATGGAACACATGAGATTTTCTCTACCTACTCCGCAACAAATTATTCTTACAAAAGCTTATTCTTCTTTCTACTTCGTGCTAATCGAGATAAACGTTGGAAAAATTCCCGTCCTATACGCGGCTTGTGTGAAATAGTATATTGCGTACGAATAACTAAAAGTAACTTACTGTTCGTGGTTAGTCAATTACTTTTTAAATACTTGAAAAAAAACTGTGAAAAAAGGACTAATAAATCAAAACTACTTTTCAATATTTTATTGAGCATTAAGAAAAAAGCTTATGTGTACCATTCACATGACTTTCTCTACATCTCTGTGACAAATTATTGTTAAAAAGCTTATGCCTCTATTTACTTCATGCTACTCGAGAACAAATTAGCAGAAATAGTCTTATTACTTGTTTCCTTGGACAGGAGTTGACAAATTACTATATGAGAAAAGTAAGTTTTTCATAGCTGAAAACAAAACAATGAATGTCTCAAAAACGATAAACTCCACGAAAAAAATGTATATAACATTAATTGTGTGTTTTAACGTGCTCTAAATTTCTTGTGTAGCAAGTTTTTATCTAAGTCTTACGGTTTAGCAGTTATGCAAAATTCCGTAAAATTCGTCCAGAATAAAGTAGTCTTCGGAGGCTAATCCCAGAAAATTCAAGATATACATTTTGTTTGTCAGGTAAATATTTTAATATTTGATATTTTAATCAAAATAGTTAGAGCCATATTTGCGAAAATCAAACTTTTCGAAAAAAGTTCCATGTAAAGGCTAGTTTGGGGTAGGGGATTTTTCTCAAAATCTTCGTGTCGCATCCCTGGAAGATATTAAATTAAATACCAAGTTTGGTATTTTACCGAATTTTCGTTTTTGAGTTATCGTGTTCACAGACACATGGACACACAAAAACACACACACGAACCTGTTTCTGGAAATACTTTTTTGGATACAAGGGACCCAAAAATATATATTTCCGGTGAAATCTAAGTATCGAATTTTTGGTGGAGTGCAATACCTTCTCTATACACTATGTATATAGTACAGGTAGAGAAAGTAAAAATTCACATGACCTTCTCTACATCTCTGTAACAAATTATTGTTAAAAAGCTTATTCTTCTATTTACTTAATGCTAATTGAGAAAAATTAGCAGAAAGGGTCTTATTACCTTGTAAGTAGGAGGAAAATAAGGGATTACCACAGACTAAATCGATAGTCCAATCTTTTAAAAGCTGGTTGCTATGTACTGAAGTACCTTTGTTTGTATGGACAGGAATTGGCAAACTCCCGTATGAGAAAGTATGTGTTTTTAAAGCTGAAACTAATAACAAGGAATATCGCAAAAAAGGTAAACTCCACGACAAAATGTATATGACTTAAACTTATTGTGTGTTTCAACTATATCTACATTTTTGTGTAGTAAGTCTTTGTCTATCTCTTACGGTTTACTAGTTATGCAAAATCCAGGAAAATTCATCCAGAATAAAAGGTCTTCAGAGGTTATTCCCAGAAAATTCAAGATATACATTTTATTTATCATGTAAATACGTTTAATATATGGTATTTTAATCAAAATTGCTAGTCAATCGTTATATCCCAAGTTTGGTATTTTACCGATGTTTCGTTTTTGAGTTATCGTTTTCACAGATACTCGGACCTTTTTCTAAAAATGCTTTTTAGGACTCAGGGGATCCTAAAACATAAATTTTCGGTGAAATCTCGACATCGAATTTTGGGTGGAATACAATACATTTAAAAATCCTTAGCACGGCTTCCTTCGGAAGGGAAGTAAAGCCGTGGGTCCCGTGCCGTAGATTTACGGCACGTAAAAGAACCTCTGAGCAAAATTAAGCGGTCTTTCACGCCCAGTATAGAATGGGACGCTGAGAGCCACAGCAGTTAAAGAGCGTCCATAAATAACACGTCATTTCATTTTACAATTACCTTCGCTATCACTATGTACATTGCACATGCGGGCTAGAGAAAGTAATGAATTCTCGATGTGAAAAAATGAGAGGCGACATCTAAATTATATGCACAAAGCTTTCTTATGCACTCTTTTGTTAATGAATTTTGCAATAGATTCTTTACTTGAAGTAGCACATGTCTTGAGTGTAATGTTATTTCCTAATTGTACTGTGAGTGTTAATGACCTCTCAACCTCTTACTGTAAGTACTTACAGTGCTTGTGGGCATGGTATTTAATAAATGGACTGTAAATTTAGTTTACATTACCAAATATGTATTCAGAATGATTAATTTGTATATCAAGCATTTCAAAAATAAAATTAATTAACGCGTAAGGTTCGTTATACTATAAGTCCGGAACTTAAAGTACTTACCGCATTGTAAGTCGTCATTTTGATATGGCGTCTCAAAATACTTTGAGATCACATGCGAGTCAGTTGAATATAATGCTTTGCCGTAGTGGTTGGAGCAACCAATTAAAGATCGGAGATCCGAGGTTCAGATTCCGACTATGACATTGATGTTTTCAATCTCACTCTACCTATGCAACATTTGCAGAAAGGACTGTATTACTTCCTTCTAGGTAGATGGGAAATAAGGGAATACACAAGCCTAAAGCGATAGTCAAATCTTTTAAAAGCCGGTCGCTATGTAATGTAATTGAAATTCCCTTCTCTTTGCATTGCCCTAACAACTTCCCATTTGAAAAATCTAACTATTATAAATTTTAAAACTAATAATAAGGAATATTTTGGGAAAAAGATTATATAACATAAATTGGGTGTTGCAACAAAATATACATTTGTTGCTTAGTAAATTTCCTATGGTTTACTTATAATGAAATAGTTACGAAGAGAACTTCAGAGGTTATTCCTAAAAAACTTAATACACATTTTATTCTCCATATAAATTTGTTTAGTTTACGGTGTTGGTCATTGTTGAGAAAATGAAAAATGGCCAAAAATATTTCATGTAAAGGTAGTTTTGGTTGGAGAGATTTTCCTAAAACAATCTTCATAGTTGTATCTTGGAAGATAATAAACTTAAATACCAAGCTTGGTATTTAGCCACGCACGGACCTTTATCTAAAAATGGATTCAGGGTGTTCAAAACATACAATTCTTGGTATCGAATTTTTTGGTGGAATTTAATACCTTTTACACCTACTACGTAGGTGCACACATACACTTGGTAGAGAAAGTAAAAACATGCCGATGCATTTGGTTTCCTATAGTGCTTTTCGTTATTTAATATTCTCAATATCCCCTTGTCAGCTGTGTTCCACACCTACCTGCTTTCTTATTAGATTAAACAAATGAACAGTGAAACATGTGGGAAACGGAAACATATTTCCTTAATGGCTGGAAGACACTGGCTAGATGTGCTGTACAAATTCAGCATATACATGCTGACATGTATTGCTTCAAATAGCACTCGCATGGTATCTGTATAATTCTGCGTATTTTAGCTTTAGTTTTAGATTATACGAAGCCTGAACAAGGTACGGCCCTCTCTGTTTTGTGATGGTACCCTGTGTTTTGGTGTTGCAGTCGCTGGATGGATTCGCCTTTGCACTGGCAGCGGACGGTCGGTTCCTCTACATCTCCGAGACGGTGTCCATCTACCTAGGACTCTCTCAGGTAACACACTTTCAATAAGTCCTTTTCGTGCTACTTTAACACATTGAAGCCGAGTATAGCTCGGGCCGTGCGAAATGTTCATGCGGTCCACGTCCGAGCATACTCGGGCAGGTATTTCTAACGCTTTTGATGCAATTCCATGACCGTAACTCGGTCTTAGGCTATGCGGTAAATAACATATATATTGTGAACCATGACTTGAAGCTTTCCTGGCGGCGATATGAAAATAACTTCTCGGGCTATCAGCCAGGTGAATTCTGGAATAATTTCCAAGCTTTCAAGAGCTAACGTCGCTCTCATTCCACTGAATTCACCTGGGTGATAGCCCGAGAAAATTTATTTTCAACATATATATTAGTTATCGCGTACTTGTCTGATTTGTGCTACCATCTGTTTTCGCTTTAGTCAACTATTAGGAAATTTAGGAGAGTTAGTAATATTGGCTGCTCTCAGGTAGTCATGCCATTTTCCTTGAAGGTGGTGATCTATTTGTTATGTTTGGTGTTCTTAAATGTTAACATACTGCATTTTCCTGAATTTTTATGAACTGAAGCTGAAATTCGGGATAAAAATTATGCTCTGGAAAATTCCGAAACCGAGGGAGACTTTTTCGAACTTTATTAAATGGGGTGTAAGCAGCTTTACACAGATTTTTTCAAACTCATATTTGATACCTGTAAATTTAAAATAAAATATTAATAAGGAAGTTATGATTATTTTCTCACTTGTTGAGAAATTTTTGAATACCTACTTTTAGGTTGTACCAATACTTTTTGGCAGATTTGGTTGATTTACTGTAAATAATAACTCAAAGTAGGCGTAAAACTCTGGGTTCCTTGGCCCTTCAACTAAAGAAACGCCTGGGCTTCAATGTGTTAATCATACAATCTGTAGGTTCCAATAATCAAAATATACTGCCTTTGCAGTCGAGTAGTCAGCATTCTGGCTTCTCACACAGAGATATGGGTTCGATTCCCCCTGGGGGGATTTTTCTTTAACCAGAACCATTCCCTATCCCCCCCCCAGAGTCTGGAAGTATGCATGTTTGAGTGAATGTAAATTATGAAAAAAAAAACTAACGTCAACAAACCCTACAGTTCAGCGAGAAAATACCAGCAGATGTTTCTAAAAGCAAAGCTTTCCGATATAACCACACAAGTTAAAGGGGGTTGAATAATTGGACCAATAAAAACATCTAAGCAATTGAACGAGAGGACGTATAAAGTAATTCAGTAGATGGATCAGGAAGGTGAAGCAATCAACCATCTTTTTAAATACTTAGGACTAGCATATCATTTCGATTAGCATGAAGCAGATAAAAGAATAAGTTTTTGTAACAAAGAATAGGTAGAAAAAGTCATGTGAATGGAACACATCAGATTTTTAAATATTCGATTATCGTTATTTCCTTATCTCTGTTTCTGCAAAGGTTTATCTTGCTTTAAATGAACTATGAAAAAAAAAACTGATTTTTCTCTACATCCCTGTAACAAATTATTGTTGAACAGCTTATCTTCTATCTATTTTATGATAATCAAGATAAACATTAGCAGAAATTGTCCTCATTACTTGCTTCCTTGTAATTAGAAGATAAATAAGGGAATACACTTGGCTAAAACGCTGGTTGCCAGGTGGTTGAAATCCCTTTTTATGCATGGTCAGTTTACCAACTTCCATGTGAGAAAAGTACTTTAAATCTGAAACAAATAACAAGGAATATCTCAGAAATAGTAAACTCCACAAAAAATAAACGTGTATTATATAAATTGTGTATTTTAAGGACATTTGTGTTTTTTTTTGTTTTTGTTTTTTTGTTTTTTGCTTTTTTGTGTAGTATTTTTTTATTTTCTTTTTTTTTATCTATTACAGTTTACCAGATACATAATATTCAACAAAATTCATCCAGAATAAATAGGTCTTTAGAGCCTATTCACAGAAAATTCAAGATATATGTACATTTTATTTGCCATGTAAATATCTTTAATATATGCTATTTTAATCAAAATTGTTAGAGCTATTTTTGAGAAAATTATTTTTTTTTAATTTTTCCATGTAAAGCGCGGTTTGGGGCGGGGATTTCTTCTGAAAATATTCGTGTCGTAGCCCTGGAAGATACTTAACTCAAATACTAAGTTTAGTAATTGACCGACTCTTTGTTTTTGAGTTAATGTTCAATTATGACTGAAAACTAAAGACTTGTCTACAATGCCATGAAAGAACTCGTAATTTTTATCGAAATCATCAATTATAGTCAACAGATGGCATTAGTCGATTATTGCCATGGTTGTTGTCGATTCTCCCTGAGCCCTGAGAGACACACGGACCCACGCACGGACCTTTTTCTAAAAATGCTTTTTTGGATACAGGAAACCCTTGAACGTGTATTTCCGATGAAATCTTGTATCCAATTTTTGGGTGGAATGCTACACTCTCCTTACACTATGTACATAGTACGTGTGGAGGAAGCAATAACTCACATAGACGGCCCAGGTTCAATTCCAAATCGACCGCATGTGAGATTTTAATGGACAAAGTGGCGCAGAGGCGGGTTTTACTCCGGGTTCTCCGGTTTCCCCCGCCATCACATTCCACAGGTGCTCCAAGTTCATTCCATGTATCACCAGTGTCGTCGCCTGCGTTGCCATAAGTAGATAGTAAAAGCGGTCGTTAAACACTACCAAAAAAAAAAATAAGCTTTTGCAAGAATAGTTTGTGCAGTTAGTGACTAATAAGCAATAGAGCGTGGAGAAAGACATCCATAGTATTATATTTGTTTTAGGGGTAAGATTTCCTCCTTTGCAACCCTCTAACCGTATTGCTCACGGCTATGGTTCGGGGCATTCTTTCTTGGTCCGATTATAACCGCAGAATATCTGAGGGAACAATAAGGGTATTCTACGTAAAAAAAAAATCTGATGTGTTCCATTCACATGACTTTCTCTACATCTCTGCAACAAAGTATTGTCAAAAAGCTTATGCTTCTATTTACTTCATGCTAATTGACAAAAAATTAGCAGAAATAGTCTTATTGCTTGCGAAATAAGGGAGTAGCATAGGTCAAAGTAATAGTCAAAAGTTGGTTGCTATGTAACTAAAGTTTGTGGAGTTAACAAATGTTTGTGTGAGAAAAGTATAAGTTTTTCAAAGCTGCAACCAGTTGTGTGTTTTAATGTGCTCTACATTTTCTGTGTAGCAAGTTTTTGTCCATGTCTTACGGTTTAGCAGTTATGCAAAATTCTGCAAAATTCATCCTGAATAAAGTAATCTTCACAGGCTATTCCCAGAAAATTCAGGATACACATTTTATTTGTCATGTAAATATCTTTAATATACGATATTGTAATCAAAATCGTTAGAGCCATTTTTAAGAAAATAAAAAATTTCGAAAGTTTTTCCATAAAAAGGGTAGTTTGGGATGAGGGGATTTTCTTGAAAATCTTCTTGTCGCATCCCTGGAAGCTACCAAACTTAAATATCAAGTTTGGTATTTAACGGTCTTTTCCTTTTTGAGCTATGCTGCCCACAGACACACAGACACACACGGACATTTGTCTAAAATTTTTTTTTTGGGGGGGGGGGCGATTCAGGGGACCTAAAACATGTATTTCCAGTGAAATCTCGGTATTGAATTTTGGGTGCATTACAATGCCTTCTCTATGCACTATGTACATAGTACGTGCAGAGAAAGTAAAAATAGCTATTTATAATACAAGTGGTAAAAATGGTGTTTTATATAGCGAGTAGAATGCATACGAAACGAGGCCGTGTGTCATACACTATTTTTAGACAGTTCTCAATATTTATAGACATATTATAATTATAAATAGATTATTTTACCTATTTCACGGAGTTCATGGTTAATGGTCTTCGATTTTCAGTTGTTGCCTTGTTTAGTATCAGTGCTGACAACATGATGACTTAATCGTACAGAACGAAAACATTCTATAGAATGGAAGCAGAATAGCAGTTTAATTTTGCTCTCTCCGCTGCTTGCATAATTTTGTTTGGTTCAGCAGATTCCATGTTCATGACATTCAAATCATCTGCCAATTTATGTAGCCTTCAGAGTCATACCCTACTTGAAAGAGGCCGTGGATGCTAAAGTTGGCTAAACTGGAGAGTTATAATTTTATAGCACCGAGCGACAGAATTTTCTACTTTTAACACTACTAACATCTGGTAAAAGACCCTACTGTCTAAAAAAAAAAAAAAAAAAAAATCTACATGGGATATAGCTTCCGCTGTCGGTAGCCCGCATCTCATTTGTTACTCTATCGTCCCACGCTTCCTTTTAGCATTTGTTATTTTTACCTCATGGCTTTTGTCTTTTATGTCTGCGTTGCGTATGAAAGATATCTGAGAAGTTTTCAGTCTGAGGAGAGAAGCGACAGAAGGCGTGGCGGGGGCACTTTGGCCCCTCCCCTATTCCTACCTTTTCTTTTTGTTTGGATTATCTTTAGTTTTCTCTATTCTGCCTTTCTTCATATGTGCCTTACCTATATACACAACGTGGGAGTGCAAGGTTATGTTCTTTCCTTTGTCTTCACGTAATCTTGATCGTTATCACTTGTCTGCCATGCCTGCAGGGCGTCACACGCTTTTTAAACTTCCTTATTTCCAAAGAACTTCATTCGCGAAAGACGCAGTGGTTTATAAACAGTCGTCTTATGCTATTGTTTTCTCTTGCTGCAAGTTCTTTCAAGTCCTGCATCAGCAAAAAGTTTTTATTAATTTATGCTTATTTAGCTTTAAGACACTGGTGAAATATGTGAACATTTTGATTATATTGTTTTTACACGTTAATACATAATGGGTAGAGAAGATGTTGTATTCCACTCAAAAATTCTATATCGAAATTTCACCGGAAATACATGTTTTGAAACTTCCTGAATCCCCCCTCCACCAAAAAAACAATTTTTATAAAAAGGTCCGTATTTGTGTGTCTGTGTGAGTAGCATAATTTAAAACAAAAAGTCGGTAAAATACCACCTTGGCATTGAAGTTCAATATCTTTCAAGCATACATACGAAGATTTTCAAGAAAATCCTCCATCCACAACTACCCTTTACATGAAACATTTTTTGAAAATTGTTATTTTCTCCAAAATCGCTCTAAAATGTTATACCATATGTTTAAGACATTTTAATGACAAACGAAATATACATCTTTAATTTCATTATAATACTAGGAATATATCTTCAGTTTAATGTTATTAATATGTTAATCCTTAATATATTAAAAACTTGAAATTAAATAATATCCTTCAAAGTTATACATTCAGAATTTTCTTTAAGTACGCTTTTGTTTTGTATAAGTACACCATTGAATTGAATTTTAATATCATATCATGAATACAAGACCTTGAATTTTCTGACGATAGATTCTGAAGACCTCTTCATTCTGATAATTTTTATAACCTGTAAACCGTAAGAGATAGTCAAAAACCTTCTCGACAAAACGTGTAGCTCTCGTTAAAACACACAATTTATGTCATTTACATTTTTGGAGACGTAACTGTTTCTGAGACATTCCATATTGGTTTCAGTTTTAAACTGCTTAGTTTTCTCAAACGGGAAGTCATTTTTCGTTTCATGTCTATTTTGTTTTACCCTAATTCATATGTCCCAGAGCTCTTAAAAGATAACTGTCGCTTTAAGCCTAGTGTATTGTCGTATTTTTCTTCCACTTACAAGGAAGCAATCAATAAAACAATTACTGCTATGTTTATATTAACATAATTTAGATAAAATTGATGTTTTATAAGAATAGTTTGTTTATAGAACAGGTAGAGAAAATCATGTGAATGTAGCACATAATTTGTTTAATATTATTATACTTATAACTAGTACTTGTATGCTACACAGTTGGATGTTTAATATAAAAAAACTTTAAAACCACGAATGTCTATTTAATTTATTTTCGAAGCTTGGAGCTTTAGATATATGTGTAAGTTCTCACTGAGGAATCAGATTGAATTGTTGATACAAGCACTTCTGCGTTGTTGTGTTGAAGGCAAATGACAGCCTGGAACTACGTCACCAACAGTAAACTGTTCCATGTATTTCGTATATATAATTACGTTTATCATCATTGCATTAGAGGAGAAAAAGTAGCAAGCAATCTTGGGAGTGCTAATGTTTCCCTCTCATTTTCATATGGCAAAGTGTTTATAATTCTCTGTTACCCTTTAGGTTCCTATTATTGAGGTGTATTCTTGTAATCTTACGCCAGTTATCACAATATCAAGCCCTCTTCCAAACAAAAGCATATGTAAAGTGTTTTTATGCTTGACGATTTCTAAATGCAGATGTTATACGTCTGAGAGCAGCACTTTAATGGGCACCTCTTCATTAAAGTATAAATTTCCACCAATCAGAAGACCCACATGTAACAATCAATATTTCCGCATCTGCGCACATTTCTTAACGCTACCAGGCACCAACTATTTAAAGTGTAACTATCGGTTCTCTTATGTTCAATGGAAGAACAACTAGCGCGACTTTTTAAAAACTAAAAACGTCGGACTCAAGTGACAGTGAGATGCAACTTATACCGCAAGAAATTTCTACATAGATAAGCGATGTGTATATTCTATGCACAATTCAGGGATTGGAGAAATAATTCATCCCTCGTATTCATAAAATCCTGCGTAGTAAGGTAAGGTCAATGCACTTGACTCAGGTAAGCGTAGAATATTAAAAAAAAAATCTTATATGCTCCTTTCACATGACTTTTACTACATCTCTGTAATAAATTATTGTCAATAAGCAAATTCTTCTATCTACTCAGCTAATAAAAACGGCCGTATTCCTTAGTTCTTTATAAGTAGAAAGGAAATAAGGGAATACACTAGGCTAAAGCGACAGTCAAATGTTTTAAAATATGGTTACTATGGGATTGAAATCCGTTTCTTTACGTGGCCAGGAGTTGACAATTTCCTATGTGAAAAAAGTTTCAAGTATTTTGAAAATTGAAACAAAAAACGGTCAACTCCACAAAAAAAATGTACTTCACATAAATTGTGTGTTTTAACGAGCTCTACATCATTTGTGTAATACGTTTTTGTTTATCTCTTACGGTTTACCAGTTATGCGAAATTCCGCAAAATTTATCCAGAATAAAAAGGTCTTCAAAGGATATTCCCAGAAAATTCAAGGTGTACATTTTATTTGGTTGAACATATTCTAAATATAAGTGATTTTAATCAAAACGTTTTAGCCATTTATGAGAAAACCAAAATGTTCTATTTTTTCCCATATATAGGGTAGGAGGATGTTCTTGAAAATCTTTTGTGTCGCATTCTTGGAAGATACTGATCTTGAATATCAAGTTTGGTATTTCACGCACTTTTCGTTTCTTAGCTATGCTACCCACAGACACACACGGACATTTTTCCAAAAATTCTGTTTTTTTTTTTTTTTTTTTGTATTCAGGGGACCACAAACAGGTATTTTTTGTTGAAATCTCGGTATTGAATTTTTGAGTACAATACAATATCTTCTCTATCGACTATGTATATTGTACATACGGGCAATAGAAAGTAATAAGTAATAAATATTTTAAATTAGACACATAGCCGATAGTCGTATGAAACTTAACTATAATGGCAGTTAAAATGCTCGGACGTTTCGTCTGGAACTGCCATTTGGGAGATCATGGATCGGTTTCTTGCGGCCGACCTCTCTGGCCCATGTATTTTTCCAAATTTTCCGGGCCATTTGGGCGAATGCTGGGGAAGTTTCTTCATTCCTCCGAATTTTCTGTCCATTCACTTCATCTCCATCTCATCTAAGGATTGTAAGTGATGGCGAGGATTGCGGTGGTGGTGCACTCTCGTGAAGATGACTGCGTGACGGCGGGATGGCTTTAGAAGTCGTCTGTAGACTCTGTGGCGTTTGATCAGACTTGCAGGTTCCTAGCGCTCCACGCGTCGAGATGAAGACAAGCTTGGAAACTGTTGTGGATCCTCCAGGATGGCTCTTTACCACCATCTGGATCCGGCTGCCCACTGTAATTACTCTCATCTCATCCTCCTCGGGTCTGACGTACAAAAAGCCAATAAATACCGGAAGGGTGAAATCCCACCAGTACACCTACACTACACAGTAAAATGGTCGTATGAAACGCACTATACATTTGTCAGTGTTATCTGCCAAAAACCAATGATCCCTTTCCGATACACAAAATATAAGGTACCAACCTGCTCGACCCAGTAAATTCAGCTATCCCGAGATCAGTTGAAACAAAAGGGGACCTTATTTAGATAATCAAGTAATATCAGAGGGTAATCAAGAAGGTGATAGACGATCTGACATAACTAAATAATAACGAAAGATATCAACACACAACTTTATTTACAAAGTTACAGTACCTTAATATTTTTCTCAATGTAATCTCCATTCTCTCAAGACATTTATTCTTACGTGGTATCAATTTTTCAATGCCGATCTTAAACTGTTCTACTGCCAAAGGACTTATTCGTTCTTTTTACTTTCTCTACACGTACTATGTACATAGGTATAGAGAAGGTTTGTAATACATCCAAATATTTGATACCGAGATTTCGCCGCAAGTACATGTTTTGAGACCTCCCGAATCCAAAAAAAAAAAAGCAGTTTTAGAAACATGTCCGTGTGGGTGTCTGTCTGTGTGTGTGCCTGTGCGCAGCATAGCTCAAAAACGAAAGTCCGTTAAAAACCAAACTTGGTATTTAGGTTTGGTATCTTCCAAGGATGCGACGCGAAGATTTTCAAGAAAATCCCCTCGCCCCGAACTACCCTTTACATGGAACTTTTTTCGAAAATTTTTATCTTGTCTAAAATGGCTCTAACTACTTTGATTAAAATCTCGTATATTAAAGATATTTACCTGAAAAATAGAATTTATATCTTCAATTTTCTGAGATTAGCCTCTGAAGAGTACTTTATTCTGGATGAATTTTACGGAATTTTGCATAACTGCTAAAACGAAAGAGATGGAAAAAACTTACCACAGAAAAAATGTAGAACACGTTAAAACACGCAATTTATGTAATACACATTTTTTTCGTGGAGTTGATAGTTTTTGAGATATTCCTGGTTATTGGTTTCAGCTTCCAAAAACGTATACTTTTCACATACAGGAACTTGTCAACTCCTGTCCATACAAAGAAACTTCAGTCACATAGCAACTAGAGTCTGACTATCACTTTAACCTATGGTACTCCCGTATTTCGCTTCTACTTGCACGGAAGCAAGTAATATAACTATTCTGCTACTTTTTCTCGACTAGCATGAAGTAAATAGAAGCATAAAGTTTCTAACAATAATTTATTATAAAGATGTAGAGAAAGTCACGTGAATGGAACACATCAGATTTTTTAATGCGTAAATATTTGGCAAATCGAATGTTATAGGCAGATAGCTCTAGTGTATGATGACAATGCAATGAACGAGTCTTTAGTTAGGAAACGGGGCATAATTTAGAGTAATCAGGGAAGAACCAGTGTACAAGCCAATCATCATTTATGGAAGAGTTGAAAGTAAATGTTAATAAAAGAATTCAGAAAAACTGGTGTTTCACTTTGGACACCATACATGACTTTTTGTATTAAAAAATTTCCCAACCTCAAAGTGGCAGTACATCTTGGCTCAGATCGAGAGGAGTATAACAACTGCATTTAAAAAAAAAACTAATACTGCGTGAGAATAAATACCTGATAGCTATGGCGATTACGTTGAGAAATAGAGTAAGATACTGTAACTTTGTAAATAACGTTTTGTGTTGATATCTTTTGTTACTCTTTAGTTATGCCAAATCGTCTGTCACTTTCTGGGTGAACCCTCGTATAACAGCGACAAACATATTCCATATGTCCTCCTGCCCCGCATTAGCTCACTCAAAGCTTGGTAACACTGTTTCTACCAAATTGTCTAAAACTCCAAATATAGTTCCGGTACTTTGATAATGAATACTCGTTCAAATAGTATATTGCGTACTAAGAACTGTAAGTTATGCTTATCGAGAATGCATATTGGGAATACGAGGTCCGCAGGGGCCTTCGGCACGAAAACGCAGCATGGAGAACCTGTTACGAGAGGTCGGCCCGTAGTCAGGCGTGAACATGAGGAAGTGGATAATATGAAATTTAAGCGACATTGATGATTGGAAAGGTGATGATGGAGCAATTGGTGAAATGAGTGGCGAGGGAAACCGCAGGACACGGAGAAAACCCGCCCAGATGCCGCTTCGTCCAACACAAATCCTACATGGGATCGAACCCGGACCACCCTGATGGGAGGCGACGGTCTAATCACTCACCCACAGTGCCGCCCGTTTCACATAAATGTCCTATATTTTAATCAAAATCGTTAGACCCATTTTGAGAGAATCTAACTTTTCGAACATTTTTCATTATAAAAATTATTTTAATGAGGGGGATTGCTTTTAAATCTTCGCGTCACATGTTTGGGAGGTAATAAACTTAAATACCAACTTTGGTGTTTAACGTATTTTTCATTTTTGAGTTATGTTATTCTCAAAACACAAATACTAACATTTTTCTATTTCTTTTTAATTCTGTGGATCTCGAATCATGTATTTCCGATGAAATATCGTTATCGAATTTTTGGGCGGAATAAAATACCTTTTCTACCTTCTATATAAATTGTACGTACGTGTTAGAGATGGTAAAAAGTGAACTGATCTTCATTTTGGATGAAATGTATATAATTTTAATAGCTGAGAGTTGATAATGTTCAGATTTCTTCTACTACCCCTAGTGTAAACGTATGATTGTGCTGTCGCGTATTAAACCATTAGTAATGCATTTATTTCGGTTTAATTCCCATTATGTGTGATGGTTTTCATTAGATAACTTTATCAGATAATTAGTGATATCCGATTGCAGAGAGAAACGTGAGTAGAACCGAAAATTGAAATCTCTCCTTCAGAATTAAAACACACATGATATTAAATTACGAAACAATATTTGGAGTTAGAAAATGGATTCTGATGATTAGTGTACACTGCTGTAAGCTATGCACAACATTACAACATATTGAATTTGAAGGATTAGATAGACAAGATGTTGTATTCCACTCAAATACTCGATACCAAGGTTTCACAAATATTTGGAGAAACCCTGAATCAAAAAACAAACAAACCAAAAACAAAGAACACGTACATATATTTTTAGTAAAAAAATGCCGGTGTTTGCGTGTCTGTGGGCAGCGTAACTCAAAAACGAAAAGCCGGTTAACTTTAATAATCTTCAAATAATACGACACGAAAATTTTCAAGAAAATCTAATCCCCAAATTACCCTTTATCTGAAAATTTTTCGAAAATTTCGATTTTCTCAAAAATGGCTTTAACGATTTTGATTTAAATATCGTATATTAAAGACATTTACTTGGCAAATAAAATGTATATCCTGAATTTGTTGTGAATAGCCTCTGAAGTGCTCTTCATTCTGAATGACGTTTACATAACTCGTAAACCAGCATTTAGATCTCATCAACACACAAAGTTTCTATCATAACATTTGTAGGAACCTTGTCCTACCGCCCGGCCGCGTCGTTCCCCATCTCGGTCATGGATGGGGTGCAGTATTGGAGGATGAGACGTGGTCAGCGCCACGGATCTCTCCCCTCCCAACCGGTTAATGCGGTCCTCATGACCTGTTAAATTTTCCAATACGTCAACTTTTCTCAAATGGGAAGTTGATTCTGGTCTTATTACTTATTTTCTTTTAAGTAGAAGGGAAATAAGAGAATGTACTAGGCTAAAGCGATACTCAAATATTTTAAAATGCAGTTATGCGATTGAAATTCATTTATTTGCATGGCCAGGAGTCGACAAAATAATTCATGAGTATAACTTTTAACTGTTTTAAAACTGAAACCAATAACAAGGAATATCTCAGAAATGGTCAACTCCACGAAAAAGTGTGTGACATAAATTGAGTGTTTTAATGAGATCTATATTTTGTGTGCCTTAAGATTTTATCTCAGTCTTACGGTTTACTGTTTATGCAGATGTCATCCAGAATGAAAAGGGCTTCAGAGGCTATTCTTTAAATTCAAGATATACATTTTATTTATCATGTAAGTATATTAAATAGAAATCGTTAGTTATTTTTGAGAAAATCAAAATTTTATAAACGTTTTCCGTATAAACGGTAGTTTGGAGTGGGGAGATCTTGCTGAATATCTACGTGTCACATCCCTGGAAGATGGGGAAACTTAAATACCAAGTTTTGTGTTTTACCGGCTTTTCGTTTTGGAGTTATCGTATTTATAGACATATCGTCTAAAAATGTTTTTTTTTTTTTTTTTATCCAGGGGACCCTAAACGTATTTTTCCGGTGAAATCTCAGTATAGAATTTTTGGGTGAAGTGCAATACCTCCTATAAGCATGTACTGTGTAGAGAAAGTATAAATAGAAGAAATCATATGCAACATAGAGAAAACAAACCCCCCCAAATGAAACTGTGCATTATCATTTAAAGAATCTGATGTGCTCCATTCACATGACTTTCTCTACATCGCTGTAACAAATTATTGTTAAATAGCATATTCTTCAAGCTGCTTTATGATAATCGAGATAAACATTAGCAGGAATAGCCTTAATTACTTGATTCCTTGTAAATAGAAGTGAAATAAGGGGATAGCATAGGTTAAAGTATTAGTTAAAAGTTAGTTGCTATGTGACTGAAGTTCCTTTGTTTGTATGGACAGGAGTTGACAAATTCCTGTAAGAGAAAGGTATACATTTTTTAAAGCTGAAAAGAAAATAACAAGGAATATTTCAAAAACGATCAACTCCACGAAAAAAAGTGTATATAACATAAATAGTGTGTTTCAACGAGCTCTACATTTTCTGTTCAGTGAGTTTTTGTCTATCTCTTATGCAAAATTCCGTAAAATTCATCCAGAATAAAGTACTCTTCAGAGGCTATTCCCAGAAAATTCAAGATATAGATTTTATTTGTCAGTTAAGTATCTTTAATATACGGTATTTTTGAGAAAATCAAAATTTTCGAAAAATTTTCCATGCAAAGGATAGTTAGGGATGGGAAATTTTCTTGAAAAACTTCGTGTGCGTCCTTAGAAGATACTGAACTTAAATACCAACTTTGGTGTTTAACGGACTTTTCGTTTTTGAGCTATGCTGTCCACAGACAGACGGACAGAGAGACACGCACACACATGGAACTTTTTCTGAAAATCCTTTTTTCGATTCAGGGGGTCCTAAAACATATATTTCCAGTGAAATCTGGGTATCGAATTTTTGGGTGCATTACAATACCTTTTCTATACACTATGTACATAGTACGTGTAGAGAAAGTAAAATGACAGTTGGGGTTTGCAGGTATCCTAGAACTAGAAACGTGATGACCAATGCGAGGAAGAGGGACAAGAGGTATCAAGAATAGGAATAGGAAGGGAACGGAGGAGTCGACCCGAACTTTATGTTGGTTATTGTATCTATGTCCCACGAGAGGGTTTCCACGGGAGGGAAGGGTAAGGTGAGAGGATACACTGGGTGGCTGAAACCAGGTGCGAATTCACAGCAATGACAGCGTCCCTACAGTTTCCAGATAGAAACACCCCGACAGGCAAATCGTGGACCTCCCCTACTCCTCGTACAGAGCCCAACCAGGGGGCTGGAATTATCCCTGCAACCAGCCGAAGTCGGGGGATGGAGAGAGTCAGTATGAACTTCGTTTTTCCCTGTCATGGTGCACCGAACACCATCGGCGACACTTCCGACCCTGAAAGAAACCAATGGCGTCAACGATGAATGAAGTGACAGTAATGAAATAGAACGGAAATAATATGAAGGAAGAGGAAACCTACCCAACATTCGCTTGGCGACCCGAGGAAACCCTCGATAAAACCCATGGCCCAGGTAGGTCGGCCACGGGAATCGAGCTCGCGACCTCCCTAATGTGGCCGATAGCCTTAGGAATCCCGCTACGTTTTACCAGCTGACAACGGTAGCAATAACATACTTAGGGATACAGAAAACATGCTTATTTTAATTGTCAATATCAATATAAAGATGGAATCAGACTGAATGCCAAAGTCCGGATTTGAACCATTAATCTTCGGCTTTTCGAGTCGTTGCTCTAAGTAATATGTCGATGCGACATTAAATAAGCCCACTGTCAAGGCAGCTTAATTGATTTGAGCAGCGGCGAGGAAAACCGAAGTTCCATTGTTCAGATCCCGGTTATAGCATTTATTTACCTTTTTAACCTTTCCTACATAAGCATACGAGGTGTGTTTAAAAACCTGTTTTTTATCTTCTAGGTACACATGTTCCTGATGTATGTTTGCATTTTCAGCTGTTTTAAATATCTAGTTTATTGTTGATAGTTAAAACGGTTATAAGGCTAAGCGAATTTGCATTAAATTTTGCTTGAAAAATGTTGATGTATTACACTCGCACGACTCTCTCTAGTTGCTCTACAAACAAACTTCTTACAAAATATTCTTCTTCCTTCTACACAATGCTAATCGAGACAACCATCAACAGAATGTTCTTATTAGTTAGTTCCTTATAAGTAGAAAGGAACTAAGGGAATGCACTAGGCTAAAGTGATTGTCAAATGTTTTAAAAACTGTCGTTATGTGATTGTCATTGCAAATCGCTTCTTTGCTTGTCCAGGAGTAGAAAGAAAGAAAACGGACACTTCCTGTCTGAGAAAAGTATAAGTACTTTACAATTGAAACCAATAACAAGGAATATCTCGAAAACGGTTACCTCCACAACAAAAACGTAAGGACAAAAAATGTGTGTTTTGTCATGAGGTACATTTTTTGTGCAGTACGTTTTCTTCTATCTCTTACGGTTTAGCAGTTAAGCAAAATTCAGCAAAATTCATTCAGAATAAAGAGGTCTTCAGAGGCTATTCTCAAAAAATTCGAGATATACATTTTATTTCGGACATAAATACCTTTAATATACGGGATTTAATTAAAATCGCCATAGCCATTTTTAAGAAAATCAAAGTTTTCGAAAAATTTTCCATGTATAGGGTAGTTTGTGGTGGGGGGCTTTTTTTGAAAATCTTCGTGTCACATCCTTGGAAGATACTAAACCTAAATACCAAGTTTGGTATTTAACGGTCTTTTTGTTTTGGGGCTATGCTGTCCACACACACACACACACACACACACACACACACACACGGACCTTCTTTTAAAAATGCTTTTTTCGGACTCAGGGAACCCCATAACATATATTTCCGGTAAAATCTCGGTATCGAATTTTTGGGTGCATTACAATATCTTCTCTATCCCTATGTACATTGTACATATGGGGCTAGAGAAAGTAAAAAATGGAGTAAACGGTTCGAAATAATGGTTGTTACTTTTGGAAAATCTACCATGAGAAGAAAAGGGTTTTCGAGTGGTATCGGCGTTTCAAAGAGGGTTGAGAACACTCTGAAGACGAGATCCCCTAGACGTCCTAATCAATTACTGACGACAGTATGGAAGTTGCAAATAAATGGTTCTGCCATATGGTTCTATAGTCAATAAGGAGTACTACCTAGAAGTTATCCGCCGTTTGCACGAAGTTAATCCGAAGAAAATGCCCAGAATTTTCGCAAACCCACTCGCAGATAGTGCTCCTGCTCACACCTCAACGCTTGTTCGTGATTTTTTGGCAAAAACCAGAAACGTTATGTTGCCTCAGCCACCTTATTCACCGGACATGGCCCCCTGCGACTTCTCTCTATTCCCGAGGCTGAAGAGAACATGAAAGGACGTCGTTTAGCCACTATTGGTGAGCTAAAAACAGAATTACTGAAGTAGCTGAACACCATAAGGAAACGTGAGTTCCAGAGTTGCTTCCAAGATTGGAAAAAGTGCTGGCACAAGTGCACGAAGTTTATTTTGAAGGGCACAAAGTTGAAGTAGATGCGTAAATAAAGATTGTTTAATAAAAACAAAAGTTCCCGTTTTGTTTTATCACACCCCATATGTGAAAGTAATATTAATTATTCAAAGAGAAAACTGATAAATATGTGTATTATAGCTATCTAAACCTCTGTAACTTACTTCATTATTCACTATCCTTGTTTTTCACACAATCTATAAGTCTCTTTCTCGCCTACTTTTCACTTTCTCTATACGCACTATGTACATAGTGTATAGAGAAGGTATTGTATTGTACCCAAAATTCGATACCGGAAATATATGTTTTGATAACCCCTGAACCCAAAAAAAGCATTTTTATAAAAATGTTCGTGTGTGTGTCTGTCTCTGTGTGTGTGAGTATGTGTTTGTGGGCAGCATAGCTCAAAAATGAAAAGACCGTTAAAAACCAAACTTGGTATTTAGGTTTGGTATCTTCCAAGGATACGACACGAAGATTTTCAAGAAAACCCTCCATCCCAAACTACCCTTTACATGGAAAAAAATCGAGCATTTTGATTTTCTAAAAAATGGCTATAACGATTTTGATTAAAATCTCGTAAATTTAAGGTATTTACTTAACAAATAAAATGTATACCTTGAATTTTCTGGGAATAGCCTCTGAAGACTACTTTATGCTGGATGAGTTTTACGGATTTTTGCATAACTGCTAAACCGTAAGAGATAGACAAAAACTTACCACACAGAAAATGTAGAGCACATTAAAGCACACAATTTATGTTATATACATTTTTTTTCGTGGAGTTGATCGTTTTTAAGATATCCCTTTTTTTGTTTTCAGGTATGAAAAACGTATACTTTTCTCATACAGGAATTTGTCAACTCTTGTCCATACAAACAAAGGAGCTTCAGTCACATAGCTAACAGCTTTTGACTATCACTTTAACGAATGGCACTCCCTTATTTCGCTTCTGCTTACAAGGAAACAAGTAATAAGACTATTTCTGTTAATTTTTTCTCGATTAGCATGAAGTAAATAGAAATAAGAGCTTTTTAACAATAATTTGTTGCAGATATGTAGAGAAGGTCATGTGAATGGTACACACCAGATTTTTTCCATAGTTATCACTTTTAATCTCTTCATAATTTCTGTCATTCAGCACAGTTCCTTATTTGTTTTCAGTCTCAAATTATCCGGCTTCTCTTCACAAGTCTGCCATCACACTTTGATGTTCCACACACACGCTCTCTCTCTGGTTTCTCTTTTAGACTATGTCCTCTTCTCTCTTTGATGGTACCCGGACCAGTTCCGGGATGCAGCTCACGTATTCAGCCGGAGCAGCGTGTCTGACATCCGTAATGTGCTCCAGGAAGGTTTACAATCAATAGGGTGCCTGCCGTGCTGGGAGGGTGGTAACATGGCCGCCAACAAGCCCTGCCTGCACTGGGGCCCAACAAATTTTGTCTCCAACCCCCTCCAGCCCCCCTCCCCCCGAGCTCAGGGACAGATGTCAACTTTTCAGCAATGCCTATCAGAAACTGGATTATGACTTATCTTCTGGTCCTAGTTTTACGTTTTCTACGGCAGTTGGTAGACAAAGTATTGCTTTCCACTCAAAAATTCGATACCGAGATTTTACTCGAAATATATTTTGAGGACTACTAAATCAAAAATCTGATATGTTCCATTCACATGACTTTCTCTACATCTCTGCAACAAATTATTGTTAAAAAACTTGCGATTCTATTTACTTCATGCTAATTGAAAAAAGCAATAGCAGAAATAGTCTTATTACTTACTTCTTTGTAAGTAGAAGCGAAATAAGGGAGTACCATAGGTTAAACCGGTAGTCAAAAGCTGGTTTCTATGTGTCCTTTGTTGGTATGGACACGACTTGACAAATTCCTGTATGAGAAAAGAATAAGTTTTTCAAAGATGAAATCAAAAACAAGGAATATCTCAAAAACGATCAACTCTACGAAAAAATGCAAATGGCCTGTTATTTATGGACGCTCTTTAACTGCTTTGGTTCTCAGCGTTCCATTCTATACTGGGCGTGAAAGATCGCTTAATTTTGCTCAGAGGCCTCTCTTATGAGACTTGAGGTTCTTTTACGTGCCGTAAATCTACGACACGGGACCCTCAGCTTTACTTCCCTTACGCCCGAAAAAATCCATCGTCCTCCGCCGGGTTTGAACCCGCGACCTTGGGTATATGAAGTTAGCATGGTAACCATTACACCACGGAGGGCGATAACTCTACGGGGGGGGAAGTATATAATATAAATCGTTTGTTTTAATGTGCTCTATATTTTTTGTGTGGTAAGTTTTTGTCCATGTCTTACAGTTTAGCAGTTATGCAAAATTCCGTAAAATTCATCCAGAATAAAGTAGTCTTCAGAGGCTATTCACAGAAAATTCAAGATATACATTTTATTTGGCAAATAAATATCTTAAATATAAGAAATTTTAATCAAAATCGTTAGCCATTTTTAAGAAAATAAAAATTTTCGATTTTTTTTTTTTCATGTAAAGGGTAGATTGGAGTGGGGAGATTTTTGTGAAAATCTTTGTGTCGCATCCTTGGAAGATACCAAACTTAAATACCAAGTTTCGGTTTTTGAGCTATGCTGCCACACAGACAGACACACATACGGACATTTTTCTAAAAATGCTTTTTTTGGATTCAGAGGATCTCAAATCATATATTTCCGGTGAAAACTCGGTATGGAATTTTGGGTGCAATACAATACCTTCTCTATATACTATGTGCATATAGTACGTATAGAGAAAATAAAAAATGTTAAAAAGATATGTGTGTCTGTGAACCGCATAACTCAAAAGTGAATTAACAATTAAAGATGCGATTCGAAGATTTTAACAACGCCCGCCCCCAGCTCCAAACTATACTTTACATGAAAAATATCCAAATTTTCTAAAAATGGCTCTAACAATACAATACATGACAAATAAAATATATATTTTGATTTTTTGTTTGTTTGAAATAGCCTCTGAAGTCCTCTTTATTGTGGATGATCTTTACATAATTAGTAAACCGTTAGAAATAGAAGGAATCTTACTACACAAAAACTGTAGATCTCGTTAAAGCTTTTAATTTTTTTTTTTTTTTTTTTTTTTTTGAGTGTGTTAACATTTCCAAGATAGTTCTAGTTAGAGGTTTCAATTTTTCAAAACCTATACTTTCCTCAAATGGGAAGTCGTCATTTGTGTTTATTTTATTTTAGTTCAGGGAATGCAAACACAATGAAATTTCATCACCTAAAGATAAGTTCTTAGAGGATTTGACTATCGCTTTAGCCTAGTGTATTCCCATATTATTTTTGTACCTACCAGCAAATAAAGATTACATCTGTTAATGTTTATCCTATTTAGCATGAAATAGATCAAATAGCAAGCTTTTGTAAGAATAACTTGTAGCAGAAAGTGGTGTAATTCTAACAAATCATAATTTTTACTTTCTCTACCACGCACACAGTACCCAAAAATTCTATAGGTACACCTAGTTTTCAGAGGAAATGCGTTTTGGTGTCCTCTGAATCCAAAAACGCAGTTTTAATTTCTCTACACATACTAATGTACATAGTGTATAGAGAGGGTATAGTGTTCTATCCAAAAATTCGATGTCAAGGTTTTACCGGAAATATATGTTTTGAGGCACCCTGAGTCCAAAAAAGGCATTTTTAGAAAAAGGTCTATAAGTGTGGGTGGACAGTATAGCTCACAAACGAAAACTTGGTATTTAAGTTTAGTATCTCCAAAGGATGCCACACGAACATTTTCAAGAAAATCCCCCCACCACTAACTATCCTTTACAAGTTTGACAGTTTTCATTTTCTCAAAAAGGGCTCTAAAGAGTTTGATTAAAATATCGTATATTTAAAGATATTTATGTGTCAAATAAAATCTATATCTTGAATTTTCTGGGAATAGCCTCTAAAGACCTCTTTATTCTGGATGAGTTTTGCATAAGTAATAAACATGAGAGAGAGACAGAGAGAGAGAGAGAGAGATTAAAACTTACTGAGCAAAATATGTTGATTTCGTCATACCATATAATTTGTCATATACTTTTTTTTTTTTACTTTTTTTTTTTATTTTTTTGCAGTGGCCGTTTCTGAGATAGGTATTCCTTATTATTGGCTTCAGATTTTAAATATTTATACTTTTCTCATATGGGAATTTTTCAACTTCCAGCTGTACAAACGAAGAAATTTCAATCACATAGCGACCAGCTTTTAAAATATTTGACAATCGCTTTAGCCTAGTGTATTCCCTTATTTCCCTTCTACTTACAAAGTAATAACACCATTCTGCCAATTGTATATCGATTAGCACGAAGTAGACATAAGAATATGTTTATTAACAATAAGTAACAGGGAATAGAGTAAGTCATGTGAATGAAACACATAAAAATTTTAGAAAAAAGTGTGTGTGACTTTAATAAGACTAATTCGAAAACGAAAACTTGGTTATATATAAAACTTTATAACAGCATCATTCAAGTATACGATATGAACTTTTTTAAGAAAATTCCCCTACCCCGAAATACGCTCTACTAGGAAAAATTTTCCAAAAATTTGGTTTTATAAAATATTGCATATTTTGAATTTCACACGAATGGCCTTTAAAGCCCTCTTCATTATGAATGACTTTTGGATATGGTGTAGCGTAAGAGCTGGATAATAACTTACTAACTAAAAAAAATCTGATGTGTTCCATTCACATGACTTTCTCTACATCTCTGCAACAAATTATTGTTAAAACGCTTATGCTTCTATTTACTTCCTGCTAAACGAGAAAAATTTAGCAGAAGCAGTCTTATTACTTGCTTCCCTGTAAGTAGAAGCGAAATAACTGAGTACCATAGGTTAAAGTGATAGTCAAAAGCTAGTTGCTATGTGACTGAAGTTCCTTTGTTTGTATGGACAGGAGTTGACAAATTCCTGTATGAGAAAAGTATAAGTATTTTAAAGCTGAAACTAAAAACAAGGATTATCTCAAAAACGACCAACTCCAGGAAAAAAAACGTATATGACATAAATTGTGTGTTTTATCGCGAGCTACATTTTCTGTAGAGTAAGTTTTTGTCCATCTCTTACGGTTTAGCAATTCCGTAAAATTCACCCAGAATAAAGTAGACTTTAGAGGCTATTCCCAGAAAATTCAAGATATACATTTTATTTGTCAGCTAAATGTCTTAATATACGATATTTTAATATACGATATTTTAATCAAAATCGTTAGTCATTTTTGAGAAAATCAAAATTATCGAAAAAAGTTCCTTATACAGGATAGTTGTGAGTGGGGGATTTTCTTGAAAATCTTCGTGTCGTATCCTTGGAAGATAGCAAACGTAAATACCAAGTTTGGTACTTAACAGTCTTTCCATTTTTGAGCTATGCTGTCCACAGATGGACACACGCACACACCTACACACGGACCTTTTTCCAGAAATGTTTTTTTTTTGGTTCACGGGGACCGAAAATATGTATTTCCGGTGAAATCTCAGTATCGAATTTTTGGGTGGAATACTATACACTATATACATTGTACGTATAAAGAAAGTAAAAATATAGATATTACAACACAAAATGTATTTCATATACAAGCTTGCTGCATCGTTATAATTTCCGTATTCTTTGTTATTGGTTTAAATGCTCCAGTAGATACTTTTATTTTTCTCAAACTAGAAGTCGTCATTTTTTTTTTCATCCTTATCTTGCAAATAGAATGGAATTTTAAGGCTACCACATAGCGACCAGCTATTAAAATATTTGACTGTCGCTTTAGCCAGTTAAATTCCATTATTTCCCTACAAGCAACCAAGTAATAAGACATTTCTGGTAATGTTTATCACGATTAGCATGAAGTGGAAGGAAGAATAAGCTCTCGTAAGAATGCTTTGTTGCAGAATTGTTTGAGAAAGTAATGTAAATGTAACATGTTAGATATGTACATTTTTGCCAGAGACATTGGTAAATCAATATGCAGTACGAATACCCATAAGGAGGTCTACACCTCGGTGTTAGATATCAGCTTTCTAACTCAGAGTTTGCAGTGCCAGATTTGTAGCTCTTTAAAGTGAATGAGTGTAGGGCGGGCTGTGAATTTATGTGCTGAGCTCCTGCAAGTAAAATACTACTCCTTCTGACCCTCTAACTTCTCACATGTGAGTTAAAGTAATGTAAACGTGTGACTTAAGATTCTCCTTATCTTTTGTACAACATAACTGTTTAGCGTTGAATTTTACGATTTTTTTAAAAAAAAATCTTATATTTTCCATTCACATGTCTTTCTCCAGCTGTTCCGCAAATAAACCTTAATTCAAAGGATTACTCT
Organism: Hymenopus coronatus; assembly: GCA_030762935.1. Classification (NCBI taxonomy): domain Eukaryota; kingdom Metazoa; phylum Arthropoda; class Insecta; order Mantodea; family Hymenopodidae; genus Hymenopus; species Hymenopus coronatus. The sequence goes on along the minus strand of CM060887.1, from coordinate 18,029,748 downwards.
GTTGTCTACATCATATTAATCAAGATATACATAAGCAGAATTAGTTTTATTACTAGCTTCCTTGTAAGTAGAAGGGAAATAAGAAAATGCACAGGCTAAAGCGAGTCTCGTCCTATAAAAGTCGGTCACTATCTGAAGCAATTGAACTTCCAGTCTGTTTGCTTGCCAAGAATAAATAAAGCAGAAACGAGAATAAAGATGTATTTTCATTTGAGAAAGTTTAACTGGCTAAAATTGAAATCAATAATCCGGAATATCTCGAAAACGGTTAACTCTGCAAAAAAATGCATAAAACATTAAATGTGTCTTTTAATAAGATCTACATATTCTGTGTAGTGATTTTTTGTATATTTCTTACGGTTTTCCAGTTATACAAAAGCCATTCAGAATGAAGAGGTCTTCAGAGAATATCCCCAGAACTTTTAAGATATTCATTATGTTTGTCATAAAAATATCGAAAATATAAGGTATTTTAATCAAAATCGTTACACCCATTTTTGAGAAAATCAACATTTTTGAAAAATGTTCCATGTAAAGAATAGTTGGGGTGGGGGAATTTTCTTGAAAATCTGCATGTTGTATCCTTGGAAGAAACTGAACATAAGTACCAAGTTTGGTATTTAGCAGACTTTTCGTGTTTGAGCTATGCAGTCCACATAGACATGCTTTTTGCGGACTCAGGGAACTTCGAAACATATATTTCCTGTGAAATATCGGTATCGAATTTTTGGCTGGAATGCTTTTTTCGGATTCAGGAAACTTCGAAACATATATTTCCTGTGAAATATCGGTATCGGATTTTTGGGTAGAATGCTTTTTTTTTTTTTTGGAAACAGGAAACCTCGAAAAATATATTTCATGTGAAACCTCGGTATCGAATTTTTGGGTAGAATGCTTTTTTCGGACTCAGGAAACTTCGAAACATATATTTCCTGTGAAATATTGATATCGAATTTTTGGCTGGAATACAATATTTCCTCTATACAGTATGTATAAAGTACGTGTAGAGAAAGTGCAAATATCCACTATAACATCCCACATATGCATTAATAAACCTCCGAATGACCTCTGATAATATTCCTTTTGTCCACACACAAGGAATGAAACATTACATATTCAAAATGTAAGTCATAAAAATCTGTTAATCTGCTTATTAATAAATCTGTTAATCATAAAAGCTCCATCGACCGAGATTATTTGAGCATCATTTCACCGGCTTCATTCACCGTCCGATATAACTGACCAGGTTAAATCATGTAACATAAACAAACAAAATTTGATGTGTTCCATATACATAGCTCTCTAGCTTACGCAAACATCCTTTTCTTACAAAATAATATTTTTTATACATCATGCTAATCGAGAAAGCACTAGAGAATTGGTCTTATTACTTGCATCCTTGTAACTGGAAGGGAAATAAGCGATAGTCAATTTTTTATAAGCCGGTCGCTATGTGAAGCAATTGAAATTCAATTTTCCTTGCTTACCAAGAGTAAAACAAAAGAGAGATGAAAAGAAAGATGACTTCCCATTTAAGAAAAGTTTAAGTAGTTTAAAATTGAAACCAATAACTAAGAATATGCCGGAGACGGTATAATCTACAAAAAAATTATATTACATAAGTTGTATGTTATAACCACATCCAATTTTTGTGTAGTAAGTTTTTGTATATGTCTTATGGTTTACCAGTTAATACGAAAGTAATCCAGAATAAAAAGGCTCTCAGAGGCTATTCCCATAAAATTCAAAATATACCTATACATTCGTTATATATATGGTATTTTAAACAAAATCGTTAGTGCCATTTTTAAGAAAATCAAACTTTTTGTAAAATTTTCTATATAAAGGATAGCTGCTGATGTAGGGATTTTCTTGAAGGAAGGTACTGAACTTAAATATCAAGTTTTGTATTTGTCGGACTTTTCGTTTTTGAGCAAAGAGACACACATGTGCATTTTTCTAAAAATGCTTTCTTTTCTTGATTCAGTGGTGTCTCAAAATATGTATAACATATAGAATTCTTGGTTGGAATAAAATACTTTATCTATTATACACAATATACATATGTGCTAGAGAAAGAAAAAGAAGCCTCCGGTATTATAATTGTGGAAAACTCAAATTTAATTCAACCCCTCTTAATAATAAAAGTCTGATTTGTTCCATTCACATGACTTTCTCTACATCTCTGCAACAAATTATTGTTCAAAAGTTTATACTTCTATTTACTTCATACTAATCTAGAAAAAAATAGCAGAAATTATCTTGTTACTTGTTTCCATTTAAGTAGAAGGGAAATAAGGGAGTACCATAGGTTAAAGTGATAGTCAAAAGCTGGTTGCTATGCGATTGAAGTTCTGTTGTTTGTACGGACAGGAGTTGACAAATTCTCCTATGAGAAAAGTATAAGTATTTTAAAACTGAAACTCCTAACAAGGAATATCTCAAAAAACGGCCCACCCCGCGAATATATATCATAAATCGTGTGTTTTAACGAGCTCTACATTTTCTATTAAGTAAGTTTTTTCTATAGCTTACATTTTACCAGTTATGCAAAATTCCGCGATACTTTCATCCAGAATAAAGATGTCTTCAGAGGCTATTCCCAGAAAATTCAAGATATACATTGCATTTTTCGTGCAATTATCTTTAATATACAATATTTTAATCAAAATCGTTAGTCATTTTTGGGAAAATTCACAATTTTCGATTTTTTTTTTTCATATAACTGGTAGTTTGTTGTGGTGGGATTTTCTTGAAAATATTCGTGTCGCATCAAGTTTTGTGTTTAATAGTCTTTCTGTTTTTTGAGCTATGCTGTGCACACACACGGACATTTTTCTAAAAATGCTTTTCTTTGATTCAGAGGGTCCCAAAATATGTATTTCCGGTGAATCCTCGGTAACGATTTTTTGGTGGAATACAGTACCTTCTTTACACACTATGTGCATAGTATGTGTAGAGAAAGTAAAACTAGCAAATAATCTACTTTCAGTTATGCATCTCATTGAAAGTGGGAAACTCGGGATCATATTCGGCAAGAACAGAAATCGAAGTTTGTTTCCCTTGTCTCTTCCTGCCTAGATGAGGAGAGTTCAGATTTGTCTCCGAGCAACAAACACATTTTGTGTTTGACGAAAAACAATCGCTCTATCTGAATGTTTACTTGACAGTGAATAAATACTGTTGAATCATCGGAAGTCAGACATAAATATTTGAATACTTCCCGAAGATGATGCGTGAAATGAATTACGAACATTGAATAGGCGGGCGTATTGTTCAGGTGCACACTTCCGCCTCCCATATATGCTTAGTTAATAAAACATGTGGACATCTGGCGGGAATTCCCCCATTTGAGATCGATAGCCATGCTCCTTTTCAGAAAACTCAAACAGAATTTCCATTACTTTCTGATGCTCCAATCCACCAACAAAATATAGTTTTGATGGGAAAGTAATATTAAGTTAGTGAACGATGCCACAAATGCCTCAAACATTTCATGTGCTACAATCACATGACTTTCTCTACAAATCCTTCAACAAAATATTTTTAAAAAAGCATATTCTTTTTAATTAGGCCATGTTAAACCAGATATGTATAAATGCCTTTATTACATATTTCGTTTTAGATACAACGGAATAAGGGAAAACACTAGTCTTAAGTATATACAAATCTTTTAAGAGCTGGTCGCTCTGTGACGGTTTTGAAATTCCATTCTCTTTGTTTGCCCAGGAGCAAGGGAAAAATCGAATAACGACATCCCATCTGAGGAAAGAATTGGAGCATAACTCAGTTAAACACACCTGGTTTCTTTGAGAATAACAAAAACCTAATTTTAATCGAACTGACTGTTCACTGACACTTTTCCAGATTATTAAACATTGAGTACTGTTAACATAATGTTGAGATATACCTGTTACTTTTTATTAGTGTGATGCAAATGTTTTTCTGGGTTAGACCACTGTTGCGCTGACCCCTCAATTTAAGCCTCTATAGTAAGAAATATCTCGGAAATTGTTCATTTATACTGTATTACATTCACACAACTTTCTCTGCTTACATTGCAACAAACAATTCTAATAAAAGTTTATTTTTCTGTTGCTCTAGACTTATCGGAGTAGACATTATGAAGTTTTCACACCCTGATCAGAAATGTGGGTTAAACGTTATTCTGACGTGACTAATTTCACATCCAACCAGAAGGCAGTACATTTAACCGTATGCATAAGGGCGCGCTTATGAACGATCAGTTGTTTTTTTTTTAACTTGTGCATCACAAATCTCACATGCGGTCGCTTGGGATCGAACCCAGGCCGTCTAGGTGAGAGGCTAGTGGTCTAACCACTGCCACGGCGCGGTTGATGTGGCCATAAGTGCAAGAATAATGTGGGCAATGTCGCGAGTGCGTTAATCTACATTTACAATTCTGATTACTACCAGACTACAAATTACAATTAGTGATGATATGTCTTCTTCAGAAAGTGTTAACTAGTAATGGCTAACAAGATGGCAGTAAGTAGAGTAAAGATGCGAGGGAACACAAAAGATTCCGCCTTCATACAGTAAAGGACCCAGGCAAAGGCAACATGGACTGCCTCCGTGGTCGAGTGGTCAGCGAGCTGACTTCTCACCCGGAGGTTCCGAGGTCGATTCCCCGCTGGGGCGGGGAATTCTTCTTTAGCTAGAGATATTCCATATCCCCCATAGAGTCTGGAAGTATGTATGTGAGAGTGAATATGTGTGTGTGTGTGTTTGAAGTGTTGTACGAGTTGTTTCAAGTGCAAAGCCCCCTATATAACCTTAGATGTTAAAGGAGGCTGTATAAATGAAATAAACAAAACAAACAATATGAGATACTAAGTATATTACTTTACTTACTATGTAACGATGGAAACACAAAATTATGATGTTCCATTCATACGACTTTCTCTAACTGTTCTGCAAATATACTATTGTTATGTGTGTGCATCAAGCTAATCCAGATAAATGTTAGTAAGCCCACCTTGATACGCTGCCTCAAATTCAACAAGTCGCGAGTTCGAATCTCGCTTAGGTTGAGTTACCCGGATAGGGTTTTTTCGGGGTTTTCCCTTATTCTGAGAAGACGATTGTCGAGTAACTTTAAGCTCTATGGATCCCGAGATTTCATTCATCGCCCGATATGACAAAATCTTATCATACAAAACATTAGTGTTGTGTTATGTATATTTGAAGTTAACTATTTCTGAGATATACTTGTTTTTTGTTTAAATATTTAATATTTATATTTTTCTCAAATGAGAACTTGTTTTTTTTTTCCCCCTTCATTTTAGCAATTTTAATAAAACGGAATCCAAGTAATCACATAGCGACCAACTCTTAAAAGATTTGACTATCACTTTAGCTAGCTTATGCCCTTTTTCAGCTTGAATGTATAAGAAAATATGTAAAAAAGCAGTTTGTAGTAGATAATGTTTATCCTGATTAGCATGAAGTAAATGGAAGAATAAGGTTTGTAAGAATACTTTCTTGCAGAATATTTAGAGAAAGTCAGACTGTGACTATAACACATCAGATTTGTTTTTCTTTCTAGAGCATTGTTTTGCATACAGCTTTGATTTAAAAGTGAAGTGAGGACAATATGGATTTTATCTTCTCAGCAGAAAGCCTATACTTGTGAATATACTTTTAACGGCTTGCCTTACCCCACTGTGGTTTACATTCAAGTTGCTTTACCCAATGTTGGCGTATAGAGACACCTACCGGTGTTTTCTTGATTGGTTATATATGGCCGCGCCGTGGCAGGTCCGGTCCCAAGCGTCCGCATACGAGATTTGTTTTCTCCGAGTTCTCCGATTTCCCCCGCCATCGGATTCCACTGGAGCTCCATGCTCCATCTTCATTCCATGTATCATCAGTATCATCGCCTGCGGTGCCACAAGTAGTAAAACCGGTCGTTAAACACTCTCAAAAACAATTGATCGGTTGAAATGTCTAATTCTTGATTTCGCCACCATGCGTCATGGTGACTAGGGATTAATTTGTCGGTCATAGATGGCACCATAAGGTCGGAATAATGACCTGCGGACGTGAAAACGGCGGAATTTTGTCCACGAACCTTATTTTCAAGGTTTCTTTTACGTGCAAATAAATATTATACTAAAACAACGGATTTGAAGAAATGCATACTATGTTTGGACCTACAACCCTGGGTATTAGAGACAAATTAGAACACTAAGGCCCTTAAAGGCTCTTTGTCGACTATAATCCCCAGCCCAAGTAAGGTGGGAACTGTAGGGTAACTTTTTGAATAGGAATAAAACTACTATAAACTTTTAATAGTTTCGAGCACAGATGTAACTCGTGTGCAATAGAAAATAGATAATACAATGTCGTTTTGCTATAGAAGACAATATTAATGTTCTCCCAATATTAGATTATTCATTTAATATTACAGCTTGATTTCTTTTTACTTTCTCTACACGTACTATGTACATAGTGTATAGAGAAGATATTGCATTCAACTCAAAAATTGTATACTGAATCTTACCGGAAATAGACGTTTTAGGGTCCCCTGAATCTAAAAAAAGTATTTCTAGAAAAATGTCCGCGCGCGCGTGTGTGTATGTGTTTGTGTGTGTGTGTGTCAGTGTGTCCGTGAACACCATAACTAAAACTGAAATGTCGGTAAAACACCAAACTTGGTATATAAGTTTAGCATCTTCCAAGGATGCGACACGAAGATTTTGAGAAAAATCCCCCCACCCCAAACTTCCTTTTACATGGAAAAAGTTTCGAATATTTTGATTTGCTCAAAAATGCCTCTAACGATTTTGATTAAAATACCTTATATTAAAGATATTTACACGACAATCAAAATTGATATCTTGAATTTTATGGGAATAGTCTCTAAAGGCCTTTTTATTCTGGATGAACTTTGCTGGATTTTGCATATTTAGTAAACCGTTAGTGATAGACAAAAACTACTACAAAAAATGTAGATCTCGTTGAAACACACAATTGATGTCATATACATCTTTTTTTCGTGCTGTTGACCATTTTTAAATATTACTTATTATTTATTTCAGCTTTAAAGTATTTAAACTTTTCACAAATAGGAATTTTCAACTCCTGGCAATGCAAAGAAACGAAATTCATCCACCTGGCAACCAACTTTTAAAATATTTGACTATCGTTTTTAAGTTGCCACTTCACTCTCCTCCTCAAGAGTATCGAGGAAAGCAAAAGTATAATTCTTAGTTTGGTTTAATGAACTCACTTTTAGAGTACTTGATAATAATGAATGTCTGTTTTGTTGAATTCGTTGTGCAAACAGTGAAGGACGTAACTGTTTCAGGTTGAAATGACGGGGAGCAGCGTGTTTGACTACGTGCATCACCAGGACCACGCCGAGGTTGCGGAGCAGCTGGGATTGGGACTCGCTCAGGGGCAGAACCTCTCATCGCCGAACAGTGCAGGTTCTGAGGAGGGCGTTAACTCCAGCACGGGCACCAACAACCCTGACGGTAAGTCAACTTGTGTTGTGTGATATTATCATCATCGTGTTCATAATCATGCGACCTTGAATAATATAGCAGTCAGCTATAGTATATTGCGTACTAAGAACTGTAAGTTATACTTATCAGTGTAAAAAGAAGCTAGTAACAGTGAAGAATAACACAAATATTAATATAAAAATAATAGTTGCAACATATCTTGACTTATCTTTTGGAATCCTTGCTTGGACTAGTTTCGCAATGATTTCATTGCATTATCAACATATGCTTTTGGTCTCTTTTTTGATGTTGTTTATTTACACTGTTATGGTTACTGCTACTAGGTGGATTGTGTACTAATGCATTGCTAACTACTGGAATCAAAACAAATTTGGTAAGAGTGTCAATTGGAGGTATATCAAAATTCATTGCATGATTTCTATACTTTAATATAAATATTTTCTCCCAAACCATTAAATTTATGGGCCCATTTAAGTGTTTTAATAATTTAACATCTGGATTTATTTCATGATTAAATATCCAAAAATGTTCTGCTACAGCTGATTTATCAATTTGTTTGTATTTAATATTCCTAAAGTGTTCTTTTACTCTGGTTTCCAAATGACGTTTAGTCTTACCAATATAAACAAGGTCACAATTTAAACAGTGTAATTGATAAATGCCAGATTTTTTATTTTTTGAAATTTCATCCTTTTTAGAAAAGCGTAACATATTTCTTATACTGTATTTATTTTGAGGAACCAATATTATGCCATGCTCTTTGAAAATATTTGTGAATTTTTTATTTGCCCAAGGGTGATAAGTAAAATTTTTAAAAATGTAATTATCTTTTGTTTTCTTAAGCGTAGAAATATCTTTAATAGCTTTTTGATATTTAAACTTCTCAATTTTTTTATTTATAAAATCAGTATTAAAACCATTAATTAAAGCAGTGTTAATAATGTGCTTATATTCTTCATAGAATTCATCTTTATTAAGGGGTAAATTAATTAACCTATAAATTAAACTATTAAAAACAGCAAATTTATGTGAAAAAGGGTTAAATTCATTATTTTTATATAATTATCAGTGTGGGTTTGCTTTCTATTTATTCCAAAATTCAATTTATTGTCTTTTTTTATTATTTTTAAATCCAGGAAAGGGAGATAGCCATCACTTTCAGTTTCTAATGTGAATTTTATAGCCTTATCTTGTAAATTTAAAAGTTTTAAAGCATCATTTACATCTTTATCAGGAACAATAGCAAATATATCATCTACATATCTATACTAAGTTTTAAAAATTAGAGGGAATGCTTTAGTGACCTGTATTTCAAAATAGCTCACGAAAAGATCAGCCAGAAAAGGTGAAAGTGGACTACCCTTTGCTAAACCAGAAGTTTGTTGATAGAATTTGTCATTAAAGCTGAAAAAATTTTGATCCAAACAAAGATTAGTAAGGATAACAAAATCTTTTATTAAATCTTCATTCAGTTCTATAGAACTTAACCATTTTTTTAAAAATGTCAAAAGTTTTTCTCTAGGAATGCTTGGAAACAAAGCAGTTACATCAAAAGAAAAAAGTTTATCATTAGTAGATAATGTAATATTGCTGATCCTTTCGACTAGCTCAAAAGAATTTTTAATACTTAAAACTCTCAAATTTTTCAAAATTAGTGAATTTTTTATTTAACCATTTAGCTAGGCTTTAAGTAGGTGAATTTATGCAATTTACAATAGGTCTCATTTTATTTCCAAGTTTATGAATTTTGGGAACAGCATATATTCTGGGTAAAATTGGATTACTGATTTTTATAATTTGCTTTTCTTTATTTGTAATACTTTTAATTTCAATACTTTCTTTTCTGCTGTTTTTTGATGAATACTATTATTGTCAAATTTAACAGTTTTTCTAACAAAAATAGGTGTTACATTACGTTTTAAACAAAGGTTTAAGAAACGTATATCTGCAAGAATATGCCTTCTTTTTTCTTGTAATTTCAAATATAGCTTAATTTCATGTTTAGTATTATTACAATTCAGATTAAACCTATAATTATTATATTCCATCACATCCATCATAAGCAATAACCTAAAACGTACTGAAACTAAGGAATGCTTCAAAGCAAATAAACTTATAAATGTAAAAAGAAGCTAGTAACAGTGAAGAATAACACAAATATTAATATAAAAATAATAGTTGCAACAAATCTTCACTTATCTTTTGGAATCCTTGCTTGGATTAGTTTCGCAATGATTTCATTGCATTATCATTTTTAAAAAATTTACTTATCACCCTTGGGCAAATAAAAAATTCACAAATATTTTCAAAGAGCATGGCATAATATTGGTTCCTCAAAATAAATACAGTATAAAAAATTTGTTAGGCTTTTCTAAAAAGGATGAAATTTCAAAAAATAAAAAATCTGGCATTTATCAATTAAACTGTTAAACTGTTGTGACCTTGTTTATATTGACAAGACTAAACGTCATTTGGAAACCAGAGTAAAAGAACACTTTAGGAATATTAAATACAAACAAATTGATAAATCAGCTGTAGCAGAACATTTTTAGATATTTAATCATGAAATAAATCCAGATGTTAAATTATTAAAACACTTAAATGGGCCCATAGATTTAATGGTTTGGGAGAAAATATTTATATTAAAGTATAGAAATCATGCAATGAATTTTGATATACCTCCAACTGACACTCTTACCAAATTTGTTTTGATTCCAGTAGTTAGCAATGCATTAGTACACAATCCACCTAGTAGCAGTAACCATAACAGTGTAAATAAACAACATCAAAAAAGAGACCAAAAGCATATGTTGATAATGCAATGAAATCATTGCGAAACTAGTCCAAGCAAGGATTCCAAAAGATAAGTGAAGATTTGTTGCAACTATTATTTTTATATTAATATACTTATCAGGTTGGGAATACGAGGTCCGCAGGGCAGAGTTTTCTTAAGCATTCGAGATCTGATAAGTAACTTACGGTTCCTGTTAATCAATTACTTATTGAAATACTTGAAAAACTGCAAAAAAGCAGTAATACATCAAAATTGCTTTTCGATATTTTATTGAACGTTTAGAAAATAAGAATTCTCGATGTGAACAAATGAAAGGCTACATCTAAATTATATGGACGAAGCCTTCTTATACACTCTTTTATTAATGAATTTTGCAATAGATTATTTACTTGAAGTAGCACATGTCTTGAGTGTTACGTCATTTCCTAATTGTACTGTAGGTATTAAATACCTCTCAAACTCTTACTTTGCTTACTTACAGTGCTTGTTGGCATGGCAATTAATAAATGAATTCTAAATTTAGCTTATATTTCCAAATATGTGTTCAGAATGATTTACTAACATATCAAATATTTGAAAAGTGAATTATTATTACTATTGATGGGGTGGCAGCGGCGTTAGCGTGGTGGTGCTGCTGCTCACAAAGTTAGCTGTAAGTCGTTACGTATAGATGTTTTTCCATAATTTACACTTATGAAAATGTCTCCTAAAGAGGCATATACCTTCAGAATAATTTGTGTATTGCATCTTTTACCACAAATATGTTACCTCTTAACTGTAAATGCGCCTATTAACGAAAATGAAATGACCGTTTTTAGAGGTAACCAAAAAAACCGCAGCATTAGAATTCATTATAGCTCATCGTAAACGCGTATCAGAGATTGGAAGACTATATCTCCTAAATATAATTACCAGCTTACATGAAAGTGTAAAAGAACTATGACGCGTGTCACATTCAAATGTTTCAGTCTAAAAGGTTTAAAAAACATCAAGGAAAGCTAAATGCTACTTCTACGGCTGAAAAGATCACGTAAGAGACGCCCTATAGAAAGATCTGTCTCATTTCCAGTTTGCCACTTCAGCACCAAAGCTTTCATTCTTTCTTCCTTCCTTCCATCCCATCTCAGGATATATCGTCGAGTAAAACATGCATATGAATACAAATTATCGAGGAAAAAAATAGTGTACTTACTACATATGTAATCAATCTTTTCAAACCAATTCTTCAACAAATTGTCCTTATAAATGTTTATTCTTCTATCTACTTCGTGCTAATCAAGGAAACATTTGCAGATTGTTTTATTGCTAAAGTCACTCAGAATAAAGAATAGATCAGAGGCTATCCCCAAATTTCATTTATCATAAACGGATCTGAAAATATGGTACTTTAATCAGAATTGTTCTTGTAATCTGGATACATTTTCCATGAAAAGGTTGTTTGGCCTGGGTGTTTTCCTAAAAGGCTACGTGTTGAATCCTTGAAATATGATTAACTTATACATTAAGTTTGATTCTAACAGAGTTTTTTTTTTTTTTTTTTTTTTTTTTTTTTTTTTTTTTTTTTTTTTTTTTTTTTTTTGCTTAGCGCCCTCTAACCTGGCTGTTCACGAAAGAAATTTTCATTTTTGAGTTCTGCTGTACACACTCGCTGACGTTTTTATAATACTATTTTCCTTGATTTAGGGGGCATCAGAAGATATATTTCCGATGAAATCTCAATCTCGATATTTTTTGGTGGGATGCAATTTTAAAATACAAAAAACGCAGATATCGTTAAAATATACAGTTTGTCAAATAATTTATAGTGGCGTTAAACCCTTCCAAGATATTCATTGTTTTTTTTGTTTTTTTTTTTTGTTTGTTTAAATTTCCCAGTTCTTTTGTATTTCAAATTATATTTTCATTCGTTTTTATTTATTTTTCATCCTGGCCATGCAAATAGAATGAATTTCGCATAGCAATCAGCTCTTGAAAGATTTGATTATCAATTTAGACTAGTGTATCCCCCTTATTTCCCTTGCACTTATAAAAAAATATGAAATATATAATAAAACCATTTCTACTAATGTTTATCTGTATTAGTAAAGTAGATAGAATAAGCTTTTATAAGAATAGTTTGTTGCAGAATAAGTAGAGTAAGTCATAGGAATGGAACACATCAGATCTTTAATGTTCCATTTCTATTTAGTCTTTGATATTTAAAGTCATGTCAACTGTTGTTTACTTTCTCTACAACGTACTATTATAGTTAAGTTCCGCGTCTACCAAGGATGCACACGAAGATTTTCAGAAAAAATAGTACTCCCTACTACTGTTTACATGGAATATTTTTCAAATTGTTTTATTTTCTCAAAATCCGCTCTGCCGGTTGTGATTAAAATACCGTTTATTAAAGATATTACATGACAAATTAAATGCATATCTTGACTTTTCTAGGAATAGTTTCTGAAGGTCTTTCTATTCTGAATGACTTCTATATAACATATAAACAATAAGAGATATACAAAGACTTACCAAATTAAATTTGTAGATCTCATTAAAGAACACAATTTCTGTCATATTATTTTTGTTGTAGAGTCTGCGAGATATTCATTTTATTGGTTTTAATTTTAAAATAAATAATTTTTTTTCAAGCGAGATTTAATTTCTTTCACCTCTCTCTCTTGTTTTACTCATGGCTATACAATAAGAACCGAATTTCAATTGCATCACATAGCGCCAGCTTTTAAAAGATTTGACTCTCGCTTTAGCCCAGTGCATTCCTTTATTCCCCTTTTACTCGCAAGGAAGAAAGTAATAAAATAATTTCTGCTAATTTTTATCTCGATTAGTATGAAGTAGAAGAATGGTATTTCGTAATAATAGTTTATTTGCAGAACAGGTAAAGAAAATTATGTCAATGGAGAACATGAGAATTTTTACCTTTGTAACAATTATCAGTAAAGATGTTCACTAGCCTAGAGTGATAGTAATCTTTGAGTTTGTATTGCTCCTTAAGTTAAATTCGCACTCTCGTTCATACTTTTAGACTATAAAGAGGGGGGATAGTGCTGAATAAGGAAAAAATCGAGCACTGGTGTGACCTTCAGATTTAAAGGTTAGCTGCTAATCGCTAACGTGTTCTTTGTGGATAACAGCAGACAAAAAAGTTGGGATGACTTCAAAAAAACCCGAGAATGTTTACAGCTTTTGGCACATTGTGCAAATCCCCAAATAGGCCAACACTTTTGCTCCACTGTGCAATAGCTACCACAAATCGCTTTCTTTCTTCTCATGTCTGGGCATAGCCGTGTGAGGACGAGGAAGTTCGTCTTTCCCCAACCATTGCTGAGTGTAACTCGTAGAAAGTCGATTCATCGAAAAGGAAGGAATGCGAATTGTGTCGCCGCACTCATTTGCATTCCACAAGCAGCATATTGGTTACAAAGTCGGACTTGGTAAAGAATACGAGATGACTCAGATTGAGTCTTTTCTTCAAGCGCGGTTCATTGGTCCTAAAGGCGTTAGCCTACTTTCATTTGTTATTGCGGCATTCTATTGCCCCAAACGGTGCCTAATGGTCTGAGTCTTGACCATGACGACTCTAGAGGTGATTTTGTCACCAAGGAGATTTTCAAGCTGGACAAAGTTCGGCATTGTCACTGAAAACTGCAGTTTCTTAAAACCTCGCTGGTTGCATACACTCTGCATTTCCAGAATGAATCATTATAAATTCCCTGTGCTCATAGGCGCTGACATATAGGGGCCAGGTACTTTCAACCCCTCCAACTTACAATACCAGCGGATCGGCCCCTCAATAATTTTACTGAAGGAGCCCATAATATTCCAAGATAGACTTCTCATTACATTTTGTTTACAAAGATGAAACAGAATTGTAACTATTGCCTTTATTTCAATTGTTAAAGAAAAGCAATGGTGACACTCCTTCTTCGGACAAAGAGGACTTGCTGTTTTATTGAGAAAGTGATTCCGAATAAGACGACTTGCACGAATGTGCTCGTTCATGTGTATTTAATTTTCTTAATTCTATACTTCTACCATGTAGACTCCTCTCTTTTCAGGGTTGTGGTATCAATATGCGATCTGTATTTTGGTTCCAACTACCATAAATAAATATTAGTTGATAAATTCTTTTGAATTTATTGTAAATCATTGAAGATACATAAACACACACAACATAAAAGCAAGTTATAACACTTATTTTATCACAAAAATATAATATTATAACACTTATTTTATCACAAAAATATAATATTTTACTTTCTCCACACTACTATGTACATAGTGAATAGAGAAGGTATTGTAATGCACCCAAAAATTCGATACCGAGATTTCACCGGAAATACATGTTTTGGGTACCAAAAAAATCATTTTTGGAAAAAGGTCCGTGTATGTCTGTCTGTATGTCTGTGGACTGCATAGCTCAACAACGAAAAGATCGTTGAATAACAAACTTGGTATTTAAGTTTGGTATCTTCCAAGGATGCGACACGAAGATTTTGTAGAAAATTCCCCCACCCCCAATACCCTTTACTTGGAACTTTTTTCGAAAATTTTGATTTTCTCAAAATGGCTCTAACGATTTTGATTAAAATCACGTATATTAAAGATATTTATCTGACGAATAAAATGCATATCTTGAATTTTCTTGGAATAGCTTCTGAAGACTATTTATTCTGAATGAATTTTACGCAATTTTGCATAACTGCTAAACTGGATGAGATGGACAAAGACTTACTTCACAGAAAATGTAGATCACATTAAAACACACAATTTATGTTCTATAAATTGTTTCGTGGAGTTGGTCGTTTTTTAGATGTTTCTGGTTTCAGCTTTAAAAACTTATATATTCTCATACAGGAATTTTCAACAAACAAAGGAACTTCAGTCACTTAGCAACCAGCTTTTGATTATCACTTTAACATATGGTACTCCCTTATTTCGCTTCTACTTACAAGGAAGCAAGTAATATGGCTATCTCTGTTAATATTTTCTCGATTAGTATGAAGTAAATAGAAGTATAATTTTTAACAATAATTTGTTGCAGAGATTTAAAGAAAGTCATGTGAATGGAACGCATTTTTACTCCTTGTTTCGTTGCTAAGCAAAATTGATTTTCCTTTTTCTTTTTAAGAAATTATAAACTGAAATACCTGTGTTGCCATGTGTTCATTCCAACACCGTGTAACGTATGTGAGTTTTAGAAATGCACATGCGTATAACTCTTTCTGTCTCTTTCTTGTATTGTTGCGATTGTTGGTTCATGTCTCCAGCCAACACATTAGAAACTCCTTTTAGACCTTCCTGAATTAGAATGAACACGTCTTAATTACACAATAAAACAATTCACACACAAAACAATTAAATGTATACTTTAAGCTCTTATTTAGCCCAAATAAATTTAAAGTTATTAACAAAATTACAAAATAAAAACCTTCTAACTTTAGGCTTGTGGCTTAATATTGTTACATTCTTGAATGTATGAAATCATCTCTGACTATTTAGTAATAGAGGGGCCTCATGTGGCTGACATCACAAGTTATAATGTTCATTGTTGCTTTTAGTCATGTATTTTATTCCTCTTCTGAATACTGTTATTAATGCCGAACGAATCTAAATTTCGGTTTCAATTAACATCGGATCAGTAGGGTCCTGAAAACAGTGATGTCACTCTTTCTGAGGCACTTCAGAAACGTATAATATTTACTTCATTAGATGACGAAAAAGTGATTCCACGCAATTCATCTTTAATTTTTGGAAACAAAAGCACATCACAAGGTGCTAGGTCAAAACTGTTTGGTGGAGGATTTTTTAGGGAACCCAAATGCGTTCTCATGATGCAAAATTATTTTCCTGTTTATTCAGAAAGTTTTAAAAATGTTTCTATAAGCAGGCATTTGAGTACCAATTAGCAGTAACTTTAACCCTATCTTCTAGTGCTATAGCAGCAATATGGCCAGTTTTAGAAGAAAAAAAAAAAACAACTAACAACCATCAGCTTACCGGCACTGCGAATTCGTCAGTCTTAGAGGCTTGGGTTCTGTGTGGAAGACTCATTGAGCCGATTGTCTTTTCTTTTCAGGGTCATAAAATGAATTCAAGATTAGCCACAGTAACGATATTCCAAGGAATTTGAGTGCTGCCTTCGAATTTTTTCAGAACTTTTCTGCATCAATGAATTGCGTTGTTTATAATCGGGAGTCAGTTTATGTAGAATCCATGAACACTAAAATGTTCCTCACGTCTAATTCTTAATGTAAAATGTTTTGGATTTGACATCTACCAATTTCCAATATAGCCAAAATAAATTTATAAGACGTCCCTCGATCTTCTTCAAGCATTTCTCGAACAGCTGCAATATTTTATCAACAACAGCAGTTCTTGGACGTCCTTCATGAAATTCATCACAGAAAAAAATCCGATGTGTTCCATTCACATGGCTTTCTTTAGCTATTCTGTAAAAAAAAAAACTATTCTTTTATCTACGAAACACCTTAGCCATCTGGCTGGGTTAAGAAAGATAAAAAACATAAAATCATAGACCGAACAAGTTCTCTGGTCAAATTCTTTTTTGAGTGAACAGAAAATCTTTAAATGATAATTAACAAAAATCGAACACACTACACTGCAATCAACTCACAAAACATTAGAAAATAGCTGTTTTATTTCTTTTTACTTTCTCTAAAAATCACTATGTATTGTATGTACATCGTAGGAAAAAGATATTGTATTCCACTCAAAAATTATGTACCGATATTCACCGGAAATACATATTTTGAGGTCCCTCAAATCCAAACAAGTTTTAGATAAAAAGTCCGTGTGTGTCTGTGCCTATGTAGAATAACTCAAAAAATAAAAGTCCGTTAAATACCAAACTTGGTATTTAAGTTTAGCATTTTTCAAGGATGCGACACAAAGATTTGCGGGAAAGTTCCCAATTCAAACTTCCCTTTGCATGGGTGGTTTTTCAAAATGTTTGATATTCTTAAAATGGCCCTAATGATGTTGATTAAAATGTCCCAAAGATATTTGCATAGAAAATAAAATGTATGTCTTGAATTTTTTGCTAATAGTTTCTAAAGTTCTCTTCATTCTGAATGACTTTTACATAACTGGTAAACCCTAAGAGATAGACAAACTTACTGCACAAAAAATGTAGTTCTTGTTAAAACGCCCAATTTTTGTAATTTAATTTTTTGTAGAGCTAACCTTTTCCGAGATTATTCTTTATTATTGGTTTTAAAATGACCAATAATTCATTTTTCTATCAAATGGGAAGTCGTTGTTCACTTTCAATTGCAACACATAGCGATCAACGATTAAAAGATTTCACAATCGCTTTAGCATTGTACATCCCATTCCATCCCTTTCACTTCGAAGCAACTAGATAGATAACGGGGGGAGTAAGTGGAATTTGTTGACCAGCTGTGCTTTAGCCTAAAAGATCTATTGTACTGTAGAAGGAACTAAGTAATGCAACTATTTCAGCTAATGTTTATCGTGATTAGCGTGAAGTAAGTATAATTTGTTGCATAATAGGAAAAGAAAGTGGTGTGAACGGAATACGACAGATTTCTAGAAACATGAAATTCTAAAAATGTTAAATGTCCCCCTCGTATAGCAATAAAACTCGTATATTTTATTCCAGCAAGCCTACGATTATTGTAAAAGAAGGACCAACAAATATTTCTCATTCACATGACTTCCTCTACATCTTGTAGCAAATTATTATTAAAAAGGTTATTCTTCTGTCTACTTCACAAATCGTGATAAGCATTAGCAGAATTGCTTTCTTGTAAGTAGAAGGCAAATAATGGAATACACTAGGCTAAAATGATAGTCAAATCTTTTAAAAGCTGGTTGTCATGTGGATGAAATCCGTTTCTTTGCATTGCCAGGAGTTGACAAACTCCCTTATGTGAAACATTTAAGTATTTTAAAACTGAAACGAATTACAAGGAATATCTCAAAAATGGTCAACCCCACGAAAAAAATATATATATATGACATAAAGTGTGTGTTTAAATGGGATCTACATTATTTGTTATGTAAGTTTTTTTTATATCTCTTATGGTTTACTGGTTATTCAAAATTAAAAAAAAGAATCATCTAGAATATAGAGATCGTTAGAGACTATTCACAGAAAATTGAAGATATACATTTCGTTTGACACATAAATATTTTAAATATAAGAGATTTTAATCAAAATTGTTAGAGCAAATTTTCAGAAAATCTAAATTTTCGATTTTTTTCCCCATGTAAAGGGATAGTTGGGGATGGAGGGATTTTCTTGAAAATCTTCGCGTCGCATCTTTTGAAGATACTCAACTTAAGGGGACAAGGTAGTCTGAACATACGAAATTACATCTTAAGTGAGTTTAATTACCACTGCTCTTAAAGTATTCAATTGTTTTTCCTGAATTTTTTATGAACTATTTTATAAATCATGAAAATTATTTCAAGTGATTATTTGCATTAATAGCTTAAGTGGTTGAGTGTATAAAAAGTATTTCATTCAGCAGAAAAGTAATAAAACTTAGTCTTAAACCTTGTGAATTCATGTACCTTTTTCTCTGATACTGCCTGCATGCTTGTTCTTAGTATAAACCGCTATCTCTGAACCTCAATTATTTAGCTATTATACAATTTCAGTAGAAATTAAAAAATAAATATGTTTGCAAATTCAAAAAAGTAAAAATGTGGAAAATTTGCAATGCTGTTGCTTTCTTAATATGATCAATATATACTACATATAACGTCACGATTGTTGTTC
Organism: Hymenopus coronatus; assembly: GCA_030762935.1. Lineage (NCBI taxonomy): Eukaryota > Metazoa > Arthropoda > Insecta > Mantodea > Hymenopodidae > Hymenopus > Hymenopus coronatus. The sequence continues at coordinate 18,010,688 of CM060887.1, read as the reverse complement.
AGAAAGTTCAGCTATGTATTGCATATATGTGCTGAAAATCTCAACTTTCCCGCTCTCGTAGTTGCTGAGAAAAAGGTACATAAGTATCCAAAATTGTTGTTTTGAGAAAACTGAATTTAAGGATACAAATGTTCCAAAAACATATTTAAAGAAATGGAGACCAGCATTTAAATTGTATTTAAATTTATTAAAATCCTCTTAAAACCCCAAAAGCATACATTTTCTGAAATTATAAATAATAGACGTTTTATTAGTGTCGAAAACAAAACAAAGATGTTATTTTTTTTTACCACTTCGAATTACCTTGTCCCCTTAAATACCAATTTTGGTGTTTAAGGACTTTTCGTTTTTTGAGCTATACTACCCACAGACATACGGACATGTTTCTAAATTATTTTTTTTTGGGAATCAGAAGCTTAAAACATGTATTTCCAGTGAAATCTCAGTATCGAATTTTTGGGTGGAATTTTCAATTCCTTCTCCATACACTATTTATATAGTACGTGTAGAGAAAGTAGTAGGAAAATTAGCAATGTGAAGTTCTAGTGCAGTTTGTGTATCAGCTGCAAGACTGATGCATGATTTTGCTTTCAAGACGATAAAATGCATTTAGAGAAACCGTGGTCAGACAGTGCCACGCAGCTAAGGGCTGTTAAATTGCTCTTTCAATGGAAACAAATGAGCTCTCGAGGCAACTAGTGGGTTTCTTAAGCGAAGTTTCAACACTCACACAACAAATTCTTGTAAGGAAAACAAATAGTATAAAATACAGTAGCCAAGACCGAACATTTGTTAAGTGTTAGATTTATAAGCCGCAGGAGTGGGTGTGGAATTGTTTAGTAGCAGTTTGATGTCTATATGCAAGCAATGTCTCCAAGTTACATTATACCTCTGTATCAGCAATGTCGGTTACGCGTAGAGACTGACAATGACGTGCCCCTCCTTCCCCCCCACAAGCGGGGACACGCCAAGGAATGCTTGACCGATGCCAAACACTGAGGCCACTGCTTTATGGCGCAACCAAATGCCCCGTGCTAAAACCCACCAAGTGCCCGTAGCAGTCAGCTGCACCCAACAGGTGGAAGGAAGTGATGGGACTCGAGGGGCACACACCAACACTACAATATATAAAAAATCTGATGTGGTCCATTCACATGACTTTCTCTACACTTCTGCAACAAATTATTGTTAAAAAGCTTATTCTTCTATAGTTCTATTATTGAAAGAAGTGAAATAAGGGAATACCATAGGCTAAAGTGACAGTCAAATCATTTAAAAGCTGGTTGCCATGTGGTGGAAGTTCCTTTGTTTGTGTGGACGGAGTTGACAAATTCCCATATGAGAAATATTTAAGTATTTTAAAACTGAAACTAATAACGAGGAATATCTCAAAAACGGTCAATCCCACGTAAAAATGTATATGACATAAATTGTTTGCTTTAAGATCTACATTTTTGTTGAGTTTTTGTCTATCTCTTACGGTTTACCAGATACACAAAATTCAGCAAAAGTCATCCAGAGTAAACAGCTCTTTAGAGGCTATTCCCAGAAAATTCAAGATACACATTTTATTTGTCAAGTAAATATGTTTATTAATATATTATATTTTAATCAAAATCGTTTGAGCCATTTTTGAGAAAATAAACTTTTTTAAAAAATTGTCAATGTAAAGGGTAGTTTAGGTGTGGGGATTTTCTTGAAAATCTTCGTGTTACATCCTTGGAAGATACTGAAATTTTCGTTTTTGAGTTATCGTGTTCGCAGACACAAGTACACACACGGACCTTTTTTTAAAAATCTGATGTGTTCCATTCACATGAATTTCTCTACAAATTATTGTTAAGACGCTGATTCTTCTGTCCACTTTATGCTTATCGAGATAAACATTAGCAGAAATGCTTTCTTGCAAGTTAAAAAAAAAACCATGGAATACTCTAGTTTAAAACGATAGTCAAACCTTTTAATAACTGGTTGCCATGTAAATGAAACCCATTTCTTTGCATTGCAGGAGTTGACAACTTTCCGTATGTGAAAAGTTTTAAGCATTTTAAAACAGTAACCAACAACAAACAATATCTCGAAAACAGTATGGCACAGATTGTATGTTTTAACGAAATCTACATGTTTTTGTGCGATAAGTTTTTTTCAATCCCTTGCAGTTTACCAGTTATGCAAAATTCAGTAAAATTCAGAATGAAAACACATTGTATTTGTGATGGAAATGGTTTTAGTTTGTGATATTTAATTAAAATCGTTAGAGCCATTTTTGAGAAAAATAAAATTTTTGAAAATGTTTCCTTATAAAAGGTAGTTAAGGATTTTCTTGAAAAGCTTCGTGTCGCATCCTTCGAAGATACCAAGTTTGGTATTAACGGCCTTTTCGTTTTTGACCTATGCTATCCACAGAGATAAAATGCTGCTTTAAACGTCCTCTTTTGGATTTAGGGGGTGCCAAAACATGTATTTCTGGTGAAATCTCGGTATAGAATTTTGGGTGCCATACAATACCTTCTCTATACACTATGTACAATAGTACTTATAGAGAAAGTAAAAATGGATAACATGAAACCAACAATTCTTAGGATATTATTGCCCTCGAAGGTAATTTTTAAAAGTACCTTCTTGAGCAAACCATCAACTGACTCGAAGGCAGATGAACATGTTTATATTTTGGTCTCTATGATGTTCCATTGTACATCAGTGGTACACATTTCCCTTTGAATTCTACAAGCATTTTATTTCTTATATTCTCATATTCTCTATTCCGTACAATAAATAGGGGAAGTATTGTATTCCAACCATATATTCGCCGGAAATACCCATTTTGAGATTTCAAAAAAGAACTCATAAAAAGGTCTTTGTGTGTGTCGGGGGGTATGTGTGTGATCATTACTCTAAAACAAAAATTCAGTTAAATACCAAATTTGAGTTCAGTATCCTTCAAAGATGAGAGACGGCGGTTTCTGGAAAATCCGCTCACATCAAACTATCATTTAGATACAATATTTGTCGGTCTGGGTAGTTCAGTTGACTGGGCGCTGGTTTTCTGAACTCAAGGTCGCGGGTTCAAACCCGGACCAAATCGATGGTTTATAAGTGTGCTCCATATCAGTATATTTACCGGTATGTTAAAGAACTCCTGCGGAACAAAACTCCGGCACACCGGTGGCACTGATTATGATCCTGGCAATTCTCAGCGGCATTAACATATTATATATATATGCAATATTTTTCGAAATATTGGACTTTCTCAAAAATTCTAATGAGTTTGAATATATATACACATATATATAATATATGCAATATTTTTCGAAATATTGGACTTTCTCAAAAATTCTAATGAGTTTGAATTTATATATCTTAAGGTGCTATTTGTTTGGAAGTAGGGTTGCCCTACGTTCCGAAAAACCGGTTGGAAAAAGTATCCCGACCGAATTGGTAAAATTCCCGGATTTGCAGGTTTTAAATATGTTACTGTATTATGATTTCCACTATGAAATGCACTTTGAATTTGCCCCATAACCGCAATTTGGTAAGAAACTGGATTATAAAATCTTTGGTTTAAATTTATTGATTAGAGTTTGTGAGTTATCGTATATATTGTTCGCGCACACTTAGCTGGTGTTTGGCGTTTATTAACCACATGCTCGTCGGCTCTGAAAACTAAATATGTAACTCTGGTCTCATAGCAACCAGCAGTAATCTGTAAACGTTTGGTATAAAAAACTCTAATTCCCATTAAGCTATAGTATATGAATTTATTAATTAAGTGTCGAAAATCAAGATACAGAAGCATTCAAAAAATGTGAATTGTACATCGAGTTGTCAACTTTTCAAGTACTCTATACAAAATACCACTCCATTGTAATGACGTTGTACCATTATTACTAAAGTCAAGTCATAATAACTTAACCCTCTACCTTCGTCCCGGTCTTATGGCAAATGTTTATGTTAACTTTATTTGGAAGGTATTTTATATAATCTTGTACAACTAATAACTAAGATATATATATGAAAGTTACTACATAAAATTGTAGATCTCCTTAAAATACATGATTCATTCCAAAAAGTTCTTTGTGCCGTGAGAGACACTTCTGAGATATCCGTTATCAATGGTTCCAATTCTTCAACTGTTTTATTCTTCCAATATTCAGTAGAAACGCTATGGCTTTTTAAGGCTAGTGTACAACTTCCATTCTTTAACACTTGACTACTGCGATTTCCTTTGAATCTTTAACAAAATCTGTAAAGTAACTTCATCTCAATTAAAATGAATTAATGGAAGAAATAACTTGTATAATATAACTTTTAAAGTTTGTAAACGTCAGAGTGTACAGAAAGCCATGTGAATGACACTTTAAATATATTTAGCAGCGTTTAACGCCCATTCTTATTGTATATGACACCACAGACGGTGTACACTGGTGATACATTACAAAGTTGTAATAATTAATTGGGAAAGTATTTAGGTGGGGGGGATCTGGGTAACTGCCCCCTTAAAGTTGCGAAAAATTCTTAAGCCAGTGTTGTCATTGCTCTACCCAAAGAATAATTACAATTACTTTCTAAGCAATTATTTTATATTTAAAAAATTAATGTTTTTTTTTTCAAAGCTAAATGTGATTTTAATAATTTACATTGAAAATAAATACGACAATCCTGCCCCTTCATGCAGATATCGAAATGACGCCCTTGTTTCCTAGCAATTTCCATATATTAGGAATGTCAACAAAAATTAAGAATAAAATAAAAACCTAGTCAAGTAGGATAGTCCTGACAGTATTTGAACTGTAGACCTCCAGTTTCGAATCATTTTATTAAGCCCGCCTTAAACTCTAAACATTTCTTTTTTATGTTCTATCTTGTACTTTTATTTTTATTTTTTTTTTTAATTTCATTATTATATTATTTTTTCTAGTTTAACGTCCTTAACGGTTGTCAAATCGGACTATGAATGAAATCGGTGAAATTATGCTCAAATGATCTCGGGGTCTATGGAGCTTAAAGTTACTCCACATTCGTCTTCTCAGGATAAGAGAAACCCCCGAAAAAGCTTTATCTGTGTAAATTACCCTAAGCGAGATTCGAACTCGCAACCTCTTGAATGTGAGGCAGACACGCTACTCCCAGTCTCTCAAAATGTTGCAAAACAAGCTTAAATGTTTAGGTTGGTTTTATTCTAGCTTTGTTACTTCTCTCAAAGAACCTTTATATTTTGTTTTAATTTTTAAGACCGAGCAGAATGGCTCAAGTGGTAACGTCAGTAGCCCACATTCTAGAGGTTCCGGGTTCGATTCCCGGCGACCGGCCATTTTCATCCATGTTTTCTTTTTTTGTGTGTGGTTTCCGCGCATCTACAGGTGAAGGCTGGTTTGACTAATTTTCTGACCAACTTTCTTTTCTGTCATTTCCTGTACATCTTTCCTTTCTCATTTGTTTTAGGATTGAAGGACCAGGTAATGGTTTTCGGCGGGTTGTGGCTGGTCGGTGGTTGTGCGCTTTGTAAAATTTTAATTTCTAGCGGCGTTGTGGGACTACTCTGTCAGTACCCACCTTCGAGTACTTTCGAGCGGGCACCTTTTCGGGGGATCCCCGGAGACTCGGGTCTTATAGGCCACAAGGGTATTCTGCCTCTGGGTTCACGATAATTCTAATCCATGTGAGCAGCAACTGTGTCTCGAAAACTCAAATAGTAAAGCGGCTTCGTGGAAGACCTTTAACAACATCGTGGAGTAATTTTTGTGCAATGGCTTTCCAAAAATAATCTTGGAAATGTACCAAATGATCGACTGTTACTCAATAGTTTTGTCAACTAATTCTGAACACAAAGCTGCTCGTGTCTTCTTCGTGAAGAGCATGTATGATGCGAAATGTGTTCCGATTTCTTTCCTATGCTTGATTTCAGTACCTCACAGATATTTGTAGGGGCGTATGCACGGAGGAGGGCTCAAGATTTTCAACGCACTCCCTCCCTCCCCAGATAGCCTAAACACATCAAATCGGTCGCCCTCCGTGGTGTAATGTTACTATGCTGCCTTCATATATCCAAGGTCGCGGGTTCAAACGCGGCAGAGGACGATGGATTTTTCGGGCCTAAAAATCCTTAGCATGGCTTCATTCGGAAGGGAAGTAAAGCCGTTGGTCCCGTGTCATAGATTTACGGCACGTAAAAGAACCTCAAGCCTGATAGAGAGGCCTCTGAACAAAAGTAAGCGGTCTTTCACGCCCAATATAGAATGGGACGCTGAGAACCACAGTAGTTATAGAGCATTCATAAATAAAACTTTTTCTGAAACCCTTGTATACTCAAGGTTTAATTACTATACTGTACCTATTAAAAACAGGGAAATAAAATGTTATTTTAATATATATATATATATATATATATATATATTTTTTTTTTTATTTCATTTGTATAGCCCCCTTTAAGTTCTAAGGTCACATCGGGGGCTTTAACTTGTGAATAACTCATATTCACTGTAGGTTAATCCTTTTATATTATTAAACGCACTCATATTAACTCTCGCATTCATACTACCAGACTCTGCGGGGGTAGGGAATAATACTGGTTAAAGAAAAATTCCCCGCCCCAATCGGGAATTGAACACAGGGCCTCCGGATGGAAAGTCAGCACACTGACCACTCTATCACGGAGGCAGTCTTTAATTTTTATTAAATATTAGATTGGGTTAGATTATATTGCGTTCTGTAGGTTCATGATGCCCATCAGGCCCTAAACATAAAACATGTTAAAGAATACAAAATTAAATACATCAGGTATACAGCATTTAAAGTTCTCGCATTGCAAATAGTAAATGTCTTAAACTTTCGAGTGCATTAAAACTTAAGACATATATTATTTCTCTCGCTTAATCATATAACTACCCAATTCCTTGAAAATCCTAGCAGCTTTCTATCCTACCTCCACAAAATGAAAATAAAAGCTTCACCATTCTGCAAATGCCCTGAAAAACGATCCTACACTTGATGAATGAATGCAGCAACTATTAAGAGATCAACCAACTGTTTTACGCTCACTTCCACTGCCAATGATTCTGAAGATTCGTTTCAACGCAGTTGCAGTCACAGAATTCCTCAAGAGCATATTCCACACACTTGAATAAAAATATGTAAAAATGTTTTATCAAAATATGTAAATATCCCGTGATATAACTCTAGGTAAAACACGGGTTGTAAATAATTTAAATAAGAAAGGTACATAAATTTAATATTAAGATCCTCATTCTGAAAATATTAAACATTACATAAAATTTGTCAATATATTTCTAAATTGTTACTATCAAAACTACAGTTCCAAAGTATATATTTCAAATTATAGTACCAAAATACATGCAATAGACATTAATTTTCTAGTCTATTTAATATAATAGTTACTAAACATGAACACTTCACTTGTTCTTTACCCTGCGTACTTGTGTGTATGTAATGTCAAACTTTGGTATTAAATGTATACTTTTAGATTAAAATGTGTCTTACATTGAAATACTAAAGACACTGAATATTTACATTCTTACTTGTATGTATGTAATGCAAAAATTTGGCATTAAAATATGTATTACTTTCTCTACACATACTATGCACATAGTGTATAGGGAAGGTACTGCATTCCACTCAAAAACTCGATACCGAGATTTCACCGGAAATACATGTTTTGGGTCCCCCTGAATCCAAAAAAAGCATTTTTATAAGAAGGCTCGTGTGTGTGTCTGTGTGTGTGTGTGTGTGTGTACAGCATAGCTCAAAAACAAAAAGACCGTTGAATACCAAACTTGATATTTAAATATATAAATATTAAATATATATTTCTCAAAAGTAGCTCTTTAACAATTTTGTTTAAAATATCGTATATTAAAGATATTTACCTGACAAATAAAATGTATATCTTGAATTTTCTGAAAATAGCCTCTGAAGACTACTTTATTCTGGATATTTTTTTCGGAATTTTGCATAACTGCTAATCCGTAAGAGATGTACAAAAACTTACCACACAAAAAATGTAGGGCACGTTAAAACACACATTATATACATTTTTGTCGTGGTGTTGGTCGTTTTTTGGATATTCCTTGTTTTTGGTGTCAGCTTTAAAAAACTTATATTTTTCTCATACAGAATTTGTCAAGTCCTGTCCATACAAACAAAGGAAGTTCAGTCGCATAGCTGCCAGCTTTTGACTACCACTTTAACCTATGCTACTCCCTTATTTAGCGTCTACATATTTACAAGGAAGCAAGTAATAAGAGTATTTCTGACAATTTTTTTCGATTAGCATGAAGTAAGTTGAAACATAAGCTTTTTAACAATAATTTGTTGTAGAGATGTAGAGAAAGTCATGTGAACGGAACACATCAGATTTTTTTTAGATTAAAATGTGGGTACATTGATATATTAAAGGCACTTAATATTTACATTCTTATTTGTGTGTAAGTAACGATGTGATTTGCATTATTGTAACAAAGGCCGATTAAAATTAATTATTTAGTACTCTTTATAAGCATGCCCAAAACACCGAGCCTCTGTAACCGAATAAAATTGAATACTGAATACTCTTTTTAAATGTCCCCGAAGTGTAAGTATTAATGCAGAAATCCTCACTATTTCTGACAAAATTTGAAGGTGCACAAATGTTGAAGATAGTTGCAACTATCTATAAGTAATAGGAGGACGTTAGAAATCTTGTCCAAAGCGAGTGCCTTCGCAGGGCATAACCTAACCTACAACACCGTACATATCTGCTAAAATACAACATCCATTTAGAATCTATTACCTCTAGATATGTCATGCTCAAGGAGAGAGTGGGGATTCTTGTTTGCCCAGAAGAGCATATTCTGAGGTTTACGACGTCAGTATTAGTGAGGTTGTACTTGGTGAGGTCATGCCATCTCATTACAACAATCGTCACTGGTGTGGCATTTTCGGTCAACTCCGAGTGACTTATTTACTCTTAATACAGAGCTATTCAAAAAGAAAGAACGGATTTCAAACATTTATTTTGTCTAAACTACACAAGATAGAAACTTAATTCCAACATTTCTGGAAAGAGTAAAGCTAAAATTTTCAATGTTTATGCATTGAATATGTGCACCATGTGTTACATAGCAAAAAACAAAATGTGGCTCACTTCTTGCCACACATGGAGCAGATGGATATTGAATTCACAGCTTCAACAATTCGATGTGCTTGACAAGCAACAGTACCAATGTGGTCATGATTGGAACTTCTACCTGAACTGCTCAAATTTTAGATTTTTGTCTGTCCAGGAATGTTGGAATTATGATTCTACTTTTTGTAACTTGGAAGAAATAAATGATTGAAGAATGTTCCTTCTTTTTGAATAGCCCTTATTTTTATGTGCGAAAAGATATGGAGCACCGGCGAGGTGTCACCGCAACGCGGTTTACATTCAGAAGATCCCGGGTTCGATTCCCGACCTCTGCCCATTCTGGCACATGGATTATTCGTGATTTCTTCGGTTGAGGTGAATACTGGGGTGATTCGTCTTCTACCACGACTCTACTGTCTCCTTCCTGTTGATAGACACAATTTATCTCATTGTCATTCGTTTCAGGGTGGTGGGACCAGGCGTGTTCGGCGTGTTGCGGCTGGTAGATACACTTTATGGAGGTTTCATCCGCTAGAGTGTCATGCGTAAGCACTGGAAACGTATGGATCTCGTCCATATTTATACACATCGTCCTCCGGATCTGGTCGCTCTTCCTATCTCTCCCTCCCAGGGTTACGGTAGAAGCACAAAGGATCGGAAGCCTATATTGAGGTGCTCTGGCCTCTTTGCGGGAGCCCCTACGTCCGGTTGTACGTTTACCTTTACCGAGCCAGATTGGGGACTGAAATTCGGGAGTTTGCAGGTTAGATTTCCGCCGACCTCTCTCACCCATGGGTTTTTTCGGGTCACTAAGTGAATGTTAGGTATGTTTCTTGTTCCCACGAATTTCCTGTCCCTTTATTTCATCTGCATTTCATCCAACTGGTCTCTTTCAGGATTGTAGATGTCGGTGGTGGTGGCACTTTTCTGTGGTAGTGAATGCGCTTTGGAAGTACAGCTCTCGGCGGAGGTATGGCCTTGGAGTCGTCTGTACGACCTGGACGTCAGCTCCTAGTGCCCCCCGCATCGAGATGAAGAATTGCTTGGATTACATATGTTAGGGATCTTCCACAATGCCTCTTATCCGCGGTCCGGGTTCGGCCGCCCGTCGATAACACACATATCATCTTATCCTCCTGGAGTCTAACGCACAATAAGCCCATGGTAGCTGCAGTATGTACACCATCCAGAATGACATACGCACACACACACATACACACTCATACGCACGCGCGCCTTTGCCTTTACGCCATACATATGAAACATGCTTGTATGTGAGTGCTGGTGCTTTACCAAGCGATTCTAACACACCTTGTGCCCTTGTACGTGTTTGTGTATGTGTCAAGAGGGACAGCTGGTCTCTTCAAAGGCCACCTACTTGCAAACTAAGGCGTGAAATATCTGCTTAATTCTGTGTAGCTGCACAACGTATAAGTTTGCTATTAGGACCTTCAAATTCCTTTAGAAGGAGTTAATTACATCTTTACAACATTTTGTTTTTTTATGTGGTATAACAATTTTTCACAGTTTCTGAAGGACTCGGGTATACCTGTAATTTACAGATATACCCTTTGCCTCGAGATTTTACAACTTTTTACTTTCTCTATACGTACTATATACATAGAGTATAGAGAAGCTATTGTAATACACCCAAAAATTCGATACAGACATTTCACCGGAAATACATGTTTTGGGTCACCCTGAATCCAAAAAATAGCATATGGTATTTAAGTTCGGTGTCTTCCAAGGATGCAACACGAAAATTTTCAAGAAAATCCCCCACTCCCAACTACCCTTTACATAGAACTTTTTTCGAAAATTTTGATGTCCTCAAAAATGGCTCTTACATTTTGATTAAAATATCTAATATTAAATATATTTACCTGACAAATAAAATGTATATCTTGAATTTTCTGGGAATAGCCTCTGTATGAATTTTACAGAATAGTGCATAACTGTTAAACTGTACGAGATGGACAAAAACTTACCACACAAAAAATGTAGACCACATTATTACACAATTTATGTCATATACATTTTTCTTCGTGGAGTTGGTTGCTTTTAGATATTCCCTGTTTGTGGTTTCAGCTTTAAGAAACTTATACTATTCTCATACAGGAATTTGTCAACTCCAGTCCATACAGTCAAAGGAACTTCATGGCAACCAGTTTATCACTTTAACTCCCTTATTTCGCTTCTACTTACAAGGTAGCAAGTAATAAAGATCATTTCTGCAATTTTTTTGTCGATTAGCACGAAGTGAATAGAAGCATATACTTTTTAACAATAATTTGTTGCAGGGATGTAGGGAAAGTCATGTGAATGGAACACATCAGATTTTTACATTAATATATCGCACAGATCTATATGCAACCTATATTATCAAGTGAATTTAAATTCTCCATTAAAAGTGAAAAGATTTATAATCCTTGATGAGACAGTGATTCCTAGAAACAACAATGGTAAAAACACAAAGCACTGTGTTTAATTACGCAAGATATAGGTTTTGTGTAATCTCTCCTCCAAAGAGACCTTGTCTGAAAAATATGTATTCTTTTAATTTTTCTCCGAAAAAGTAAAATAACACATATTTGAAAACTGACATACTGAATAAAATCTTCAATTTGCTTAACAACGGATGAAATATGTATATGCGTGCGCGCGAGATCTGGCAGACTCGTGGTGACCCAAGGTGAAGCTGCTGTGTACCTACTCTGGTAAGGGTTTAAACCACAGGAATGATGGATGGTTGAGGTTTTCTTCTTCTTCTTCTTTTTTTTTTTTTTTTTTTGCAAAAATACAATACTGGAGTCTGAACGGAACTCCGGCGCTGGATACCCTACTTCTATTTACCTAACTTTTCTTTTACTTTGTATGCCTTATGATTGATGTTTTCTTCTGTTACACACACACATATACATAAACACCCAAGGCGCGACTCGAACCCACGATCCCCTGCGAGTTTTGGTGTAGATTCGGGTGTTGGTGTTAAGGAGGTAGCGCTATTGATAGGCTACTCAACGGTTGCTACTTTCAGGAGCAGCAGACTTTTCCTCTGCTGGTAGTTTTTTTACTTAAATATTTATTTTTGGAGTTGATTTTTAGTTGACCACTCCCAAGGTTGGAAGATGGCATTACATAGTTCAGCTTGTTTGCTGTTAGCCGAGTATATATATATTAAAAAAATGGCGTGCTATTTATGGACGCTCTTTAACTACCGTAGTTCTCAGCGTCCCATTTTAAATTGGGCGTGAAAAACCGCTTAATTTTGCTCAGAGGCCTCTCTATCAGGCTTAAGGTTCTTTTACGTGCTTCCCTTCCGAGGGAAGCCATGCTAAGGATTTTTACACCCGAAAAAATCCATCGTCCTCCGCCGAGTTTGAACCCGCGACCTTTGGTATATGAAGTTGGCATGGTAACCATTACACCACGGAGGACAATATATATTTATATATTTATTGCAACTAGGAACCCATTAGACAGATAAAAGCTTTCATAAAATGAATGCCCACATTTCTTAAAGCAACATAACCTCTTTATTTTCTCCACTTCATACATAGTACATAGGTGAAGAAGACATTACCTCTGTAGTGTGGCAGTAGTATACCTACGCGGTGTGGCCGAGTGGTTAGAGGACTCGTTTCTCACCAACGTGGCCCGGGTTCGATCCTAGGCGACCGATTTGTGGCACAGTGGCGTGTTTTCTCCTGGTTCTCCGTTTTCTCCTGCCATCGCATTCCACCCCATCTTCATTCCATATATCATCAATGTCATCGCCTGCGGTGCCGTATGTAGTAAGAGCAAACATTAAACACTACAAAAAAATGCGTGCCTAACATGCAAGAAGTCCTGAGTTTGTATCTCAATTACGCCAGCTGTCTAAAAATAATGTTCACTAGTGCTCACATTAATTACGTAAAATAGATAAACAGCTATAATAATCAGCCACAGAAATAGTGGTAGTGCGAGAAAATCGTGTGACAACATATTATTTTTCTTTTAAACCGTCAATGATTGAATACTGTACGCGCACCATTTCCTGTACGACCTCAAACACAGATACCCAAAAGGTCGATGTCAGCAATTGCCAGCAATGCCATTTGAATGGCAAGAGCCAGAAAACCAGTGGAACAGAAAACAAGCCTCGTCAATAATTCACATTCTCCTCACGAACAACCCGCACCGAAACATCATCGTGTTCCATTCCTCTTGTATTCTTGACCGGAACCCTCTTTTCCTTTCTCTCCGGCCCATTGTGGCGGAACTGATAACGCTGGACAGAAGGTATGTAAGCGTTCTGGTAATTGACTGCAACCTTTATTTTCCACAGAGCGTTTTAAGCCCGATGATCTGGGCGCGATTCCCTTTGACGAACTTGTCCTCTGGTCGATTTCTTGCTTCTGGTTTTCTCTGCGCTGTTGAACACGCTGTTTACATGAAATCTTCTTAAACATATTCCACAACAAATAGATAATTTACGGCAACTAAGCAGTTTTAAAAACAAAATCTGATATGCTCCATTCGCTTGACTTTCTCTATATCTCTGTAGCAAATTATTGTTAATAAGCTTATTCTTATCTACTTAGTGCTAAAACATTAGCAGAAGCGGTCTTAATACCAGCCGGTCTCCATGGCCGCGCTCGCTAAAGCGCCTTGCTTTGGTGCTTCGTGGCGCAGGGGATCGTGGGTTCTAGTCGTGGCGTTAGTGTTTGTGAATGTGTATGTGTATCTGTCATAAAACAGAAGACGGTAAACAAAGGAAATTTAGGAAAAAAGAGGAATAAGAAAAAGGGATACAGCGCGGAGTTACGACCAGACTCCGGAGCTGTATTAAAAAAAATAAATACTTAGTTCCTTTATAAGTAAAAGGGAAATAAGGGAATACACTAGGCTAAACGACAGTCACATGTTTCAAAATGTGGTTGCTATGGGATTGAAATCGTTTTCTTTGTGTAGCTAGGAGTGAAGTTCCCGTAATAAGAAAAGCTTTAAGTATTTTAAAACTGAAATAAATAACAAGGAATATCTTGGAAACGGTCAGCTCTACAATAAAAATGCACTTAACATAAATCGTGTGTTTTAACCAGATCTACATTTTTTGTGTAAAAAGTTTTTGTCTCTCTCTCTCTCTCTCTCTCTCTCTCTCTCTCTCTCTCTCTCTCTCTCTCTCTCTCTCTCACACACACACACACAGTTGCCTAATTATTGAAAATTCAGAAAAATTCGTCCAGGACGAGCAGTTCTCCAGAAGACATTCCCAGAAAATTCAAGAAATATACTTTATTTGGCATGTAAATATCTTAAAAATAAGAGATTTTAATAAAATTCGTTGGAGCCATTTTAGAGAAAATTAAATTTTTTGCAATTTTTTCCATTTAAAAGGTAGATGGGGGTGGGGGGATTTTCTTGAAAATCTTCGTGTCGCATCCTTAGGAGATACAGAACTTAAATGTGAAGTTTGGTATTTAACAGACACACACATACACACACGCGCGCGCGGACGTTTTTCCAAAAATACTTATTTTGGATTCAGGGGGATTTTCAGTGAAATCTCAGTATCGAATTTCAGTATGTACATAGTACGTGTTGAGAAAGTAAAAATAGTTGATGTATTGCATTCACATACATTTTTTCACCCACTCTTCTTAAATATTCTTATGGAATGTATTTTTTCTAACTGCATCTTTACAATAAAAATAAAATTTTAATTGACTATCACATTTCGTTCTAGGTATGAGAAGAATACAGTAGGTTAAAGCAATCCTCAAATTGCTACTTGCTCTCTCACGTATTTACAATATACATAGTAAATATAGAAGGTAAATTCGATACCGAGATTCCATGTTTTGGGACTCCCTGAAGAATAATAATAATAATAATAATAATAATAATAATAATAATAATAATAAAAAGTCTGTTTAGAAAAATTGTGTTATGTGTGTGTGTGTTTGCCTGCCTGCCTGCCTGCCTGCCTGCCTGCCTGCCTGCCTGTGTCTGTATGTCTGTCTTTCTGTGGGCAGCATATATCAAAAACGAAATTCTCTTTAAATTAAAACATTTATATTAAAGTTAAGCATCTTCTACGAATGCGTCACGAAGAATTTAAGTAAAATCTCCCCACTCCTAATTATCCTTTACATGGAACATTTTTCGAAAAGTTTTATTTTATCCAAAATGTTTCTAACTATTTTGATTAAAAGCGCAAATTAAATACAGTGACAATAATTAAATGTGAAAAGTAACATTTATATCTTGAATTTCCTGGGAAATAGCATCTGAAGTCCTCTAAATTCTGAATGACTTTTGCATGACCAAAAAAAAAAACCGTAAGACATAGACAAAAAATTGTTATTCAATTGCGATACAGATTCCCGTCATTTCACCGGGCATATTGTACTACAGACAAAAAATGCACATATCGTCAAGACACACAATTCATGTTCATACATTTTTGTTGTAGAGCTAACCGTTTCCAAGGTATTGCTTATTATTAGTGTCAACGTTAAAATACTTTTCTCAGACAGGAAGTCGTCCCTATTTCTTTTGGTTTACTCCTGGTCATTTAAGAAGCGAATTTTATAAATCGCATAGCGATTCTTATGAGGAAGTAATAAAACTATTTCTGCTAATTTTTATCTCAATTAGCACGAAGTAGATAGAAGAAGAATCTATTGTAAGAAGTGTCTTTATAGAACAACTAGAGAAAGTCGTGTGATTGAAAAACATCAGATTTTTAAAACGCAATGGATCACTATGTAATGGTTTTGAAATTCTAATACCTTTACTTGACCACGAGAACGGAAATCTGACATGTTTCATTCACATGAATTTCGCTATTTTGCAACAAATTATTTTTATGTCTACTACATGGCAATAAAAATAAGTGATGTTGATGATGGCATTGTTGCTGGTATCACTGTGGGTAGTTGCTGTGATGGTATTTAATTATGATACTGGTGGTGGCGGCGGTAGTGGGTAAGATATTAAGAAAATAATACAGGAACTTTATATTCCTATACTTTTCTGAACACTTTATGCATTATTAACATTATTTATTATTTATACAAAAATCGTATATGTTGTAATAAGCAAACATTAAAATTAAGGTTATCTGCAGACAGAATAGTTGTTTATATTATAAGTGGCTTAAATAGACTCATGAGAAATAGAACACTCGCGTGTATTAAACATCCCACTCACAAATAGTAGTCTAATCAGCCACGTGTAATATACAACGGTTTATCCCATCCTAATATTAACTGAAATATTCTTATATTCATTAGTATTAACATTATTAGAGTCGTCATTACGAAGAAATAGATTTTAGTCGTGACGTAGGTAGTACTTAGTTTGTTCGTTGCTGCGTAACTCCGCCGGAATAAACAGTTTCAATTCTGGTTGTTCAAACTGCACCAAATAAATCAATAAATGAATGAAAATGGACATTCCCGAAGAAGTTTTAGATTATGCTAAAAAGGCTGCACCCGCCAATTCAAGAGACTAATATGACATGGAATTTTCATTCTTTAAAAAATGGGGGAGCTGCATAAGGAGCTAAAATAATTGACGATGAAATAAAGACTCGGTTTTGTTGTTTCCTAGGATACATGAAATGTATACAAGTGGTCTATAGGATAGGATAAATATATTATAGTAAACGCAAATTCAAATAATTTAAGGAATATAATTATACAAACTGGTGTTAATTATTTAAAAACAATCTTTCTTTATGTGTGATCCAGGTTTAGTTACATAAGCAGATGTGTAAATAAATAGAATATTAACATTTAGATTTGACTTATTTTCTTAATAATAAATGTCATTTATTTTGTTTCAGTGGCAACGCTGATGGCCTTGACCAGCTCATCGCCATATAAAGGTTTGGAAAGGGCTTTCTGCGTTAGAATGAAATCCACCCTAACCAAAAGAGGCTGTCATTTCAAATCTTCGGGTTATCGGGTAAGTACATCCACAGAAAATGTTTAGTTCCACTCTTAGTCCAGCTTTGAGCCAAAGCTACCAGCTGCTATAACAATTACTGACATTCTTAACGAT
Source organism: Hymenopus coronatus (assembly GCA_030762935.1). NCBI lineage: Eukaryota > Metazoa > Arthropoda > Insecta > Mantodea > Hymenopodidae > Hymenopus > Hymenopus coronatus. The sequence continues at coordinate 17,993,512 of CM060887.1, read as the reverse complement.
AATCGGTACTCAAATAGCTAATTTACACAAATTTAAACCAATTACATCAATTTTATAATCAAGTTCGCGTCCTGCGTACCTGCTAGGGCCATCCAGAAAGTAACAGACGATTTGGCATAACCAAACAATAACAAAAATTATCAACACAAAACTGGATTTACCAAGTTACAGCACCTTACTCTATCTTTCAACGTAATCGGCATTGCTATCAAGGTATTTATTGTCACGTGGTACCGGTTTTTCAATGCAGATGTTATACTCCACCACTAAAGATATGAGCCAAAATGCCACTGTCACTATGAGGTCTTCATCGGTTAGGAAATCGTTTCTTCCAAAAAGTCATGTACGGTGTCCAAAGTGAAACACCAGTTTTTCTTAATTCTTTTATCAACATTTGCTTTCAACTCCTCGATAACGATTGATGAACTTCCACTCCGGTTTTTATCGTACACTGGTTCTTCCTTGATTACTCGTAAATTATGCACCTTTTCCTCAATGGAGATTCGTTCATTGCATTATCATCATACACTTGCGTTATTTGCTTAAAATTCTATTAGCCGAATATTTTGTGCGTTCAAAAAAAAAAGTTCTTTGGCGATAGAAAAGTATAACATCGGCATTGAAAAACTGATACCACGAGAATATAAATGTTTTGACAGAATGGATATTGCGTTGAGAAATAGATAAGGTAGGTACTGTTACTTTGTAAATAAAGTTTTGTGTTGATTTCTTTCGTTATCATTTACTTATGACAAATCGTCTGTCACTTTCTGGATGACCCTCGTATATAGGCTACATCGTATTGCTGCATGAATTATAAATAAACATACATATAAGAAAATGGAAATGGCGTGTTATTTATGGACGCTCTTTAACTACTGTGGTTTACAGCGTCCCATTCTAAAGAAACCGCAGAAAGACCGCTTAATTTTGCTCAGAGGCCTCTCTATCAGACTTGAGGTTCTTTTACGTGCCGTAAATGTACGACACGGGACCCACTTCCCTTCCGAAGGAAGCCATGCTAAGGATTTTTACACCCGAAAAAATCCATCGTCCTCCGCCGGGTTTGAACCCGCGACCTTGGGTATATAAAGTCAGCATGGTAACCATTATACCACGGAGAGTGACATACATATAAGAGTATTTCAAAATTATGTATAAGTGCTTATTAGAAAATAAGCTGTAATCATGAAACATTTCATTCTGTGTCGTCCTCCATGGTCTAGGGTTAACATCCTAGCCTCTGGTTCCCAAAATTGCGGGTTCAAACCTGGAGGACGGGGTTGGGTTTTACGTAAAAATCCTTAGCATGATTCCTTCGGACAAATACCTTCAATATCTAAATGAGGAATAGCTGATAGTAAACTGGTAGCTACAGTAGCTAGCTCCTTCAAGGCAATACAAAGCCGTTGGTCCCGTGTCGTAGATTTACGGCACGTAAAAGAACCTCAAAGCCCTTCAAAATTAGAATGGGATACTGAGAACCATAGCAGTTAAAGAGCGTCCACAAATAAAATTCAATTTCATTTCATTACATTCTGCAACGATTTTAGTTCTGTCTATGGTTTGTCTTCGCTGCTCAAAACCCGGTTCGTAGAGCACGTGCTTCTTGCGTCTAGATATAAATGTGCAGTGAACTTCAGTCTTTACGGACCCCAATGAGTTTGTTAATCGTTACCTATTTCGTGGTGTATTTCTGCTTTTGTCCACCCCTTTATATCCAGCTGTTCACAATATTTTTGTATGATGCAACACATTGCCAGCAGTATAACAAGAGAAAAACGGACACTTCCTGTCTGAGAAAAGTGTATTTTAAAATTGAAAGCAATAACAAGGAATGTCTTGGAAACGGTCAACTCTACAACAAAAATGCATACATTGTGTGCTTTAACATGATCTACATTTTTTGTATATTAAGTTTTTGTCTATCTCTTACGGTTTAACCTTTATGCAAAATTCTGCAAAAATCAACCAGAATAAAATGCTCTTCAGACGCTATTCCCAGAAATTTCAAAATATAAATTTTATTCGTATTGTGAATAACTTTAATATACGGTATTTTAATCATGGTTAGGGCCATTTTTGAGAAAAACAAAAGTTTTAGAAATGTTTTCATGTAAAGGGTAGTTTGGGGTGGGGAAATCTTCTTGAAAACCTTCGTGTCGCCTCCTTGGAAGATACTAAACTTATATACCAAGTTTGGTATTTAACGGTAGTCGTTTTTGAGCTATGGTGTTCACAGACACACACACACACACACACGGACTTTTTTGTAAAAATCTTATGTGCTCCATTCACATATCTTTCTCTACTTCTCTGCAACAAATTATTGTTAAAAAGTTTATTCTTCTACTTATTTCATGATAATTGAGAAAAAAAATAGCAGAGATAGTCTTATTAGTTGCTTCCTTGTAAGTAGAAGGGAAATTAGGAGTACCGTAGGCTAGAGCGATAGTAAAATATTTTAAAATGTGTTGCTATGTAATTGAAGTTCCTTTGTTTGTATGGACAGTAGTTGACAAATTCCCGTATGAGAAAAGTGTAAGTATTTTAAAACTGAAACCAATAACAAGGAATATCTCAAAAACGGTCAACTCCACGAAAAAAATGTTTATAACATAAATTGTATGTTTTAACATTTGTTGTTAAGTTAGGTTTTGTCTATCCCTTACGGTTTACAATGCAAAATTCCGTAAAATTTATCCAGAATAAAGTAGCCTTCAGAGGCTATTCCCAAAAAATTCAAGATATATATTTTATTTGTCGTGTAAAGATCTTTAATGTGTACGATATTGTAATCAAAATGTTTGTGCCATTTTGAGAAAAACAAAATTTTCGAAAATTTTTCCATCTAAAAGGTAGTTTGGGTGTCGCATTCTTGGAAGATAATAAACTTATACACCAAGTTTAGTATTTTGTGGTCTTTTCGTTTTTGAGCTGTGCTGTCTACAGATATATACAGATATAAATATGCTTTTTATGGACTTAGAGATCTCAAAGCACATATTTCCGGTGAAATCTCGCTATCGAATTTTTGGTTGGAATACAATCTCTATATACTATGCACATAGTATGTATAGAGAAAGTAATACAATATAAGAGGAGATACAGCCATATCAGATGTTTCGTGTCTGTCATATTTATCAATTCGCAAAGTTATGCGCACATGCAATGTGTTGCGACTGATAAATTATTATTTGGTAAGTTGGCGGAGGATTGGCCAGTTAATGGCACACAGTTAGTATATAATGTTAACGGCCGGAATATTGAGACAAATATTGCAGTCACGTGCGCACATCTCGGCAACATCGCCTTTAGTGGGCCACACATTACCACAGGTTTTAGTGCTTTGTCTTGTTTATTTGTTGTACCTCGTGCAAAGCCATCTTGAAGAGAATGTTCTCTAATGAAGTTTCACGTTATGATCACTTTCAGAATTGCTATCCATTAAGTCTCGAAGCATTTTCAAGGATTCATTCTAATAAATTAGTTTGTTAACACACCAGTAGCATTTTTTTTAATGTTTCAGATATTTGAGGACAACTCCAAAATGTTTTAAAATGTCATGTCTATAAAGCAAATGAAAGTTGTTTGTATTTGACAGCTCTTTCTAATGTTTTTCGAGTTGATTTGTTCGATTTGCTCAAATAGGTAGTTCTTTTATTATCATTGTTTAAAGATGATTTTCCCTCCAAAATTAATTTGACTAGAGAATATTTTTGGCACGAATTGTTACGAGCAATATGGATATCGTTTAGGAATGCATTTGGGGGAAAATCCTCATCTCAGGTAACAATTTATAATTTGTTCAGCGAATCATAGTGTATAAAGAAGGTATTGCATTTCACCCAAAAATTCGATGCCCAGATTTCACCGGAAATAGGCGTTTTAGGGTCCCCTGTATAAAAACACATTTTTAGAAAAAGATCCGCGCGTGTGTGTCTGTGAACACAACTCAAAAAGAAAAGTTGGTAAAATACCAAACTTGTTATTTAAGTTCAGTATCGTCCAAGGATGCGACACGAAGAATTTCAAGAAAATGCCCCCACCCTCAACTAACCTTTAAAAGGAAAAATATTCGAAAATGTTGATTTTCTCAAAAATGACTTTAACGATTTTGATTAAAATATTGCATATTAAAGATGATTGCATCATAAATAAAATGCATATCTTGAATTTTCTGGTAATAGCCTCTGAAGACATCTTTATTCTGGGTGAATTTTACTTAATATTGCGTAATTGGTAAACCGTAAGAAATAGACGAAACTTACTACACAAAACATTTAAGAGCTCCTTAACACACACAATTTATATTATATACTTTTTTTTATGGAGTTGGCCGTTTTTGAGATATTCGTTGTTATTTGTTTCAGTTTTAAAATACTTACATCTCTCTCATACAAAGGAACTTCAATCGCACAACAACCAGCTTTTAAAACATTTTACTAGCACCTTAGCCTATGATACTCCCTTGTTTGCCTTCTACTTACAAGGAAGCAAGCAATAAAGCCATTTCTGATAATTTTTTGTCGCTTAGCATGAACGAAATGTAAGGATAAGCTTTATAACAATAATTTGTTGCGGAGATGTAAATGTAGAAACATGTGAATGGAACGCATCAGATTTTTACTTTCTCTATACGAACTGTGTACAAAGTGTATAGAGATGCTATTCTATTGTACCCAAAAATTCGATACCGAAATTTCACCGTAAATACATGTTTTGAGACTCCCTGAATCCAAAAAAAGCATTTTTAGAAAAATGTCCATGTGTGTGTGTATGTGGTGTGTATCTGTGTTGGGCAGCATAGCTCGAAAACGAGAAGACCGTTAAATACCAAACTTGGTATTTAAGTTCAGTATCTTTCAAGGATGCGACACGAAGATTTTCAAGAAAAACTACCCAAACTACCCTTTACCCTTACATGGAAAAAATTTCGAAAATTTTGATTTTCTTAAAAATGGCTGTAACGATTTTGATTAAAATATCATATATTAAAGATATTTACCTGACAAATAAAATGTATATCTTGAATTTTCTGGCAATAGCCTCTGAAGACTACTTTATTCTGAATGAATTTTACGGAATTTTGCATAACTGCTAAACCGTAAGAGATGGACAAAAACTTAACACACGAAGAATGTAGAGCACGTTAAAACACACAATATATTTCATATGCATTTTTTTCGTTGAGTTGGTCGTTTTTTAGATATTTCTTGTTTTTGGTTTCAGCTTTGAAAAACTTACACTTTTCTCATACGAAATTCGTCAACTCCTGTTCATACAAACAAAGGAAATTCAGTCGCATAGCAACCAGCTTTTTAACATCACTTTAACCTATGGTACTCCCTTATTTGCCTTCTACTTCCAAGGAAGCAAGTAAAAGGACCATTTCTGCTCATTTTTATAAATTAGCAAGAAGTAAATAGAAGAATAAGCTTTTTAACTATAATTTGTTGCAGATGTAGAGAAAGTCATGTGAATGGAACACATAAGATTTTATAAATATAGTTTTTTGCAGAATATGTATAGAAAGTCATGTGAGTGTAAAACATCAGATTTATTATATTCATATACTCATTTTGTAAGTATTGGTTTACCTAGAATTATTAAAGTCAATATGAGAGACAATAAATGAACGCATAAATAATCCTGTAGGCCGGTAGTTTAAAATTATGCTGAAAAAAAATAACATTCAGGCAACTGACCTGAATATTATCAGCAAGCGCTTCCAGAATTGCTGACCGCAGACTATCTGACGTAATTAATTATAATTGTAATAATGATTTCTCGGCGCATGTAGTTCCCTGAAAATCCTGTTTTACACGTTTGAGTTGAGCACAAACAAGTTAAAATCGCCCATTTGAAGCTGGGCTATTTTCTCCCCTCTCTCTCTCCTACGTACACAGTACGTAGAGAGGGTCTTGCAGTCCACTCTAAAAATGTTATACCGAGTTTTCTCTGTAAATATATATTTTAAAGATATCTGAATCCAAAATACCATTTTAGGGGAAAAAAGCAGTGTGTGTGTTTTTTTTTGTTTTTTTTTTTTATGCCTGTGCCTGTTTGTTAACAGCAAAAATGAAAAGTTGGTTAAAAAGTAAAATATTTAGTATTTAAGTTTAGTACCTTTCATGGACTTGAGACGAATATTTTGAGGAAAATCCTCCACCCCAAACTACAATTGTTTATGTTTTCAAAAATAGCTCTAAAGATTTTGATTAAAATACCATGTATTAAAAATATTGTAAGACAAATATAATGAATATCTTGAATTTTATGAGAATTTCCTCTGAATCCTTCTTCATTCTGGAAGACGTTTCCATAACTGATAAACCAAATATTATACACATAAAAAAATGAAGATTTCGTTAATATACAATTTATGTCCAATTATCTTTTTTGTGGAATTAACCATTTCCGAGATATATTATTAAATTTTCCAGTACGTATACCTTCTTCAAATTAAGTCGTCATTAGTTTTACTTTCTTTTATTCTTTTTAATTATTTATACAGGGTGGCACAAAGGTCACTGGAGACTGGGAAAAGATTATATTTATGTTTCATTACAAATACAAACAATACTTAAAATTATTGTTTATGTTTAAACTGTTTTAGGTCCGCATTAATACACCTTTGAAGTGGTAATAACAACTTAACGGGTTAAAACTTACTACTGTACTACGTCTTGTTGGTACTTTCGTTTTCTTTTAACCAACTGTCTAGTGACTTTTGTCACCCTGTATATTATAATATATATTTATATTGTTTGATTTTTCTATATATTTGGCCTATTTAAAAATGACTCCTTTCTTTCCTCTTTAATTGTATAAAATAATTCATTTCATTCATTTATATATGTGGCTATTCAACTAGTTACTGAAAACTGTTGAATCAAGAGTTTTATAACTCCATGGCAAGAATGCTCACAAAGAACCTTGGCCTACTGCCCGGCCGCTGCGTCCCCCATCGTCATGGATAAGGTGCAGAATTGGAGGGTGAGACATGGACAGCGCCTCGAACCCCCCCCCCCGGCCGGTTAATGTGGTCTTCATGACCTGGAGCCGCTACTTCCCCATCAAGTAGCTCCTTACGAGGCTGATTGCACTCCGGACCAGGTCTCCTAGCGGGGGAAATTTCCCCACGCCGGGAAACGGAAATCGAACCCAGGTCTCCCGTTTGACAAGCAGCTGCGCTACCACCTCAAAAGTTTTGTCCCTGGTCGAATTACCATATAAGCCATTGGCATCCTAGAAGTAATGCAAATAGAATAATAAAGTATTATAATTCTTCATATTTCTTCCTAATGAATTTTTAAATATCGATATCGATACCGAATAGGTACTGTATATACTTTTCATAGTTCTGAATCAGTAACATACAAGCTATCAGCTTACTTTGTTCCAGAATAAGCTAAACATTGATACTTTGTCGTTGACTTAAATGAGAGAGCTTAGTGAACTGAATTTGTGCTGACTGGTTGCAGGTAGTACTGGTGCTCTGTCGACTGAGGCCGCAGTATACCTTCTCGCACTCGAGGAAATCTTCGCCGCCACTGCTGGGGATGGTGGCCATCGCCATGGCACTACCGCCTCCCAGTGTGCACGAAATCCGCCTGGAGTCCGACATGTTCGTCACGCGCATCAATTTTGACTTCCGGATAGCACATTGTGAACCAAGGTAAGTGTGCAAAAACATGCATTGTTCATTACTTGGGCTTAGATGTCGCCAGGGCATTGTTGCTCTCCTGACTTCCGGATAGCACATTGTGAACCAAGGTAAGTGTGCAAAAACATGCATTGTTCATTACTTGGGCTTAGATGTCGCCAGGGCATTGTTGCTCTCCCAGGAAGCAGATGCCATGTTTGTTGAATCCGGAAACACGAGGGGATACCGAAGTGAGAAAGCTGATTATCTAAAGTAACGAACGATTTGGCATAACTAAATAATACCGAAAGATACCAGCACAAAACTTTACTTACAGTTCCTTACTCTGTTTCTCAACGTAATCTCCATTCTATCAAGCAATTTACTGTCACATGATACCAGTTTTTCCATGGCGATGTTACACTTTTCTACTGTCAAAGGACTTAGTCATTTTTGAATACACAAAATATTCGGTCAATCGATCGTTATAGGCAAATAGCGCAAGTGTATAGTGATAATGCAATGAACAAGTCTTCAGTGAGGAATGCCGCATAATTTACGAGTAATCAAGGAAGAACCAGTATGCACATCAACTGGAATGGAAGTTTATCAATCTTTATGGAGGAGTTGAAAGTAAATACTGATAAAAGAATTCAGAAAGACATTGTTTCACTTTGGAATCCGTACATGACTTTTTCAATGGAAAAGATTTCCAAAGATGAAGACCTTAAAGTAGCAGTGACATCTTGGCTCAGATCTTTGGCGGTGGAAGAGTATAACGTCTGTTTTAAAAAGCGCTACCACGCGAAAATAAATATTTTTATAGCAATGACGATTACATTGAGAAATACAATAAGATGCTCTAACTTTATTTACAAAGATTTGTGTTGATATCCTTCGTTATTATTTAGTTACGCCGAATTGTGTGTTACTTTCTGGATGACCCTCGAATTTCAACTACAAATTTAATTTGTTTGTAAAGACATTACTAGCAATTAAAAAGTATGTATACGAAACTTCAGTTCAATATCTATATTAATCAACTCAAAGGGTCATTCAAATGTAATTTCAAACTTTAAACGTTACAAATATTTGAGATAGGAAATAAAACTCGCATACTAGACAAACAATGGGTTTTATAAATATTGGTATTCTCTTGTACAATATACACCATCCTTTCTACGACTCACTGTACAGCATTTTGTAAATGGTATCTTGGAGTATTAGCAATTTCTTGCGAGATATTTTTCAGTTGCTGTCGGGTAGTAGAATGTGTCAGGAAACTCGTTTTTTAAGTTAACCCCACAACCAAAAGTCGCACCGATTGAGTTTTGGAGATCGCATCGGTCATTAAGTTTTTTCAATTTTTTCATAAAATCTGGAAACACAATTTGAAATTTGCTATTGATGATACATTTTATTTCAAAATATGACATGCTCTTTTTTTAAATGTTTCTCAACTTTTGTGCCATTTTAGTCAGAAAATATGCTTTTTTGTTTTCATTAATTCATTAGGATTTTCTTGTTCTTTTGTTGCAGTAATTGAAATGTAATTTGGATTTCTTTAAATTGGTCGATTTTTATATACTAAATGTCAGATGGTATGTGCAGGTATATAATTGTGAAGTTCATTTATTGCAACTTAAAACGTAATCTGATTAATCTTATTAACAAGTGATATTCTTCCTTAGTCTAACTTATAAATGTGTTGGTGCAGGTGAAAGAGCATCCCTAAGTTATGTTACCGCTACTCTGTTTCAGAGTGTCCGACTTGCTGGATTATACGCCAGATGAACTGACTGGAAAGAACCTCTATGCTTTGTGTCACGGACAAGACGCAAACAAACTTCGAAAATCCCACGTCGACTGTAAGTATGCCATCGTGTATCACTAAAACTTACATCACATACTAACTACCTATCATAGGACACTGATTACAATAATCATTTTAAAAGCGTGTGGAAATCTCCTGGAAGAGTAACAATTCTGTCATGTATTTTATTGTACTATTGTCTCTCCCTCGTAAATAGTACAAATCTGATGTGTACCATTCACATGACTTTCTCTACATCTCAGCAACAAATTATTCTTAAAAAAACTTATAGTTCTATTTACTTCATGCTAATCAAAAAAATAGCAGAAATAGTCTTATTACTTGCTTCCTTGTAAGTAGAAGCGAAATAAGGGAGTACCATAGGTTAAAGTATTAGTCAAAAGCTGGTTGTTATGTGACTGAAGTTCCTTTGTTTGTATGGACAGGAGTTGACAATTCCTGTATGAGAAAAGTAAGTTTTTCAAAGCAGACACCAAAAACAAGGAATGCCTCAAAAACGATTAACTCCAGGAAAAAAATGTATATAACATAAATTGTGTGTTTTAACGGGCTCTACATTTTTCGTGTAGTATGTTTTTGTCCATCTCAAACGGTTTAGCAGTTATTCAAAATTCTGTAAAATTCGCCCAGAGTAAAATACTCTTCAGAGGCTCTTTCCAGAAAATTTAAGATATACATTAATAGCTTTAATATACGATATTTTAATCAAAATCGTTAGAGCCATTTTGAGAAACTCAAAATTTTCGAAAAAATTTCCATTTAAAGGGTAGTTGGGGGTGGGGGATTTTTCTCAAAATCTTCGTGTAGCATCCCTGGAAGATATTAAACTTAAATACCAAGTTTGCTATTTTACCGACTTTTCGTTTTTGAGTTATCGTGTTCACAGACACACGGACACACACACACACACACACTCACACTGACCTTTTTCCGAAAATGCTTTTTTTAGATAAAGGGAACCCTAAAACATATATTTCCGGTGAAATCTCGGTATCGAATTTTTGGGTGGAGTGCAATACCTTCTCTAAACACTATGTACATAGTATGTATAGAGAAAGTAAAAAGGTATAAAAGGTATTGCATTCCACTCATAAATTCTAAAATCACTGAAAGTGCTAAAAAATCGTATGTATTACACTCACACGATTTTCTCTAGCTCCTCTACAAACTTCTTACAAAAGATTATTCTTTTTTTTTTTTTTTTTTGCAACTGTCATTGCAAATCGCTTCTCTGCTTGGCCAGGAGTAAAACAAAAGAAAAACGGACACTTCCTGTCTGAGAAAAGTATAAGTACTTTACAATTAAAACCAATAACAAGGAATATCTTGGAAACGGCGTTCTCCACAACAAAAAAGAACAAGACATAAATTGTGTGTTTTGACAAGATCTACATTTAGTGTGTAATAAGTTTTTGTCTGTCTCTTACGGTTTACCAGTTATGCAAAATTCGGCCAGAATAAAGAGGTCTTTAGAGGCTGTTCCCATAAATTTCAGGATATACATTTTATTTGGGATGTAAATATCTATAATATAGGGGATTTTAATCAAAATCGTTATAGCCATTTTTGAGAAAATCAAAATTTTCCAAACATTTTTCTATGTAAAAGATAGTTTGCGGTGGGGGGATTTTCTTGAAAATATATGTGTCACATCCTTGTAAGATACTGTACCTAAATACCAAGTTTTGTATTTAACGGTCTTTACGTATTTGAGCTATGTTGTCCACACATTTCATTTTCCAAAAATGCTTTTTCGGACTCTGGAGACCCCAAAACATATATTTCCGTTGAAATCTCGATATCGAATTTTTGGGTGGAATACAATACCTTCTCTATTCACTATATACATTGTACATGCGAGCTAGAGAAAGTAAAAAGAGAAAAAGAAAAAAAAACAATTTTAGAGAAAGGTCCCTGTGTTCAGTTGGTTAAACACCAAACTGGTATTAAGTTTAGTATCTTCAAAGGATGCCACGAAGACTTTCAAGAAAATACCCACCTCAATTGTTATTCGATTTCGATTCTCTTAAAAATGAACCTAACGAATTCCATTAAAATATCGTATATTAAAGATATCTACATGGCAAATAAAACGTATATCCTAAATTTCTTTGGAATAGCCCCTGAAGTCCCCTTCATTCTGGATTTTCTGTAGATAACGCAACCTAAAAACGATTTTTTACATTTCATTTTATACTCCTGACGGAATTTCCTTGGGTCACAAGGCAAATGCTGGGAAGGTTCATTACATCCTCCGAATTTTCCTGCTTAGCATTTCTTGTCACTACATCACTTAGGATAGAAGGAGGATAGGATATGATCGAAGGGACCTGATGTTAATTGTATCTATCCCCCACGAGAGGGTACTATCGGGAGGGAGGGATGAGGTGAGTGGATACATCGGGCGGCCGGAACCGGAGCAATGGCGCAGCAAACTTTTTTACTTCCTCTACGCGTACTATGTACATAGTGTATAGAGAAGGTATTGCATTCCGCCCGAAAATTCGATACCAAGATTTCACTGGAAATAGAAAATTCTAGGGTCTCTTATATCCAAAAAAATGTATTTTCAGAAAAAGGTTCGTGAGTGTATGTGTATGATTGTCGGCGTGTCTGCGAACACGATAACTAAGAAACGAAAAGATGGTAAAATACCAAATTTTGTATATATATTTAGTATTTTCCAAGGGTATGACACGAAGATTTTGAGCAAAATCCTCCCACCCCAAAGAACCCTTTACATGGAAAAATTATCGAAAATATTGATTTTCTCAAAAATGGCCGATTTTCATATAAATACTGTATATTAAAGATATTTACACAACAAATAAAATGTATATCTTGAATTTTCTGGGAATAGCCTCTGAAGACATTTTTATTCTGCATGAATTTTGGTGGATTTTATATAGCTAGCAAACCGTAAGAGATAGACAAAAACTTAGTACACAAAAATGTAGATCTCGTTTAAACACACAATTTATGTCCTATTCATATTTTTCGCGGACCATTTTTTAAACATTCCTTGTATTGCTTTCAGTTTTAAAATACTTAATGTGTCACATACGGAATTCGCAACTACTGGAAATGCAAAGAAATGAATTTCATCCACATGGCAACCAGCGTTTGAAAGAGTTGACATTCGATTTAACCTTCTACTTACAAAAAATCATTTCTTTTTATGTTTATCTCGATTAGCATGAAGTAGATATAACCATAAGCTTTTTAACTATAGTTTGTTTAAACATTAAACAAGTCTATATACCACGATTGCATGTACAAAATTGCGAGAAACAGTGTGATTATTGATAAAATATGAATATGCATAGCTGAAACTGGCGGCAGAAATGTTTGTAGTCATCGTAACAACTCGGAATTAACATTTATTGCATCATATTGCGATAAACCAAGTAATTTTCCAATCTGCTCCGAAGATATGTTCAAAATAACTCACTTGAATCTCAAAGTAAGAATAAACTTGCAGCACTATAAGGAAACTTTGCTCCCCTCTCTGAACCCAATTCACTCTACCTGGGGAGTTTTTAAACACAACTTGGGCACACAATCTTCTCACTTTATGAGATTTGCAGTTTCCGTTCCCTTCTCCCGCGGTAAATCCATCAGGCCCTGTATTTCATACACACGCTCACCAGTGACGGATGGAACTCATAAAAAGCGTTCATAGCTCATTGCTGCATTAAACTTGTCGTGTTTGCATTATTACTTTCTCTACCTTGCATTAGAATGTACATAATAGGTAGAAGGTATTATACTCCACCTAAAATTCAACACCGAGATTGCTCTGTAAATACGCGTTTTCAGGTCCCTGAGTCGATAAATAGAATTTTTAGAAAAAGGTCCGCGCGCGCGTGTGTGTCTCTGTGCAAGGGCACCAGAACTCAAAATCAAAACAAAACAAAAAAAAATCATATGTTCCATTCACATGACTCTCTGCATTTTGGTAACAATTTGTTGTACCACTTTGTGTATTTTGATTTATAAGTGTTAAACCCCTGAGAATTTAATTACTTCTTTATAATCGTGTTATATGACGTTGGACCAAGAGTTGTACTGTAGCTGTAGACTGCAGTTGTTAAGCATTTAGGTTGAATTATTAGACTACAAAGTCAGAGGGTTTACTCTTATTATTGTTAGAGAACAACGAAACTATGTTACGATTGTTATGTATGTAGATTGATAAAAAATGAGTAGTAATATCTTCAATGTTTTGTTCGATTAACTAATTTCAATCTGTTTGAAACGGATCGTGTTCCCTTCCTTTAAGTCACTATTTTGTCTCCCTTATCTTAGGGTAGTCACAGGAACCTGAGAACTGCAAACGTATGAAGGGGCAGTAAATGGGACACACGAATAAAATGAGAATAGAGATATAGCACATATCTCATTGTTTTAAGTTAAATATGAATAACAATTTTCGAGTACCCACTTAATTTTTAGAACATGCTCAAGTAATGGAAGCAAAGTGTCCATTTAATAATGAGTATATATACTCATATTTAGAGTCAATAAAAGCCAGTATATTCTCAGTTTTACAAGTTCTTCTGATTAATATATATATATATATATATATATATATATATATATACCGAATAACTGAATATGCGTTATTGCAATATATAAATTTGAAAACATGTTGTACATAGAATAGGATGTCACCACCAGATAACGTCTGAGTGTATTGGTAGGTGCTAATAGACACGTTAGTATCCTAGAGGCTGTGTTCCAAAGTGAATGTCATTAAAGATGAACAGTGAACATACATAAAAATCTGATGTGCTCCATTTACATGAATTTCTCTACATCTCTGCAATAAATTATTGTTAAAAAGCTAATGCTTCTATTTACTTCATGCTAATCGAGAGAAAAATAGCAGAAACAATCTTATTACTTGCTTCCTTGTAAGTAGAAAATAAATAGGGAGTACCATAGGTTAAAGTGATAATCAAAAGCTGTTTGCTACGTGACTGAAGTTCCTTTGTTTTTATGGACACGAGTGGAAAAATTCCTGTATGAGAAAAGTATAAGTTTTTAAAGCCGAAACCAAAAACAAGTAATATCTCAAAAAACTATCAACTCCACGAAAAAAATTATATAACATAAATTGTTTATTTTAATGTGCTCTTCATTTTTTCTGTGGTAAGTTTTTCTCCATCTCTTACGGTTGAGCAGTTATACAAAATTCGGTAACATTCATCCAGAATAAAATAGTCTTCAGAGGCTATTCCCAAAAAAATCAAGATATACATATTATTTGTCAGGTAAATATCTTCTAATATACGATATTTTAATCAGAATCGTTAGAGCCATTTTTGAGAAAATCAAAATTTTCGAAAAAGCTCCATGTAAAGGGTAGTTGGTGTGGGGGGATTTTCGTGTCGCATCCTTGTAAGATACCAAAATTAAATACCAAGTTTGGTGTTTAATGGTCTTTTCGTTTTTGAGCTATGCTGTCCACAGACACACACACACAAGCGCACGTACCTTTTTCCAGCAATGCTATTTCTGGATTCAGCGGGACCCAAAACATGTATTTCCGGGAAATCTCGGTATCGAATTTTTGGATGCATTACAATACCTTCTCTATACACTATGTACAAGTACGTGTAGAGAAAGTAAAACTCGCATTTCAGAACATGAGGACTCCAGAGGCTATTGCCAGAAATTTCAAAATATATATTTTATTTTGTCATTTAGTTATCTTTAATATGCGTATTTTAATCAAAATCGTTAGAGCCATTTTTTAAAAAAAATCAACATTTTCGAAACTTTTTTCATGTAAAGGGTAGTTTGGGGTGGGGAGATTTTCTTGAATATCTTCTTGTCGTAACCTTGGAAGATTGTGAACTTAAATATGAAGTTTAGTATTTAACTGACACTTAGTTTTTGAGTTATCATGTTCACAGACTTGCGGACAGACACACATTGGCACTTTTCTAAAATACCTATTTTTGGATTCAGGGTACTTAAACGTGTATTACCAGTGAAATTTCGGTATGGAATTTTTGTTGGAATGCAATACCTTCTCTGCCTACGTATTATGTGTGTGCTAGAGAATTTAATAGACAAACGTAGGCACGAGCAATCAAAAAAATTCAAAATGCTTTACAAAAGCATAAAGAAATCATTAAAAGTCAACCTTATTAATTAATCTTACTATACAAAATGTTAAATTTAAAACCCAGAGACTTATAAGTTTGTTAGTTTCATAATAGTATAGTGTAAATATATTATGGAAACGTATTTTCATCTATATCTAGGCCTGTTAAGTTTTGTCTTTGTTACCATTTTTTAGTCCTTTCTGTTTGCCTGATTTATTGCAATAATGTTTGTCTATCCCAATTTTATTTATTGTTGTGGTAAAACTTGCCATGAGCTTTAAGGCGCTTCAAAATTCCTAAGGAGAATATTATCCTCGAGAAATTATATCATTTTTTATGTATTTTCATTAAGTACATAATATCATTTTGAATAAAAAGTAGAATTTTTTGCGAAAACAGCTGATCAAGGGACAAAAAGGATAAAGTGTAGGCAAACGAGGAGGACATCTTGGGCACTATGACTTACACAGATCTGTGGTGGCTGGCATCCCTCATGAAGGGAGCAAACCTCAGGAGGCTACAGGCCGCGCGCGCACACTAACCTAGGCGATATAACCTAACTTTGGATTATAGTCCTTAGCAACGAGCAGCTCAAAGTGACCCCTACGGAAGTCAAATTAACCAGAAGCAATAAATACAGACTATTTGACTGTGTGTGTGTGTGTGTGTGTGAGAGAGAGAGAGAGAGAGAGAGAGAGAGAGAGAAAGAAAGAGAGATTGAATGATCATCTGGCTTTTGGCTTCTCAATTTAGAGGTCCCAGATGTGATGTCTGACTGAAATGGAAATTTTGTCTTTAGTGAATATAATTTCTTATACTCCTCAGAGTCTGGAAGTGTAATTGTTGGAACGAACTAAGTGTGTTTAATATGATAAAATAGCATTTGTAATACAAGTGTTAAAAGTAGGAGTTTTTGGCCATAGATCTCGTTTCACAAAATTACTACTCATAAAATGAATTAACATGCATGACATACACTATATTTTGGATAGCATGAATATCTGAAAAATAACAATAAAATAGTACCCTGTTGATTCCAGACTTACATGTAATGCAGAAAAGTGGCACCTAGAGCGAAAATATGGATGTTTTGATTTTTAGTTGATCCACTGGTAATGACTACCTTACAATGAAGTGATTATATGATTTGTATCGTTGGTATCTATTATAAAATTACCCTTCGGCAGCTTTCAAAATTTCGTCCAGCTCTTGGGATTCAATTCTTCCATGTTTGAACCTGCCGCCATTGTAATGATTATTCAGGTCATAATTAGTCGTCCCCCGGGGTTTGGGGGTAACATGCGAGCCCCTGGTTCCCAAGGTCTCGGGTTCAAACCCGGCGGAGGTGGAAGGATTTTTTTCGGGCGTAAAAATCCTTAATATGGCTTCCTTCGTAAGAGAGGTAAAGCCATTGGTCTCGTGTCGTAGATTTACGGCACGTAAAAGAACCTCAAGCGCGATAAAGAGTGTGACCTAGTAAAATCTTTTGACTGTGTAGGTAACAGGGCTGTCCTGAAGTACTATTTTTGCATTACTGGCATGTAAAATAGCTCTTGCGGGACGAAATTCCGTCACACCGGCAAGCTAATATGATCCTGGCAGTTGACAGCATCGTTAACAAACAAAATATTTTAAATATAATATAATCCAGAGTTTGGTTACTCCTCGACAGGCTACTGGCCCAAGTCATTGGCTTTTAAGGCCTACAAAGAGGAGTGTCATCCGCTGAAGAAACTTAGTGATATCATCATGCAAAAAGTCACAAGAGTTCCTGTTGCTAAGCTTGGACGAGTGGGCCAGGATATTTTAGCAAATTGTGCGGCCCGTATGAGAGCAGAAAATCAACATTTCCGTAATTTATCTCAAGATACGTATTTTAGTGCGCCTTGGTGGCACCACTTTCCCGGCAGAAACATCGGAAGACGAAGAAGAAATCAAAACCGCGGCTTATACGACGGTCGGCTGATAAGTCCCTGGCCTCTCAATAAAAACAGCATTTAAAAAAAAATGTTTTTGCTTTATTTCCAAACATAATCTCCAGAAAGGCTAATATATTTGTCATATCGCTGTTGTAATTTAATTAAACCATCTCTGTAGTGCAATTTATAGTTGCTGTGAAATCTTCGTTCTCCAAGAAATTTTTTGAAGTTTGGGAACAGGTGGTATTCACTGCTAGATCTGGTGAATAGGGTGGATGTTCAAGCAATTCCAACTTTAATGCGCACATTTTTCCCATTGCAATGATTGAACGATGGGCCGGGGCATTGTCCTGATGAAACATTTTTTGTTGTTGTTGCCAAATGAGGTCTTTCTCTTTTCACCTCATCACTCAAACGTTGCAGTAAGCTTGCGTAGTAGTCACCAGTGATACTTTTACCCTTTTCCAAGTAATCAATAAAAATAATTCCATGTGCATCCCAGAAAATACTCGCCATAACCTTGTTAGCTGACAAAATTGACTTTGCCTTTTTGGAGTTGGTTCATCTAGCGCAATCCACTGTTTTGACTGTGATTTGCTTTCTGGAGTGTAGTGATGTATCCAAGTTTCATCCATGGTAACAAGCCCTCTCAAAAATTCACTGGGATTTTTACGGTAGAGCTCCACATTCTTAACAGAAACAGTTTTTCTTTGCAACTTTTGATCAGGTGTCAACAAACGTGGCACCCATCTTGTACAGACCTTGTGAAAGCCCAAAACATTACTTAAAATATTACCTGCACGTTGTTTTGATATGTTTACAGCCTCTGCTATCTCAAACAACTTTAATCTGTGGTCTTCAGTCTAAACGATTAATTTTTTCAATGATCTCTAGAGTTGTCATTTCTACAGAGCATCCAGAGCGAGTCTCATCACTAGTGCTTGTATGTCACATTTTAAACTCTGCAACCCACATTTTAATCATTGAATATGAAGGGGCAGAGTTTTTCAATGTACTGTCCATTTCCTCCTTGATTTCTTTAGGCGTTAAGCCTTTCAAATGGAAGTATTTAATCCCTCCTTGTTTCTCCAAATCCTCCATTTTCGTGAAAACTGTAAAGTTGTCTTGTTTAAAATGCTGTTATTCGAAAACTAAAGAAGCTATTGACCTGTAATTATGGATACAAGCTAGTCTAGAGTTAAGCTATGCGTCTAACTGGCCTATTGGCGCCATATCTGTGTGAAGCCCAGAACTTATCAGCCGACCCTAGTATCACTGCGCCACAGTGGGAAAACTCATTAGAACAGGACTCGCCTAAAGTCACGAGTTCAAAACTATCCAGAGGGTACAGACACAAGCAACGCCACTGACTTCCATGAGAGTCATCCATCGCTTGGCTGCTTCTGTAGTTGCGTGCCACAGACACAGAGAGAGAGGGAGAGAGAGAGAGAGATGTCGACAGAGGAGGGAAGGAAAGACTATTGAATTGTGTGTTGGCACGACTGTCTCCCCGTCTGTCCGCTCAGAAGCAGTTGGAGAGATTTTGAGTATTCACATCTCGTGCTATGTCTCCGGATGTGCTGCACATCTCAAGTTAGTTGTAACGTCCCTCTTTCTATCTCAAAACCCCTCCCTTTTCCTTCCCTTCCCTCCTCATTTTCGTCGTATCACGTTCAGAAAATTTTCTTTCTCTTATCCCTAACTTCTCTGTCTCTTTTTCCCCAAAAACTAGACTTTCTCCCACCTTTCCTTTTCCTCCCGTTTTCGGACTCTGTATCTTAGTTCTTTACCGCCACCTCAACTACTCACCTCTTCCTTGAAGCGATCTAACCTGACAAGACAACAAACTGTAACAAAGACACAAACAAAGGGATGTTGCAGCAACAAAGCTGTTCTTAAGTTTTGTCCCCGTTTCTTGGCGGCCCAAGTTTCTTGCTTCCCCCAAGTGTCGGAATAAATCCAACCCTTTCTGTTTTCCAAGTCACTCCAAACGAGCATTGCTATCAAACTTGGAGATCAGCTTTGCGTAAAGTGGATGCATTTCCTTTGGGACAACAGAGCAACAAATCCCCCAAAATTGACAACAGCAGCGTTTATGTGGAACATTTGGGTCCATACACTCGCTTCGTCTTTGTTAGCTATAATCCTCAGAAATATTTAGAGGGGGAATTAAACACAAGGGTGATTGGTCAATAAGAGCTGCAGCACTCCCACTTTAACAGACAATTGTTTTACTTTCTCTACACGTACTATGTACATATTGTATAGCGAAGGTATTGTATTGCACTCGGAATATGACGTTGAGAGTTCATTGGAAATACATCTTTTTGTAGTCCCCTAAGCCCGAAAAAAAGCATTTTAGAAAAAGGTTCCTCTCTGTTTTGTGAATAGCATAGTTCAGAAACGAAAAGTCGGTTAAATACAAACTTGGTGTTCAAGTGGAGTATCTACGAAGGTTTTCAAGAAAATCCCTTTACCCCAAACTACCATCTACATGGAACATTTTTTGAAATTTTTTATTGTTTCAAAAATGGCTCTAACGATTTTGATTAAAATACTTTGTGTATAACATATTTTTATGATAATCGAAACGTATATCTTCAATTTTCTGGGAATAACCTCTGAAGACCTCTTCATTCTGGATGACTTTTATATAACTGCCAAACCGTAAGAGATATATAAAAACTTGCTACACCATTATGTATAAATGTAGATCGCATTAAAACACACAATTTATGTCGTCTATCCTTTTATCGCTGTACATTTTCTTACTTCTCTTCTACTTACAAGGAAGCTAGCAATTCTGCTTATGTTTATCTTGATTAGCATGATATAGATAACATAATTATTGATGTTTTGATTCAAGACCAAACCTTTTGGTTTGTTTACCTAACAGTTAGAGGACATCATGTGAATGGAACACATTAGCTATTTTCAATTCTAGTTTACAAAGAACCAAGTAATAAGGATAATTTCTACTAATGTTTATCTCGATTATCGTGAACTAGATAGAAGAATAAGCTTTTAGACAATTTGTTACAGAGATGTAGAGAAAATCATGTGAATGGAGGACATCAGATTTTTACTTTCTTTACATGTACTATGTATGGAGAAGATATTGCATTACATCCAAAAATTCGACGTCGAGATTTCACTGGAAATACATGTTTTGTAGTCCCGTAGTCCGGAAAACACCATTTTGGAAAAGGTCCTGTATGTATGTGTGTGATAACAGCATAGCTCAAAAACGAAGGTTTAGTACCTTCCAAGGATGTGCGAAGACTTTCAAGAAAATCCCCCCACTACAACTACCTTTTACATGGAAAAATGTTTGAAATATTTGATTTGCTCAAAAATGGCTCTAACGATTTTGATTAGAATATCGTATATTAAAGATATTCACATGAAAAATAAAATTAATATCTTGAATTTTCTGGGAATACATCTTTATTATGGATAACTTTTTCTAATTTTGTATAACTGGTAAATGTAAGGGATAGATAAAAGCCTACTTCACAAAAGCGTAGAACTCGTTAAAACACATAATTTATGTTATATGCATTTTTTTCCCTGGAGTTGATCATTTTTTAGATATTCCTTGTAATTGGTTTCAGTTTTAAAATACTTAACACTTTGCTCATACGAAAATTTGTCAACTCCTAGCCATACATACAAATATTTGACTGTCACTTTAGCCTTGCGTTTTCTTTTATTTCTCTTCTACTTACAAGGAAACAAATTCTTTTAAATAGAAGAATAATTTTTTTAAGAATAATTTGCTGCAGAGAGGTAGAGAAAGTCATGTGAATGGAATACATCAGATTTTTGTAACCCTTAGGCAGCCTTCAGACAGTCAACTATCTGCAACTGCCTACAACTAACCATTTCACAATGTGCAGCTACGCTATAACCATAATTAACCCAGTGCTATAGCAATGAAATATGTCATTTAAAAATCTGCTGTGTTCCATTCACATGTCTCTCTCTCTTTCTCTCTCTCTCTCTCTCTCTTTCTCTCTCTTTCTCTCTCTCTCTGTTCTGTAACAACCTATTCTTACAAAAGCCTATTCTTGCTAATCAAGTTAAATAATAGCGGAAATGTACCCAAATTTAGTTCCTTATAAGTAGAAGGGAAATAAGGGAATACACTAGACTAAAGCGATAGTCAAATCTTTTAAAAGCTGGTTGCTATGTGCTTGAAGTTCGGTCCTCATTGTTTGATTAGGAGTAAAACAAAAGAAACAGAATTCCTATGAGAAATGTGTATAAGCGATTTAAAATTGGAACCAATAATGAGGAATATTTCGGAAATTATTAACTCTACAAAAAAGCATATGACATAAATTGTGTATTTTAACGAGATATACATCTGTGCAGTAACGTTTTGTCTATCCTTTACGGTTTACCGGTTATCAAAAATCATTCAGAAATAAGAGAAGTTCATAGTCTAATCCCAAAAAATTAACGATATAACGTTTAATTATCATGCCTTTAATATACGGTATTTTAATCAAAATCGTTTGAACCATTGTTTAGAAAATCGAAAATTTCGAAAATTCCTTCATGTAAAGGGTAGTTTGGGTTGGAGAAATTTTCCTGAAAATCTTCGTCTCGAATCTTCGAAGGATCCCGAACTTAAATATCAATTTTGGTATCTAAGCGACTTTTCGTTTTTGAGTTATTAGGTTCACAGACACACTCATGAACATACACACACTGGCCTTTTTGCTTTCTCTACTTCCCACATAACACATAGGTAGAGAATTTATTGCATTCCACCCAAAATTCAATACCGGAATTATAATAACAATTACAAATCAGCATGGATGTGCAAAATGTATTCAAGAAAGAAATTATTTTCCATGGCAACTGAAGAGTGCAAGCTTAAACAATTCAACTTCCATTTTACTAACACAATACCGAATTTAGTGAATTTAATATATGGTGTGTGGGTATTTGATGTTTCTATACTGTACTGTCAGGTAAAAATGTGCTTTAAGTGGTAAATGAATGCTTAACATTACTGAAAGTGCCTATATTAGTGCATGTTTTGAATTATTCCATTTGCCTTCCTATATTAAGTTTTTAGCCCTAGCACAGAGTTCAAAGCATAATACATAATCGTCGCTTTTATAAACCTGTTTGTATGTTGTATTTTTGCAGTGATCAACAAAGGACAAGTGATGACGCAGTATTATCGAATCATGAACAAAAACGGGGGCTACACGTGGATCCAGACCTGTGCCACTGTCGTCTGCAACTCGAAGAATGCAGAGGAACAGAATATAATCTGTGTTAACTACGTCATCAGGTACGTTACTTAAAAAATATATTACTTAATATGTCTAACACAGAAATATATGTACACAATATAGCATAAAAACAGGTTATTAAATTAAATATCGTGCATAATTGCCTCTTTATTTCACAACGTTCAATAATAACAATGACGCAATTCCAAGCTGATGTGGTTTATAAAAAGATGATCCATTTTTTTCTCTGACTAACGAATTAACAAACACTCCGTGCATTATTAAGTATAGAATAATTAAGATCTGGATTTAAAATTACCATTCTGTGCTGATAATTGACTACATCGTTTTTATTGTTTCATTTATATAGCCCCCTTTAACATCTAAGGTCATATCGGGGGGTTTGCATTAGAAACAGCTCGTTGTCTGTAGGTTCTTTACGTTGTGTTTACACCGTTTTATTTTCCTCAAACACACACACACATTCACTCTCACATACATACTTCCAGACTCTGTGGGAGATAGGAAATAATTCTGGTTAAAAAAAAATCCTCGCCCCAGCCGGGATTCGAGTTCGGGACCTCCGGGTGCTACATAATTGTTTCCCATGATCATGCAAAATTGAAGTATTTCAAAGTCAGCATATAGCGATCGCATAATGGCTAAAGGCTGACAGCTTTACAATCAAATTTTTATTAATTGTGTATATTAAAAGTATTTTTGAAATACTTGATATTGATTTAATCATTCTGAACACACATTTGGTAATGTAAGCTAAACTTACAATTCATTTATTAATTGCCATGCCAACAAGCATTGTAAGTACTTACAGTAAGAGTTTGAGAGGGCATTAATACCTACAATACAATTAGGAAATGACGTAACACTCAAGACATGTGCTACTTCAATTAAAGATTCTATTGCAAAATGCATTAACAAAATAGTGTACAAGAAGGCTTTCTCCAAAAAATTTAAATGTTGTCTTTCATTTGTTCACATCGAGAATTAATTTTTTCTTAATGTTCAATAAAACATTGAAAAGCAATTTTGATGTATTATTGTTTTTTTCACAGTTTTTTTCAAGTATTTCAAAACGTAATTGGCTAACCACGAAATGTAAGCTATTTATTACATCTCAATGCTTGGGAAAACTCGGCCCTGGAGCCTCATATTCCCAATATGCATTCTCGACTTGAGAAGTATAACTTACAGCTCTTAGTACACAATATACTATTGAGACATTTTCTTTATGTTATTCCTTGCATGTTTTAGCGGAAGAGAGTACGAGAACGTAATAATGGACTGCTGTCAGTTGGAAGACAGTGTTCAAACAGTCAAACGAGAAGAGGCCGGAGGTAACGACCCGGAAAATGGCTCGCCAGATGCCGATCGGGGTGGTAAGTATATATTAGCAGCATTTTCATTCATGTTTAAAGTAATTTAACAGAAAACAGAACCCGTATACGTTTAGCTAGTTCTTTTTAATCTTAAAGTCCAGTCCATTTGCACCATCTAGATTGTACGAGGATCATCCAGAAAGTGACAGACAATTTGGCATAACAAAATAATAACGAAAGTATCAACGCAAAACTTTGTTTACAAAGTTACAGTACCTTAGTGTATTTTTCAACGTAATCGTCATTTATATCCAGGCATTTATTGTCACGTGGTACCGCAAATGTACTCTTCCACCGTTAAAAGATGTAAGCCATGATGTCACCGCCACCTTGAGGTCTTCAGCTAGGGAATCGTTTTCATCCAAAAAGTCATGTACAGAGTCCAAAATGAAACATCGGTTTTCTGAATTTTTATCAAAATTTGCTTTCAACTACTCCATAACGATTGATGAACTTCCACGCCGGCCTTTTTCGTACACACTGGTTCATTCTTGATTACTAGTAAATTATGTGTCATTTCTTCACTGAAAACTCGTTCATTGCAACATCACTATACACTTGTGATATTTGTCTATAAAATTCGATTGGCCAACATTTTTTGCATTCAAAAAAATGAATAAGGTATTTGTTAAAACATTTTAACATCGGCTTGAAAAACTGGTTCCACGTGACAATAAATATCTTGACAGAATGGAGATTGCGTTGGCAAATAGAGTAAGGCACTGTAACTTTGTAAATAAAGTTTTGTGTTGATATCTTTCGTTATTATTTAGTTATGTCAGATCGTCTGGCACTTTCTGGATGTCCCTCGTACAAACCATGCAGTGTATTTTCAGAAGCTTTTGCTTCACTGTTATGATCTTTGTGAAGTATATCTCTTCTATTGAGGCAAGAGGGGTTGTAACAGCGTCAGCTAGAAAATGTTTCCATGTAAAGCGTAGTTGGAAGTGGGGATATTTTCTTGAAAATCTTCGTGTCGCATCCTTGGAAGATACCAAACCTAAATACCAGGTTTGGTATTTAGCGGTCTTTTCGTTTTTGAGTTATGCCGTCCACAGACACACATGGACATTTTTCAGAAAATGCTTGTTTTAGATTCTTGGGGTCCTAAAACATGTATTTCCGATGAAATCTTGGTATAGAATTTTTGGATGGAATACATAGCACGTGTACAGAAGGTAAAAATGAAAATTGACGATTTTAGCGAATGCTCGCCAATTATCCGCAGTCAGTGTAAGAAGGCAGTCTGGACGGCATCTAAAGTGTCTCTCTGGCACGTGAAGAAGCAGAGTTCCATTTGACTGCTAATAAGATATATATAATAATAATAATAATAATAATAATAATAATAATAATAATAATAATAATAATAGGCCGCTAGATGATAGCAATATTGAACTAGTTAGTACTGGAACGGTCCTGCCATTAGCCACTTCAGTCCATATCTTTCCGTTCTGCTAGCACAATCGAGAAAAGTCATTACTCAGCTACTTTTCGTCCTGGAAATCGGCAAGAAATATAAAATTTATGAACTTAATTTAAATAAAATTGAAAAAGTGTTTAATTAATTAAAATATTGTGATTATTCTATAACTTTGTGGTTCTACATTTTTATGAAGTACATTTTGTCTCTATCTTACGTTTAATCGTGACGAAGTAATATGTGCAGGGATGAGACCTAGAAGGTTAACGGTCCATCGCACAAGGAGCTAGAAGTATCTCCTAACAGATCCGTCATAATATGACCACGTAGTTAAAGTGACGTAAAATAAGTAAAGAAAAGCGTTGGCCTCTGTAGCTGGGGCGTTGAGTTGGCAAATCCCGCGAAAAAGCCACGGGTTCGAATCCCGCTTTGGGCATGGATGCTTCGTGCTGTGTTTCTGTGTTTGTGCTCTGTATCAGTTATTCTGCCTCCCATGATGGCCAATTGTGTCACGCCTTAAGCTTATATGTGTATAAATAAAGAAAAGAAACATGAAAGAAAAATCTAAATAAATTGTTGGTAATTTTCGCAAATTCTGGATGGTATTTTATTGGAACGTTATTCATGACCTGGTATGCTACATATCAAATTATATGAACAATTCAATTCATCTTCTTATTTTCTATCATCTATTAAATCTTTTGAAGTAAGGTTATAAATCCAAGCACTGTGACGGATATCGCTTCCAGGAGAATCCTGCCTTAACTGATCCGAACTTACTTCTTGACCTCGTGTCCAATTAAGCCTCGGCGAATCTCTACAGAGATAAACGCAGCGGGTGGTTTCTAATTTGCATTAATGGTCCCGATGCTCATCTGGAAGTGAACGCTGCAAAACCTCTTCGGTTTAACAATCACTTTGGCTTGTTACAATTTGCATAACAGGGGAGTTTGACGCCGTGATGCGTAGACAACTTCTCTCGTTAGGTTGTACCGCGGGGAAGTCTAGCTGCAGCCAGCAGGCGTTGTTCCCTTCATATTGCTACTAAACGCATACATTACCTCCATTATTTGCTAAATTATCATCAGTTATGGTTCATAGAACAAAAATATTGTCAGTGGTCGAAAAGCCTTCTCTGAATCTTGCTTGAAATTTAGAAAACTTCCAGAGCTAGGATATTCGTACCAGTTTCCTTATGCAGAGTAATGGCGCTACTTATGCGAGCAGATGTCAACGTAGATTGCAACCCATTACTGCAAAACAAATATCACTGCATAACATAGGAGCACGTCGGTACGAATGAAGGCTTTCGAATAATATGTTGTTCTGCTGAAATGCAAGCAAAATTAATTTGTTTTACAATATTGTTTTGTAAGTTTTCTAGCAAGTACTTACTCATGTTCTTATTTAGAAACCGATAGCACTGAATCTGTGCGGCAAGCAGAAGAACTGCCAAGACGGGTCTACCTTTCCACGAGCACCCTACCTGAAATAAAGATGAAGATTAAAAGAATGCAGGGTTCACTGTGATGTATCGCATACAACCTGTACTTTTAGATCCCAACAAATGCTATTTGCTTGGGAATACTGAAGCGGAACTGATAAAGTATTTTAAATATGCCCCTATCACATCATGCGAAGTGGATTAAACTTTTTCGCATTATAAATTTTGTTTGTCGGAACGTCGAATGAGGTTTGAAGGGTTCCCGAAGAACATATAGTTTTCAGTAATACAGCTGCAGACGAGTAAATATTTAGTTTTAATTTCTGCTTTCTTTTTCACCAAGTAAAAATATGAAGATATTTAAGAAATTAATTGCCTTATTTGGATGTTATTTAACATTCGATCAGTAAATATTTCGTTGTACATAATTATCTAAATAGCCGTGCTAATATGAATGTCTCATGAGTTAGTTTTGTTCTCTAGAAAAAGTACTGTTTACTTGACAACAGGTTTGTTTACCTCTCCCCCATGCGTTCTTATCAATGACTTGTTTTGATGCGGCGAGCCGGCCGGTCGCAAACTATATTAGGAACGGCGAACGGTAGGGACATCCTAGCTCTGGTCATGACTCAACATTTAATTCTTTCGTATAATATTCTAGTGTATATTTTTCCAAATATTGAGAGCAGCGAGATGCCCCTATAATTTTCTGGGCTGCTGTAACTCCCTTTGCACTTTTAAAGAGATTGGATAGTGTCGGTTTTCCAAGTTTCCGGATATTCTCTCCCTACAAATATTTTATTGAAGCTGGTTGTATATAAATATGCTACTTTATTAATTTCTAGAGAACTCTTGAATAACTTAGCTGACAGGCCTTCTGTACCTGCTGCCTTCCCATTTTTTAAACATGCTACCTCTTCTATTGCTAATTTCGCAAACCAGCAATTCCACAATCTGAGCAATTGCTTCAACAATCAAAGAAATTGATTCTATGCCTACCTCCCCTCTTTCATAGACAGTTTTACAGTTTCCCCCGCAGGAATACTTACTTGTATGTGTCTTTTCTTGCCGATCTGCCTAATAACTTTGCACATGTCACTGACCTCCACATTTTCGACTACCTTACGCACCTCTTCCGCCTTTGCCTTTCTTGCTACACAGTTTTGTTCCGCTTTAAAATGTCTTTATACGTTTTTCTAAGATTTACGAAAGAAATTCTTCATACCTCACCCTCTCTTTTACATTTGATAAGGTCATATTCAGTTGATCAGGTCAAGTCAGATTCTGATTTCCTTGGAGTGCATGTTTTGAAGCCCTTTAAATACAGAAATGTATGTTTAGGAAATAGTTCTTCTCAGTGTGTGTGTGTGTGTATGCGTGGCGCGTGTGCGCAACATAACTCTAAAACGAAATGTCCATAAATATCAAATAAGTTCAGTATCTTCCAAGCTGCGACACGAAGATTTACAAGTCCACATCCCAAACTACGACTCCTCAGATGGAAAAATGTCTAAAATATGACGAACTATTTTTATTAAAATATGTTATTTAAGCTATGTACATTTTTTATGGATAGGCTGTGAGGTTCTTTTCATTCAGAAGGATTTTTTTTGTGAGTTTATATGACGATAAACGAATGATGTAGACAAAAATGTAATACACAATAAATACATTTATTTCAAATAGTTTTTGCGATATCAGCCACTTCAGAGATATCCGTTATTATTGCGAATTTTGCTACACCTTTTATAATTTTTTAAATTCCTTTCGTTACTTTTCCAATGTTATGGACTTGTGACTATCAATTTGGAAGACATTTCTTCTGCAAAGACTTGTCACTGCTATCATAGCTTTTTTTCTCATCCACCACCTTGAAATTGACCCGTTGAGTTCTGCAACTTTTATAAAACACGAAGGAATATCTGCACACGTCAAATATGGGGCAGTTGGGCCACCTGGTATAATCAATGATGGGTAGAGAAAGTGGTGTGTTGGTAAAAATTCTATTTTTTTTTTTCATTATGGTTCCATTCAATGGGCTAATCAACTAAAACGAATATAACATTGTAGACACAAATGTTCTATCCTTAAGAGAGGGTCTGCTTTTATTAGGGCAGGAAATATCAGTTGATTTAGGTGCTAAGGTAGCCTCTGTTATACACAAGTTTTATGAACTTGTCCCAACATGAAATAAAACTGTTTTCTTATGTCTGTAAGGCACAAAGTCGTATAAAAGTTTAACAATATTAATGAGCGTTCTGAAATGATATTACTGCAGCATTTAAATATATACAAATTTCTGCTGTGTTTCATTCACATGACTTTCGCTACTTGTTCTGCAAAAATAATATTCACACTTAAAGGTGTTCATTTATCTACTTCATTCTAATCGAGATAAGTGTCAATATAAATTGTCTTATTAATTGAAAATAAGGAAACACACTAGGTTAAAGCATAGTCAGATCTTGTGAAAGCTGGTTGCAATGTAAAAAATTGAAATTCCGTGCATGTCCAGGAGTAAAACAAAAGAGAGATGAAACGAAAGATGACTTCCCGTTTGAGAAAAGGTTAAATAGTTTAAGACTAAAACTAATAACAAGGAATATCTCTGAAACGGCAACTCTACAGAAAAATGTGCATGACATAAATTGTGATTTTAACGATATCTACATTTCTGTGTGTAAATTTTCTCTCTCTTTTACGTTCTACTAGTCTCCATAATTAAGAGATCTTCAGAGGCTATTCCCTGAAAAATCAAGATTTACTATCTTAAATATGTGGTATTTTGATCAAAATCATAAGAGCCAATTTTGTTTCGAAAAGTGGTTCATATAAAGCTTAGTTGTGGGTAGGAAAATATTCCTAAAAATCTTCGTGTCGTATCCTTGGAAACTAATGAACTTAAATACTCAGTTTGGTATTTAACCTACTTTTCGTTTTTGAATGATGCTGTCCACACACATACACACAAACAAGCAAGCAGAGAGAGAGACTCGCTGACCTTTAATTGAAAATGCTATTTTTGGATTCAAGGGTCCTCAAAACTAATATTTCCGGTGAAATCTCGGTATTAAATTTTGGATGGAACACAATACCTGCTCAAACTACTATGTTCATTGTACCTAGAGAGAGTAAAAATTGGACTTTTTACCATTATGGTTCAATTCGTTGAATTAATCCACTAATCCAATCCATTTGTGAAATTTGAGAAATCTAGAGCATGTAAGAAATATGATTGAAATGTATACCAGTTATTATACACACTAATAGAAATATTTTTGCCACTTATCCAAATTTTAGCTCACATGGTTCTTTAAATAATAATTTTTAGTGTCTACATTCATTGTTCTAATATAGTAAAAATGAAGTACGTGATACATTTTTAAAAATATTTACGTAGAAAAATCCAGCTTTGCATAAAATGAGTTTAAAAATAGATCTGTCATGCTGTATTTTTATATTTTATCCGCAATTAGCGGTGAAAAATTATTATTTTTCATACTCCCGAAAACCATTGATTTTTCAAATTTTAATAGTTTATGTAGCCAAATTGATATATTGTTTCTAAATTAATATGATAATTTTCTTTTAATGTGCCTTTAAAAAGCAGTACTAACGTTTTGAAACAAATCATATGGAACATTTTGGTTATGAAAAAGTGTTGGAAAACGGTTTGCGAGAAAATAAAGTTTAAATTTGGGAGTGTCTATTAAAAAGCATGCAATAACCATCTATAGCTTCAGTTTATTGGTAGTCAAAATACACCAAATGCGAAAAAGGATATATTTCTTAAATTTTAGAATTCATATCATTTTATTATGAAACAAAATAAGTTTTTAATGTTTCACTATTTTTGGTGAAATTTCACAGATGTCTCACCTTAAGAGAGGTTAGTTTTTCATTAGGGCAGAAAATATCACGTGACACAAGGGCTAAAACTGCCTCTGTTATACGAACACGTCCAGAAATCAAATAGAAGGGTTTTCTGGTGTTTATAAGAAACAAAGTTTAAAAAAATGTAACAAGTGCTGAAATAACAATGCTGCAGCATTTAAACACAAAAATGATATTTTAATAAAAAGGTTGACTGTAAAACGTTATTGCTATAGTATTCTTCATGATTCTCTGAGCGTCCTGAAGGTGAGCTTTTGATGTATCTCCTCGAGTATATTCTGTGAGTGTATCCTAAGATCTTCGGAATATTTGCTAATTGTGCCTTAGTTTTTGTCTCTTCTGCAATAACAATTTGAGCCGTACAAGAGGCGCTGATTTCAGCCACACCTATTGCTATCTAGTGGATGTTGCGCAAATTAACTGTGTTCACAGGAATCAATACCGACGAAAGGGAGACGTCGCATTTAACTAGTTCAGTCTACGTCATCAGATGGCAGCATCTATCAGACAAATACATAACAATTTAATGCGTTCCATTCACATGACTTTCTCTACATCGCTGTAACAAATTATTGTTAAAAAGCATATTATTCTATCTACTTTATGATAATTGAGATAAAAATTAGCAGAAATTGTCTTAATTATTGCTTCCTTATAAGTAGAAGGAAAATAGGAAATACGCTAGCCTAAAGCGATAGTCAACTCTTTTAAAAACTGGTAGCCATGAGGTTGAAATCCGTTTTTATGCATGGCCAAAAGTTTACAATTATCCGTATGAAAAATGTTTATATTTTAAATCTGAAACAAACAATAAGAAATATCTCAGAATACGAAGGAAAAAAACGTACATGACATAAATTGTGTTTTTTAACAAGATCTACACTTTTGTGTAGTAAGTTTTTGTCTAACTGTTACGGTTTACCAGCTACGCAAAATTCATCCAAAATAAAACGGTTTTAGAGGCTATTCCCAGAAAGTTCAAGAAAATAATGATTTTTTCCATGTAAAGGGTAGTTTGGGGTGAGGGGATTTTTTTTTCAAAATATTTGTGTCGCATCCCTGGAAAATATTAAACTTAAATACCAAATTTGGTATTTTACTGACTTTTCATTTCTGAGTTATCGTGCTCACGGTCACATTGACCTTTTTTCTAAAAATTTTATTTTTTTATACAGGGGACCCTAAAACAGAATTTACGTTGAAATCTCGGTATCGAATTGTTGGGTGGGATTCAGTATCTTCTCTATACACCATGAACATATACGTGTAGAGAAGGTAAAAATTGAAAAGAAATAAGAAACGAAATACGTTCTATATTGTAGAAATCACTGAAAAAACGTATATAACAGAGATATGGATAATTTTCAAAACCTGAAAAATCGAACTAGTGTTTGAATGTTCTCTCTCTCTCTCTCTCTCTCTCTCTCTCCCCAGTTAATTCATTTTAGCATCATAAATTACAGTTTGTTAATTATGGGAAGAAATGGATTTACACGAATAAATTAATAAAACAAATCTGCTTATTTGTAACTTTTTTATTGATGAGCCAATAAAATAATTATTTCTTTCACACTATTAATTGAATGTGAGGTTTTATTTTTTACTCCTGTTTTTATAATGGCTAAAAAATCCACAGAGGGGTATTAGGATATATATATATATATATATATATATATATATATATATATATATATATATATATCTTTAATTTTTATTCAGCGATCTTAGATTCTTTGGCTTTGTTAAAATTTACTCTTTGCTGTAGTCATTCAACAATCTTGGATATTTTGGACATTTCAGAAGGTGATATTGTTGTATCTTAACGCCGCAAGTTGCCATACACGTTCTTCACTGTTTAAGTTTATGATGAGCAGTTTGACATACATTTGATAGTGGAAGCCAACCACCATATATCTCGTTATGATATGTCTTTAATTCTAGTTCTCGTTGCCCCAGTTCCTATCCAACATAGCATCGCATAAAATCCTGGATTTATTTGGTTAATCTTGTTTCTTGGTCCGGTAAATAGGAGCAGAATTCATTGATGTTCATAAAAGAAAACCTACAAAAGTATGCACTTCGACAGACAATACATGGCTACATAACATGAAATAATTATACTATAGACTTACCTTACTCAAAATTAACAAAAATTCATGGCAGGCATACATATCCAGGATGAAGTATGTACAACAAACTCCGATAATTATTTCAATTATTTCAAAGCATTTCTGGACAATTGGCTGAAAAATAAATCTTTTAAAACTCAGTAGAAGAATTCTTTGAATGTAATAACTTTCACTTAGATGACTGATGTCTAAACTAGCTTTGTAAAATGTAACCATTAATACAAATTTATCATAAACATACTTTAAATAGTTCGTTATGCAAATAGTAGTAAATATATTCAACTGTTTTAAATGGTGCAAATAATTGTATAAAGCTCTAATTTTGTAATGTGATAAATTATGTACTTGACGAGACCATTTGCAATGTTGTAAAACAGCTTAACAGTCAATAAACTTTATTCTTATTCTTACTTACCCTAATAAGTATAGTAAGTGGGGAAAGTAAATTTGGTGTCGAGATTTCACCGGAAATACGTGTTTATATCCAATTTATGTCGTTTGAATAAAACACTATACTTTCGTTGTAAACATAAAATTTTAGTTTGAAGAGTTAGTTAAGTATAATAAAATTTCCCAGAATCCAACAAAAGCTTTTTAGAAAAAGGTATGTGTGTGCGGGTGTGCATGCGTGCTTATGTGTGTGTGTGTGTAAACAACATAACCCAAAAATGAAAAGTCCGTTAAATACCAAACTTGATATTTAAGTTCAGCATCTTCCAAAGATGCGACGCGAAAATTTTAAAGAAAATCCACCGCTCCAAACTGTCCTTTATATGGAATATTCTTTAAAATTTGTTAACTAATAAAAAGTGAATTAACGATTTTCATGAGAAATGAAATGTACATCTTGAATTTCCTGGAATATCCTCTGAATAGTCCTCTTTATTTTGGATGACTTTTGCGTAACTAGTAAACCGTAAGAGAAAAACAAAATCTTACTAGGCAAAAAATGTTAATCTCATTAAAACACATAATTTGTTAGATACTTTTTTTAAGTTAGCAAGAATACCTGTTAATTGTGTCAATTTTCCAATTAAACTTCTTCAAACGGGAGGTTATCAGCCGTTTTTCTTTTGTTTTACTTGTAGCGACCAGCTTTTCAAGTATTCGACTATCGCTTTAGGCTAGTGTGTTTGCTTATTTCCCTTCTCTTACAAGGAACTAAGTGTATGTCTTATAAGAATAGCTTGTTGCAGAATAGGTGAGGAAATTCAAATGAATGGATTTGTTTTTGCTTTCTTTCTAATGCATCCGGTAGTTAAGCTTCAGCTTTAGAAATGCGTCAAATTACAGCTAGTGCATTCAGTATCTTAAATTTCTATGCTAAAATATCTTCTTTTTTTTTTTACGAATTCCTAAAATATAAAAAATAAATTACAATTGAGCGGGATAAGTGAATCTTGAAACATTTTGAACAATTTTAGCAAAAAACTGTAATGACTTATTTAAAAACTAATCATTTTCTAAAGCTGTAAATGCATCACAAGATTAACTAATAAAACACAAAAAGTATTGATAATGTATACATAAAATGTGCTTAAAGTACATAACTAACTGTTATAATCACATGTTAAGTTCAATAGAATATTAGAATTCCATCTGGATTCACATAAGAAGAAGGCTGCAAGAGATGTTAGGTCCAATCTTGATTGGTGAGCACTTCTTGGGCAGTCTTTTTGACAGACTTTAATCAGATGCGATCTCGTTTAAGCTTCATGTTCTATCAGTGTTACTTTTATAGTTTCGGACCACATCCTCAATAGGGATTTCAACATAATTAAATGTGTTCCTGGTCGCAGCTTCTTTATTAAAGTATCAAAATATAGCTCATTATTAAGGGGAGTCGAAATACGATTTTCATATTTTTTTTTCCATTTTAATATTTAATTGCATATAAATATATCAAATCTCCCGCTCACTTTGGTATAACTTTCATAGAAGTGTGCTAATTGTAAATACTTTAAAAATATTGTTGAAAATAATCCTACGTAATAGTTTTTTAGAATATTTTGCTACACTCAGTTGGTAAAACATCAATAACTTTGTAAATATTAATGCTAGAGAAGAGATCTTTTTGTTTTGTTTTATTTTATTTTAGCTTACCTTAACTTCCTTTAACCTGGTTGGTCATATCGGACGATGAATGAAATTGGTGAAATGATGCTCAAATGTTTTCGGGGTCTGTGGAGGTCAAAGTTACTCGACATTCGTCTTCTCGATAAGGGAAACCCCCGAAAGAAAGCCTTATCCAAGTAACTCGCCCTAAGCGAGATTCGAACTCACAACCTGTTGAATATGAGGTAGACACGCTACCACCACCCAGGCGGGCATCTTTTTTTATTTTGATAGGAAATGTTTACATTAGCCAATCGCAGCATTGGCACCCCGGTCATATTTCCGTCTTGTGAGAGTTTCGAAGTACTACTAAGCTGTGTTTGGAAAGTTTGGCTACATTTTTTTTTTTTTTTTTTAATTTTATGTTTGAAAGCAATTTCTGAAGAAGTAAAATTTTCTATACAAATGCCCCATATTCTCAGAAAGTAATTGAGACTAATGGTTGATATTTTTACTACAGATTTGCACCTAAATATGTTTTATTTTAACGAAAACGTTTGTATGTATATGGACTAGTTATTTTTTTAAATTTAAAAAGCATAATTTTTCAGTAAAATTGTAAGAGCTTTACTAAAAATCATAGTTTTCGTTCTAATGAACAGAAGTATTCTATTTTTCATCAATCAACAGTAAAGGTATTGCTGAATATACCTTGAAACATGTAGCTCATTATCTTAAATAGCTGTTGAGATAATGGTTCAAACTTTAACATTGATAGGACACGGCATTTAAATATTATAAATAAATGCATTAGGGTATAATAGTTTTGCACGCATGGAGTAGCATGCGAGTCCCTACCAATTTCCTAGCCGCGCGGAATAAGTTGATACCTGTCATAGAGACTACCACAACTATCCTGGAGTCACTGCACCAGAGTATGCTTGAGTTAATGCCTTTTCACCAACAATAAAGACGTATTTGAAATTAATTTTCTGTAAGGCAATACACCTGTTTCAAGCAATAATATATCTTACATCAAAATCCCCTAAAAATATTATTTTTCTGGACCGTCACTTTTTGTGTTGTCATTCTTGCGGACAGTCAAGCTCTCGCTGAAGGTTCCAAAAAATACGTATTGGAAAAAGCTGGAGGTGACGCTTTTGCCCCTCTATCAGCTTGTTTTCTTTTATTTTATTGAGGATCAAAATGTCTAAGCAATCAAAATACTCTACAAAAGTATAAAGTTTATTGACAGTTTAAAAGCGACAGTTTCATATCCATATTATTTCTCTAATACCCAACCAAGTTAATGATCTTTGGACCCTACATTATTCAAAGGACGAACTTTCATATGGTCGTTTCAGAGATTAACAGACTTAATTGATATTTAGAGTGTAATTTCGAATACTGAGTTTCCATTTCGATCTAATGATGAGGATGTTTCGGATTTTCAGGTCGTAGCAGTGGAGGACCTCAGCAAGATCCACATAGATCACCTCCGGATCTTGAAGACGGCTCCTCAGAAGGTCCTGGTGATCAGCATGGAGGCCGAGGAGGAAGAGGTCATCTGGACCATGTGACGCAACTGCAAGGAACCGATCATAATCAAGTAAGATATCAGAAATCAATAGGCGAGGAATAAATACAATCGGAAACCAGTCACTGCAGAGCGCTTTTGGTGCGCTCAGGACACTTGGTTTTTAATTTTTCACAATTTTTGCTCGAATTTCACAGATGCATCTCCTTAAAGTATCTGCGACATTGTAAGTCGCCATTACGATCTCCTTGTGGTTTACCGGGAAAACAGTGGTTACAACTGGACGGGGAATAGGAGATCTGTGGTTCAAATTCCGGCTATGGCATTGAATTTTTTACTCTGACTAACCTTGCTAGTACCTAAAGGAGTTTCGAAGCTGCGACATCAAGCTTCGGACTAGTTGAAGTATAAGCTGTAAGACTTTATATTCGCTCGGTGTCGGTACTAAACAACCTGTATGATTAAGGGGAGTCCAAATGCTCAGTCTTGCCAATATTAAAGTTTGGCCCATTATCTCGGCAACTGTTTAAGATATTGAGCTAAATTTTTCAAAGTATATTCAGTATTATCTTTACCGATGATTGATGAAAACTGAAATACTTCTGTTGATTTGAAGGAAAGGTATGATTTTTTAAATAAAGCGCTTAAAATTTGATTGAAAAACGACGATTTTTAAATTTTAAAAAGATAATTAATCCATATGCATAAAAAAGTTCATTAAAATAAAGCCTATTTTTGGTGCAAATGTGTGGTAAAAATTTCAGTCCTTAGAGTAAATTAGTTTCTGAGATAATGGGAGCATTTGTATAGATAAGCTTACTTCTTCAGAAATTGCCTTCAAATATAACCTTTAAATAGTGTAACCTAACTTTCCAAAAGCAACTTCGCAGTATTTCGAAACTCTCACATGAAGGAAATATGAGAGGGATGCCAATGATGCGAATAGCTAAAGTAAAACTTTCCGTCATAATAAAAAATAGATGTCTTCTCTAACACTAATATTTACAAAGTTATTGATGTTTTACCAAGTGAGTGTACCAAAATGTTCTAAAAAACTACTACAGAGTATTGTTTTCAACGATATTTTTAAATTATTTAAAATTAGCCTACCTCTGTTAAAACTACCAAAATGAGCGGGAGATTCAAAATATTCTAATGCAATTAAAATGGGAAAAAATTATGAAAATCCCATTTCGACTCCCCTTAATGATTAACTTTTGCCACACACTGAAATGTTGTTAGTTGAGAACTTGAATGTCAGAATTATTGATGCATAGTTTGTGATGTTGCCAGCTTGGTGGCGGTAACCTGAACATCAGGGCGCTTAAAAAGATGTCCTCGACGGAGAAGGACGCCACACGAAGGGCACAGAAAAGGAAGCTGCAGCAACAACCCGAAGATGACAGCAGCTGCTGCAGTTCCGACGATGAGGAGGAAGATGAGGAGGATCAGACGGCCGTGACGGGAGTTCGCGGGACCGGAAAAGCCATGCATCGGGGAGCTGTCCTTAGTCCTGCCTCTAGTTCCTGCCATTCTTCCACCACGACATCGTCTTGCGTGCCAACAGCCGTAGGTCTAACCTCGGCCGCTGCTGGGGGTCTGGTGATACCGGCGGAGCCAAGTCCAAAAGCTCCGACAGCCTCCCAGCCGCACGAGGACAGCGACGGAGGGGGTGGCACTACCTCGGTCAAGGATCTGGAGCATGCCATGTCCAAACATCTCCCCGCGGTCAGCAGTCTGAGTAAAGGCGTGGCTGCAAGCACTCCTCCACCACATCAACCCACGGACTTCAGCACAGACGCTCTTCTCAAGCAACAGCAGCAGAGGAGCACAATCCAGTGGATAGGAGCACACCACCATCACCATCTCAACCATCTGAATCACCATCATCACCAGCAGCTACAGCACCATCAGGTAGGCTCATGCATTCACATTTATGTTTAATAGGAGATATATATTGTTTTACTTTCTCTACACGTATTATGTACATAATGTATAGAGAAGGTATTGTATTCCAGCCAAAAATTCATTTTCGTCATGCTTTCACATTTATGTTTAATAGGAGCTATGTATATTTTTACTCTCTCTACACGTACATGAACATCGTGTATTGAGAAGATATTATATTTCAGCCAAAAATTCATTTTGGTCATGCATTCACATTTATGTTGAGTAGAAGTTATATATTTTTTTTTACTTTCTCTACACGTACAGGGTACATAGTGTATAGAGAAGGTATAGTAATGCACCCAAAAATTCGATACCGAAAAAGGCATTTTTTAGAAAAAGGTCTGTGTGTCTCTGTGCGTGTATGTGTCTGTGGACAGCATAGCTCAAAAACTAAAAAACCGTTAAATACCAAACTTTATATTAAATTTAATATGTTCCAAGGATGCGACACGAAGCGCTTCAAGAAAATCTCCCCACCCCAAGCTACCCTTTACATGGACAAATTTCTGAAATTTTTGTTTTTCTCAAAAATGGCTCTAAACTACCGTATATTAAAGTTATTCATAACACAAATAAATTGTATATTTTGAATTTTCTGGGAATATCCTCTGAGGAGCACTTTATTCTGGTTGATTTTTGCATAATGCTTAAACCGTAAGAGATAGACCAAAACTTATTACACAAAAAATATAGATGTCTTAAAACACGCAATTTATGTCATATACATTTTTGTTATAGAGTTTACTGCTTCCAAGATATTCCTTGTTATTGGTTTCAGTTTTAAAATATTGAAAGACAGGAAGTGTCCGATTTTCTTTTGTTCTACTCCTGGCCAAGCAAAGAAGGCAATTTCAATGACAATCGCATAACTATAGCTTTTAAAGTATTTTACTATCACTTTAGCATAGCGCATTCCTTTAGTTCCCTTCTACTGATAAGGACTAAGTACATTCTGCTAATCCTTATTATACCTACCGATCAGCATAGAGTAGAACAGGTTTGCGGTTCTTAGCCGCCGGTGCTGCTGTTTGCTATGCTCCCTAAGCAGGTGATAGCACGCCCTCAGTTTATATACACTGTTTGTCGCGTGTTATTTCTAACAATAAACAAAAAGTTAAAGGTACTCATATATACCAATTCAGATGTCAAATATTTCTGACATCTGCTCAGGAAATTGGTCATTACACATTGCAGATCCCCAACAAATTATGACGAATATCATATTTAAGTTTTTCTAAAGTGTGTGAATTTGTTTTTAAACTTTCTCTTTTAATGCCCCAGAAATAAAGATTGCAGAGAGTTTAATTGGGGGAACGCGAACGTATAAATCATAAATGAATACTTTTGAGGAAATAGAAATTCGGTAACTGAATAGAGACATTTCGCTGAATACGCACTCTATTGTATCAACTAAAAAACTCGTACCACTAGGCTTACTAACTTCTGAACTCTGAATTCCAGGAGAAAATTAGAAATAACCGTAGATCTAAAAAAATTGATAAAAACAAGTCATGTGAACTTCTTTTTCATTTCACTCCAGATGAACTACCCATAACAATAACCAACTTACTACTACGATCACTGTCAAAATCCTCGACTCAAAGAACTCAAACTGCTAATAATTACTGATTTTGTGATTTCTATTTTTACTTTCTCTTATGCATATGTGTCCGTGTGTCTGTGAACAGGATAACTCAAAAACAAAAAGTCGGTAAAATACCAAACTTGGTATTTAAGTTTAATATCTTCCAGAGATGCGACACGACGATTTTGAGAAAAATCCCCCCACCCCAAAATACCCTTTACATGGAACTTTTTTCGAAAATTTTGATTTTCTTAAAAATGGTTCTAACGATTTTGATTAAAATATCGCATATTAAAGATGTTTACCTGACAAAAAAAAATGTATGTCTTCAATTTTCTGGGAATAGCCTCGGAAGCTTACTTTATTCTGGATACATATACGAAATTTTGCATAGCTCCTAAACAGTAAGAGATAGATAAAACTTACTACACAAAAAATGTAGAGCACATTAAAACACACAATTTATGTTATATACATTTTTTTCATGGAGTTGATCGTTTTTACTTTCTCTATACGTACTATGTACATAGTGTATAGAGTAGGTATTGCACTCCACCCAAAAATTCGATACCGAGATTTAACCAGAAATATATGTTTTAGGGTCCGCTGTATCCAAAAAAAGTATTTTCAGAAAAAGGTCCGTGTGTGTGTGTGTGTGTGTGTCCGTGTGTCTGTGAACACGATAACTCAAAAACGAAAAGTCGGTAAAATACCAAAGTTGGTATTTAAGTTTGGTGTCTTCCAGGGATGCAACACGAAGATTTTGAAAAAAATCCCCCCTCCCCAAACTATCCTTTACATGGAACTTTTTTTGAAAATGTTGATTTTGAATTTTCTAGGAATAGCCTCTGAAGACTACTTTATTTTGGATGAATTTTACGGAATTTTGCATAACTGCTGAAGCATTAGAGATTGACAAAAAGCTTACAACATAAAAAATGTAGAGCACCTTAAAACACACAATTTATGTTATGTACATTTTGTTCGTGAAGTTGATCGTTTTTGAGATCCTCCTTGCTTTTTGTTTTCAGCTTTAGGAAACATAATTTTCTCATACAGGAATTTAACAGTTCCAGTCCATACAAACAAGGAACTTCAGTCACATAGCAACCAACTTTTGACTATCACTTTAACCAATAGTACTCCCTTATTTCGCTTCTACAAGCAAGTATTAGGAATATTTCTGCTGATGAATGGCCCTTAAATGGTTCAAACGGATTAATATATTTCTGTACAGATGAAATTAGTAATTAGTTATTTGCAAGCAAAGAAATAATGGAGCATACTGTTTTGTTAAAGGGACCGTCGGCGCCGCTACCAGCATCGGCTCTGCTCAGGCAGCTCTATGCCAACCGTGAGAGTGTCATCAGAGCGAACGTCCATGCAGCGGCCAGTGGGATAGCGGCGGCTGCCGCAGCTGCAGCTACCGTGGGACGTGCTGGGGGAGGTGGAGGCGGCACTGCGACGTCTTACTATGCTGGAGATGTAAACCAAGTGGGGCCTCTACCCACACCTCCTGGCAGCGAGGGTTCCTCGACCTACGGCGACCACCAGTTCGTCCTCTCGCACAACCAGAAGCCTGGCCCTGGCCCTGGAGTCGTCAACGGGGGTGCTGCAGATGCCTTCACCAGC
Source organism: Hymenopus coronatus (assembly GCA_030762935.1). NCBI lineage: Eukaryota > Metazoa > Arthropoda > Insecta > Mantodea > Hymenopodidae > Hymenopus > Hymenopus coronatus. The sequence goes on along the minus strand of CM060887.1, from coordinate 17,951,697 downwards.
CTAGTTTCGTCCTACTCCGCTCCTGGCACATATTCCGTGGACTACCACTCCGCCATGACCCCGCCGTCCTCGGTGTCTCCGCGGGACAAACATCAACAACAGTTGCACACGGGAGGTGCGTTCGATAGCCCGGTGTACACGGACGTGCTAAGACACCAGTACTTGAGTGGGGCAAGTGCAGGGGGAAGTGCGGGAGGAGGTGGCGGTGCTGGTGCAGATGGCGCACCAGCGCAACCACTGCCTCTAAAGCCCCAGGTATATTCTGCTGTCCATCCGAGTGCGCTGGACGCCGCTGCTGCGTATGCGGCCACCACGTCTCTGGATCAGTCACAGTTCTACCACCACAGCGCTGCTAGCAGCACAGGCTTCCACCTGTACCATCCCACTGCCAACAAAACTGTGACCGCCACGGCAACTGTTTACCCTGAGGCCCTAAAGAACTCTACCAATTGGTACTCTACAACGTCATAGTAAGAACGAGCTGTTCAAACGATACATCAGTGTTTATTTGTTTATAACAACAAAATATGGAAGTGACCCTGTGTGATCAATTATTAACGTTATGTGCTGATCACAGTTACTTTTGCAATATTAATTTCTGCTATTTTCACTTTCTTACACTGTGCTGCAACTCGTTCTTGGTTACCTGAACCTCATAAACCACAATTACCTAAGCCATCAGAGGCAAAAGTGCTGAAACAGAAATGTGCTACGAGTGGTACTTGAGTGTTTTATAAGGTTGAAACATGTAACAAAGGTTGCTTTAAAATGGTTATTATATTTTGAATGAATAGAAAATACTGCCGTGCAAAAGCACACTGATCAGTGAATGTGTATGTGGTTCTATAATGCATTGCTGTACATTTCAGCTAAAACTGTACAAATAAAGCAAAAAGTAGCATCAGGCATTTCTGAAGTCTTCACAATCTCTTACAAAGGAAAAGACAAAAAAGAAACTGTCCATTATGTACTTAAAATGTTATTTACTATTTCAACAGGAAAGATGTTCCCTGAAGAAAAGGAAGCAGGTGAAAAATGCTGGATTTGTGTTCATGATTTTTTTTTTCAAAGTACTTTACAGTTTTAAGAAAAATTTACCCCAAAGAACTTATGCTGAAACATGAAGCTTGCAACTCAGAAGTATTAAATGATACAGCAACAACAAAATGGAAAGGCAGCTGTTATTCAAGATGGCAGAATGGGTAGGAAACAAATGAGGATTTTTCTGAAATGGCAGGGCACGCAAGAAATAAAGTATTTTGCTGTATGCTGCAGTTTAGGCACATTATGAAAAATTATAATCTGTTCTTTATATCTAGTACAGATGCTATTGCTAATCAGTTTTAAGTATTTATGGAAACAATGAAAAGAGAACTTGAGTCCCTCTGTAAATATATGCTGAGGAGCTTAACATTTTTTGAGTGCCCCCTACTTGGAAATGCTCCCTTTATTTTCATGTAAGATACTTTGACAGTTTATGTTAGCAGAGTAGCACACACAAGCAATGTGTATAGAAATTACAGTGAAACTGTAATGTGGAAAAACTATTACCTTTTTAAGATAACTGTATGAATTAAGAGTCCCTATTGTGTTATATGAAGATATTTATACTGAATGACGAGTGAAGTGTATGAAGTTGTTTCACAAAATTTTAATTCATAATCATTAATTTTTCTGTGATGGGCTAATAAAATGCTCATATGTTAGCCATTTCAAGATAACCTGGTGCTGTTTAAAAACACACTTTTTATCTATTATTGTAGTAAGTGTGAATCAATCTTTATTGCAGAAATAGAATTCCTTTCAATGTAGCAAAATCTCCAGGTAAAAATCCATGGAAACTAAGCAATTACATGTTTAAATACAGCATAAACATTTGTTGGGAATCATTAAAACTGGTTTCAAGTCTTTCTGCAAAGCTCAAGAGTTCTTTAAATGACATAGTTACCTGAACTAATTAATTTTATGATAATTGCAAAGGGAAAAAATGTTTTTAGGGATCTGAGTCCAAAGATGTTAAAAGTTAATATGCTATTTCTGGCAACATTTCATTATGTGTTTAGGAATAATTTGTCAGCTGTCTTCCTCTGAAACAAAGGAAGTAACATGCTGGTCGATTTAATGGGCATTGGTACAGCAGACTAAACAAAGTCTGTGACCTATGTATCTTGTAAAAAATTACAAGCAGCAATGACAGTATTACCTGCTGTATCATAAAGGGTGTAAATGTGAATTTAAGTAAGGTATGTGTGATAAGTGTTAATGTTCTGTTTGGAAGAAGAAAAGGAAAAATTTTAAGTTCTCATAAGCTGTTAATTTCTCCAAAAAAGAGAGCTGTTAAACACGTGTTTTTGTTTCTTAAGATTTGTTTTTGATAGTTGTTATTGAAAGAACTAAACTGGTATTGTGAAACAATTTAAATAAACAACAAAGTTGTACAACTGATTTCTCAGTGGTTTCATTTCCTGTTATTTCCAAGGTAATTAAATGTCATAAACTAATACAGCCTGATATGAATGCACATTGTTGCCATATGTCCCATAAAACTGTGATTGTCCCAGTTTCGAGGGTTGGACAAAGTGTCCTGACTGCATTGGTAAAAGTGCCAGATTTACAGGTTAGAATCATTTTACAATATTGCGCTATGTTTATGATTTTTACTATGTAATTAATTCTAAATCTCCCTCAACAGCTATTGTTACTATTAGATTCCAAACTTGACTATAATCTCTTTGGTTTATATCTATGGTTTAATGTTGGTAAGCTATCAAATCTATTAATTGAGATTAATTAGTGATTCGATTTTGTAATACTACATCATTTCTTTTATTATTGGAAAACATGTTTCAGAAGCTATGTGCTTCCATTGTCAATTCCCTTAGTTGACTGCTGGGATCATTTGCTGAGGTGGTTGTCATTGTCCCCTAGTGGTCGTTTGAAGAACCTCTGCATCAGTAGATCCCCTGGCAGGATTTCAGACCTGAAAACGTGGTTCTTGTTTTTCCAAATGGAGATGTTCTCCCAAACTTTTAATTCTGTTTTCCTTGTAATATTTTTTAGTATTTTCAGACTTCTATTTATGATGTGTAGGTCTTTTCAAGCTACCATCAACTTGCCCTCTTGATTTTAAATATTTCTGAGGTGTTCTTTTTCTCTTGTTTTTATGTTTCCTTAGTTTGGCCAATGTAGATTTTTTCACAGTCTATTGAATCTATTGTCCGCTCACTCTTAGCTGGTGATTGGCATTTGTTAACCACATGCTGGTTGGCTTTGAAAAGTAATGGAGAGAGTAAATGCGTCATTCTGGTCTCATAGCAACCAGTAAAAGCACCAATTAGAAATAAAATATTCTGAAAACTATGTTTGGTAGAAGAAAATGTAATGCCCATTAAGTATGTGAAATTCTTAATCATATGTCAAATATCAAGATAGATAGTTTATTTCATCTTTTCAGTTACAAACTTCATACGTACACAGTTACTTTCCTTGGAGTTGCTGAATTTGGTATCATATACACTTAACACCCTGGTTATTTATGTATATGTATCTTTCCCTCTAATTGTACAGTTGTATTATTAAGATCCTCTCTTTCTTTGGCAATTTTCCTCCCCCATTTCTCTTACTTTCCTTAAATAGTTACCTAGTTTCAGAAATTTTTTCTTATTGTTTCCAAGAAGTTTTAAGTACAATATCTCTGCGATAGCTTTTCCCAGTTCTTATTCCATAATCCTTCTCTCCACATTTTAGTTTCTTCGCACGCAGTTATACAGTATAAATTGTTATCAACATTGCCACATAGTGGGCATAGATCTTTATTAACTTTTAGATTAACAAGATACATTTCAAGTTCCATAATGCTATGTCAGTGTACTGGGCCACCTAACAATAGTTTCTTGATCACTACTATGTGCCCATGGTGACAAGGGATCAACTCACCTATGGATAGCACTATAGGTCGTAATCACATAGCAGACTTGAAATGACTGAATTTAGCACAGGGACTTTTTTCAGGGTATAAGCATTCCAAAACATGGGCATTGTACATCAAGTTCTCAACTTCTCAAATGGTCTCTTAAAATACTGACTTCCATTATATTGACCTAGTACTATCATTAATAAAGTACAGCTCATAATAACTTTACCTTCTAGCTTCATCTCAGTTTTATGGAAATGAATAAGGCAACTTAATTTCAAAGGTTACAGTTCTTCACAACATTCAGTGGCGATGATTTGTAACAATTGCTTCTGTTTCTACAACAGTTCTAGTGAGAACTGTATGAGATAATACAGAAGGCCATGTATTCCATGTAAGCAAGGGAAGTATTGCTTATACTTTAATTGTTAGTAGGTAATATGTTAATTTCCATATTGCCATTAAAATCCTTGTGGAAAATACAATTTTCAAACAGTGCATGTGAACTGCTACACATCTTGCAAGTAGCCCCAACAGATGACATGCAGTGTTTGTTGGTGGTCGATATAGTGGTGGCGACTGGTATACCACAACTATACAAATCCACGAGGACTTGTCTGTATCTTACTTGCAAGAATACATTTCATAACTTATACAAGATTTCTACCACCGTCTTCAACTGAGTTCAAATCCATCCGTACGACAACTTGGATATTAAATTGTTAATCAATACATAAAACACAAGACACCAAAGACTGCCTTAAATGACTGATTTTCCTGATTAATAACCTGTCCTAAATTTTAGGAAGGTTTTATAAATAGTGTTCATTAACTGTGTATGATACGATTTATGTAGTTAGGAACTGCTTGTCAGTCCAACACTATTATCATTGTAAGAAACAGGTAAGAAAAAAAAAAATACACTGTCGATATAATCTTGTTTTATAAAAGCAATTAACAGATGTCTCAAATATGTCACCACAGTGAGGTAAATGTGCTAGCAAGCTCACTCATTACAGTTCATTGGCAACAGAGAATGCTAATTATTATTGGAAAGGAAGGTGGTCTGAATTGAAATCGATGTAACTTTACTTACCATTGTCGCAGAAGATATTGGAAATGCTATTCTCATTCTCAGAGTTTGACACTCTTGCCCTTGCTTCAGACACTTTGTCTAGTGTTTCCTGTATAATCATGTAAATGTAATTTGTGATTTCTACCTTTAGTGCATCATTTTGTTTTTCGGACAACTGTACCTATAAAGAGATGCAATTTCATATCCTAAATGAGGCTCTATGTGCTGACTGCACAGAAACAGTTGTTTTCTATGCTAATTTCTGCATTCATTTAGTGGAGCTCCTTTACATTACCTCTGTAATTTCAATCATTTTAGCCTCTGTTAAAAGTTTAGGCCTACTGCTTTTCAAAACATCATTTACAGATCCGGGTTCACATAATTTAGTAATTAAATCTCTCACAATTCACAATGAGAACATGCTGAATATACAAAATTCTCAAGAAATTTACACTTTACATTTTCTGAAACCTTATCACCATCAAGGAATTTGTCCTCAACTAAAACACTCCCTCTTCAATGGAAAACTTTTTGACTTAACAAGCACAACCACACAGAATTGACTTCAAGCAGAAGGAGGGAGGACACTACTCGCTCAAAGTAATTTTCCTCCTCCATAGTTCTGTTCTCAACTTACCTTCTGTTCCCACCGACTAAGCCACAATGTCATCCTCCATGGTGTAATGGTTACCATGCTAACTTCATATACCCAAGGTCACAGGTTCAAATCTGGTGGAGTACAATGGATGTTTTTGGGTGTAAAAATCCTTAGCATGGCTTCCTTGGAAGGGAAGTAAATCAGTTGGTCCCGTGTCGTAGATTCACGGCAGGTAAAAAAACCTTGAGCCTGATAAAGAGTCCTCTGAACAAAATTAATCGGTCTTTCATGCCCCGTGTAGAATGGGACACTCAGAATCACAGCAGTTAAAGAGCGACTATAAATAAAGCTCCATTTCATTTCACAGCCACAAGCTTTTGAGTTCACTTGGAGACTCTTTTAAGACACCCATTATTTCTTACCTTCCTGTGGGTAATCAAAGTTATTACTTGTTAGAAGTAAGGAGAGAAAATCAAATCAATTTTGGTTTTCCTTATAAATAGTAATAGCAGTTTAGTATTATGCAGATGTTTCTAATGGAGTGTTTTTATTGACAAGTTTCATTTTTAAATACAGGGTTACAAATGTTTTGGTTATTAGTAATTCCACTTACTGGAAGCAATTTTGAATCTACAAACTAGTGATGAGATAATCATCTCTTCTGAAACTACAGCGATCACTCTCGATGTTCATGAACATTCATAGTGATCTTGTACAGTGTTTGGGACTGATTATGGCCTGCATTGCATGATCACTGTGCAAGTGGTAATGATTTGGTGTATGGGGAACAATGCCATGGATCAATCAAGGTAGACTCTCTAATCTGTCGTTTTAAACATAGAAAAGGCATTAATTAAACACTTGAGTGGTAGATCTAAATTTTATGATAGTGTTATTGCTGATTTTGCAAACAAAGAAGAATCCCTCTGTATAATAATAAAAACCATGCTACTAAAAAAAACACTTTCTTTTCATTGTTGCTTCAGTACCACAGATTGTCACAACTTGCCACTACATCTAGCAGGGCATTACATAAAATCATATTTAACAAGAGCTAAAATTGATGATAGATATCAATCTGCAGTTTTGCAGACATGTTAAATACTAAAGTAAGAGTTGAAGCTTTCCTGATGACATGTTAACTCTTAAGTCTTCTCAGGCTTCTAGCCGGTAAGTGCATGGATTGACTTCAACATTTTGAAGATGTGCATCCTTCATCTTCAGGTGAACTGATAACTTGATAACTGAGTTAATATGTCATCTGGAAGGCTTCAGCTCTTACCTTAGATTAGATTAAATTAGATTGCATTCTGTAGGTTCATGATGGCCAAGCAGGCCTTGAACATAGAGCATGTCAAAGCGTAACATACTATATACCCCAAGTACACAATATTCAAAATTTTTGCATTAAAATTAATAGTAAACACCTTAAACTTTCTAGTGCCTTAAAAATTGAGACAGGTTATTAATCATTAAAAATTATATCACTTGGCTTTTACAGGATGTGTCATTACACAGTGATTGTATCCTTATATACAAAGCTGTCTAAGCTTCATTCTGAAAATAATTAAAAATGTATCAGTGTCATTCCTAATTTTTAGTTATTACTCTAAAACAAAAAAAATATATATACACACACACTCACACTCACAAAGTACCTGGCTATATTAAAGATGCACCTTGATTTTTCACTATAACACAAGATTAGGAGGCAAAAATGCAACTAATATTGTTTTTATTTTTACTAGCCTGCATTGAAACATTGCATTTTCTTAAATAATGATGAATTTGAAGTACAATATTAATGTTTATGGTAATATTTGGATATATTTCTGAATTGTTATCAGATTTTTACAATTTTATGAAACTTTTAGTACTTGGTTGAATCACTTTGGCAGCTATCAATGTTTTAATTCTCCTTGGCCTGCTATTTATACATGCCTGACTGTCTCTTATGGATGATGATTCCAGACCTCTATGATCTTTTCAATAAGCCTAGTTTTCATTTCCTTTGCCACTTCTTTCTTCAATAGCTTCCAGACATTTTCAATCGGGTTCATATTTGGTGAATTCCCTGGTCATGACAACAAAGGTATGTTTTGCTCTTTCAGAAAAGCTATCGCTGATTTTGCAGTGTAACATCGTGTCCCATCTTGTATAAATATGAATGATTCTCCATTTAAGAATCAGTCTCTTATTTGAGGCAGCAACCTACTCCTCAACAGTCCTTTGTACTGATCCTGCCACATTGTCCCTTGAACTACAATGTCCGGTACCTTTGCCTTTGCCACTGATGACTGACCATATCATGAATTTGGTGGGATGTTTTATAGTCTGCACAATGCAATCTGGATGATCCATTTCACCAGGATGCCTTTGCACAAACTGAGATTTGTTTGCAAGAATTTCAAAAGTGCATTCACCAGTAAAGCAAACCTGAAACAAAAGAAGCCAACATGAATTATTTTAAATGTGATCTTTAGTTTCAGATAATCCATTTCAAATGTAAATGTAAAAATGCCATTAAGAATTTTTACAATGAAGATTTTTTTCACATTTACCAATTTTCAGAAGTTTTGGTCTTTATCCTGGAGCTCCTTTGCCCAGCTGAGTTGTTCAGCAACCATAGCAGGAGTTAATTTTGGTTTCTTGGCAGGTCTGCGGCCTTTTAATTTCATTTTTGAAAGTTTACGCCTAATAGCTCTTTCAGATGAAGCAATTCCACTCTCTTCAAGCTTGAATTAAATTTCTTTTACTCTAGCAAACTTGTTTCTTTCACAAATGTTTTTCAAGCAATGCACACCTCTTGGTGTGAGAATCTGTTTTAGCCCAAATTTATTCTTCCGTTATGGGGCTAAGTCCATACAAAATTCAATTTTCTTTTTAATTCGCTTCACAGATGATTCGGACAACCCCAATCTTTGAGATATCTCTCAATTTGAAAACAAATCAGTTTTAATCAAGGTTTCTACCTCTGATACTTTTCTAGGTGTCAGGTCACATGATTCGCCCATTATGCTGTGAATAGAAAACACAGCCCCCTAAAATTGTCCATTGAGGCTCACAGTGATAGATGAGCATTGTTGTTATGCTAGTCCTCAGAATTCAGTGAACTGTGTAATAGCCTAATAATATGGCTAGGTACTGTATATACGCAGTATATACATTACAAATAACAGTGCTAAAATGCATGCAATTGGCATTAATTTTATAGGCCATTTAATATAACAGTTACTAAATATAAAAAGCTTCACTTCTTATTTACATGTAGTGAATGTCAAAAGTTGTTATTAAAATATACATTTTGGATTAAAATGTGGGTACATTGACATAATTAAAGTCACTTAATGTTTATATCCTTACCTATATGTAAAGAGTGTCAAAATTTCATATTAAGATATACATTCTAAAATATGAAGTATGTACATTAAACATATTAATGGTATTTCTATCTACTTCATGTTAAAGTACATAGAGGAGTTTACAATACTGTGAGTTGCAGTGCTAGGATACATGCAATTTTATTATATTTCTAGTTCACTCAAAGTGCAGTAAAATTACCATGAAATCACTTCACTTGTCTTTTATAACCTGTATCATTTCACTTAATGCTGGCATTACACAAACAAATGTTTGCTGGCTATGGATTTAAGTGTTCTTCTACAGAATACTTATCACAAAGGTACTGTTTAAGAGAAGCTTAAAAAGTATTGTAGTTGCTATCATTTTCCTTGAGGTTAGTGGGGAGAGCATCAAATATTTTAATTGTTTCTAGTATACAGCTTTCTGGAGGCAAGAGAGTTTTGCATTAGGAACAATGGATGCTTCCCTTTTTTTTTTTTTTTTTTTTTTTTCTTTTTTACTTATTATTATTATTATTATTATTATTATTATTATTATTATTATTATTATTATTATTATTATTATTATTATTATTATTATTATTATTATTATTATTATTGTTGTTGTTGTTGTTATTGTTGTTGATATTATTATTGTTGTTATTGTTGTTGATATTAGCAGCAGCAGTAGTTGTTTTTAGACGAGTTGGATTCTCACCAACTAAAACAAAAACCTGCAAGAATCAATGTAAAATTCTCCTCAGAACTGCCCAAGACAGCATTACTTCAGGGGGAAGCAAAGTAGTAGTAGTAGTAGTAGTAGTAGTGGTGGTGGTGGTGGTGGTGGTGGTAGTAGTAGAAGTCGTTTTAACCTGAAGTCATATCGTGTCTATACATGTAAATCACTTTGACAAACAACTGTAACAATGATCTATAAATTAGCATCTTTTAAAAATTGTATAATATTGTTTATATACTGTGTTGCATTAATAGCTTCAGATAAATCGTTGGCCTCTGGATTAAAAATCTTGGACGCTCTGTTATTGGATGGTTGAGCATGACTGGAACTTGATACTGTTCACATGTAAGTAAGTGCAGGATCATTGTTTAGAAGATGTTTATGAGTTTAAGCTATGTGGTCCATGCAGAGTCTGGTGAGCAAGACTTGTTCTTGATATAGATATTGCATGAATATAGGTGTGCTTAGCTTGCTGGTAGAATTAGTCCATCATTCGTTTTTCTAACGTTGTAGGATGGTTCATTTTACATGTTGTTGAAAATCTTGGTTGGAAGGGTTCTCAATACCTTCTGTTGAGCATGTTCAGTGGCTTCTTTGGCTCTGTTATCTGCTATGTGTTGTCGGTTATACCGATATGGAATGGAATCCAGACTAGAGTAAGAAGTTTTTCAGAGAAGTAATTTTATGGGATATTTTCTGAAATTTTTTGATAAGACAGTTATGAAATGTTCTCTGAAGTCCTAAAAGTGAGCTTAGCAAATCAGTAAATACTATAAAAGATTGATCACTGCTTTTCAAAAGGTATTGAAAAGTGAATTGGATTGGATATAATTTGATTGAAAAGGTTGTAAGGTGGTTTGGGTCTGTAAAGCAATGAACCTGGAAAACTACAGCACAACCATTGTTGGTGTCAAGTCGAGAACCACCTGTAAAAATGAGTACACTGCTGCCATGGGAATTACAAAACTCTGTAAAGAATTTTTGGAATACAGTGTTGTTAGTTTCATTTTTCATCTGTGTGGTTGTAGTCAAGTCTACAGATGGATGTTTGATTCTCCATGGAACTGGATCCACAGTGTAAGATATTTGAAGCATTTCAGGAATTTGTAAGTTGGATTCTACAAGGTAGGGAGATATATGAAGAGAGAAAGGAGTGTAATGAGTTTTATGAAGATAATTGGGTAATGTTGCCGACTAAGGGTCTGTTTACAGCGCAATGCCACAAAACCATACCAACCTTAGAAAATGAAAAAGTGCTATGGAAATGTGCACACCTTACCAAGGGAACGCAATCGGTTAACAGCCGCAAGATAGCAGTAGTAGCACGGCTATGTGTTGCCAAATGGCGTAGTAGTGCTTTGTTTTTCTTTCCCATTAAAAGATACGTTAGCACCAGTTTATTGAGACAATGATGCAACACAACAGTGAAATTCAAACATATTTGTATGTATTAATTCAAAATCTTCTCGGGCTTCTAGCCAGGTAAAAACTTGGCTTGACACCAACGTTTCGAAGAAGTGCATCTTCCTCGTCTTCAGGGTGAACTGATGGTTTGACCAGACCAGAGCAATTGGCAGGCTGAGGGCAGCCCGAGGTGTGATAGACGTGTCCCTGTTCTCGGAGAGAACTTAACCACGTTCTGACGGGATTGTGGGGTTTTGCAGGATGGCGGGTGAGTGTTGGGGTGGACTGACGGGAGAAGGCAAGTGTTGCCCCTCGACGGTTGCTTATGATGGTGCAACGGCCCTTGTGCACCGCTGGTGTGTGTTTATCAAAATGTTTGTTTTGAGGTTTTAATTTTGAATCCAAGCTGATTGGTTCGCGTGATATTATGACCTGGACCAATCAGATGTTAGCTTCATCCCAGCTCTTATAAATACCAGTCTCCGCAAGCTCAAACCATCAGTTCACCCTGAAGACGAGGAAGATGCACTTCTTCGAAACGTTGGTGTCAAGCCAAGTTTTTACCTGGCTAGAAGCCCGAGAAGATTTTGAATTAATACGTCGCCAGGAAAGCTTCAGTTCTTATTTTATATTTGTATGTATTAACTGTCCTTTCCTTGCTCCTATTGTTTAAAATAAAGAAACAAAAACGTACTCATTTATTTGTCACTAACTGGCCGTAGTACTGCTCTTATTTTCTTCTCCATTCAATGCTAAGTGAATGCACCTGGTTATGGAGTCAATGACGCAAGATAACAGTGAAAATGAAATATATTTTTATGTATCGTTCCCGTCACATCGTTTAAATAAAGAAGGAAAAAAAAAAAACGTACTTGTTTCACGTTTAAGGTATATTTTTTTGCTTCATTAAGTAGAACATTGCGCCTTTCAGATGTAAAGATTAACTGCCTGGCGTTACGCGGCCAACAGACATTGGACAGTGTCACAATTTTAAGCGCTGTTTACTAGACGAATTATACATCTTGGAGAGAGAGAGATATAATTCATTATAGTCGATCTTGGAAACAATAAAATAAATGAATGACGTATTATTTATGGAAGCTCTTTAACTACTATGGTTCTCAGCGTCCCATTCTAAATTGAGCGTGAAAGACCGCTTAATTTTGCTCAGAGGCCTCTCTATCGGGCTTGAGGTTCTTTTACGTGCCGTAAATCTACGATAAAATATTTGTGCAATTTTAAGCAATTGGAGGTATGCATTGGTCGTGACGTGATTAATTGGTGCTGATGTGAGGAAATGAGTCATAACTTCGATGAAGTCTCCGCTTACTGCTTTGGAAGTAAATGTCATGATACAAATTCCGAAATTGCTCCAAAGCGTTTTCAGTTCGGGAAAGCTGTAATCTGTGGCCGTGAGGATACTTACAAAGATCTGAGCTTTCTCAGTGTAATTTCTTCCAAAGAGTAGATTACTCTCTTTACTCTCTGAGTCATTCCAAACCTCCAAAGAGGTAAACATTCTAATGAAACTACTGTCAAATTATATGAATTGTGAAATATACCTTGTGACAGTAGGAATAATATGTTTTTAAATTCATAGAACTCATATTTCGAAACAACTAATATTAATAAAAGCAAACACTTTAAATAGAACATACGAATATAAACAGGTACAGTAAATAAATATACCAATTTACTTGGGCTCTAGCCTCACTTTAAGTGAGGTTGGTTTTTTCTACGATTCATTACTTTATATATTTGCAAAGAGGCATCCGTGTTCTATTTATATGGACTCTCTGCTCATATTGTTTTCAGATTTTCTCATCTTGTCCATCATGTGGATTTTCGGCTATGGCTCCTTAGTTTGGAAAGCAGATTTTCCATACATTAATCGCTTGTCTGGCTACATAAAAGGTTACGTGAGGAGATTCTGGCAGTCTAGTGTAGATCATCGTGGTGTACCGGAGAGTGTAAGCATATTAATTTAATCCAGCTTCAAATAGATTTTGTACTAACAGTTTGTCAAAAAAAATATTTTAGTAGTATTACGTACTCAGGCCTCTTTTAATGTGTAATCATGACAGAAGATTATAGAAAGTGTACATTTAAATTATAATATAAGGACATTGTGTGCAATGTTAAAGCAGATATTTTCAGAATTTGTTAATTGAAAACTCAAAACTAACATTTACTGTAGGGAAGTGTACATGCTAGAATGCTGTTTTATAATTTTAATATAGGTAAATCATAGTATGCCAACTTTAAGAAGCATATAACAGATGCACGCTGACAAGACTGCTTATTCTTGTAATTCTCCAACTCTTTTTCAGCCTGGACGAGTTGTTACTTTATTACCATCAGATTCAGATGTAAGTATAGTCGTAACAGACAATTGTTAGAAACTACCGTCTGTCCATCTCATGATCCATCTCAGGAACAAAGTTAATGGAAACATGTTAAACAGCTTTCATAATAAGAGACAAATATTCTATCCGATTATGAGTAAGAGCACCAAAAAATGTAGGTACATATTTGCAGCAAAGTTCTGAATAAAGAGTCAATGAAGCAGTAATGCCATGATAGCACAGTAATTTTGTGCCCTTCACTTTATCTCAGTATCAGATATTATGAATTGATAAACAAGTAGTGGCTTCCAATTCCTCATTAAATTTTTTATGTTATCCCATTTTGTATTGTCATAAAAGATAAATATAAAATTAAAAGTGTTTTTCCATGCATTATTTGTCAAAAAACAAGAGAAAATTTGTGAATCTAAACAGGTCAAATGAGGCAGTATCATAAAATGTACCGTATGGGAAGCCTTTTTGAAACTTGAGTGCATAATAAGTTTCCTTTTGTGTGCAAATGTTGTTATAGATTCCAGGATTAGATGTTAACAGTTTGAAAGCCTTAAACCCTCCTACCCTCCCTAAGTAGAGTGTGTATGATTATAGGAAAATTAAGACACATTTCAAGGAAAACGCACCATATTGCCTGTGATGTGCATGTGCCAATTTTGTTCAGCTGAATGAGGGGTTCAGATCTGCTAAATTGGCTGTTGTTTTCATTAGTGTTTTAAACAAGAGAAATAAAAGGTATTTATGTTGGTTTTGTACCATTTTCATTCAATCCTTGTTCGTTGGTGGTTTTTCACAGAGCCCTCAGCTGGCCATGGTTAATTTGGGGTTTGCTCTTCACAGATGCCTTTGATACGCTTTGCAGCTTTGGACTGCGGCTTATGACTGGAATGATGGCAGTGCCAATATCCAGCAGTATTTGTTAGTCATATTGACAAACTTAAATGAATAGATGACCAAATGGGCTCCCCCTACAGAAAAATATATACATTCTTTATTATTGAATACTTTGCTGGGTTATTCTAACTTTTTAATATAATGCTCATATTGGATATTTTGCTAAACAAATGCTCTACTCAAAGTGTTTTCATCATGAGATGGATACCCACCTTTTAATAACTTGTGGAAATAAAATAGTTTTACATATCTATCATGTTTATGTGTATGTTGCTAAAGTTTCAGTTTTTCTTCCATTAAGAAACTGCAGGAACTGAATTACACCACCAAGAAGTATCTGACAGTAAGCAAGCTGGTTTAATAGTCTCCAACATAAAGAGAGAAAGAGACAGAGAGAGATCATTAATAGAAATAGCAAACTGATTTTTATTCTCCTGCCACTGAAAAGCTACCTCGTATGGCCCTAATCAGACTTGAAGAATATCACAATTCAGAAGTGGTGTATCACTTTAAAGAACTATCTTAAGTTTGTTAAACTTCATTGATCGTAAAGTCTATAAATCTATCAAACAATAAATAGTTCAGATGCCCATTTAGATAAAGATGTATATTATGTTTTTCAAATGGGAAGAGTTCTATGCTGCAACGAATGAGATGTGTTATTGTGCTCTACGTTGCCAGGTCACTATCCCCACCCTTTTCATATTTCCCTCTTATCGCACACTGAGCATGCAAATCTGCTTGGCAACATAATGTTTATTCATGTGTATTATGAAAACTATTTGAGCTAAAAATCTGTGGTTTTTATGGTTCTGCTATGAATATTACTCGCTATCATTCTCGTGAAGTATTTTTTGTAAAATTTTAATATTTTGTATTTTGCAAGTGCAAGTAGTATTTATGAGAGATAGAATCACTTTGCGCGTTGCTCCCCAGTTAAGCGGGAATGCAATATCTCAACACAGCAGCACTCTGATTGACTGCTGGCCTGGTGGCACTTAAGGACAAACCTCGTCTCATTTGAAAGTCACTGTAGAACAGAACTACAATTGATGTCAATGAGTGTAGCTCTGGCATATATTTCATTTGAAGATCTGATATTGTTTTAGTGAGAAAGAACCATTGCAGCTTTTTCTTCTAAGCTGATTATATTAAAAGATTTTGTTCACAAAACATTAAATTACAAATCATATTATTAACAAGGAGTCATTACCACTTTGATGTCGCAGATTGAGCTGCAAGTTTTACTTTCTGCAGATCATATGTTCATACAATTTACGTTGTAGCTAGAAAAAGTATTGTATTTCCCTAAAAATTCTATGTCCTGATTTCACCAGAAATATATGTTTTGAGGTCCCCCAAGTCCTAAAAAAACCTTTTTAGAAAAATATCTGTGGTGTGTGCGTCTGTGGACAGCATAGCTCAAAAATGAAAAGTCTGTTAAAAACCAAACTTGAAATTAATTATGTTTGGTGTTTTCCAAGAATGCTGTCTTCTGCTTAATGATCAGCTGCCTGGTGCTATGCAGGAACTGTTAATAAACTTTGCCTGCCACAAGGTTACAAGTACCTGCACACAAGACTACACAAAAGATAACTTAACAACCAAGAATCCATTCAGTGAAGACAATTATCAGCTGCAGATAGTTTTTTTTTTCTTTCAATGATAAGATGGCTCCAATAAAAAGAAAAGTGAAGAGATAAAAATTGTTCATTTTTGTAAGTCCTTTTGTTTAATATTTTATATCCAAGGAATAAGATATCATTAGTGAATCATTCTGGTTTGTGAATGATTACTTTATCTGTATTATGTACATAGTAGGTGGAAAGTTATGGTATTCCACCCCAAAATATGTCAAGCTTTACCCGGAAATGTATGTTTTGAGGTCCCCAAAGTCCAAAAAGAGCATTGTTTAGAAAAAAGTCAGAGTGTGTCTGTCTGTGGACAGCATAACTCCAAAACGAAAAGTCTCTGAAATATCAAATTTGTTATTTAAGTTTAGTATCTTCCAAGGATGTGATATAAAGATTTTTAGGAACCACTACCTGCAACTGCCCTTTACATGGAACATTTTATGAAGATTTTTATTTTGTCAAAAATAGCTCTGACAAAAGAGACAAAAATGTACTCCACAAAACATGTAATCTCATTAAAACACAAAACATATGTCATATAGTTTTGTTTGTAGAGTTAACCATTTCTGGGATATTCCTTGTTTTTGGTTTCGATTTTAAACTACTCAAAGCTTTTCTCAAACAGGAAGTCATCTTTCTTTTGTTTTGCTCCTGAGCATACTATAAAAACTGAATTTCAATTATTTCACATAGCAACCAGCTTTTAGAACATTTAACTTGCTTTACCCTAGTGCATTCCTTATTTCCCTGCCACTTACAAGGAAGTAAGTAATAAGATCATATTTTCTAATGTTTATCTCAATTAGCATGATGCAGATAAAAAATAATACTTTGTAAGAATACTTTATTTGCAGAACAGGTGGAAAAAATTATGTGAATGGAACACATCAGATTTCTTTTTTTCTTGTCAAACTGGCCCTTTCAAAGAGAAAGCCAAAGCATGGGTTATTTTATTTTCAATCTACTTTCACTAAAAGTATCCCAGTTTGATCCGTAACATCAGTGTTACAATAGCACCTTGTAAGTGAAACATGTAAAAATAAATCCTGCTGTTGTAGTGTTTTAATAATAATTATTAAATTGTTTTCCATAATGAGAACTTGAGCATAAAGATTTAATATATATGTTGCCTTTAATGATTAGTTATTTATTACTTTCTCTTCCACGTACAATGTGCATAATAGGAAGAGATGATATTGCATTCCACCCACAAATTTGATACTAAGATTTCACCAGAAATGTTTTTTAAGGATCCCTGATCAAAAAAAACATTTTCAAAAATGTCTTATCTGTCTGTACACAGATAATTCAGAAACAAAAATTTGGTTAAGTACCAAATTTGATGATAAGTACTTCCAAAGATGCGACACAAAAATTTTCAGGAGAATCCCCTACCTAAACTACCCTTTACTGGACGATTTTCAAAATGTTCAATTTTCTCTAATTTGCTCTAACAATTTAATCAAGGCACAATATATTTAAGATATTTACATGACTAAAAAATAATGTGTATCTTGATTTTTCTGGAAATAGCCTCTGAGGCCTCCTTACCTTATTGGTAAACCATAAGAGATCAAAAAAGTCTTACTGCACAAAAAATGTAGAGCCCATTTAAACACACAATTTATTTCAAATTCATATTTTTGTGAAGTTAACCATTTCCAAGGTATTCCTTGTTATTGGTTTAACATTTTATAATAAAATTATATACATTGGTTACAGCATTTGGTGTTATTTCAATACAGGATCCGGATTTGGTACTTTTGTAATTCTGCCATCTGAGCTACTTTTTAGTTACTGGTCTGTTATAAACTTTTAGGGTCATAAGCCGCAACGCATAACCCAAGGTAGAGGGCCCTAAGTCGCAAAGCATAGCTGAGGGTTGTTTTGAGTTGAGCTGGCTGTAGTTGAGGGATATGTGAAGCTAAAACCCCAGTGATCCCAAGAAAAAGTTTGCAATCTAGTGGTTTTCACATCTGAACAAGTTAATGTTTTCAGCACTTGTAAATCATAATCACCTGTGGAAGTGTTACCCACCATCTAAATTACTTCTAAAACATGTTTATATATGTAAATATACACAGCCCGGGCATAAAAATCCTTAGCAAGGCTTCCTTAGGAAAGGAAGTAAAGCTGTTGATCCCGTGCCATAGATTTACGGCACGTAAAAGAACCTAAGCCTGATAAAGGGGTCTCTGAGCAAAATTAAGTGGTCTTTCATGCCCAATATAGGATCGGAAGGTGAGAGAGAACCACTATAGTTAAAGCGTCCATAAATAAAACTCCATTACATTTTGTATACAGCCTGTTCAGGACATGAAAAAGTGGAAAATTATTTTCAGATTATAGGAATAATGCCCCATTCACAATGAGATGTAAGCAACAAGACTTTGCATCCATATTATTCACTGTAAACATACACATAGACATATGCAACACACTGCAATGCAAGAGTTTGCAAACTCCAAACTTATCCTTATGTTGTGTACAAAGAGAAAGAATTCTGCATTCCTTCCTCTATGCATTGCCTGCTCATTAACTATCACAGTGCAAGATTTTGCAGTGCCTACTGAATACACATTGCTTTTCTATTTGGCCATCTCTCATTCACCTCAAGAGGTTGTGGCATTTTCCTTGCAAATCCTACTTTGATGTAATGGATGTACCCAACATGTAATGGATGCACCTAGATTTTTTGGCTCTGTAAAATTTAGAATGCAAAAAAAAAAATCCACATTTCATTAACATACAGCTTTATCACTTTTTTCAGTCTCCATGCCTGCATTATTTTCAACATTTTGGCGGCTACTTTTGCAGCTTAATGTCCTTAACCTGGTTAGTCATATCAAACAATAAATGAAATTTGCAAAAGATGCTCAAATGGTCTCAGGGTCTATGGAACTTAAGTTAGTCAACATTCGTCTTCTTAGGATAAGGGAAAACTCTGAAAAAAGTCTTATCCAGGTAACTTGCCCTAAGCGAGATTCAAACTTGTGACCTGTTGAATGTGAGGCGGACACGCTCCCACCACACTACCATTTTGTGACGTCAGTTGTTTGTAACCTATTTATTCATTTATAAAAAATTTAATGAATTTTCTTAAATGATATTGATTATGTTAATTTCAAACTTGCGGAGTGCTTGGAAGATAACTACATGTCATTTACAGATCTAGAAACCTGTACCAACTTCTTGCATTACACTTATAACTGCATTGTGAATGGTCTTCCCTTATGCTTAGTCTTATGCTGTGTTAGGTCTGCACTTGCTTCCATTATGATCATAGCTTAAGCCACAAAGAACTTTTATTGTTAAATTGACACCTTCATTTAATTCATATAAATGTTTATTTCTTACACTAACAAGTTGCAATTCAATTTTCAGGCCCAAGTATGGGGTGTAGCATATGAGATTGCCAAGAAAGATGAGGAAGCTGTTACAAAGCATCTTGATTATCGGGAAAAGGATGGATACAAGAAAGTTACTGCAACTTTTTATCCTTATGAAGCAATTACAGAATCCAAGAAAGAAGCACATGATTGCCCAAAATGCAAATGTTCCTCGCTACCCAGTGAACCTTTTGATTTAGTTATTTATGTAGGCACAGAAGACAATGCTTATTTTGCTGGGAAAGCTGATGTTGAAGATATAGCTCATCAAGTGATCAGTTCTGTAGGTCCAAGTGGAACAAACAAGGAATATGTTTACAATCTGGCAGCAACAATGCGTCGTCTTGCTCCGGGTGTTGTGGATGATCATTTGTTTGCAGTAGAAGCTGCCGTGCGACGTCTAGATAATGAACAAAACAGCCACACATTAACTTAATACAAATGTACTGTCAGTGAAAGTGACTGCTTTGACTTGATGCTTGTAATATGTGGTTAACAGTTCCTTGTTTTCCCAAAGTGGTCGGAAAGGTTTGCTGCGCTTAGCTTTAAAGTCGCACCTAAACCTGCCAAAGCTCAAAGAAAAATGTTTACCAACAATACTTTACTATATTTATAATTTAATTTAAATGTTTCACTGAAATCAGAGTTCAAAATTGACATAAAAAGTAATTCTAAAGCCAGATTAAAGAAGTAGAAGGGTAAAAATGTTAGATTTGTTAGTTTTTCATAAACTTTCTTAAGGAACCAATTTTATGTCAAGTTATATCATCAATTTACTGCACATTTATAACAAGTCCTGATTATCAAATACAGAATGAGCAGATTCAAATCAGGATACAAAATTCCAGGTATATTGCTCCATTAAATTTGATTTGATTGCTCTTGATATCTGGTTCAGGTAGTACACAATATTTCACTAATGCTCAAATCATATGTAAAGTTTGCTGCATACAATGTATTTACATTCCACCAATTGCTATAAATACATTTATTGGGTGCTGACTGTCACTTCCTATGTTGTATTTTAAAATCCTGAATCTTATTAATGTTATTGATTTTGTCATATACATCTAAAATTATGAAAATTTTGTCATTGTAGGACAAAGTTGGACAAAACAGTGTACCTTGGACTTGACTTAAAGGGTGGTTCACAATAACCAGAACGAGAATGGGAAGGTTGAAATACATGTGAGGGTGAGATATGATCAGTGCCTCAAGTCCCTCTTGGCTAGTTATGTGGCCCTCTCAATCTGGAGCTGTTACTTCTCAATCAAGTAGCTCCTCAATTGCCCCCCCCCCCCCCGGGGACCTCACGTGCACCCTAGACCAGTTCTCCCAGCAGGGGAAAATTCCCCACACCAGTACCAAGAATCAAACTCAGGTCTCCTGCTTTGGCAAGCAGCCGCACTACCACTGTACTAAGGAGATGACCATTTAGGTGCATATTGTACATTATTAAGACTCTTGATGTAGAGATTATTATAAGTGTCTGTGGCATGAAAAAGCAGCTAGAACTCAGTATAGTTGCAATTCTTTCGAATTATAAATTGGCTAATCCACATTATGTTGGCTGAATTGGAGAGTTAAAAATATAATTGATCAATTAAAAATAAGGGAAGTCCCAATGCACAAAATTGACCAGGAAAAGAAGAATAAATGCTTGCCATCTTGTTACTGGGTTATCGTGGACTAAAATCGTGTATTTTTGAATGAACATTCACTAATAAAACACAACCCTGTGGTTTCAGCTGGTCCCAATTCCTTGTTTTTTTAGTAATGGTGGTAATGAGGGTGTTTGCTGCATAACGTCAGGCAGCCAATTTTTGCACCAAAAAAGTGCTGAAATACACAGTAATTTGTGCTATGGAGTGTATAGAGTTGGTACTATGCGCTTTTTCTTCCTCATATAATGCCAGGGAGACGTACCTTGTTATGGAGTCAATGATGCAAGATAATCAAATTCAGATATATTATTATGTACTTACTACCATTTCCTTGCTCATATCATTTAAAATAAAAAAAATGAAAACATGTTTATTTCACCTATAAAGTATATTTTTGTTACTCAAATGCTTTAAGATAAATAAGTTATAATCTGTGCACAATAACCAGTAACCCCTTTTAAAAGCTGAAAAAGATGGAGACAAAGCGGGATCCGGATAGTATATCATATCAGGTCAACTTACCTATAGTAGATGGTAATAACAAGTACCATCAAATAAAAAATTATCAATTGGTTTGACTGTAACTGTTATGGAACACATAGCAGCAACAGTAATAATAATAATAATAATAATAATAATAATAATAAAAAATTATTGTGATAAATGACCAAATATGCAGGCACTTGGAACCTTTCCTAACACATTCAAATAATTGAATGTGCCTTTACATAACAAAAGTGTTATTTGCTATAGTCAGGCATTCAGGAAGAACGTGTTATTAGAAGTATTCATATGTTTATTATTACTATTATTATTATCATTTTCATTATTACAATTGCTTTGTGTTCCATAACAGTAATGAACAAACCAATCGATAATTTTTTATATGACAGTGGCTTGTTATTTATGCATTAAATTTCTGAATCAATTGACCAAACATATTAAGAGCATTGCAATTGCAGTGTGACAGTGACGGGGGTACTCATGTTCTGTTGAAATCACCTTTAGCTATCTCATGTACCACATAACTTCAAATAACCAACATCTGCAATAGGTAAGTCAACCTGACAAGGTATACTATCCAGGTCCCATCATATCTCTGCCATTTTCAGCTTTCAAGAAGGACCATTGGTTAATATGTATACATTATAACTTGTTCATTTTAAAGCATTGTGGCAACAAAAATATACCTAATGCGTGAAATAAGAATGTTTTCATTTCTTTATTTTAAACAATATGAGCAAGGGAACAGTAGTAAGTACATAAAAATACAATCTGAATTTGACTGTTATCTTGTATCATTGATTCCATAACCAGGTACATCTCTTCGATATTGTATGAGGAAGAAACCACTAGTGCGATCTAGTGGCAAAAATAGGATAGTTCAAATGGCACTGTCTACTTATTTATCCAGTGCTTTTGCAGTTTCTGGTATAGTTTTATGACATTGTGCAGTAAACAAACCCTCATTCAGCAACATTACCATTTTTTATTAACTAGGTATTCACACAATTTCATATATCAAACATTTTCGGCTTTCTAGGAATCTCTAAATAAGGCTCTTACTAGAGCCATTTATGCTATGGAACTCTTCTGATGATGGTCAAGCATCCACTCTGGATAAATCCATCCTACAAACTTCCAAGCAGGAAAGCTATTTCAACTAAATACCTGGATATGGAATATCCAGCAAGGAGGACAATTTGTTTTTATTAAACTTGAGTTGTTTAATTACACTGGTCAATATTAATTCTGCAATATAGAGATAAGAATTAAAAAATGAAGTCCATTTTTGGTTATCACATCTATCTTTTTTGTATGTGCATGTATGTCTATGGTACTAAATTCATTCAGCTTACTGCTACATTTTGTTATGTTATTGTAAATCTGTTGCTGATGCTCTTCCTCATCTGTTCACTTCTGTCCTCCCTTATACTCCTAGCCCTTCAGATTTGTTCTATGGGTCAGTTCTGTCTTCTTGTGAGCTATTTATGTCTACATTTATAGATATCATGAATCTTAACTTTGATTGAGCTGGAAACTTGTGTTAATATGCAGAGTGATTCAAAAATATTTTTACAAAGTTTGAGGACAGGTTCCTTACTTCAGAACAAGAAAAAATATTCATATAAACACACGTTCAAAAACTTTGCATTTTCGATTTATTAAGATTCAAACTGCTATTAATTAAAACATTTTATGGTGACTCATTATTCTGTTTTTGACATTTTCAGCTTGTTAGGAGGTGTTCCACACAACTTATAGCAAATGATCCAAATGACCTTCTCTTGCATCTAGACATGCATGCACTCGTCAAAGCATGGAATACTCCCATTCGGTGTTGTATGATTTTGCAGGCTGCCATAACACATAGATAAAGAGTTTCTTCATCTGGGAGGTTTGCTGCATTAACCAATGGTTTAACGTACCCCAAAAGATAAAAAAGAAGGATTAAGATGAGGGAACATGCAGTCCATGGAACTGGTACCCCTATACCTATCCATTTGCCACGCTAGATACCAGTCAGTGCATTTCGAACAATAGGACTAAAATGTGTTAAGAGCATTATGCAAAAACCACTTGCTTCTTCTAATTTACGAAATACATTTTCTATTAAGTCTGGGAGAGTGGTCTAATGAAGTCCCTGTAGACAGTACTTGTAAGGCATGCTGGGATGTGTAACACTGGAATGTATTACAAATGTAAATGACAAATGTTAACAAGCAGCCATGGCAACACAAGGCTGCACTCCACAGGGTTAAATAGAGCAAAGCCTTCTATGAGTGAGTGAATAAATAAATTAAGTTATTAGGCTGGACCTGGAAAGCTGTTGAAGATGACTTTCATTAACAAACAGATAACGCAAAAATGAAGCATTTTAGAACATATGTTTATATGAAACTATTTTCTTGTTTCGATGTTAGGAAATCATCCCCAAACATTGTAAAGATACTTTTGAATCACTCTGTTTATGCATGTTCATCTTCATGTTCTGTGTGGTGCTAAAATAAAAATGTGTATGACTTCTTCATCAGGAGTATGTGCAAAATCCTCGGAAGTTTTGTTACATTTGTAGTTACATGTTTGATAGGAAGGTATGTGAAATAGACTCACAAATAAAGATACTATATCATTCATATTTCAAAGGGAACTTGGTGATCAGGATAACTTGTTAATGCCTCATATTGCATGTAACAGTTGTTTTGAGGAATTACATTTTTTTTTTTTTATTTGCTTAACGTCCTTTAACCTAGTTGGTCATATTGGATGATGAATGAAATTGGTGAAATGATGCTCAAATGATTTCGGGGTCCACTGAGCTTAAAGTTACTCGATATTCGTCTTCTCAGGTTAAAGGAAAACCTTGAAAAAAACCTTATCCTAGTAGCTCACCCTAAGCGAGATTCGAACTCTCAACGTTTTGAATGTGAGGCACACACTACCCAGGCAGGCTATTACATTATCGGCATGAATGAAAACAAAAGGCAATGGAGATAGCAATAGAATCACCATGACAATTGCTACTTTTACATGTGCAAAATCCTGGCTACAATAAAATAAAAAATAAAACCAAGGTAGGAATTCAATATCCAAATCTGAACTCGGCTACACAGGCTTTTTCTCATGGATCCGAAATACCCGTACTTAAATCACCAGCAGACCTCAACTTTAGTGAATCTGAAAGCAGTTCCATGACTTCCAACAATGAGTTGGTTTCTGATTCAAAATAATTTGACAATTCACCACAACAATTTAATAAATTTGAGTTAAATAATTAAGTGAGAGATTTAGGCTTCACAAAACAAAAAAAATCTGGTGTGTTATATTCATTTAAATTTCTGTAACTGTCCTGCAAACAAACTTTTTTATACATCATGTCTACATCATGTTATTCAAGATAAACATTAGCATAATTGATCTTATTATTTGCTTCTTTGTAAGTAGAAAGGAAATAAGGGAATGTACTAGGCTAAAGCAATAGTCAAATCTTTTAAAATATGGTCACTATGTGAAACAATTGAAATTCAGTTCTCTTTGGTTGCCAGGAGTAAAACAAAAGAGAGACAGAGAGTTGAATATCCATTTGAGAAAAGCTTAATCAGCTTAATATGGAAACCAATAACATGGAATATCTCAAAAATGGTTAACTCTACAAAAAAAATGTAGGTATATGATATAAATTGTGTATTTTAACAAAGTCTACATTTGTTGTGCATTAATTTTTTGTCTGTCTCTTACAGTTTGCCAGTTATACAAATGTTATACAAAATTCATCCAGAATGAAGAGGTCTTCAGAGGCTATTCCCAGAAAATTCAAGATATACATTTTGTTTGTCTTAAAAATATTTTAAACAAAATTGTTAGAGCCATTTGTAAGAAAATCAACATTTTTGAAAAATGTTACATGTAAAGGGTAGTTGGGGGTGTCCCTGAAAATCTTGTGTCACATTCTTGAAAGATGGTATTGGTATTTAACAAACGTCTCATTTTTGAGTTATGTTGTCCACAGGCAAACACACACATGTTTGTACATATATATTTTTTTTTGATTCAGAGAATTTTAAAAAATATACTTCCAGTGGAATCTTGGTTCCAAATTTTTGTACAGAATACAATACCATCTCTATCTACTATATATGTTATACCTACATGCTAGAAGAAAATAAAAGATGATTTACCAGGTTCAAGATTACAGGAGAAGAATTTGTGATCACTGGCATTACATTTTTGTGGTATAGAAATCACAAAATACAGTTCCACAAGATTACACACAAGTAGGTTAAGTGGATGTGTGTAATCTCATTCAAAAGCTGGGCAGGAAATCATATGAGCCAAGTAACTGGCATTTTTTATTGATTCTTCCAAATAAAGTCTTACAGCAGTGTTACTTCATAATGAGAAGCTTCAATACTATTTGCACATTCTATGAACCTAAGAAAGTCTTGTGAATCTCTGAAGTGTGTTCTTGAGAAAATTATGTGCAGCGACAGTGAGTGGCAAATATGTGGTGTATTTAAGGTCATTGTTATATTACTGGACAGCAGAGAGAATACACAAAATTCCCCTATTTTCTTTGTGAAGAAGACAGCATGACGAGAAATAAAGTAGATGGCATGTTATTTATGAACACTTTTGTGGTTCTCTGCATCCCATTCCATGCTGGGCATGAAAGACTGCTTAATTTTGCTCAAAGGCCTCTCTATCAGGCTTGAGGTTCTTTTACATGCCGTAAATCTACAACATGGGACCAACAACTTTACTACCCTTCCAAAGAAAGCCATGCTAAGGATTTTTACACCTGATAAAATCCATCATCCTACGCCATGTTTGAACCTGCAACCTTGGTATATGAAGTTAGCAGGGTGACCATTAAACCACGGAGGGTGACTAGCATGACAAGAGACAAACATTGGGAAACTGACCAATGGCTTGAGAGACAGCAATTGGAACTGGAATAAAAAAATTTCTTGGTATAATTTGAGTAGGTTTATAGTGAAACTGCCCTGTTATGGTCCATGGAATATGGTCCCCTAGATTTGATAAAATCTATGTGCTATTGTGGGAATGGCTCATTAAGTCCCAATTAAGTAACTCAACTATTCCTGACATATACTCCAAATCCAAGCCCTTGAACCGCAGAGTCAGGGGGATAAGCACAAGCCAAATGTAAGAAAGCTTCAGAAATAATATGGAAATTATGAAATCGTATATCCGGGAAGAAAATGATAACGGCTCTGTTTCAGAGTCATGAGAATTGTGAGCATTATTGGTGGGTTACCCACCAAATTGTGTGAACACAGATGTAGATGAAATATACTTGTTTTGGGCTCTTACTACATTTGCTTTGGCTTTATGGGAATAAATAGTAATAGTGGTCCAACAAACAGCTTTTCCTTGTGCTAATGTGGCTGACAGACTGAAAAACTGGTGATAGATTGGTTAGTTTCCATTATTAGAAATTTTGACACCCGCTATTCATCAGATATTTGAAGATTCAGTAAAAAGGGATGGCTGCTGAATTAATGGAAGAATTGCTCACTTTTAACGTCAGTATGAAGACAAAAATTATTATTTTACTATTATTCTATGAGAGATATGCCTTGTTATCTAAACATTATAGTTTGGCTCATTCTTACGTAAATATTCGTTTTCGTTTGGTGGCTGGAATTGCTACAGAAGCAGCAGGTAGGAGCAAACCACAGATATGGAGAGAATAGATAGGAAATTCCCTATTCTTATGTATTGTTGTTGGTTGGTGAAGCACATTTTTGCCAAGCTGCCATATTCACAAACTACACTTTTAAGATGAGTATGCCTTGTGTGGGTTAAATGTGCACCCAAAAATAAGATTTTATGGTGTTAAATGTTCAATTAAGCAGTAAACATAGACTAAGTTTTAAACTAGTGTAATGGTCAATACTTGTGTGTTGTTTGGTTGTAGTTTCTCAAATAGTAGAAGTATAAACAAGGAAAGGGAAAGGTGTTTCAATACACAGGTTAGTGTATTTATTTAAGTAATTTTTCAATGATATACTAAGTGAAATGTTAATTCATAATCTTCTTGGGCTTCTAGCCAGGTAAAAACTTGGCTTGACACCAACGTTTCGAAGAAGTACATCTTCCTCGTCTTCAGGGTGAACTGAACTATCCTGTATTGTTAGTTAGATTTTATGTTCTCAACTCGGAAATACCGTTGAGAAGCAGACAAAATTGGCATCGTACTCCGGTTTGTAAAAAAACCTCTCACGAGAAATAATTTCTATGAAAGCATGCTTATGATACCATAACCGTGGGAAGTGGGCATGTACCACAGCCTCGGCATGCAATACATGCAATCCACAGTGAAGGTCATTAAAAATCTTTGTGATAAATGCATCCTATATATGACTGCCTCATACATATATTCAGGATCATTTATTTGGTGCAACCAATAGAGGAATAACTTTATAAGTTCATGTAGTGGAATTAATGGCCATAGACATGAGACAAACAATAAGATTTGCTCAAAATCTTATATATTGCCCTCCTTCAGTTGTATATCAAGAAATTAGAGCAAAATTAAGTAATAAGCTTGCCACAATGGTTACTGCAATTATAACTTCTGACAGGTCGAAAAATGTAATTATATTAAATCTTCCTACTACTAGAGATCTCTCCCCTTCTATTTTCCTTTATTTTTTACTTCAAAAACTTGGAAAAACAATTAATTTGATAGATTTTGCGTATGGTGATATGGTAGCATGTAGCACCACAAGCAAGCACAGGCAGTCATATCACTTACTCCTTGTGGAGTAGGATTGTAGCTGCCTCTGAACAAGAGGTACGGTACCTTTTGTTACAAGAGGAATGCCATTGACCAACCACTAAATGGATTCCCTGTACAACAATAGGGACTTCTGAAATGGGGTCTGAGTCATCATGGCTTTGTTTTCAGACGTAAACAAGGTTTTTACCCAATCTATACATAACTTAAACCATGACTCAAGATGTGGCACATTCTAAATCCATTGCTTAGCAGTAAATAATATAAATATGGGTCTATCTTCTTACTTAGGAACGATGGGTTAACACCAAAGGAAAATACTGATTTTGTGAACAGCATTTTCAAGATTATACAAGTTTATGAAAATCAGTGATATAGATTGGAGTACATTTGTTAATGTTTGTTGTGACGGAGGCAATGTGTTTGCCCACGCAAACACACACACACACACACTTCGGGAGAATTTGTGGCACTGACTGAAGATGGTTAGAAAAATCATGCCTATTAGTAGCATCTGTGTAATCGTCGTTGATGGAATGGATATCGGATTGCTTTTTGATGGAGTTTAGTTCCTGGGACAGTGTTACTGTCCTGTAAGGTAACAGTACGAATGTTCAGTGTTGCTAGGATCTGTAATGAAATTGTTGTAGCTCCTAATTGACTTAATGCCGTGACATGCTCTGGCGTAGAAATGATAGCCATAAAGACTGAAAGGCAAAGAAATCAGAGGTACTTGTTTTACTGCTTTTACAAAATCAATGAATTGTGCCATCAACCATCCTTGTATGTACTTCTGGCGAACCTATTCTGTGCAATTTTCAGATTAGTCTTATATGCTGCCGTGCAGTTGCCAATTTAATGTGTGTACCAGATGTGTTGTTTGGCACACATGGTTAATCTAAGACGACTGCGGATTTGGTTAACTTTGTGGCTATATCTGGCATAGTTATTGCAGAAGAGTGCAGCCGAGAAACGAGTGGAGTTGCAAAAATAATGATATATGTTGAAAGTTTGCCAGGAAGTTACTACATCCGTGTAGATTTTCTGTTGATACAACGTACATGTTACTCTGTATGTTTGGATGATATACTCTTCATGTCATTTCCTTTCGATAATACCTTTTAATATACTCTCTTATGTAGTATGACTGGCCTTATTTCTTGTTTTGTAATGGCAATAGAATTAAAATCATGTTTACCTGATTGTAGGTTAGGAAAGACCACTAAATTGGATAGAAGAGACTCCTACAAATTTTGACATTTCAAAACCCTAGTTAGGAAGACGGGTAAGCAAACAGAATATTTATTGCCAAAAATTACAATATTGCAACATGAATAAAACAAAACAACAAGATTACAGAAAATCCCTTTACACTTATGTAGGATAAGCCACCAAGTAGATAAATTAAGGAATTTTCTTAATCCATGTGGTAGATGATTAAACAATTTAACCGAAAAAATTAAATTTGTTAATACACACATGCTGCCTTAGAATTCAACCGCACAAATTGGCAGGATTGTAGAAGGGTCCAAGATAAACAGTTGGAGATAAGGCACCTATGGGCTATGGGTTCTAAAATATTTGCTACATCATAAAACGTATTAAGGGTCAGCACCTACTGACAAACAGCAGTATACCGTAACGTGAATAGCCGGATTTCGGAGAATGTAGGTATAGTGGCATTATTTAGCGCTATGATTAGCGTGTTGGTATCGGTTTAAGATGTGAGGGAGTTTCTCAAGCCTCCGTAGGTGTCTTTATTTTTATGTCGTCTTCTTGTTGCATTTTATAATGAGCCGTTCATATTCTGCCGGTTACGCAATATGTAATTTATTCATACTGACAAATAAAAAAAAAATATAATGAACGATTGGAATGTAGGTGCAAAGCAGAAGATTCCAACAACAATTGTATTTAACACCTGATAAGGTACAGTTCTCCATATCCCTCAAAAGAGTTTCTAAAATGCAGTGTATTTATACATTAATGTGTTACATGTGTACACATTACAATTGTAGCACAGTACAGAATTTACGAAAAAATGTTATTGTTCCAAATTTACTTGAAATTAAATAAAAATGAACAACTGTTTCTGTAGTGAAACAAGTACCTACATAAAACTAATTAAAAACTATGTACTGGTCAGGAAACTTTTGATCTCTCCACGAAAGGAAAATAGAACGAGACCTCGAAAAATAATAAAATAATCGAAGCACAAAATAAAGCAGGTCACCAAAGGAAATGTTCCACGTGACGACTTGCAACAGCCCTGCAGAGATTGCATATACGAAGAAATGTACCTCACACCTTGTCAAAAATGGCGAGGCTCTTTAGCATGCGCAGAGGTGCCACGTAGCAGCAAAGAGTACACAAGCTCAGAAGTCCACACTTTTGTTTAGTTTGGTTCTTCAGTCCCACCATTGAGCAGGCTCGGGAACATTGAACATGTCATACAGAAAAGAACTACTGCAAATTCATGCAACATAACTATTTTAACCACCACCACTAAATATTCAACTAGTACAAATTCATGCAACATAACAATTTTAACCAGCATCACTAAATATTAAACTAATACAAATTCATGTTTTTTTTTTGTACAATTTCAACAACAATATTCGCTTCTCATTATAATTGTTCATGAGTATCATACCAGAATAAAAACTAGTATTTATGGAGAATGAACCAATTAGAATCAATGCAATGGCACATTACATTTTCTTTATGGGAACATTTTTAATCGTCCATAAACTCTTGTATTGAGTAATAGGTCTTGCTGCATAGAAAGTTATTAAGATTATCTTGGGATGTTATTCTGTGTGATCTCCGTTTTGCGCCTCGTTGAAGCATTTATTTCCTTACACATAATGTGTATACTTTTACAACATGAACACAGTTGTTAGCAATTCATGGTTCTTACAGTGGTCATGTGTAGGCATTAGACAGATTTTCAGAAGCACAGTCTCGCAGCACTACACTAGCTCAAGTGATTAAAACTTACATACGGATAAACCCAAAGTACCACTTTTCGAATCCTAGCTAAAATCATCAAATCTCCCACCGCTAAAATCATAGCTTAATTACTACGTTTCAAACCGCACATTATATAAATGTTTTCAACAAACCTAATTGTTTTATTGCATTAATCTACGCAGATTCCTTGACAATTACTGTATTTAATATTGAACAATTTATGTCCTTCACAGTCTTTTGAAATAATCTGTAGTAGAGGGTTTATCGTTATGGCTTCAGAAATGTAAACTAAGAGTGTTAGTGCTGCTGAAATTGTGCACAAGAAAGTTAAACAACAGAGAGCAGTGCGATCTTTGTATGGTGATATTCAATGACCAGTGCATCATCACCCATCTATGCAACAAAGAAAAAAACAACAACAAATAGTTTAAATTATATATAATACCCAACAAGTATGTGAGAGAGCGGAGATCACTACATTTGATCTGAAATCAACCGAACTGTTATCAGTGGTGTGCACACCCTCAAAGAACAGGCAATTTTGCCAAAGGTACAAGTACAATAATTTAATATGTATTGATTTTGCATCAATACTTAATTCCTGGGACAGAAGTTCTGGGTGAAAATAGATCACACAGGTCCACATTTGTCTAATTTACGGTCACTGATGTGAGATCCAGAAAACATACCATAACTTTGGCATTTAGCAAAAGGGACCTAGATTTCAAACTGTTTATCTAGGGCCCCTTTACAATTATGCTCATTTTTGCGGTTTAATTCTTGGACACAGCGCATATATAATTTCTTGTGACATGGTTATGAATTCATGAACAAACTGTAAAACTATTTAAATTCTCTAACATACTAGAGGCAATACAACGCATACATTGGTGGGAAAGTCAAAACAGTAAATAAATTAAAAAAAAAAAAAAAAAAAAAAAAAAAAAAAAAAAGTCGGTTTGGACTGAAATCTGCAAATCAATCTAAGAGCCTTCATTTGCAAAATAAAAATTTTAGTTGTTAAAGGATGATACCCCCCTCCCAATTAATACCGTAATTAAGATGTGAATAAATATGAGCATAATAACATTCATTAGTACACCATTAATAGCATTTTAGCTTAAAATCTTATTTTTTTTTTTACCTCATGTGGTTAATACGAGTTGATTATTATCCTAGATATGAATTGTCGCCCTCTGTAGCCTAGCTTCTGATTCCCAAGGTCGCGGATTCAAATCCCACAGAGGGCAATGGATTTTTTTGGGTTGTAGGCTGCTTAGGATGGCTGGCCGTCGATCCCGTGTCGTAAATTTTACGACACGTAAAAGTACTTCAAACCTAATAAAAAGCCTCTGTGCTAGATTTAGCGGTCTTTCACGTCCAATATATAATATGGAGTTGAGAACTACTCAATTAAAGAAAGGCCATAAATAGAACTTAATTTAATTTAATGGATCCGTCCAGTAGGACGCGGAAGTAGTACACAATTGGCATATTTTTTAGTATACGTTAGGCGATCGAGTTGATATAAACATCCATGGTTAGATGTTGTTGTTGTTATCGGTATGATCACCGCCTTCTTGAATACGGGACACTTGGGCGTAGGACTGAACCTACCAAAGCATTTAGAAATTACAGCCTCTGTGGAATTGGACGATCGAAGTGTTGGCAATTCATGGTCTATTTGTTGATCTGTGATTGACAACGTGTTTTGCTTTCAGATGTTAGAAGATACCGCCATCTATATTCGCTGTCATTAAATGTAGCTGTCAGTGCGGTTCGGTTGGCGATGGTCGTAAAATTGGTATTCGCGGAACATTAGCAGGAGGGGTTATATGTTTGTTTATATCGTGAATAATTTGTTTTGCATTTTTGACGAAAGGTGTAACAGAATGAACAGAAAGTGAACTAGAGAAAGCAGTGAGTCTGCTGCGAATAAAAGGTCCTGCCTGATACACATACTTTAAAGGTAAGATCATAATTGTCATTTACATATTAGCAGGTGTCTGCACCATGATTTTATGTGTGGGAGAATACAGTCTAATTTTCGTCAGTTTTTGTTTTTATGAAATTTTTGGTTTTTATGAAAACAAACAAACATTTACCTTCGTCACAGCAGACGCATTAGTTCAAGTAATTGGTTCTTTTTAGTCAGTATTTATGAGGTAGTACTTTTATATTTGAAGGAAGAATCTTGGTAAGTTTGTACGACATAAATTTTCAGTTGTTGACATCGAACTTTGAAAGTGACTTAAAGTCACAAGAAACGCTACTCTCGGAACTTTAGTGTGTAGTATTATTATGTATTTACATTGCAAAACTACTACAAGACTTCTTTATTTATATTCTACTCCTTCTAGGCAGCATACTTCATAAATATTCACAAAAAAGGATCGCTACGCGCACGTAATAAATTAGCATTTAACTTAATTATGGAGCTTTTCCGATAAAAAAAATTGGTGAAAACGTAAGAAGTATAAACCAAACTTACAGTCAAACCACAATTTGTTTAATTTCTAGAGGGGCCCAAGTTCTCTATAATTACCCACTCATTTAAGCCACTTTAGGTTAGGAAACATATATCTGTATGCCTAACTGAACTTATTGTTTCTGGAGAATTTAAAAGAAAAGTAATTGCTTGCTTTCATAACAATGCTGATGACAATTTGAAGGCACACTTTGAGCTTAGTTTGGTTAGAAAAATTCTTTAAAATTTGAATATAATAGCTCGCTTGTGTCATGCTGATTCCACCATAACCTGAGTCAGAGACTCAAACAGTAAATATCAGTACATTGAATGAACTTAACAAAAGTTTATTTTATTAAAATCCAGTGCATTTACTAAAATCATAACCAAATAATTACAGAGTTTATATTTATAAGCTATCAAATGTATAGCAGACTCATTCTAACCTATACTAACTTTTCTCTTTTTAAATCTCTTTTGCACAAAATTTAAAACGTCTGATCAAACAACTGTTTTGTTACCTACCACATTTATATCTGGCCACTTTCTTATACTTTAAGAAAAACAAAACTTCTGTTTTCAATGTATGAGCTTAAACTAAAAGACAGCACATCCTATTTTAATATTTGTTTTTTTAAAGTATACCATGAAATCAAAACATTTTGCAGAAGGAAGTGAAACATTGGCAGAACACCGGAATTGTTTAACTTTTTGCTAACTGTGTCCCAAGTTTTGAAAATGATTATAAAAAATAAAATGTTATTTTTGCAATGAAAATGTAATGTTTTTATTTAAATTTAAAGAAATGTTAAATTTTTGGAATGGTTTTGTTTTAATAAAACTAAGTTGGTTTAAGTTGCTCTTTGACAGAGGAACAGCCAGCGGCTGCAATGGTCTTGAGCAATATTTTAATAAACCTTTGTATGGCTTCTTTAGTTCCAGAATAATATAATAATATAAAAGCCACATAGTTTTTACATAATACATAGACCCTTAACATATATAATGGAATAGAGGTGAAGCTAGTAAATATGATATTCCCCATGCCACACTACTTTGGAAAAGACACAAAGTCTGCCACAGTAAAAAAAGATAATATTCTGAGTTTTTATTATTTTCTTGACCGTGTATGTACAATGTACATAGTAGGCAGAAAAGTTATTGTATTCCACCCAAAAATTCAACGCTGATATTCCAGCTAAAATACACGTTTTAAAACCACCTGAATCCAAAAAAAAATTCAGTTGTAGATAAAGTTGTGTGTGCATGTGGTAGGAAGTGGGTGTTACATGCGTGTGTTTATGCAGCATAGCTAAAAAACGAAGGTTGGTTAAATATCAAACTTGATATTTAAGCTCAGCATTTTACAAGGATGTGAGATGAAGATTTTCAAGAAAATCCCTTCATCCCAAGGTGCCCTGAATATGAACAAGTTTTCATACATTTTGATTTTCACAAAAATGGCACTATTTTGATTAAAATACCACATGTTTTAAGATATTTTCCTGAAAAACGAAATGTATATATATCTGGAATTTTCTGGGAACAGTCTCTGAAGACCTCTTAATTCTGGATGACTTTTGTATAACTGGTAAACCTTAAGAGACGGCCAAAAGTTTCCAATGCAGAAAGTATAGATCTTGTTAAAATACACAATATATGTTAAATATATATATTACCTAAGGGTTAAGCATTTAAAAAATATGTCTTGTTATTTGTTTCAATTTTAAAATACTTAAAATTTTCTCAAAAGAGCGCCATTATTCGTTTCATATCTGTTTTCTTTTTATACAGGCCATTCAGAGAGAATCAAATTTCAACTGTGTCACATAGCAACCAGCTTTTAAAATATTTGACTATAGCTTTAGCCTACTGTATTCCCTTATTTCCCACTGCTTTCAATGAAGCAAGTAATAATATATTTCTGCTAACGTTTATCTCAATTAGCATGGTGTAGATAAGAGTAATCTTTTGTAAGAATAGTTTATTTGAGAACAAATAGAGAAAGTCTGAGGTGGAACACATCAGATTTATTTTTTTTTTTTTGTCCTAGTTATGTGCATTTTCAACTCTCTACAAAATCATACTGTTACTTAAACTATATCACATATTCCAATGTAAGGGCCGCGCCGTGGCCGAGTGGTCAGACCACTCACCTTTCACCTAGACCCGGGTTCGATCCCAAGTGACCGCATGTGAGATTTGTGGTGGACAAAGTGGCGCTGGGGTGGGTTTTCTCCGGGTTCTCCAGTTTCCCCCGCCATCGCATTCCACCGGTGCTCCATCTTCATGTATCATCAGTGTCACTGCCTGTAGTGCCATAAGTAGTTAAAGCGGGCGTTAAACACTACCCAAAAAAAATATCCCAATGTACAATTAGGTGCTACATCTGCTTAGCTCCCTGCTGTTAACAAGTGTATCCCCCCATTTGTTTGTGCTATCTATTCCATCCCTTCCTGTGTGGTTTCTCTGCTTTTTCTTTTCTCTATTTCTTCCAAATTTCACAGATATTGCCCTGTTTCTTAAAGTCCTCTCTTACCCTTGATGTTTAACTTTTTAATTGCTACTATATTTCTTGCCATATTATCCCATTTGTGTTACAAAATTTTCTTTCCTCCAATTTTTTTTTTTTTTTTTTTTTTTTTTTATCAAATACTTAATATACCTTTCAGCAAATGACATACAGTGTACAAAGGTAACAAAACAAAACTCTCTTATTAAAATATACTGACAATGGTATTGCATAATTTTTAAGTATTATAACATTTTATTTTCTGCTGTTTTGCTGTGTCATAGTTCCTAAATCATTTACATACTTACGTACTCAAAGCTGTTAGGTGCCAACATTTTTAAAATTGAGATATTTCTTTAGAAAGGGCCTCAAGCCACAACTATTTCCCTCTCAAAAGCAGTATATTTGAAATTGATGGCAACAGCATAATACTTTTGTGAAGAAATCCAACTGAACATTTACTATTTTTCCTAATTTCAGATTTAAATATTAAATTATATGCTTTTTAGCTTCATAACCTGGTAAGAATATTTCAGTTTAAAATAGTTCCTTGTATAAGAACCAATGAGAATATTTAATTAAAACAAATTATTCATAATTAAAAAATAATGTTGATTGGTTGGTATCTAATGTTAAATGCTTTATAATGAAATCATTAATTTTCTGCAATCCAATATTCATCTGGAAGGTTGTAATCTTCTGTAAAAGTTGGACAGTGTAGAAGGTGATCATGATCCATTTCTTCATTTAAGTTACAGAAAATATATATAGGAGTCTCTGCTATGCCAAATCTGTGTAAGTTTTGTTGTAAACAGTCATGTCCCATTAATAGCCTGCAGATTTTCTTGGTAATGTAGAAATATTGTAATCTTGTAAATTTTTCCATTGTTTTCCAGGTATTTTATTCATTGATTTTGTTTGTGTACTTATTTGATATTATTCTTTTAATACAGCAAAATGGAATGAAACTGGGTGTTGATTTAGTGATAATTTTACTACCCTATTTGGCCAAAAAATCAGTCATTTCATAGCCTATTATTCTTTTATGTAAATGGGTTAATTGTTGTATTATTGTATTTTCTTTGACCCTGACGGTATTAGAGAATTTGAGGCCTAGGGGTCATTTCAATTTCTTTTATATATATTCTTCCTAATACATGGGTGATGTAACTGCCAAATACATGGTACCCACTACTTAACAGTTACAATTTGTTTAATACACTCCAATATTAAAAAATCTGACGTATTCCATTCACATGACTTTCTCTACACCTCTGTAACAAAACATTAAAAAACTTATCCTTCTATCCACTTTATGATAATCGAGATAAACCTTAGCAGAAATTATCATAATAATTTGCTTCCTTGTAAGTAGAAGGAAAATAAGGGAATACTCTAGGTTAAAACAATAGTCAAATCTTTTAAAAGCTGGTTACCATGTGGTTGATATCCATTTCTATGCAGGGCCAGGACTTTACAACTTTCCGTGTGAGAAAAGTTTAAGCTAAACTTAAATATCAAGTTTGGTATTTTACCAACTTCGTTTTTGAGTTACCATGTTCACAGACACACAGACCTTTTTCTGAAAATACTTTTTTTTTATACAGGGGACCCTAAAACGTGTGTTTTTGGTGAAATCTTGGTATAAAAATTTTGGGTGGAGTGCAATACCTTCTCTATACACCATGTACATGTAGAGAAAGTAAAAAGTAATTATTTGTGACTTAACACCATGGGTATGGCTGGTAGGGGAATTTGGACCCCCTAATTTTTGCTAGATTTTGCTAACTACAATTTCAAATTTAGAATTCTGCACCTCTAGTAGACAAAATTGTTGGTTACACTGAGTCATGCCTTTTTTTCCTGAACAGTATTCGTAAAGGTTGTTTTTGTCCCAAATAAGTAAGTGCTGTTCTGTGCATAAAATATATGTTTGAATTGTGCTTATGAATCATTATTTAGTATGTATTGTATTTTGGGAGGGCAAAGAAAGAGAGCCATACATCAGTATGACCACCCTCAGAAAAAATAGTTCTGTACATTTCCATAGTAAACAAGGCTACTCTGAATATTTTCAATGAATACATCTTCACTCTGATTTAATAAGTAGAGTTAATAGTTGTTGTTTTACTGCATGCAAATAAATAAAATCAGGCATGTTTTGCAGTGCTGGGTTCAACTTGCACAGCAAAAGTGGACGTCTTCTGTTAGTACCACTCACAAAATAGAAGCTGACTAGTTAAAAATATGTGATATAATAAACCCTTTGTATAAGCAGCACTGAAAGAAGGGAACAAATATTTGGAAAATTATCAGTTCAGGTAATTTGCCAGCCATCTTCTTTTGAAGAATCAATGTATCTATTTGGTATAAAGTGTAATATCAACCGTTATAAAACACTGAAAATCTTAGTATCAGCTTTTAAATTATTATTCAAAGAAATTAAAGTGCAAACCTACTTTCCTTACTCTAAAATAAAAGTAGGTACTTTGTTTTTTGTTTTTTTATTTTTATGCAAATGTAGTGAATTTATCAGTGGTAAAAATTAAATGTAGAGCAAGAACATATATTTTCCCCACACTTAACTTCTGAAAATACAAGGGGGCCCCCCCATATTTTTACTTTCTCTACATGTACCATGTACATTGTGTATAGAGAAGGTATTTATTGTATTGCATCCAAATATTCAGGAAAAGTTTAGTCTAAAAGAACTAATGACTTTGGAAGCAGTTAAATCGCACATTTTGAAAGCCGCCCTAGGTGTCTCAAAATATGCAAAGTGGAGGCTAGTATACAAACTCGCCATGGAATCCGTTTTTTATATAGGACCTGCGTATAAAGCTCCCATCCACCGGCAGCTTGAATAAACTCCTTCAGGAAAGAGAGAAGAAGAGAAGGGAGATTTGGCTGCAATTTTATACAACAGAAGCCATGACAAACAGATCCTGGACCAACACAAATCAAGAACTCCGACACCTAGTGAACTCAATAGCAGTGCATGAATACCACTACAAAATATGCAAGAGCAAGAGTTTCCATGACCCCAGAAATGTGTGTGTGAATTGTGCAACCAACCCTGTGACTGCTACCATGCGACTAACTGTAAAAAATGAGTATGCCAGAACTTTGTAAATAATAAACTATGTGAACACTGAAAGTGTGACGCACAAGGAGTGATAACAAGGGCCTAGTAATTTAAGTAACTCATGTGCAACTTGTGCACATTTATTCTATCATTAATATATGAATCACCAGAAATACAATTTTGGGACCCCCGAACCCAAAAATGATATTTAAGTTCAGTATCTTCCAAGGATGCGACACGAAAATTTTCAAGAAAATCCCCTACCCCTGACTACTCTTTAAATGGAAACAATTTCGAAAATTGGCTCAAAGTGACTCTGATTTTGATTAAAATACCACATATTAAAGATATTACATGACAAATAAAATGTGTATCTTGAATTTTCTGAATAGCCTCTAAAGACATTTTAATTCTGGATTAATTTTTTTGAATTATGCATAATTAGTAAACCATGAGAAATAGACAAAATGTAGAGCTTCTTAAAACACACAATTTATGTCATAAACAGTTTTTTCCTGGAGTTTATTGTTTTTGAGATATTCCTTGTTATTGGATTCAGTTTTAAAATACCTATGAACTGGAAAGAAGAATAAACTTATTAACAATAATTTCTTACAGAGAAGTAGAAAAAGTCATGTGAATGGAACAAATCAGATTTCTTAGCCAGGCTTAACATGCTTAACAACTTTGAGAATTCTGTCAGTCTTCATTGCTTGAAATGAAATATCCATGGCACTTGTCTTAGTTTACAGCATCTTCTTGGAATAAAACTATTTTCTACTCAATGGCTCTCTTATGATCTTCCTTGCAAGGACAATCTTGGTGTTCATATTCCAAGTATAAATCCTTTCCTAATCTTTTGGTTGTCATCTTGTTTACAGTTTAGTCAATCAACTGTTCCAAACAGAATTAAACAGAACTAAAATTAAAATGACTCCCACTATTGTTTCCTGGGTCTTCCTATTGGTCTTGTTCTTTGCAGGCTATAATTATGTACAACTTTTACAATGGTTGAATCTGGCATTTGTTATACATGTTCTCTGCATCTATTTTGAAAGTCTGTAATTATCTCTAAAATATTTTGTACTTTTACTTCTGCTCTAAGAGTTTCATTTCTTTTCCATCCAGTGGTGTATATCCTGCTGCAAATCTCAAAAGTCTCATTTCAGCTACTACAAGTCTTCTTTCATCTTCTTTCTGTAATGTCCTCACTGCCATATAGTAGAACTGCTAATGCTATAACTTTATAAAATTTCATTAATGTATCTTTTTGTACTTTTTGTATTTTGCCATAGGTTACATTACAGCCCAGGTATTTAAATGTATTTATCCTCTTTTTTAGTTTATAAACTTTTAGTAATGTAGCAATTTATGAAGCAAATTTCTATCAGAATTAGTATTTTAGTTGAATGGTTTATTACTTCACACACGTGCACACACACTCTCTTTATTAATTTATTTGTTGTGCACAACTCCTTGGCTTGTTTTACATATTATCATGAATTTAAAAAAAAAAGTGTAAATACCATAATTGTACATTGTTTTCTGAAAAAATGTAGATTTTAATTTCATTTAGTTTTTAAATATTAATGAGTCAATGTTCACACTTAAACATCACTTACATTGAGTTGTAAAATGTATGAACATTTTTGGAAATATTCATTTTCATCCTAAGCATAGTAGCAATTGATGGTTATCTATTCTTCCTTTTTCCTCAGCATGTGCATCTAACTGCTGCCATCTCATGGTAAACTATAAATATTGTTGACTGGTGGGATTTCAACATTTAACAAACTCTTGTAATTATGCTTTATTGGTAATGAAATGTTTATCGTTTTTAAGGATATCTAGTTTTTTAATAAATGAATTTAATTCGGGCAATATTGATTATTTTTTATTTAATTATGGGAATATAAAATATTTCTAATTTTAAAAGGGATTAAGTTTTTAAAAAATAAAATTATTTTTAAACAGAAGATATTTTCCCAAGTGGCGAGTTCTAGTGTGGTTGTCAATACTTTTAATAATTTAATTTCATTTAATTTCCCATATTGTGAGCAAAATGGTATGCTACTGCTGTGTAAAGGTCCGTAAAGAGTTACGTTAGGAGTATTGATCTGTATGTATGGGAAATGTGGACATTGAGAAAAATGGAGAAGAAATATTTAGAGAGTTTTAAGGTGCTGCAGATGGATAGAGAAGGCAAATGAAGACGTTCTGGGAAGAGATGGGTGAGAAGAAATCAATCCTACCACATAATTCACAAGAGGAAAGCAAACTGAATAGGGCAAATTCTAAGAGAAAATCTGTTTGTTGTGTGACATTGTAGAAAAAACAATTAGATTTGGAAGAAGAATTCAGTTACTAGACAATTTAAGGAACAAGTGAAAGAGAAGCAGAGGATAGCCAAATTTACATAACAAGTTTGAGAACCTGCCAAAAGGCAGAATACTTATAGCTGCCCCCGTCTTTTCAGTTTGTTTAAATTTGATGTTTCTTTTATGCTGTTTCTGTTTGACATTCAAGTTCCTTTTGGTCATTCCTAAATAAGATATCACTCTCATCAGATTTAATTTGATAAATACTAGAAATCAAATCATATAGTATAGTGTTTTTCAGTGGTTTATTCCATTACCCCCTCAAACTAAATTTAGATTTTGGAGCCTATCTAATATTGTTGTATGAACATCAACTTAATAGGTATTCTACAAGTAAATTAATCTTCTGTTATTTATACATTTGTAGCTTGACTGAAAAAAAAAATAGTTCTTATTATACATGGACTTGAATGCCAAAATTTAAATATAAGATCTCAATTGGATGTGTAAATTTGTTACCCATCAGTGGTCTGCATCAGATGGATATAGTCAAGTCTTCATTCTTTCTCTATGTAGGAAAGTGGGTCCCAGAAAATTCAAGATATACATTTAGTGTGTCATAAAAGTATGGCATTTAATCAAAATCGTTAAAGCCATTCTTTAGAAAATCAAAAATTTCAATAAATGTTCAATGTAAAGAGTAGTTGGGTGGGGAGTTTTTGTTGAAAATCTTTGTGTTGCCACCTTGAAAGATACTTAACGTGAATGACAAGTTTGGTATTTACCTGACTTTTCATTTTTGAGCTATGTTGCTTTTTTTTTAAACATTTATTTATTTATTCAGGGGTCTTAAAACATGAATTGCTGGTGAAATCTTGCTAGCAAATTTCACTTTTGTTGTAACTGAATCTGGTTGTGTTTCTTTCACTGTCTGTAGTAATTTGTCTATCTACTATATGAGGTGCTTCGGACATTTCTAACTTTGTAGCTTGATTCATTGTTATTGTTGAACATATATCTGCAGAGTTATTACTTTATCGACACGTATCTCCAATCAAAAATTGATACCGAGATTTCACCGGAAATATAGTCTCCTATATAAAAAACATTTTTAGAAAAAAGGTCCGTGTGTATATGTTTGTTTGTCCATGAACACGATAACTCAAAAACGAAATGTTGCCAAAATACAAAACGCTGTATTTAAGTTCAGTATCTTCCAAGAATGTGACACGAAGATTTTGAAGAAAAATAATCTCCCTATCCCTAACTATCCTTTACGTTGCCTATAGTAACGAACCCACGTGATGGATGAAGCTGAAACTTTAACTGCCATCTAGTAAGAGACGACTGTTACTAAATACAAACATTTTCGATACTACGAGTGTAACGTTTTGGATTTTCTAAGGACTTATTGAACGCCCCTAGTACACTTATTTACGTGGAAATAAAAATATATAAGAAATACCAGGAAAATAAATCAAAGTGCCCTCTTAGCATTAGCTAATGACAAACTGTACCGATGTATCTCTCCTCCCTTCCATATCCCTACTGTAAACAAGCATGAAGAGCAAACGAGCTCTCAACCTAACGCCGTTTGCAACAGGGATCGAAGCCTGGCTGTGCATCAGATTTTTATTTTTATTTCTCCACCACTACAATGCATATAGTAGCTAGGGAAGGTATTTCATTCCATCGA
This sequence comes from Hymenopus coronatus, assembly GCA_030762935.1. Taxonomy (NCBI): domain Eukaryota; kingdom Metazoa; phylum Arthropoda; class Insecta; order Mantodea; family Hymenopodidae; genus Hymenopus; species Hymenopus coronatus. The sequence continues at coordinate 17,908,371 of CM060887.1, read as the reverse complement.
TAAATTCGATTCCGAGATTTCACAGCAAATGCGCCTTTTATACGTATCGGCCGAGAAGGCAAGTGATCTCGGTATTATGACACTGTGCAGAAGCGACGCAGGACGTGTCAAGAGTACGTTATATGTGGTTTCAAACATTTACGAGTTGTTGGTTTAAAATACCAGTACTTGTAGTGTTCTTGATTTGGAAGTCAACATTCGATATTTTTACACCTGGCCATGCAGAAAGGCTGCAAATTTTAATAGCATCACAGAGCGACCAGTTTTTAAAGGGTTTGACTATCGTTTTAACTAAGTGTTTCTCCCGTTGAACCTACAAGAAAATAGTAATAAGACTATTTGTTCAAATGTTTATCTCGATTAATTTGAAGTAAGTAGAAGAATAAGCGTTACTACGAATAGTTATTTTCAGAATATGTAGAAAAACTCATGTGAATGTAACACATGATTTTTAAAATGCTTTTTTTTCTTTCTTTTTCTTTTTTCTTGCTTTCTTTCTATTTTTTTTTTTTAATGCAGAGAAACTCGAAACATTTCCGTATCGAATTTCTCGGTAGCATGCGATACTTCTCCCTAACCATGGTTAAACCGTAGCAAAAGAGGAGAGAGGAAAAATTGAATTTTTTTAGGGTTATATTTTACGTCTTAAAGTTCCGTATCGTATATCCCCTTTTAAAGGAGGAGTTGCTTTCGCGAGGGAATACATTTTATTCACCGTGTTATGGGTGCATGCGTACTGCGGTTGTCGCTATAAAAGCCTTTTGAAAGGATCATTAGTTTGGCTGCCGCATCGATCACTGATATTAGATTGACCCCGCATGTGGCCATCCTGACCTTAGAGACCAAACACACCTGCTTCCCATAATCAGCTGATTGCTCTTTCGCGCCATGGCACCAGCGGAGGCTGGAAAGGCGCGACCGTGAGTGAATGTATTTTTCTGATTTGACGTCAATTAACGAATCATAGCCTCCGGTAGCACACTGTCTCATATTATCACAAAATTAGCTGTAGCGCTTGTTCAGGTCATACTCGTATATCGTTTATCACGATAATTACTTCCTATTCTGCTTTGAAAAAAGGCTTGATTATTTTAAGTGGTTTATTTAATTATTCCCGAAATACTGGCTTGGACCTTGACGAAATATGAATAATAACGAATGTGTATGTGTGCATATGCATGTATACTTTGTTTTAATAAAGTTAGTATTTTTCTGCTATAGAAATCTTGCAGTGGGGTAGTGGAATAACTGATTGATATTGAAATCTATTTTTTTAATACATTAATAACAAATTCAAAGGTAACATTTTCCTTGTTTCTTTTATGAAGTCTGTTTTACAGCTCTAACTTTGCAATAAATATTCAATGTACTTTATATAATGTTAAGAGTGTGCAGTTCTTATTATACACATTCTTGATAAACATGCCTCCATTATCAGCCATTATTATTTGTTAATTATAAAAGGAAACTTTTTCTTACGTTAGACTGTTGTGTTTATTATTTATCTAGGTGCCAAAAATCATTGAAGGAATACAGAGCCGTGGCGTGCGTCACTGAATTTGAGGTTTGTCATTTATTGGCATTTGTAGTATTTTGTTTCTATTGCTACTCATCGACACGTTTAATAAAGTGGCAAAATCCATGCTAAAAAGGAAAAACTGCGTGCGAACGGAAGAAGGACAGAAAATGCGAGTCTTGAGTTCGGCGTTTAGTTGAACGAGTGGAGAAGGAAGAAGCTAATGAGCTGTCGAAATCACCCAAAATGAAGAACGTAAAATCCGGAATGGAAAAGATAGAAACAAAATGAAGTCCTAAATGGAGAACATGGTATCTAAGCAAGTGTAAAACAGGAATGAAGAAAGAAGCAGATAAAATTAAATCTAAACACGGACATATCAATGTGTCTGTAAAATTTAAAATAAATGTTACTATCGTGGACTTGAGCGGCGGCATTGCTGGGAAGAAGTGAGAACTGACTTGCTTTGAAAGAAGTTTAGATCAAAGGAAAACAAGATGATAAGCCACCCCAATAAGTCTGAATCTGCCAGAAAAGGAAAACGAGAGGTTGGTAGATGGCGCAGTGGAAGACCTCTGGAAGGTAAGGTTTGTGCCGAAGTTACAGAGGTTTCACGGTTATTAAACCAGCTAATGTTAAAACGACTCATCCGAAGTCCTGCGGTACTAAGAGGTAGTGGGCGGTATTTAAGAGGTAGTTTTTTTATTAATGAATGAACTGTGGTGGAGATGACACCTGTTTTACTGGTTACATTAGCGAGCGACATCTATACAGCTAGTCGTAGGGCCAAAGACGATCAGTCGGAGAGAGTGGGGCAGTACAACGTCAGGACACCTTTCGAACAAAATTCAATCGACTTGGCAGGCCGTTTCCTGGGATAGATACGGAAAATCGCTTCCTTCTACTTGCCACTGGACGATTTCACCAAGTGGCGGGAAGGTTCGCCTGGTTTCGAATCCAACCTAATGCTAGAATCGTACCAGCGCACCACAGTCGAAGGTGATGGTAAAGTGTTACTTCAAGACGTTAGAAAAGCATTTCCGTTAAGTGGTATGCAGTCATCAACGAGACTTGGAAGACCGGATAAAACATGTTATGACCGACTGATTAGACATTCCAGGAGTGTCTTCATTTGGCTTTGCAGTTCCTTCAGAACTAGAGGGAAGATCCGCAAATTTCAACAACGACCGTATAGAATTTATCACGAAGATGATAATAGCATTCAGTACGAGCTCAGAGAATTGATAGTGGTAAATCTTATTCGCCTGGCCGCAAATGTGGAACTGTTGAGGGTGACCAACTAGGGAGGAGCTATGTGGTGGCATAGTTTCAGCGGCGCAGGTAATTTGGTAGGTTTTCACAACCCACCGATCTGACCGGAACTTAAATCGAGATATGAGTAGAGATATCCAGAATTTTCTCCTTCCTAATGAAATCTCCAAGAAGGTGTTACTCTGGTATAAACCAAAGATTGCTTGCTTGGGATCGGATGTATAGTTTTCTCAGGGAGTTCTGACTGCGTTGTCGAAGTGCGGAGAGAAGAATACTGAGTCCGACACGTTAGTGAGCGACCAGAAGGGTGAAGAGGCTAATTTGCGCCAATTAGTTGAAGTATTAGTGTAGGGGGAATTGAAACTAGTAAAATTAAGCGGAAGAGCGGTCGAAATTCCAGTGCTATGTTGACAACCTTTTTAATCAAACAGAAATATTCGTTTTAGGGTTTCCTCTGTGTAAAAAAAAATTAAAAAAAGGTCCATGCATCTCAGTGTGTCGTGAACGCGATAACTCGAAAGCGAAAAGTCGGTAAAATATCAAACTTGGTATTTTAAATTTAGTATCTTCCAAGGATGTTACACAAAGATTTTCAGGAAAATCCCCCACCCCAACTACCCTTACGTGGAAAGAAATTCGAAATTTTGATTTTTTCAAAAAATGGCTCTACGATTTTGATTAAAATGCAGTATATTAAAGATATGTACACGACAAATAAAGTATATATCTTGAATTTTGTGGGAATAGCCTCTGAAGACCTCTTTATTCTGACTGAATTTTGCATAACTGGTAAACCGTAAGAGATAAAAAAAAACTTACCATACAACAATGTAGATCTCTTTAAAACATACAATTTATGCTATATACGTTTTTTCGTAGAGTTGACCATTTCCGAGATGTTCCATTTTATTGGTGTCAATTTTAAAATACTATTTCGCATATAGGAATTTATCAAGTGTATGTAAAGAAGAATTTCAACCCCATAGCAACAGCCTTTAAAAGAGTTGACTAGCGTTTTAGCCTAGAGTATTCCTTCATTTCCCTTCTACTTGTAAGATCTAAATAACATTCTGCTAATGTTTATTGCGTTTTGTAAGGAGTAGATTTAAGAATAAGCCTTTTAAGAATAATTTGTACAGAGATATAGAACAAGTCATATGAATGGAACACATCAGATTTTTTAAAAATAAACTATTGTAAAACATGTGTCATTAAATCATTCACATGCATAGCACCTGCACTGTAAGCGGCTGGTGGGAATTTTTGTCTGAAGTGTTTCTAACGATCTCTTGGCTCTTGAGAAGTACTTATACTAATGGGACACATGAGGCACTTTCAAATGCATCTCCCTCAGCATTTTCCAGAGTTTCCCTTCCCTTTTTTAATCTCTCTGCTGTGTCTATAGAAGAAGGGGAAGTAGTGCATTCCATCCAAAAATTCGATGTCGAGATTTCATCGGAAATGCGTGTTTTGACTTTTGAGATTTCCTGAATCAAAGAAAAGAAAATCTGATGCGTGACGTTCACATGACTTTCTCTAGCTACTCTACAAACTTCTTACGAAAGATAATTCTTCTTTCAACACCATGCTAATCGAGATAAACATTAACAGAATTGTATTACTTAGTTCCTTATAAGTAGAATGGAACTAAGGGAATGAACTATGCTAAAGTGATAGTCACATGTTTTAAAAATATTACGAATCTCAATGAATGCACCATGGTTTGTCAGAAATAGTCAACTACATAGAGAAACTGGAATCAGTACCATTCAACAGTCAATATCTTCACAAGCTGAACAGTTTTACAGCAAGCTAAAAGATGTCTCAGAAGCCATTCACTATTCTCTTGGCAGAAAATCTAGTTACTCGCATCAAGAGTCGCCTACCACTGGACCAGCTCTTACAGCAAGACTTTCTGTAAAATAAAAACAAAAATGTACCTACTTATGAGGGGCCCAATGGGACTTACCTCATTTCAATGTTATTCAGTACCTTGCAAGTAAATAATGTCTAAAATCAATGATCTGTAGAGCTCACATGCGCTGATCGATCAATAAAAAAAAATGTTTTTAAAAGGCTCTCGTTATGCGATTGTCATTGCAAATCGCTTCTTTGCTTGGCCAGGAGTATAACAAAAGAAAAACGGACACTTCCGTCTGAGAAAAGTATAAGTACTTCACAATTGAAACTAATAACAAGAAATACCTCGAAAATGGTAAGCTCCACGAAGAAAATGTATATGACATAACCTTTGTATTTTAACAAGGTCTACATTTTTTGTATTGTAAGTTTTTGTCCATCTCTTACGGTTTACTAGTTAAGCCAAATTAAGCAAAATTTATCCAGAATAAACATGTGTTTAGAAGCTATTCCCAGAAAATTCAAGATATACATTTTATTTGTGATAGAAATGGCTTTAATGTGTGGGATTTTAATCAAAATCGTTAATTTTGTTTTTAAGAAAAACCTTTTCGAAAATGTTTCCATGTAAAGGATACTTAAGGGTGGGGGGATTTTCTTGAAAATCTTCGTGTCGCATCTTCGGAAGAGACCAAACTTAAATACCAAGTTTGGTATTTAACCGTGTTTTCGTTTTTGAGCTCTGCTGTCCACACACACGGACCTTTTTCTAAACATGTTTTTTTTCGGACTCAGCGGACCTTATATTTTCGGTGAAATCTCAACATCCAATTTTTGGGTGGAATACATAACCTTCTCTATTCACTATGTACTACATTGTACATACGGGCTAGAGAAAGTAAAATGTTTGCCATACGCTATTTCCGAGATATCACTTATTGATGGTTCGAATGGTTCACTACTTCTCATTGCTTTAAAGTCCTGTCGATTTTCAGTTGCTTATACCTACCGTTAGTTAATACATTTGACTGTCGTTATTGTCTTTGCTATCTTTAACGAAATATGTAATATAGCTGTATCTCGACTGAAAGTGCATTGAAAAATAAACTTTCGGGGCAGTAGTTTGTATGGAGTTGATAAAGAAATGTGTGTATATTTATCAGTAGATGTTTACGTTCTCTATACCTACTCTATGTACGTAGTGTGTAGAGAAGGTATTTTATTGCACCCAAAAATTCGATACCGAAATTTCACCGAAAGTACGCGTTTTGGTTCCCTCTGAATCCCAAAAAAACCACATTTTTCGAAAAAGGGTCTGTGTGTGTGTGTGTGTGTGTGGATAGCACAGCTCAAAAACGAAAAGACCGTTAAATACCAAATTTGGCATTTAAGTTTGGTGTCTTCCAATGATGTGACACGAAGATTTTCAAGAAAATCCCCCACCCTAAACTACCCTTTACATGGAAAATTTTTCGAAAATTGATTTTCTCAAAAATGGCTAACGATTTTGATTAAATACCTTATGTTTATGATATTTTTATGACAAACGAAATGTATATTTTGAATTTTCTGGGAATAGCCTCTGAAGACTTCTTCATTCTGGATGACTTTTAACTCGCAAACCGTAAGAGATATACAAAAACTTACCACACAAAAAATGTAGATCTCATTAAAACATAGTTATTTATGTCACATACATTTTTTTTTTTGGTAGAGTTAACCATATTCCGGATTATTAATTTCAATTTTAGCCACTTAAACTTTTCTCAAACGGGAAGGCATCTTTCTTCTCGTTTATTTATTCCTAGCAAGCAAAGAGATTGGAGTTGCAATTGTTTCTCACAGCGACCGGCTTTTAAAAGCACGAGACTATCGCTTTAGCCAGTGCATTTTCTTATTTCTTTTCTGCTTACAAGGAAGCTAGTAACAAGACTAATTCTGCTTATGTTTATCTTGATTAGCATGATGCAGATAATAGATTAATGTTTTGAATACAAGGTTGGCCTGCCGAACAACTAGAGGACATAATGTGAATGGAGCACATTAGATTTTTTTCCCTTCTACTTATAAGGAACCAAGTAATAAGGACAATTTGTGCTAATGTTTATCCCCATTATCATGAAGTAGATAGAAAAATAATTTTAACAGTAATTTGTTACAGAGGTGTAGAGAAGGTCATGTGAATGGAACACATCAGATTTTTCTAATAGGAGCACTTGTGTTATAATAAAAGTAAACCATAAGATTATCAATTAATGGAAAATTCATTTTGTTTAGTACTCCTTAATTTTACTGCACCAGCCTGTAATCATCACATATTTATGAGCGACTTGCTTTCTATAGTATAAGCATTTTTTCACCTCCGAGGTCGGCATCTTTTCATAGTTCCTCTGCAATCTCGCACGTATTGGGGAAATTAACATGTGAAGAGCGACGTCAACACCTCATAACGTTGGGATACGATACCTGGACGCAATAAATAGTGGTAAAGTGTTCGATTTTTCTGGAAATTTCTATCGACATCATCAACTATAAAATGAAGAGCTGCAATCAGGCGAGTCAGTTTTCGCCTGGGAGTTATAGCGCGTAGTGGCGCGAAAGAGCAGTCAACGTGTACGCTTCAAAGCAACGGAATAAAAACATTTGTTTAAACAGTTGATGCTAAAAGTAGGCCATGAAAAATACAAATTAATGACCAAAACTCATTCGATGGACATTTCTTGTGTGAGAGTATAAATTAAAATGAGGAACAAGCTTCAAGTTTTACGCTATATGTGTATGGTCCTTACGGTTGAACTGCACAAAACGCTGCAATCTTCACCACTAATCCAAGCCAAATTGCTAATTGTAGAGGAACATGTTTTCACTCACTAGGAGCCCCTGTATATTTAAACATTTCATGCTGTCAGAGTTGAGAATTGGTAGTATATGCTGAATGAAACCTACATCTGCCCAGAATGTTCAACGCGTGCATCCACGATGTTGTTAAACCCATTAGCGACAGGTCGTTTATCATCTCTCCCTACAGAAACTGTGGTTGCGGGAATTTTATTTATGGAGGTTGTTTGAACTGTTGGAATATAGGTACACCACTTTTTTTTGGAGAGTCGTAAATCAGAATCTGGTAGCACAGGAGTTGGCATTACCTTAATGCGTTGTTCGACATGAACTTCGCAGCGGAGTACTTGCTAAGAAGCCTGTCAAATTTAATTTTAAGCAAGCCAGGGTATGATGTGATAACAGCAGCAAGGTCACTTTCATTGATATGTAACCATAGCATCTAACTTACAAAAGACATGGATGCTCTACCGGTAAAAGACTTTCGAAAACGAAGCATTGATTAATCGTAATTATTCAGTGGCGTAATTTATCGAAGGAATTCTTCCATTTATCTTTCACTAGCTGTCTTATTCGGCTTGCATTAGTACACACTATAATTACAAGGTTGAATATAAAGATTAGGAGTTGTTTTGAAAGTCATAAGTAATCTATATATTTGTACTTGCATCTAAAGCGTAAGCGTCCAAAATTAGATTGATTAGACAATGACAATTGATATACAAGAAATTGGTAATATTGTGGACCGCCCTCGCCGATGAGACATGAACAAAGATAAGCATCGGTCTCGACCAGTTTAGATACCATGCTGTCGAGAGACAACTAGAATCTCCAGAATACCTCCAAAACGTTGAATAGGGCTTTCCGGATGTATTAACAACTACATGCCATTCTGGTGCGACTTCAAATACGTTCTCTGAGGTTGTAATGACTGCTGCAACATACAGAGAATGTTTTTACTGCGAGGGATTGGAGAAGTCTTCTGTTCGACTCCCCAGCGCTTGAGAGGAATATAATTAATATAAAACCAACTTACATAACCCAAGCTCAAATACCTGTATTCGTCTGATCAGTTGGAATTACGCGCTTATAATGTTTTCCAACCTGGTACTTAAGCAAACCGAGTAGCTGCTTATATAATTGCAGGTCAGCGGAATAAGAGGCCATGTTGTGCATATCTCATCTGAGTGATGTGGAAGAAACTGAAGCGACGGTGAAATTGATATGGTTCACAGTGAAAAGTTGAATTAGACCACATTATGAAGAGACGTGAGAACTAGTGAAGTGACAATTCAGAATGAAATATAAATATGTGTAGCTTTTGCAGTTGTGTGGTATCCTATAATTTTCGCTAAGTCCTGAAGTCCAGATACAGAAAGATATACTCTGGTTGATTAGGCAGTATAGTTTGATCTGTAAATGAAGTGAGAGTAGGGTTTTAAAATGTTCAGTACTATGTAATTCAAAATACAGATTTGGTGGTTTGTGAATGTTGTAAGGTAAACTATGATTTTGCCTTCTTATAATTGTGCAATATGCCTTAAACAACGCAGATTTCTATACAAGGGTTGTTGTAAGGTAGGCTATAATTTTTTTTGGGTCCTACAATATAATCCTACAAACTTTCATATAGATATACCGAAGAATATTGATTTGTATATTTAGGGGTTGAATGTAAGGACAGCTCATTCTTTTTGTCCTTTTCTTGAATCTAAATGTGCTCGGTGTTTGATAATCATACCTAAAATTTTACTTGATAAAACTTCAGTGAAATATGAGGAAAATTGATATGAACGAAAAACAATACCCTAAAATAACTTAATTTTCAACTCTCCACTTTACTCCTTTGGGCTCGAAACCATTTTGACTCTTATTTGTAATAAAGAGACAAGATAGCCTCTGCTGTCCATATTCAACGAATCGGTATTGAAATTTGATTTCATATTTTTCCATTTTTCAAACATTATGTAACCTGTGGCCATCTGGAACACTAGGGCTTTTTGATGGTCAGAATCGTTTGAGTGAATTTTGTTATTATGCTACATACATACACACGTAAAATATCTCTCTGTTGTATTAGTAGATATAAATTTGCTGTGTCCTATTTCAGCCGCATTCTCTGTTTTCTGCTCTGCTCTTCTCTTTATATACGGATTCTCTTTAATATACCGATTATCTGCTGCGTTCAGTTTCTATTTACACTTTTAACTCTTCTTGGTTCCGTCCTCCCTCAAGCTTACGTTTGCTCAACACATTGCATTATTTTTTCATCACTTCTGATTCCTTCCATGGAAGTACGAGCTGCCAATTACCTCGTTCCTAGGAGCGCAGCTAATAAAAAGAAAACATGTGAAAATGTCAAGTTCCTCACAATTTACTAAATAAATGAACAGATTTGTTCGGTAGTGGAGCAACACATTCTGATGTCGTTTATCTATGAAAAACACAAAATAGTCCAAAGTTACTCCTTAGTCCTTTCCCTAATATATGTCATCAAAGCTACAGCACAGTTTATGTCCTTTCCTTACTTCCTCGCTTGCTGTCGACACTTGTGCCTTACAAGCATTAAACAGCAATCGAAAACTAATTTTTGCCTGATCTGCATTATAAAGGAAGTCTGGCTAATAAGGAGTACCAAAATCAGCAGCATTTCTATATTTTTATATCTAGTCTCACCGATGTTGAGGCACTTTGCAGCGATCTACAACTCGGAGAGCCATTGCAAGTACGAGGGTCACTCCTAAGGTTTTGAGAATGATTGCAATCAATTTTAAAATTTAGAAATAATCATTGCATTTTTTCAAAGTATTCTCCATTGCTGTCTATAATGCGTTTCTCCATTCAAATCACGTTTTAAATACTTAGTCATTCTGCTTTGGAGAGAATGTAAACACATTTTTCGTGAATTTTTTTTTTTTTTTTTTTTGCTTCATTTATATAGCCCCATTTAACATCTAAGGTCATATCCGGGGCTTTTGCACTTGAAACAACTCGTTGTCTGTAGGCTCTTTATATTGAGTTTAAATCTATTATTTTCCTCAACACACATATTCATTCTCACATACATGCTTCCAGACTCTGTGGGGGTTAGGGAATAATTCTGGCTAAAGAAAAATTCGCTGCCCCACCTCCGGGTGTGAACTCAGCTGGTTGACCGCCCGGCAATCAATTGTGAAGTTTTGTTTTTACTTTTGGAATAGAAAAAACATCGTGTAGGCCCGATTTGGATTTATGGGACAAATATTTGATTCATGGCTCATGCAGACATTGGGCCTCTAGTATGTTATGGGTAGAGGCATGTGGTGGTGTAACAAAACTCCACGCAGGTCAGTCTTGGGGAACAATTTTTTTCTCAGTTCATTGAAAATTGTAGCAGACATTTTGTAGTGAACCATCTGGCTCTTTTTATTTCTCAAGTGGAATTGTCAAAACATGACCACTAGTCGAGAGGAACAAACGGATCACCTTCTGAACACTTCTTGATCGCCTCAATGAGGACCCTCTCGTGGGACGACCCAGACTATCGCTTAGTTTTTAGTCAAATTGATGCATCCAGCTTTCGTAACCTATTACAACGTTAAACATGTTTCTGGAACTTCCTCATTAAAATTTGTGTCATCACTATCTGGCACCATTACACACGTGACTGCTGTCGTCCTCCATGCTGTGGTGGTAACCATGCTAGCTTCTAATACAGGATTCAGACCTGGCGTAAGGCAGTGGATTTTTTCGGGCGTAAAAATTCTTAGCCTGCCTTCCTTCGGAAGGGAAGTTGGTCCCGTGTCGTACATTTACGGCACATTAAAAACAGTAAGCACGATAAGATGCCCTTGAGGAAAATTAACCGGTCTTTCACGCCCACTATAAAATGGGACGCTGAGAACCACAGCAGTTAAAGAGCGTCCATAAATAAAACTCAATTTAATTTACTCTAAAGTGTCTATTTCTGCTAATTTGTGAAGTGATGGGGTTCCAACGATTGCAGAGCTTCCTGCGGTGATGTTTTATTTTAAAGATGATTTTCATTATTGCCGATCCATTATTCAAGGTTTCTTGGATTGAATAATATGACCTTTGCCCAAATGCGCTGTTTCACTTTCACTCATTGTTATTGTAGCCGACCGTCATACAGGTCAACATCGAGGAAATCCCTTCTTCTTTAGTCTCTGCAACTATCTAGAATCGTGAATTGCAAAAGGCAGAGATCTCCAAGTGTTGAATGGAGTCTCAAGGCATTCTTTCTCCCCTGAGCAAACATCATATAGACCAAAATGTGAGTTTGCTGAGAACATTTTTCAGTTAACGCATTTAATTCGCTATCCCCAACATGATGGCCTTGGGGATAGCAGTTAGTGTGATTCCTCCTATTACTACGTAGGGAGAACAGTTTTGATTTGTAACAAAACCTGGAGAATTGAAAGGAGTAAATGTTTGAATTTGATTAAATATGGAATTAAAATCACACGAAATTATCAATGTCTTAATCATTTCAACGTTTTAATGACTTTTTAAAGATGGTTGCCAGCCTTTTAGCAATGCAAGAAAAATTGCAAATGTGAAGTATAATACTCTACCAGAATATGCCTAATTGTATACTGTAGGCCATTGTTATAAAAATAAATTATGTATGAAATATTGTTTTCAATGCGCATACTTCTAGGTAAAATTACCTTGTGTTGAAGTACAAATACGTTTTAATTGATTCACAAATACTCGTACACTTCAAGTCGATGTTTACATTACCGCAGCCGGCCTTCGAAATCGGGCGGGGGGCAGAATGAGTGTCCCTTATTGCCTTTATAAAAATCTGGAAAGTATAACATACATATTTTTATGATTTATTTATATAGTTAGTTAATGGCGCATTAAAATTAATGTCCTAGAAAATCAATTTATTTCAGGTTAAATTCCGCTTCTTGGAAGGTTCTATTATTTTTCGTGTTTCTCTCTGAGAAACTAGTAAGACTAATTCCAGGATAAGTTCTGTGTGTGGTAACACTCAAACAGAAAACAGTTCACATAGTTTTTTAAACAATGCCATTTTTAATTTCTGCATGACCGCCACATTACTGCTTCTACTCGACGATTTATTCCCCGCATCGCAGCACAACTGCCGATGTGGGCACGGAAAATTGAGAGGAAATGCTGTCATTAGTGTACTCCGCACACATGATGCGATGGATGGCGTGCTAATCGCACATTAGCGAAAATAATGGAACTACATATACTCTTGATGCAATCGTGGAAGCTGAAGGAGGCAATATGTCTATATTGTCAACATAAACACCTTAGGTAACAAAAGCAGAGATAATATTGGGTGCATCATATCGTCATCTCACTATTTACCCTTCTCGTATGGAGGACATACAAGCCAGCGCTAGGAGTCAGATGCTTGTTGTGGAACAGACGGGCTCTGGATCATAGAGAATAGCCAGGATGAGTGAACAGCCGAATGTCTGATATAAGTGAAGATGATATGAAATTACGGTAAAATGAATGAAAGTAAAGATGATTATGGAACAGGTGATGGATTGAATGACGGGTAAATAGGAGAACTCGGAGAAAACCTGTCCGGACGCCGCTTTGTTCACCATAAAACCCACATGCGGTCCCCTGGTAACGAACTCAACGCACGCTCTAGTCTCTCGACCACGGCACCACCATGTATCCTCTGAAAGTATTGACTTCATGTTTGAAACTCTTTATCAACACCGTTATATTCAGAGCTCTCCATGTTCCAAATGGCCAGCCTCTTCCGCACTTCACTGATAAGCATGCCGGTGTCATAGCACTCGCCCTCCATGCTGCTGCCCAATATAAAAGCGCGCGGTGATCTGAACCTACAATGCAATTCTGTATATCTCAAAACGCTTGTTAGTCGCCCAATCTAAGCGGAGACTTCGAATCGTGCGTTGTTTGAGCGTGTTTGGTTGTGTGCGTCAATACAATTTATTTCAGGTATCTCAGCATCGCGTTTTAGGAAACGCTTCATGTGTATGGCTCATACTGTTCGTGACTCTTGAGTCTTCTTTGAATTTATTATATCATGTTGTTTTTAATTCTGGGGAACTTCTCTAGTACACAATAAAACGGCTTGGATTAGATCAAATCACAAGGTGTGTGTATCTCTGGAAAATATTAAATATATACTATCTTGTGCATCGGTGTATACAAGATAATTATTGTTTACGACGAAAATATATTTTAATAAGGTCAGAGGCGTAGCTGTGTGGCATTTTGGGGATAGGAACCCCCATTGCTAAAAATCTAAGAGGTAATAGCAAAATCTAATTTTAATTCCAATTGCTACATTTAATTCATGAATGTAAAATCGATTATTTAAAAAAAAAACATTATAACTCAGAATAATTCATAATTGTCATTTGAGCATAAAAAAAAGCCCTATAAACCACTTCCCTAATATTTTGCTGACTATGCTAATGAATGTAATTATAACCGCGATTTATGATATCCAATCTGTTGCGTGTTGTCTTCCCGTAGGTTCTCTCAGGAATGCTCTCCTGTATGGAGAGCAGTATCTCGTGCGAATAAATTCGTATTTTTAACCTTACTCACACTATTTGTAGTTATACTGGAGCATACAAACCAATCTGTATGTCGCCTGAAAATCGTGCAGCACATGAATACTATGAAGCTGAATTCTGAGTCGAACACTTGGATTCATAACAGTTCTTTCTCTATATAAACCAGGCTTCCTTCGGAAGTAAAGCCGTTGGTCCCGTATCGTAGATTTACGTCATGCAAAAGAACCTCAAGCCTGCTAATTAAGCGGCCAGGAGCAAAATTAAGCGGTCTTTCACGCTCAGTATAGAATGGAACGGTGCAAACCACAGTAGTTAAAGAGCGTCCATAAATAAAACTCCATTTCATTTCCATCCTTGATTGCCAATCTTTCTGTTCTGCAGGTTCTACCGGGCGCATACTTTTCTACTCTTAGGCTGTTTTCACTTAATCGTAGTAGTGCTGCTTGCACAATTAAGATCGCGTTAAATAAAACGCAAAATAATTATTTATGCATCAAGTATAGGGCCGGAAAGATAGAGACAGGCTGAAAAATGCATTGACATAGCCGGGTATTTCAGTCTGATTGTACGTTTCTAACTCTGTTCTGCACACAGTTGGCGTGGAAGAAACAATTGATTGATAAGAATAGGGCCATCATAATTACCTCAGAGATAGAAAAGGCACGGGGTTAGGTCGGAGGACCGAGGGAGCCACAAAACTCTAATAATAATTCTGTCCTAAAACACACTTTCAATTGTTCTCATCGAAATGAGCTGCTGCAGAGTCTTGGTATCTCTGGGGTAACTTAAAGCATAAAGTGTACAAGACAAATCCACACACCCAAGAAGAATTAAAACAAAATATGTGACAGGAAACTGCCAGCATTTCTCAACGTGTACTACGGCGAGTGATGGATAGTTTCCTAAAGAGATGCCAAAATGTAGGGACAACGGCTGTGGCCAGTTTCAGCATCTCCTTTAATAACATTGTTGCGTAAAGCCTTTAAAAGTAGTTTTAAAAATGTTACATGGTTTCATCCGTGCCTTTCTATGATAGAGGCAGACGGCAACGAGCGCCGAGGGGGCGGACAGGCAAAACACCGCGCAGCAGGTTCGGACGTTTTTGGATCATCCGGTGTATGGTAACCCACTCGCGGATTCTCTTCACTGCGCTAGAAAATCGAAAATGGTCCCGCAGAACCGCACTAAAATCCTTACCTTACAGTAGATGTTGGGAAGTTGACCTGCTCTCAAACACATAGCATATCCGGTAAATATTTCTCGCTCACTCGCCTAAGCTTAGTAGCAGGAATCCTTGTATTTATTGCATGATGTTATCACTAAGTACCTGTAGTTCACGAGATTAGCACGATACACCTGTATTTTAAAGAACCTCATTAATAAAAATCGCAACTAGTTAGGTCAGGAGAACGAGGGGGGGGGGGGACACAGATCAACACTTATAATTCTGTCATGAAACACTTCTCTATTTCATTTAATGATTCGATAGACGTATGTGTGTTATAGAGTCTTGTTGGAAGTGATCGAAGAATAGTCCTAAAATTAGTCTCCGATATCGCTCTGCATTACCTAATTGTCTCGTTAAGGAAAAGGGTCCTCTTGGAGCACTTATCGCACACTACGCAACAATTTCTAGGTCATAGTAAGCTGCTGTTTTTTTGTTGTTGTTTTTTTTTCCTTTCTTTTTTCCTCCCCTGAATCCCAATATCGACTGTTGAAAGTGTTCACGCGTCCATTTAGGTACAACCAAGATTTATCGTGGAGAAAAAAGCTGTGGATCACTGCAACCACTTTCTGCAGATGGAAAAGCGAAATGCAGTAAGTCACTCGCTTACAGGGATCATTTTGTTTCAACGCTTGAACTCTTGTATTGTAATACCTACTGATAGGTTTTCAGCTTTAACAGATCTAGTATTTCTCACAGAAGCCGAAGATACACTTGTTTGTTGAGCTAGTGTTTTAGCATTTTCGAGGCGAATGCTCTAAACTGACAGGTGTGCATATAGTTTTATTATCTCTTAAAACTGACTTCAAGAATGTTTTTTTGTCTTAACATCGGCCCAAAGCTTCTAACATATCCACGATCGCTAAGTATAGATTTTCCTGTTGTTGGTAAAGAGTTTGGAAACTTTTCAACAAACTTCCTGCACTCACGACAAGCAAACTCGTGTTTGAAGTAAACTTTTCAAAGTTTATTCTTCCAAAGATAAGTAACGCAACATATTTATTGGAGCAACAGTGGCATGCTGACTGACAGACTGGCTGTATAATTGACTGTCTGGACCTAACGCAGCAATAGCAGTGAGAAATGGCGCCAATACACATAATGCATTTGGGAATTGGCTATCTGAAGTCCCGGTAGATGGCGAGGGAATTGAGAAGGAAACAGGCTGCGAGAGGATTACTTTATACGACCCTATAGACAATCTTGACAAATATTACGGCACGAGTTTCATATTACAGTTACCCACGAGTTGGAAACATTTTGTTGGAATCTTAGGATTGTGAGTTGTGGAAATTAATCGTGAAATAATTCGGCATTCATAGATCCCATAAGTGAGAACATATGTATATGTTGAGATACGTTAGCATCTCTTTGTATTCATTTATCTACCTGGCATATTGGAGCCATAAACCAAATAGGTACTTGCATGCATTCCCTTCCTGGTAACAGGTGTTACGGACTGTATGCACTTGATTATTAATACAACATAGTAAGTATACATTCATGTCTTAATTATTCTATGTTTAATAACGTAAGACTAGTTTGCCTCTTTGTTGTTTAGAGAAAAGAATATCACGATATAGTTATATCACCTCTCTACAAGATGTAGTAACTTGGAATACCGATATGTCATTACTATTGATGGTACGCGTGTCACAATAAACCAATTATGCACGATGTTGAATTCAATAACAATCTGTTTATATGACTTATTATAACTATTTATCAATCTGGAAAGTTATATAAAATATTGATGATGATCATAATAATAAATAGTAGTATAAATTTGTCTTCCGGTTGCCTCTCGAAGATTGGCAGAAAGTGCTAGAACCCTTCAATTCCAATTCTTCCGTTTCTCGAACTTCCTTGGATGTTCCCGAGTTTCATTAAATGTATACGTGAACAAGACCAATAGAATGAAGAAAGTATGATTATTACTTTTTCCTTTTGTTAGTTGATATATTTCTCATGTTCTCAATTCTAATAACAATGTTGATCATCAAAAACAATGAAGAAGGCATACCTGATTTTAAAATCTTGTGGTATAATTAATATATCATGTGTCTCCGGAGGTACTTTTGGTTTTGTCTGTTGAGACGAAACGAGCAATGTTTCTGCTATGTCTCCCACTGTCTACAAATAAGGATGTTTTATTTCGGAGTTTTCTCTCTTCTAAAACCTAGACGGCAGGCTCAAAAGGCGTATTTGGACCATGTCATTCATCGCCTGAAGCTATCTGGTAAGTAAACAGGTTCATTTGTGCACATTGAAATCCGCATTCAATGTATTTCCAGCCGGTGGCGAATCCGATAGTTAAAGGAAGATAGCCTCATCGCAGTGGAGGTCTGAAACAGGAGGATGTATCACGTGAAATCGCAATTGTCAATAGGAAGGGTTCTTTGTCTGAATCTGAGGAAAATAGAGTTTGCAGCAACCGTGCTGTTGAGTACGTCAAGCGTACTTGAATACTTTGATACATCTTAAGCTGTTGTTTTTTCTTTCTTTTTCTTTTTTCTTTATCTTTTCATAAAGTTACATGATGATCATATTTTTTAGGCGATCAAGATTTTAATTTTTTCAAAGAGCTGTAACAGAGGCTATCACCAGGTTTTGCTGACCCCCGAATCGGTGCCAGGGTGTATCCTACGTCCTTAGTTCATCCCCCGATGTCTACAAATAAGGATTTCTTTTTTAGTTTTCTCCCTTTTTAAATCCTAGACAGCTGGCTCAAAAGGTTTATTTGGACCTTGTCATTCCTAGCCTGAAGGTAGTTGTAATTAAGCGGGTTCATCTGAGCACATTGAAATCCGCATTCATTGTTTCCA
Source organism: Hymenopus coronatus (assembly GCA_030762935.1). NCBI lineage: Eukaryota > Metazoa > Arthropoda > Insecta > Mantodea > Hymenopodidae > Hymenopus > Hymenopus coronatus. The sequence goes on along the minus strand of CM060887.1, from coordinate 17,890,290 downwards.
GCCGGTGGCGAATTCGATGATCAAAGGAAGATAGCCTCATCGCAATGGAGGTCTGAAACAGGAGGATGAACCATATCAAATCACAATTGTAAATAGGAAGGATTCTTTGCGTGAATCTGAGGAACACATAGTTTGCAGCAACCGTGCTGTTTAGTACGTTAAGTGCACTGGAATACTTGGATAAGTTTTAAGATTTTGTTTCTTCTTTTTTCTGAGAGCTACAGAGTCATATTTTATAGGCGATCAATATTTGCATTTTTTCTAAGAGCTGCAGCAGAGGCTTTCACTATCTGGGTTTTGCCGACCCCTGAATCGGTTCCAGGGTGTACGCGGTCTGTCGCTGGCTCAACCCAAATAAGAATCAATATGGCGCACGGACTAGTATCGCTGGAGCACCTGCCCCGCAAGCACCCTTCCAAACCATGGAGCTCAGGGCAAATAGGCTGCATCCGGGCCCATCTTCAGTCCCTGTCGCGCGGAATTTGCACCCATTTGATTGTGAATACGTGAAAAGCAGCACATTTTGCTTTATGTGCACTCACCTTAGAAGCGTGTTACCAGTGTCGAAATAACCTCTTAATTCGGGCATTAAAATTTTAAACAAATTAACTGAGGGAAAAATCTGATGTGTTTCATTCACATGACTTTCCCTACACCTGTGTAACAAATTATGTTATAAAACTCATGTTTCTATCTAATCGAGATAAACTTTTGCGGAAATGTTTTCGTGTAAGTCTTTTGAGAAATAAGGGAATACACTAGGCTAAAACGATGGTCAAATCTTTTAAAGCCCGCCTGGGTAGTGTGGTGGTAGCGTGTCTGCCTCATATTCAACAGGTCGCGAGTTCGGATCTCGCTGAGTTACCCGGATACGGTTTTTTTCGGGGGTTTTCCTTATCCTGAGAAGTCGAATGTCGAGTAACTTTAAGCACCATGGACCCCGATATCATTTGAGCATCATTTCACCAATTTCATTCATCGTCCAATATGACCAACCAGGTTAAATGATGTTAAAGTACCATGTGGATGAAATCAGTTTTTTGTGCATTGCCAGGGGTTGAAAAATTCCCGTATGTGAAAAGTTTGTGTGAAAACAAGAAATATCACAATTATGGTTACCTACACGACAAAAATGTGTCTGAGCTAAATTGTGTTTTAACCAGAGCTACATTTCTCGTATTTTTGCCTATATTTTACGATTTACCAGTTACGCTTCCAGCTTTTTAGATGATATTCCCAGAAAATTCAAGAGAAACATTTTATTTGACATTAAACTATCTTTAGTATACGGTATTTTAATCAAAATCGTTCTGAGCCAATCAAAAATGTCTAAATGTTTTCCATGTAAAGGGGGTGGGGAATTTCCTCAGAATCTTCGTGTCTTTGAGACAAAACCGTGGAGCCCTTTTTGAGAAAATGCTATTTTTTTCATTGTAAAAGTAGTTTGGGGAGGGGCGTTCTTTAAAATCATCGTGCCGCATCTTTAGAGATGCTGAATTAAACACCAGGTTAGGTACTTAATCGACTTTTTGTTTACGAGTTACGCTATTCACACATAAACCTTTTTTTTTTTTTAAAAAGGAGGTTGGATATTACATTCACACGATTTTTACTGCCCGCTCTTCTGTATACTAATCATACAGATCCTTATTCTTCAATATACTTCATGTTAATCCAGACGAAACGTTTGCAGAATTGGTCCATCGCACAGTTCTTAACAAATCTTTAAAAAGCGAATCGCTGTGTGCTGGCTTTAAAACTCCTCTCTGAATGACCTTGAGAAACAATAAAATGTCTTCTTATGCTTCAAAATTAATAAAATATTTGAAATATTTGGAACCAATAATAAGGGGTATCTATGTAATGGTTGGTGTCAAAACAAAGTTTTTTTCCCACCCATCTCTTATGGTTTATTAAAATTGCACAAACTTTTACGAAATTTAGAGAGGTTGCTTTCACAACCTTTTCCCAGAAAACTAATCCTTCTTTTCGATAAGAGTTCTTAAAAAAGTATGATGTTACCCCTAAGGTAATTTAATCTTTTAAACTTAAACGCCAAGTTTCGTTTGAGCTATGCTATCCAGATACACACACGGACCTTTCTCTAAACTTTTTTTTTATTCAGGAGGACCAATGCTATGGCATTTTATTAGTAGTTTCAATGTCTTAAAGTACGGTATTTAAAAAAGCTAATGTCATTTATATATATAAAACAAATTTTGTGTCTGTAAACGATAGCTTGGGGGTGGGGGGATTATCTTGAAAACCTTGAGAAAGTAAAAATATCATAAAGCTGATATTCTAATAGCATGAGTTTATTAAACTCGAGTAATTACAACTATTGTTTAATAAATTGGTATTGTTTAGTAAAACAGTAGAAGTGGAACTGAATTGTATTAATTTTTATTTTAAAATTAGTCCTTCTTGTTGTCACCATAAAAGATAATTTAGACATTTTTATCTCATGGAAGTCTTTGTAAGCAATTCTGCGCCGAAGCAGTACAACTCTAAGGCTGCTGTATCACTTTCCATTTTCATTTTGGATTTATTAGATTTTATTTTATGTAGGACATTTATTGTTCGTGTGGTGCACTTTAACCGAAACGCTCTCGAATAGGATTAAGATCTGGCTGTTAGGGACCCAAGCAATCTTATTGATGAACCATAACACATCTCTACCTCAAGGGAGAAGTTCAGGAAAGATGCTGCATTAAATTAAGCCAGTGGATAAAAATAAGAGGGTCTCTAGATAGTAAAGAACGACTTGTTCTAACTAAATAATAAAGAAAGACATCAACGCAAAACCTTGTAAATAAGTTACAGATCTTACTCTTGTTTCTCAATGTGATCGTAATCGCTGTCAAGGTACCTATTTGTAGTATTGTGGTAACAGTTTTTCGAAACGCATGTGTATAACTCCAGACAATTTCAATTAAAAATCTAAATCCATTCGCGTGAACTTCTCTAGTGTTCTGCATCAAACTATTCTTACAAAAGATTATTCTTTCATCTACAGCATGCTAGTCGAGATAAACACTAGCAGAATGATCTTAAAACTAGAAGGGAAATGAGAGTCACTAGGCTTAAGTGACAGTCAAATCTTTTAAAAACTGGATGCTTTGTGAACAATTGAAGTTGGGTTCTCTTTGCATGGCCAGGAATAAAGCAAAAAATAAAAGATACATATACAGGGTGTTAATGAAGTACACCAAAATAATTTGCGAGATTGTGCACGTGACTGAAATGAGTAATTTGAGATCAGCGATGCATGGTCCCCGGATAAACATAACGCAACTACACAGCGTTAAACGTGTGGGTAACAGGGGCTGATAAGTCGGTGTTAAAGCAAATCAGGTTGACAAAATGGCTCAGAATGTCTTTAAAACTGCTACCCGAGTATAGAAATATAGATATTTGTAGCTGCTCGTTACTAGCGTTCTCAAGATTTAATGTCGCAAAAATCTGTAAAATCTTGAACTACTCACTTGACAGTGCGACACTGAGCATTCATTAACTACGTTCTTGAGTTATGTCGCCTGCTCTGGAGGCGTTTTTTCAACTGCTCTGTGGTTTAATGCGTAACGCGGGAAGCTGCTATCCCTAAGGTCATGAGTTCGATTTCTGTCATAGAGTAAATGTTTTTACTTTCTCCATACGCACTATGTACATAGTGTATAGAGAAAGTATTGCACTCCACCAAAAAGTTCGATACCGAGATTTCACCGGAAATATATGTTTTAGGGTCCCCAATATCCAAAAAAAAGCATTTTCACAAAAAGGTCCGTGTGTGTGTGTGTGTGTCCGTGTGTCTGTGAACATGATAACTTAAAAGTAGGTAAAATACCAAACTTGGTATTTAAGTTTAGTATCTTCCAGGGATGCGACACGAAGATTTTGAGAAAAATCCCCTCACCCCCAACTACCCTTTACATGGAACTTTTTTCAAAAATTTTGATTTTTTCAAAAATGGCTCTAACGATTTTGATTAAAATTTCGTATATTAAAGATATTTACCCGACAAATAAAATGTATATCTTGAATTTTCTGGGAATAGCCTCTGAAGAGTAGTTTATTCTGGATGAATCTTACTAAATTTTGAATAACTGCTAAGCCGTAAGAGATGGACAAAAACTTACTACACAAAAAATATAGAGCACATTAAAACACACAATTTATGTTATATACACTTTTTTCGTGGAGTTCGTCGTTTTTGTGACATTCCGTATTTTTTGTTCCTGCTATGAAAAACGTGTACTTTTCTCATACAGGAACTTGTCAACTCCTATCCATATAGACAAAGGCACTTCATTGACATAGCAACCAGCTTTTGACTATCACTTTAACCTACGGTTGTCCCTTATTTCGCTTCTACTTACAAGAAAGCGAGTAATTAGACTATTTCTACTATTTTTTTCTGATTAGCATAAAGTAAATAGAAGTATAAGCTTTTTAAGAATTATTTGTTGCAGGGACATGGAGAAAGTCATGTGAATGGTACACATCAGATTTTTTATTGTTATTTTTACTTTCTCCATACGCACTATGTATATAGTGTATAGAGAAAGTATTGCACTCCACCAAAAATTCGATACCGAGATTTCACCGGAAATATATGTTTTAGGGTCCCCAATATCCCAAAAAAAAGCATTTTCACAAAAAGGTCCGTGTGTGTGTCCGTGTGTCTGTGAACACGATAACTCAAAAACGAAAAGTCGGTAAAATACCAAACTTGCTATTTAAGTTTAGTATCTTCCAGGGATGCGACACGAAGATTTTGAGAAAAATCCCTCCACCCCCAACTACCCTTTACATGGAACTTTTTTCGAAAATTTTGATTTTCTCAAAAATGGCTCTAACGATTTTGATTAAAATTTCGGATATTAAACATATTTACCTGAAAAATGAAATGTATATCTTGAATTTTCTGGGATTAGCCTCTGAAGAATAGTTTATTCTGGGTGAATTTTACTAAATTTTGAATAACTGCTAAACCGTAAGAGATGGACAAAAACTTACTACACAAAAATGTAGAGCACATTAAAACACACAATTTATGTTATATACATTTTTTTCGTGGAGTTCGTCGTTTTTGTGACATTCCTTATTTTTGGTTTCTGCTATGAAAAACGTATACCTTTCTCATACTGGAACTTGTCAACTCCTATACATATAAACAAAGGAACTTCATTGACATAGCAACCAGCTTTTGACTATCACTTTAACCTACGGTTGTCCCTTATTTCGCTCCTACTTACAAGGATGCGAGAAATAAGACTTTTTCTGCTACTTTTTTTATCTGATTAGCATAAAGTAAATAGAATTATAAGCTTTTTAAGAATTATTTGTTGCAGGGATATGGAGAAAGTCATGTGAATGGTACACATCATATTTTTTTCATTCCAGACGCGATACGTGGCATACTGGCACTTCAGAAACTTTAGCCGTTTCTTCGAAATTTCAATAAACAAGCCATAAGTCTTCTATCTCAAATTGCTTATTTAAGTAATCTACATATTCTGTGAAAATATTTCGTTATAGTTCATTAACATCCTGTATATATACACCTATAAATACCTATATAAATGTCACATACATTGTGTGTTTTAACGAGATCTATATATTTTTATAGTAGACAAGGTTTTGTGCATTTCTTACGGTTTACCAGTTATACAAAATTAATCCAGAACGAAGAGGTTTTGATTGTCTTTTCCTAGAAAATTCAATACACATTCATTTTGTCACGCCTACGGTATTTTAATCAAAATCGTTAGAGCCATTTTTGAGAAAAACAAAATTTTTAACATATTTTCCATTTATGAAGTAGTTTGGGGTGGGGAGATTTTCTTAAAAATCTTCATGTCCAGTGTTTTGAAAATACTAACCTTAAACACTAAATTTAACGATCTTTTCGTTTTTGAGCTATGCTGTCCATACATACCACTCTCTCTCTCTCTCTCTCTCTCTCTCTCTCACGTACACACACACACACACGTCCAGATGGTTAGTTGCTGGCATTCTGAACTCAAGGCCACGGAATCAAACCCGACCCAAAGCGATGGTTTTTAACTCTGCATAGAAGCGACAGCCCTATGTTAATAGAGTTACTGATATGTTACAGAATTCCTGCGGGAGAAAATTCCAGCACACCGGCGGCGCTGATATGGTCCTGGAAATCGATAGTGCCGATAGCAATGTACGCATATGTGTATACACACACGGGCCGTTTTCTAATTGCTTTTTTTAATTTCAAGGAACCTCAAAACATGTACTTCCGGTGAAATCTCGACATGAACTTTTGGGTGGAATACAATACCTTCTCTTCCTACTGTGCTTACTTAGTACGAGTAGAGAAAGTAATACTTGTTTTATAAACTTCACTCTTAGCATTATTAAAGGATCACTTCTTATCTAAAATCATTTGTACGGCATATAATCAATCGACGTTTGAACAACTTTGGGCCTATTTCGAGAAATTACTATTGTAGTAGCCCTCTGTGGTGTAGTGGTTACCATGCTAGCGTTTGGTGCCCTAGGTTGGGCTTCAATATGAGCGGAGGGTAATGGATTTGTTTTGGACGTAAAATCCTTCTGAAGGCTTCCTTCGGAAAGGAAGTTAAATCGTTGGTCCCGTGTAACTTTATTTACACGTAAATGAACCCCGCACATTGAAGGAAAGATCTCCGGGCGAAATTCCAACATTTTCACGTCCACAAATCGTGATTTCACCTAATTGTGCCATCTATGAGCAGCGAACTTATCCTTTGTAATCATCTGCGCATAGTGGCGAAATCGCAAATTAGGAAAATACCGATAGTTTTCCCAGATACACCGACATGGCGTGATGGAAATTAAATTCAATTATGTTTCTAAAAGTATCAAACAATTTTATAACTCACATATTGATTTGTTTTAGTAGAAACCACTTTTTACTTTCTCTAGCCCGTATGTACAATGCATATAGTGGATAGAGAAGTTATTGTATTCCAGCCAAAAATTCGATACCGAGATTTCACCGGAAATATATGTTTTGAGGTCTACTGAGTCCGAAAAAAAAGTATTTTTAGAAAAGGGTCCGTGTGTGTCTGTGAACAACATAGCTCAAAAACAAAAAGTCGTTAAATACCAAACCTCATTATCTTCCAAGGATGCGATAGGAATATTTTTAATAAAATCCCCCACTCCCAACTATCCTCTACATGGAACACCTTTCGAAAAGTTTGATTTACTGTGGTTGCAGTGTATACACTGGAAGGCTTTTTGTGCTCCAGAATGTGGACATGTTGGAAAATAAAGTTTCCCTTTATTGCCATAAAATACTTCTTATCTAAACATTGAAGCCCAATTTTACTTAATTTACCTCCACTGTGTTGTCTTGGTGTCATGTATTCGCACTGGAAGTATCTGGGCGTATTCGGTAGAAAGTCTATAGATGTAGAACCAGGCCTAGTTATGAAGTTAGTTTTCTCGTCCAAAGATATTCATATTTATAACATTCATAACAGGAGGCTTGGGTCAATATCTGGTAACATTACCTTTGATAGTAGCTAAAATATCAAGGCGACGAATAGCTCTGTGCCGCGAACTTGTTAAGTTGGCGCGGAGAATCAAGATTCTTGCATTGAGTGGGTGCTGGTTTATACCATCTGTTTAGAGCAGCATCCTGTTCTGGAGCCGAAACGCGTGGACGTTGAATACCCCCTTTCTAGATATTACCTCATCCAAGGAAGTGCTGTTCTTGGATGTGGTCCATTTAGAGACGGTCAAAACCCGTGCTACTCTCGCTCGTTTCTCGTAAGCCGCGCCACTTCTCGAGAGTGTGGCAACGAGAGTCTCGTGTATCGACTAGTACTCACGAGCGAGGCGACTCGAGTATTCTCGTAACTGCAGACGAAGTAGGTTCACGTATAATCCTTTGTATAAACTGGTTACGTAAACCGGATTTTTAGGTTTTCACCTATTTTTCCCTTTATAAGTAAGTTAGAACGTTTCTCAGTTCTTCTATGTTTCAAGCCGTTTGAGTGTTAATGTGTGAATGTTATTCAACCTTCAAAAAAAACAAACAAACAAAAACAAAACAAAACAAAAAAGAAGAAGAAATGGGTCATTAAGACAAAACTCGCTAAACTTAAGTTTGATTTATTTATTTAAATCTCGGTAAAAAAATGTTTCATTTTTTTTTTTTCAATCCAACAATTTTTGTTTACACATTCGTTTAGTTTTGTTTTGAGTGTACATGTAAAGAGCGAAAGAATTTATCACGATTTTTATCCTGGTATAGAAATTGCGCGTATGAAATATACACCTGTGACATCGTGCGATGTTGAAATATCTTTTTCAGCGCATAGAATATATTAAAAAAAAAAAAAAAAAAAAATTGCAAATGTGTGTAGTTGTGTACGGCAGAAATTCTGAAATGTGAGTTTGATTTAAATGAGTGCTATATATTAAAAATACAAGCTAATTTTTAGTAAAATGTTCTAGCTCGAGTATACCGCGTAATAAATTACCTTAAATAGTTTTCATGTTTTTATCTATATTATGTTATAAAAGGAGTTTGTCGTCAACTTCCTTAAATGGGTAGGAAAATTGTTTAAAACCCTAAAAAAAAAATAGATAGGAACATGGTTAGAAAGCTAGGAAAATTGTTTAAAAATCTATGGATATTAACAAAAGACTAAAACTGCATTTATAAACAACTAAAAATCCTGGCCCTAGTAATAGCACAAGATGATTCATCGTTTAACAGTACATATATCCCAAATGTGTTCACAGTAAACGGTTTGAATCAGCGACATTAATCGTTAATGACATACCTATACTTTGTGTTACTATGTAAAAATATATTCAGATTACAACCGAAAATGGAATTACTTCTTGCAACATAAACGCCAGGAGTAATAAAATGTATACACACTTATTTGTAATAAAAATGGAAACCACATTCACATATCTACAGATTCTATACCACATTTCGTTTTAAAACCTTTCCCTAGCGTGGGTCATTTAAATATCATCTTTATCCTGGTAAGCTATTTAAATCTTATATCATTTAAACATGAAATAATATAACTTGCAGGACTGCTTATCCAGTTTCCGTGCATTATATCGAAGTCTTGCTGTTAACATGACTTATGAGTCTTGCGAGAATCGAGACTCCCGTACGCTCGTTGGTCAAACTCTCTCTGCCAGCAATTCGTTCAGCTCCATCTACTGGCTGCGAGAGCTGCGCTAAGCAGCAGCGAGAAACGGGCGAGACTGAAAGCTGACTTGACCGCTTCGCTCCATATTTATCCAGCATTAGAAATGGCAATTCTTCTTGTTTCTATTAGTTCAGTCAATTTTGACTCTGGTATCAATTGCAGCAGATAGATAAAAGGTAGCACCTAGAAATAAATTATTGCAATAGCCGTTTATGAATACACATGCCTATATTTACTATATTTTATGACGTTTTATGGGAGCATTGCATGCATAGACTTCCACGAGATCAAAACTGACTATAGTTATTTTTTATGACTTATATTGGAACTGCTGTTGGTAATATACAAATCTGTTGTGTTACATTCACATTACTTTTCCTAACTATTCTGCAGTAAATTATCCTAATAAAAGTTAATGTTCTATCTACTTCTATTAGCAGAAATACTTCTGTCGCATATGTAGACATGTGCAAATAAGGAGATACACTAGGCTCAATAGTCAAATCTTTTAAGAGCTGGCCGCCATGTGATGCATTGGCATTCCGTTCTCATTGCTTGACCAGGAGAAAGAAAAATGAGTAAGAAATGTATAAGTATTTTAAAATTAAAACTAATAACTAGGAATGTCTCGGAAACATTACTCTGCACAGAAAAAATCTGATGTGCTTGATTCACGTGACTCTCTACAAATTTGAAAATAATTGTTGTTAATAAGCTTATTCTTCTTTCATGCTAAAACATTAGCAGAAACGGTCTTATTACTTAGTTACTTATAAGTTGAACGACAAAAGGGAATACACTAGGCTAAACCAACAGTCGAATGTGGTTGCTATGGGATTGAAATCCGTTTCTTTGCGTGGTCAGGAGTTGACAAGTTCCCGTATCAGAAACGTTCTCGTATTTTAAAACTGAAATCAATAATAAGAAATATCTAGAAAATGGCCAACTCCTCGAAAAACTGTAATTTACATACATTGTGTGTGTGTGTGTTTTTTTTTTTTGTTTTTTTTTCCTCAGGATCTACATTTTTTAAAGTCGGTAAAATATCAAACTCGTTAAATAAATTTAGTATCTTCCAAGGATGCGATGCGAAGATTTTGATGAAAATTTCCCCACCTCAAACTACCCTTTACATGGAACAATTTTCGAAAATTTTTGTTTTTTCAAAAATGGCTCTAACAATTTTCATTAAAATACTGTATATTAGAGATATTTACATGACAAATAAAACTATATCTTGAATTTTCGGGTAATAGTCTCTGGATGAATTTTGCATAACTAGCAAACCGTGAGAGATAGACATAAAATATGTAAATCCCCTTGAAACACACAATTTATGCCATATACATTTTTTGGCGGAGTTGACCATTTTTGAAATATTCCTTATTATTGGTTACAGTTATACTTTAACTTTTCACATACGGGAATTTGTCAACTCCTGGCAAAGCAAAGAAATGCATTTTATCTACATGACAACCAATTTTTAAAATGTTTGACTATCGTTTGAGCTTAGTGTATCCCATTATTTCCATTTTTCTTACAAGAAAGCATTTCTGCTAATGTTAATCTCGATTAGCATGAAGTATATATGAGAATAAGCTTTTTAACAATAACTGTTTCAGAGATGTAGAGAAAGTCACGTGAATGGAACACAAGCATTTTTTGTTAGGCAGCTGTTAGAACCAAGGGGGAATATTTTCTGCTTCTACTGTACCGCTGTGGTACAGGTTCGCTGTGAACTTCGATCTGTAATCCTGATTTAAGGTTTCTGCTTCATGGCGGGGAAAGTGAAAGACGTCGTGCGTGCTTCAGTGAATGCGCAGCTTCGATAATTCCAACTTGTATCTATGTAAGGTGGAAACCTTAATTATCACCCAAGCTGTTGTGAATGTTACGTGTGTATATTATGTCATGATTATCATTACTGGTTGAAATTTCAGACTTTTTCATTCAGATGCATTAAAGTACATACATTCAAAATTTCTAAGTCCTATGGCGTCTGCAAGTTGCCTTAATTAAACCATGATTTTGAAATACTTGATATGTAAGTTAATCATTATGAACACATATTTGGTAATGTAAGCTAAATTTACAATTCATTTATTAATTGCCATGCCAACAATCACGTAAATACTTACAATGAGAGTTTGAGAGGTCATTAATGCAGTACAATTAGGAAATGAGTAACACTCAAGACATGTGCTACTTCAAGTAAAGAATCTACTGCAAAAATCATTAATAAAAAAGTGTATAAGAAGGGTTTGTCCATATAATTTAGATGTAGCCTTTCATTTGTTCACATCGAGAATTCAGGCCGCGCCGCGGCCGAGTGCTTAGACCACTCGCCTCTCAGCTAAACGGCCGGGGTTCGATCCCAAGCGACCGTATGTGAGATTTGTGGTGGACAAAGCGGCGCTGGGGCGGGTTTTCTCCGGGCACTCCCGTTTCCCCCGCTATCGCATTCCACCGGTGCTCCATCATCATTCATGTATCACCAGTGTCACCAACTGCGGTGCCATAAGTAGTTAAAGCGGGCGTTAAATAATACAAAAAAATCGAGAATTCATTTTTACTTTCTCTACACGCACTATGTACTCCACCAAAAAATTAGATACCGAAATTTCACCGGAAATATATGATTTAGTTTATGTATCCAAAAAAAAGTATTTTCAGAAAAAGGTCCGTGTGTGTGTCCGTGTGTCTATGAACATGATAACTCAAAAACGAAAAGTCGGTATAATACCAAACTTGGTATTTAAGTTTGGTATCTTCCAAGGATGCGACACGAATATTTTCAAGAAAATTCCCAAACACCAAACTACCCTTTACATGGAACTTTTTTCGAAAATTTTGATTTTCTGAAAAATGCGCTAACGGTTTTGATTAAAATATCGTATATTAAAGATATTTGCCTCACAAATAAAATGAATATCTTGAATTTTCTGGGAATAGCCTCTGAAGACTACTTTATTCTGGATGAATTTTACGAAATTTTGCATAGCTGGTAAACCGTAAAAGATGGACAAAAACTGTAGAGCATATTAAAACACACAATTAATGCTATATACATTTTTTCGTAGAGTTGATAGTTTTTTAGGTATTCCTTGTTTTTGGTTTCAGCTTTGAAAAACTTATACTTTTCTCATACAGGAATTGGCCAACTCCTGTCCACACAAGCAAAGGAACTTCAGTCACATAGTAACCAGCTTTGACTATTACTGTAACCTATGGTACTCCCTTATTTCGCTTCTACTTACAAGGAAGCAAGTAATAAGACTATTTCTGCTAATTTATTCTCGATTAGCATGAAGTAAATAGAAGCATAAGCTTTTTAACAATAATTTGTTGCAGAGGTAGAGAAAGTCATGTGAATGGAACACATCGGACTTTTTTTCTTAGTGTTTAATAAAATATTGAAAAGCAATTTTGATTTATTTATTATTTTTTACGCTTTTTTCGAGTATTTCAAAAACTAATTGGCTAACCACGAACTATAAGTTACTTATGAGAATTCGAATGCTTGGAAAAACTCGGCCCTGCGGTCCTCGTATTTCCAATATGCATTCTCGACTGAAAAGTGTAACTGACAGTTTTTAATACACAATATATTATTAAAGGTTTGCACATGTAAGAACTCCTTGGTAGCAGAATGTAAAGGACATAGCGAGGAAAATTTCTAATTTCTATATCTTTTACTTTCTCTATATAGTACATGGCACGTAGGTAGAGAAGGCATTGTACTACACCCAACAATTCGATACTGAGATTTCACCGGAAATACACGTATCAAAAAAAAATATCATTCTTTAGAAAAAGATCCTGTGTGTGAACATGATAGCTAAAAAACGAAACGTCGATAAAATGCGACACGAACATTTTGAGAGAAATCCCCCCCCTACCCAAAATACCCTTAACGTGGAAAAGATTTCGATAATTTTTGTTTTCTCAAAAATTTCTCCAACGATTTCGTTTAAAATACTGTATATTAAAGATATTTTCATGACAAATAATGTATATCTTGAATTTTCTGGGAATACCTATGAAGACCTCTTTATTCTGGATGCATTTTACCGTATTTTATGTAACTGGTAAACCGTAATAGATAGACAAAAGCGTATTATACAAAAAATGTAAATCTCGTTAAAACAGTCAATTTATGTCATATACATCTTTACTTTCTCTATACTCACTCTATACATAGTGAATAGAGAATGTATTGCACTCCACCAAAAAATTCGATACCGAGATTTCACCGGAAATATATGTTTTAGGGTCCCCTGTATCCAAAAAAAGTATTTTCAGAAAAAGGTCCGTGTGTGTGTCCGTGTGTCTGTGAACACGATAACTCAAAAACGAATAGTCGGTAAAATACCAAACTTGGTATTTAAGTTTAGTATCTTCCAGGGATGCGACACGAAGATCTTGAGAAAAATCCCCCCACCCCAAACTACCCTTTACATGGAACTTTTTTCGAAAATTTCGATTTTATCAAAAATGGCTAACGATTTTGATTAAAATTTCGTATATTAAAGTTATTTACCTGACAAATAAAATGTATATTTTGAATTTTCTGGGAATAGCCTCTGAAGACTACTTTATTCTGGATGGACAAAAACTTAACACACAAAAAATGTAGAGCACATTAAAACACACAATTTATGTTATACACATTTTTTTCGTGCAGTTGATCGTTTTTGAGATATTCCTTTTTCTTGGTTTCAGCTTTGAAAAACTTATACTTTTCTCATACAGGAATTTGTCAACTCCTGTCCATACAAACAAAGGAACATCAGTCACATAGCAACCAGCTTTTGGCTTTCACTTTAACCTATGGTACTCCCTTATTTCGGTTCTACTTACAATAAAGCAAGAAATAAGACTATTTCTGCTATTTTTTTCTGATGAGCATACAGTAAATAGAAGTATAAGCTTTTTAAGAATAATTTGTTGCAGGGATATAGAGAAAGTCATGTGAATGGTATGCATCAGATTTTTACTTTCTCTATACGTACTACGTACATAGTGTATAGAGAAGGTATTGCACTCCACCAAAAATTTGATACCGAGATTTCACCGGAAATATATGTTTTAGGGTTCCCTGTATCCAAAAAAAGTATTTTCAGAAAAAGGTCCGTATGTGTGTGTGTGTGTCCGTGTGTTAGTGTGTCTGTGAACACGATAACTCAAAAACGATAAGTCGGTAAAATACCAAACTTGGTATTTAAGTTTAGTATCTTGCAGGGATGCGACACGAAGATTTTGAGAAAAATACCCCCACCCCAAACTACCCTTTTCATGGAACTTTTTTCGAAAATTTTGATTTTCTAAAAAAAGGCTCTTATCGATTTTGATTAAAATATCATATATTAAAGATATTTACCTGACAAATAAAATGTATATTTTGAATTTTCTGGAAATAGCCTCTGAAGACTACTTTATTCTGGATGGATTTTGCATAACTACTAAACCGTAAGAGATGGACAAAAACTTAACACACAAAAAATGTAGAGCTCCTTAAAACACACAATTTATGTTATATACTTTTTTTTCGTGGAGTTGATCGTTTTTGAGATATTGCTTTTTCTTGGTTTCAGCTTTGAAAAACTAATTTGCTACCGGGATGTAGAGAAAGTCATGTGAATGGAGCACATCAGGTTTTATATAGATTTTCTGGAAGCCTTACTTGATTACATTTTTATTATGTTAATGCGAATATCAAATTCCATTCACATAAGATAAATAATTTGAAAGGTATAAATTATGTAAGCGGAAGAAGCATCCAGCTTCGTAATAAAAGAACAATGTTCGACTTTTTGACAGATTTTACTCATAACCTATCCAGTGTCCTAAGTCATTTTTTCCGACTTCTTTTAATTTTACATCTACACTTTCAAAGGTTAATGCAATCCACAAAATCTACATGCTAGAAAATAGAATATTTTACTGCAGCTTCCCCAAACTATTTTTAATAAAACTAAAGATGGCATTTTTTTATTAAACCATTACTTTTTGAAGCAAAAAATAAAATGGGTGGAATAAATGTTGCTTTTATGTAACATTTTCTCCCTTTTTAATGAATAAATTGAAAATCCGATGCTTGATGCTTTTCTATATGCTTCTATGTTATTGTCAGATCATTTTACGAAGAGATAGATCACAAACAGCGCACTCTTTTAATCCAAAATGTTAATAACTCGATTATTATTATTAACGGTGAAATAAAATTTGACGTATTGTACACCCCTGATTTCTGTACAAGGCTGAGGCCTCTCACTTAGGTGGTCCGGGTTCAAACTCAGGAGACCGCATTGGATAAAGCGAGGTCTGGGGGGGGGGTGTTCTCCGGTCCCTTCCAATAAATGTTCCATCATCACCTTTCCTATCATCCATTTCGACTACATTTCATATCTTCTACTTCACATTCACACCAGGCATTGGGCTGATCCTCCTGGATACTCTTATCTTAACCATAGCTCGTCTGCTCCTCAACATGTCGCCCTCTGTGGTGTAATGGTTACCATGCTAACTTCATATACCCAAGGTCGTGGGTTCAAACCCGACGGAGGACGATGGATTATTTCGGGTGTAAAAAGCCTTAGCATGGCTTCCTTCGGAAGGGAAGTAAAGCCGTTGGTCCCGTGTCGTAGATTTACGGCACGTAAAATAACCTCAAGCCTGATAGAGAGGCTTCTGAGCAAAATTAAGCGGTCTTTCACGCCCAATATAGAATGGGACGCTGAGAACCATAGCAGTTAAAGAGCGTCCATAAATAACACACCATTTACATTTATTTTGCTCCTCAACATGCATCTGAGCCCGGATTAGCTTGTAATTCCTGAGGGTTTAAGTCCTTCATGAGAGGAGGGTAGGCAGATGGGGATGATGTTTTTTGTACAAAGGAAAAACCTCTAGTATTAACATTGTGGAAAACTTAAATTCAGTTTTTATATACTGTTTTGAATAACTTTTATGGCACAGGTTCGATTCCAGGGGACCGCTTGTGGGATTTGTGGTGGGCGAAGCGGCGTCTTGTGGTTTTATCTGGTTTCCCCTGCAATTCACTCCACCAGTTACTCCATAAACATCTTTCCTTTCATTCTTTTCGCCGTCATTTCATATCATCCACTTCCTCACTTTCACACCAAGCAAGGGGTTGATCACCCTCAACAGACGTCTGACCTCAGGCGCTGCCTTGTCAGTCATGGGGGGATGTAACTCTTACATACGAGGAGGGTAAACAGAGAAAGAAGAAGCTTACTTAATTGTTGGCTTTAAACTAAATGGAAAACCTACCAGGAAAATGCTACGTGTATTTAAACGTATTTAGGGTAGAAGTGTTAACAATTAACATTCGGTTGTATTAGCTCTAGCTCTCAGAAACCTATAAGGAATTTCTTTAGTTTTAAATTGCTATTGCATTTCTAAGAAGTCGCATTTCCATTTGTAAACACTTGTCGAACCGAGATATGCCTTCTCCGGATAAAATTCAACTTACTGATTATCCAAAGTAAGATAATCCTGCAGGAATTCTGCTCTTGCAAATGAACGCGTTCTTTCATTTTGCTGTTTATTTCAGATTAGAAGACCGATGGAGTGGAAATGTATGTCTATCATATTTACAATTCGTTGTTGAGATAAGATGTCCTCGACTTACAGAGTCACGTGAGTTTTTTTTGTTTCCAGGTGTATTTGCTTTGCCATTGTACAGACGTATAGGCTTTTCTGCTTTACAAGTATCGCAGTATTGGTTTATACTCTTTTGAATCCTTAAGGTGCGATACTAAGTAACATTTTGTGTATTATTAGAAACCTTTGTCATGCAGCTGCTTAGCGCGTTTGTTGATTTTTGGGGCCTTTGAGCATTTTTTTATTTGTTGTGGATGTATTCTGTTCATTAAATTCATTAGCTAATAAGGTCTCTACGGAAACTGAGCATAGGATCTCGCGCAGATTGAAGCGCATGCAGCTTAAACCCTTAGTTGCGCCTTTGTGCATAACTGAAAGTAATTTATTCTCACCATTCTTTGTGTGCATTTAAATTATCGTTAATTACTACACTGCAAACCTTGTCTAAGTATTTGCCCATCTGTTTATGTAAATGCGCCTGTCTTGGGATTCTCGGTAATGTTTTTGTTCGGTTTTCACTGTTGTATAGAAACCATTTTCAGGAGGGTTTTAAGTGCATAAAACACTTGCCATCGGCAGTAGCTAAGCATTGAAAATAAATGTTAAACACGTGCAAAAGGCATTGAAGGACTGAAGTTACATGGTACAAAGAGAGAGAGTAGAACAAGGTTGCCACTTTGAAGAGACACGAAGTTTAACCCCTCCCCCTGTTTTGTTCTTCGGTTTTCACACCCTTTTCTATTGGTATTGTGTTGCCGAAGTCCTAACGCTCCCAGCACACGTAGTTGGAGGGTGAAGGAAGAGGTTGACATCGAGGTCATAAAATACATGCCTGGTTTAGAGTTATGCCAAACAAGAAAATATAGTTGAGAAATCATATTCAAACTGATTTAGCAGTAGTTATATGGTATCTGATATTGTCATTTTGAATAAATTGTATTTAATTTAACAAGAGGTAATGTTGCACCAGTTTCAGTACTCGATATTGGTTGCAAGATGTCGAAATGCTGGTATAGCTATGCCCTCTTAAAGCAATGCTGGCATAAGCATGGGTTTAACTTTAAAAACTCCAATAACTAGGTTACAAAATACCTTCTTCATTTGAGTTCTGACGTTGTGAACGTACTCCGGACCGACGTCCACTGAACGAGCCTAGTTTTACTTAAGGTATTATCTTCAAGATTGACAATGATTCAGGTGAGTTAAATGGAGTTTGGGTGAACTCATGGTTTTTCTTCTTTTTGAATCCCTAACCATACATTCGTCTAATAGACAGTAATGTTTCCTCGCATCCCGCGTATTTATTTATAGCTCCAAATCTTTCTCCGAATATACCCCGCATGCACCTTCGACATTGAGGCCACCTGCTTCCCTCTCGCAGGCGCGATCAGCTTTTACCTCTAAACTCCTAACCCATTTCCAATTCTTGTTATTCATAAAAAGGGATCATTCCTCTATTACTTCACATTAGTCATAATAAATGTGACGCTACAGCCAAGGGCTTGGACCTACCAGCTCGACTGCCACCCACGCGCCCATTATTGCACGGCAGATTGGACGATCATGCAACCGATACGGAAAGGTGATGTGGCCAGCATCATGCATCCCCAGCTGGAAATTTATCACATGAAGTATAGTTACTCCCCATAATGCTGAGTGGGACTGGTACTATATCGGGACTTAAAATCCGCACCCCCATGTGTGGGATCGAATCCGGGTATATTCCATGTTCGGGCTCTAGAGTTCCACGTTCTAGCCCACCACTCCTTGATGTAGGACATCATAATAAATGTCAGCTTAGAGTATTTTTATTGTAACAAATACCTCGTTCTGTACTAGAGTATTTAGTGTTTATTGATGTAAAGCTGGGTAACTGCTACATGCGTGTTTGCCTAATATTGGCACTAGCCTTTCGCCAATCCACAAGAATTACAAAATCTGCGTTTTAGCTAAAAAGTCTCATCCTTCAATTTTCTTAATCACTGACCACTTTCATTTGTTTCTTGCATCCCATAAAATATCCCAACACTTCTTAGTTCCGACTGGTCTTTAAAATGCTTCTCACCATCAACTCTTTATTTCTATCTAACGATTTCCAAAAAATATGGTCTGTACCTGTATGTTTTAATAATAAATGCATCTCGTCTTCCCTACCATTACATACTGGACATATTTCCTTCAGCACATTCTTCCTTCCATTCCTCAATTTCCATATTCTCAAAGGACACCAATTAATCCCTCTCTTTCATTCTTTTCACAAACCCTAAGATATAAACCTCTCCCTAGTCCAGATTTCCATTCATTGCAAAAACTGAGCGACGTTGCCACTTATTTGTGTTAACAATGTTTGCCAATTTGTCTTGTTTTCCAAACTCCCGTAATTAATCGTTCAGCACTAATGCTCTGCAGATATCAATGAACGAATTGAAATTTAGAGTATAGAGTACAAATAAATACTACTCAGTGGAAACAAAAAATCGGCTGCGTTTTATTCACGTAGCTTTCTTTACAAACTATTGTTACAATAGATTATTCCTTTATCTACATCGTGGTAATGGAGATAAATTATCAGAAGTTGCTGTATTAGTTTTCAAGTAGGTAAATAAGGTAATATTCTAGGCTAAAGCGATAATCAATTTTTTTATAACGCCGGTCGCATGTGAAACAATTGAAATTCGGGTTTCGCTTTGCACATTCAGGAGTAAAACAAAAGAGAGAAGCAACGAAAGATGGCCTCCCGTTTGAGAAAAGTTTAAAGTAGCTCATAATTAAAACCAATAACAGGGGATATTTCGGAAGCGGTTAACTCAAATAAATAAAATAAAACAAAAATAGCACTGATAAAAACTGTATGTTTTAACGATATAAAAATATATTTATTATGGTTTAACCAATTATGAAACATTTATTCAGAATGAAGAGTTTTCTTTTCTCAGAAAATTCAGATATACAGGTTGTCAGGTAAATATCTTTAATATACCTATGGTATTTTAATCAAAATCGTTAGAACCATTTTTGAGAAAAACAAAATTATCACAAAACTTTTCTTGAAAGGGTAGTTTGGGATGGAGGATTTTCTCGGAAATATTCGTGTCGCATCCTTGTAAGGTATTAAACTTAAATATCATATTTTGTATTTAACGGTCTATCACTTTTGAGCTACACTGTCCACAGACTCACACAGACCTTATTCTGAAAATGCTTTGCTGGATACAGGGATCCTCAAAACATGTATTTCCGGTGAAATTTCGGTATCAACATTTTTAATGGAATATATCTGCTCTATACACTATGAACATAGTATGCGAAGAGTAAGTAGAATGTGAATACAGAAATCAGTCAGAATGTTGACAGTAAAAACTACCTGCCTCGATATCTTGTACAACTGGTTCTGTCAGTGCTTCAGATGCGTTAAATACATTCGGAACTGCGTTAGTATTCGAATCAAGGGTATCTAAATATGTTTCTTGCTTACGGCAAAGCTTCGTACACATGAGTTGAAGCAGCCCTAGAGATTGGGCAGAACGCAGAAGCTCTAACGAGGGTAGGACAGCATTGACTAAGATGATGTGATGCCTGCATAGATTCTAACGGATCACATTTTGAACATCTAGTTACGTAAATGTACATATCTTATTGTTGATGTTAGAGTTATTATTGCCCATTAATACATTTTCTTGTTTAGCAAAGATGTGGCTTTGATTTGATTATCCACGATACACCTGAATGAGATATTTCCATAATTCTGATTTGAATTTGCTCTGTCGTTGATCATCAGACTATATATTATTCGAAACCTCTTACGCAGCTTTTAGTTCAGGTCTCGAGAATACGATCGATTAGCTTTAAAGAAAACCACCGTACCCCTAGTTAATGACAGTAGTTGATAATAAACACGCAGGCATTTCAAACACAAATCATTAATCTGGCCGCAAACAAAAACAAAACGATGAAACATATTTTACCTTGGAAATCCTTGACATGTGCTAGTCAAAGGTTAAGGACTGAAATGGCGACATTCCAAGCCCAGGCTTCGAACCCTCCGAACGCGAACTGCGAACGAATCCACTGAGCCCATGCGAAGGTAATACGTTACCTATTCTTTGGTCCGAGTCTTTTGAGACAATGCAAAGCGCAAAGATACAAAAACAGGCTGCTAAGCTTAGGTCGGTTTTGTGTATCTCCCTTCCTCTGTCTCAAAAGACTGATCAAAGAATATATGGCGTATCAAAGTAGACTTCAGCTTGTTGGGAAGTTCTAAATATATTCATAGAAGGATAGTAAGGCCTCAAACGCTTTTGTTGATGTCAATGGCCTATACTCTTTAAGAATGTCATCTTTCAAGAGCGATACTTCAAAATGTTAAGTAGAGAGGGAAAAAAAATATGTGTTCCATTCATATGGTTTCTCTAGCTGTTCCGCAAACACAACTTTATTTAACAGATACATCTGTTATCTACATCATTCTAATCAGGATAAATATAAGCAGAATTAGTCTTATTACAGGCTTCCTTGCAAGTAGAAGGGAAATAAGAAAATACACAGGCTAAAGCGTTAGTCAAGTCATTTGAAAGTCGGTCACAATGTGAAACAACTGAAATTCCATATCTTTGTTGCCAGGAGTAAACAAACGAAAAGAAAGGTGTCCTCCCGTTCGAGAAAAGTTTGAGTGGGTTAAAATTAATCCCAATAATCCGGAAATCTCGTAAACGATTAACTCTACAGAAGGTGAATATAATATTGTGTGTTTTAGAGACATTTTTGAGAAAATAAAAAATTTCGAAAAATTTTCCATGTAAAGGGTAATTGGCGGGGGGGATTTTCTTGAAAATATTCGTGTCGCATCCTTGGAAAATACTCAGCTTAAATACCTACGACTTTTCGTTTTTGAGCTATGCTGTCCACAGACACACTGGCAAACGCCCGCGCGCGCACACACACATACACACACACACACACACACACACACTCACTCACTCATTCACTCACTTTGACCTTTTTCTGAAATTTTTTTTTCGGAGTTAAGGCACCTCAAAATGTTTATTTCCGGTAAAACCTGGTATCGAAATTTTGGGTGCAATACCTTCTCTATTCACTATGTACATTATACGTATATAGGGGCTAGAAAAAGCGAAAAAATATAGTATTAATCACTTTAACGGAATTTAAAATGGTAATATTGGTCAGAGTCGTTTGAGATAGTGCAGAGAGCAAAGGTACAAAAACAGGTTGCTAATGCCTAGGTTGGCTATGTTCCATTGTCTCAAAAAAATACTTAAATGTGATCTAGCAGGGTTGGCTTCTTAATGTGGAGCACGTTTGAGCTACAACCAAAATCCTGGCTCTCCGTTTTATGCAAATAACGTATACCATTTACACATTTCGAGCCCATTTTGACCCAATCTTGTGGAATGACTTCGACAAGTACTATACATTTTGTGTACAGGTGCCAAGTCACGGCAGCAGCCCACAGCTAAATAATGGCTAAAGTATTGGGGATGACGAACCGTAGGAGTGTAAAGTCGGAAGAGGGGCATAACTATGTTAAGCTAGTAGCTGGAGAGCGTGGAATAGAATAAAGGCACAACGATTCACCAAATTAAAAACTCATCTTTATCATTCCCTCGTCAAAACTAATAATACAGAAAACCATCTAAAAAAATCTGATGTGTTACACTCACATGACTTTCTCTATCCCTGCAACAAATTATTCTTAAAAAGCTTATACTTCTCTTTACTTCACGCTAATCAGTAAAACATTAGCAGAAATAGCCATATTACTTGCTTCCTTGTAAGTAGAAGTGAAATAAGGGAGTACCATAGGTTAAAGTGATAATCAAACGCTGGTTGCTATGTCACTGAAGTTCCATTGTTTATATGGACAGCAGTAGACAAATTCCTATATGAAAAATGTATGAATAAGGAATGTCACAAAAACGACGAACTGTACGAAAAAAATGTATATAACATAAATTGTGTGTTTTAACGTGCTCTACATTTTTTGTGCAGTAAGCTTTTCTCCATATCTTACGGTTTAGCAGTTATTCAAAATTCAGTAAAATTCATCGAGAATAAACTGCTCTTCAGAGGCTATTGCCAGAAAATTCAAGATATACATTTTATTTTGTCAGGTAAATATCTTTAATATATGATATTTTAATCAAAATCGTTAGAGCCATTTTTGAGAAAATTGAAATTTTCGAAAAAAGTTCCATGTAAAGGGTAGTTTGGGGTGGGGGGATTTTTTTCAAAACCTTCGTGTCGCATCCCTGGAAGATACTAAACTTAAATACCAAGTTTGGTATTTTAGCTTCTTTTCGTTTTTGAGTTATCGTGTTCACAGACTCACGGACACACACACACGGACCTTTTTCTGAAAATGCTTTTTATGGATACAGGGGGTCCTAAAACATGTATTTCCGGTGAAATCTCGGTATCGAATTTTTTGGTGGAGTGCAATACATTCTCTATACACTATGTACATAGTGCCTATAGAGAAAGTAAAAATCTGATGTGTTCCATTCACATGACTTTCTCTACATCTCTGCAACAAATTGTTAAAAAGCTTATGCTTCTATTTACTTCATACTCGTCGAGAAACAATTAACAGAAATAGTCTTCTTACCTGCTTCCTTATAAGTAGAAGCGAAGAAAGGGAGTACCATAGGTTAAAGTGATAGTCAAAAAATGGTTGCTATGTGATTGAAGTTCCTTTGTTTGTATGAACACAGTTGACAAATTCCTATGTGAGAAAAGTATGTTTTTCAAGGCTGAAACCAAAAACAAGGAAAATCTAAAAAATGATAAACTCCACGAAAAAAATGTGTATAACATAAATTGTGTGTTTTAATGTGCTCTACAATTTGTGTGTGGTAAGTTTTTGTTTTATCTCTTACGGTTTACCAGTTATATACACTATTCCGTAAAATTCATCCAGAATAAAGTAGTCTTCAGAAGCTATTCCCAGAAAATTCAAGATACACATATTGTTTGCCAGGTATATATCTTTAATATACGATATTTTAATCAAAATTGTTAGCCATTTTTTAGAAAATCAAAATTTTCTAAAATTTCTCCATGTGAAGGGTAGTTTGGGGCGGGGAGATTTTCTTGAAAACCTTCGTGTCGCATCCTTGGAAGATACTGAACTTAAATATCAAGTTTGGTATTTAACGGTCTTTTCGTTTCTGAGCTATGCTGCCCACAGACACACACACACAGACAGACAGACACACACACACACAAACATTTTCCTAAAAATGTTTTTTTTTTGTATTCAGGGTGTCTCAAAACATGTATTTCCGGTGAAATTTCGGTAGCGAATATTTGGGTGCATTACAATACCTTCTCTATACACTATGTACATAGTATGTATAGAGAAAGTAAGAGTATGGCAGTTTAAATCAAGAGAGTATAACAATGGAAAACCTTGAACCAAACAACAATAATTCCAGAACGTCCATGATCAAAAGCTGCTGCTCTAATTCTATTACATACAGGACATGATTTTTGGCTGCCCATAAACCAAATATCCTTCCAAATCCAAACAGTATTCTTTGTAGAGAAGAGGATTCTATAATGAATATTACTCATCTTATGAAATGTCAACATTTAACAGCTACAGATCTCTAATTGCGCTACTGGGAAGCAAGAAGGCAAATGGAAGAATTCCAAAATGCTGAGCATTATTAGCAACAACAGTGTCATCTGGTGGTGTTATAGTAAATTGTCTCATTTCTGGTTACTATACTCTGAATTGCAGTTTATGCCAAGTAGTTCCGTGAGTTTGCATCGGTTATAATTAGCGAATCAGAGTGATTTACTTCGAAGGTTTGCCATACGGGGAAACAATGAATGCCATTCAGTCTATTTTATCACAACCTGTTTCAACAAACCGGCAGAAAAGAGTGAAATTAAACACCTAGGTAGTCCCACTCACACTAATCTAAAAATAGGATATGTTACGTTCACGTTACTTTATCCATCTTTTCTGCAACAATCTATTGCAAAAGTTTATTGGAAGTGGTAATGGAGTTTTATTTATGAACGCTCTTTAACTTCAGTGGTTCTCAGTGTCCCATTCTCTATCTATTGGACGTGAAAGACCGCTTTATCAGGATGGAGGTTCTTTTACGTGCCGTAAATTTACGAGACGGACAACGGCTTTATTTCCCTACCGAAGGAACTCATGCTAAGGATTTTAACGAAAAAAAAAAACAACAAACAAACAAACAAAATTGACCTCGTCGGGTTTAAATCCGCTACCTAGGGTATATGTAACCACGACACCACGGAGGGTGACACAAAAGTTTATTGCATCTATTTCATGCTAATCGAGGTAAACATAAGTAGAAATTGCTTTAATCATTACATATTTGCTTGTAAATACAAGGGGAATAAGGAAATATATAGATTAAAGCTCAAATCTTTTAAAAAGTGGTAAAAAAAGTGATAAATTGTGTGTTTTATCGAGATCTACATTTTTGTGCAGTACGTTTTTGTTAATCTCTTAGGTTTAACAGTTGTGCAAAACTCATCCAATCAGAGATTCAAATTCAAGATATGCATTTCGGTTGTCATAAAAATATTTTAATCAAAATCTTTAGTCCATTTTGAGAAACTAAAACTTTTCGCAAAATGTTCCATGTAAGGGGTAGCTGGGGGTGGAGACTTTCCTGAAAATGTTAAATAAATACCCAGTTTGGTATTTAACGGACCTTTCGTTTATAGTAAATTGTAGAAAAACGTTAAAGTAAGAATCTGATGACTTTCTTTATCTATTTTACAAAAGCTGATCTTTCTCTCTACTTCGAGCTAATCAAGATAACAGAAATGATCGTAATAAGTACTTCCGTATATGTAGGAGGGAAATAAGGGAGTACATTAGGGTAAAGCGATAGTCAAATGTTTTAAAATATGTTGCTATGTAATTGAAATTCGTTTCTTTGCATGGCCAGCAGTTGATGATTTCCCGTTTGAGAAAAGTGTAAGTATTTTAAAACCGAAATCAATAAGAAGGAATATATCGGAAATGGTCAACTCCACGACAACATATATATAACACGAGTCGTGTGTTTTAACGAGATCTACAATTTCTTAATGTAGTAAGTTTTGTCTATCTCTTACGGTTCATCAGCTATGTAAAAGCCATACAGAATAAAGAGGTCTTCAGAGGCTATTCGCATTCTATTTGCCATGTAAATATTTTTAATATACGGTATTTTAAGCAACATTTTAGAGCCTTTTTTTTTCTTAAAAATTCAAAATCTTCGTGTAGCATTATTTGGAAAATACTAAACCTAAAGTATTAAGTTTGGTATTTTACTGACTTTTGTTTTTGAGCTAACGTGCTCGCAGACTCACAAGCAGAACATTTTCCAATTTTTTTTTTTTCTATACGGAGGACCCTTAAAATGTGCAATTCCGATGAAATCTCGGTATCGATTTTGCTGGAATGCAATACATTCTCTAGCTACTATTTTACATTACACACACGTGCTAGAGAAAGTAAAACTGGTAGGACCGTTGGGAGAAGGTATCCCCCAAAGGGGACTGTTGAGAAATAAATAATAATTTGTGTTTGAGAAAATGGCGTTCTAACTCCTAACACGAGTATTTATTGAACCACCATCGAATGTACACAAGCACCCCACTGGGAAGCCATAGATTTAATGAATGCGCACTTTTGTAACTTGGCACTAAAATTCAATGGACCACATAGGAAACTTGATGTAGCCAGATTCCTCTCCGGATAATGGCTACATTATAACGATTACAAAAGTGACGGGGACACAAAGTAGCTAGTTTCTCAGTAGGATAACTGCTTAACTAGGCCAGTGTAGATAACCATTCTGATTTACATTTGCCGATAAAAATGTCAGTCTGGTGCTTTTTAACACATTATGATTCAAAAAGTATGTAACGAGTTTCAAGAATGGCCGGAAAGGCTCAGGCGGTAACGTCTAGGGCCGCATTCGGGAGGTGCTGGATTCAAATCCTGTGGGCCGACCAATCTGGCTGGGCTTTTACATTCTCTACACGTACTGTACATAGTATATAGAAAAAGTATTATATTCCACCCAAAAATTCGATATCGAGATTTCACCAGAAATACATGTTTTGGGTCCCCCTGAATAAAAAAAAAAGCTTTTTTTAGAAAAGGTGTGTGTGTGTGTTTTTGGGGGGATGGGTGTGTGTGTGTGTGTGTGTGTGTGTGTGTGTGTGTGTGTGTGTGTGTGTGTACAGCGTACAGCATAGCTAAAAATGAAAAGGCCGTTGAATACCAAACTTAGTATATACGTTTGGTATCTTTCAAGGATGCGACACGAAGATTTTCAACAAAATCCCCCAATCCCCAACTACCCTTTTCATGAAAAGAATTTCAAAATTTTTATTTTCTCAAAAATAGCTTTAACGATTTTGATTAAAATGTCGTATATTAATGATATTTACCTGACAAATAAAATGTATATCTTGAATTTTCTGGAGTTAACCATTTCTGAGATGCTCTTTTAATGGTTTCCTAAAACTTGGCCATGCAAAGAAACGAATTTCAATCACATAGCAACAGCTTTCAAAATATTTGACTATCACTTTAGCTTAGTGCAGGTAATATGATCATTTCTGCTAATGTTTATAACAATTAGCATGAGTCATATAGAAGTATAAGATTTTTAACAATAAATGTTACAGAGATATAGAGAAGTCATATGAATGGAACACATAAGATGTTTTATGTTTCTTGCGATGCTATGGAAAGTGTATGGAATTACAGTGTCAGTACCTATTCAACGACCCACTTGTAGACCCCGACTATCGATTCGCTTTAATGTAATTAAACGATTTCTGCAAAGGTTTATTTCGGTTAACATGAATTAGATAAAGTAGTTTATGGAAGTAAGTAAGAAGTACTTCAATAATGCGAGGATCATCCAAAAAGTAACGAACGATTTGTCATGACTAAATGAAAGCGAAAGATATCAACATAAAGCTTCATTTACAAAGTTACAGTACCTTACTCTCTTTTTTTTTTTTTTTTTTTTTTTTTTTTTTTTTTTTTTTTTTTTTCTTTTTCTTTTTCTTTTTTAAATACAGTTCCGGAGTCTGATTGGGACTCCGGCGCTGTATACCCTACTTTTTATTTACCTAATTTGTTTACTTTGATTTCTGTATGATTACTGAATTTCTGTTTTACTTTTTACACACACATACACAAACATATATCACCCATGCCCAAGGCGGGACTCGAACCCACGATCCCCTGCGCTGCGAAACACCAAAGCGAGACGCTTTGGCGAGCGCGGCTATGGGGACCGGTATGTTTGTCAACGCAATCACCATTCTGTGAAGACATTTTTGTCGTGTGGTACCAGTTTTTCAATGCCGATTATACTTTTCTATCGCCATTTGTTTTTTGAATGCACAAAATGCTCGGCCAATCGAATTTTATAGGCAAATAACCCAAGTGTATAGTGATAATGCAAACATGAGTCTTCAGTAGGAATAATTTACGAGTAATTAAGGATAAACCAGTATGCACGAAAAAGACCGGAGTGGAAGTTCATCAATCGTTATGGAGGAGTTGAAAGCAAATGTTGATAAGGAATTCGGAAAAACCGGTATTTCACTTTGGACACCGTACATGAGTTTCTGGATGGAAAAGATTTCCCAGCCATGAAGATCTCAAAGTGGCAGTGACATCTTGGCTCAGATCTTCAGTAGTTGAATCTGCGTTGAAAACCCGGTAGCAGTGATAATAAATACATTGATAGCAATGCCGATTAAGTTGAAAAATAAGAGTAAGGCACTATAAGTTTGTAAATAAAGTTTTGTGCTGAAAGCTTTCGTTATTATTTAGTTATTCCAAATCGTCTGTCATTTTCTGAATACCCTCGTAGTTTATAAAAGTTATATAAATTAACGATACCGGTTTGTGAAAGTCATGTGAATGAAAAGCCAGAGGTTTTATTTGTTAGTTTTAGCAGTGGGAGCATGTAATCTCTGAGTGTGGGTTACGCTCATACATATTTAACTATGTATGTTCTGGCCAACATTCTAACTATGAGAGTACATAGATAAATTAAAACTTTTTACCCAGAAACTTGGTTTTCCCTGAAATAACCTTGCATTCGAAAACCGCTAGGGACTTCCCGGGTTCACCTCTTCCTTAAGGGGCGTTGGGGCCTTTCGTGTTTTACCTTTTAGTTGCCAAACTTAATTTAAGTATAATTTTGGCCAAACTTTATGGTCACTTCTCCAGGGAATCGCGTGGGCAGTGCTTCAGATGTATTTTTATTTTCTCTAGCACATGTGTACAATGTACACAGTAGATAGAGAAGGTATTGTGTTCCACCTGAAACTTCGATTCCGAGATTTCACTGGAGATATGTTTTGAGACCCTTTGAGTATCAAAAGGGATTTTAGAAACATGTCCGTGAGTGTGTCTGCGTGTGTGTGCCTGTGGACAGCATAGCTCAAAAACGAAAAGTCAGTTAAATATCTACCAAACTTTGTATTTTAGTTCAGGATATTCTAAGGATGCGACACGAACATTTTTAAGAAAATCCCTCCACTCCCAACTACCCTTTACATTGAACATTTTTGTCACCCTCCGTGGTTTAATGGTTACCATGCTAACTTCATATATCCTAGGTCGCAGGTTCAAACACGGCGGAGGACGATGGATTTCTTCGGGCGTAAACATCCTTAGCATATCTTCGTTCAGAAGGGAAGTAAAGCCGTTAGTCCCGTGTTATAGATTTACGGCACGTAAAGGAACCTCAAGCTAGGTAAATAGGCATGTGAGCACGCTGGGAAGCACAGCAGTTAAAGAGCGTCCCTAAATAAAACTTCATTACCATTTCCATGGAACATTTTTCGTAATCTAAAATGGTTCTAACGATTTATATCTAAATACCGTATTTTAAAGGTATTTTCATGACAAAATGTATATTTACTACACAAAAATGTAGATCTCAATTAAACACACAATTTGTTATATTCGATATATGTATACACACGAATATATATAGTAGAGTCAATGTTTCCGAGATGTTCCTTGTTATATGTTTCAATCTTAAATTACTTAAACTTTTCTCAAGCGGGACATCAACTTTCGTTTCATCTTTTTTGTTTTATTCGCGGGGATGCAAAAGAGAACCGTACTTCAATTATTTCACACATCGACAGCTTTTAAAATATTTGATTATCGTTTTAGTCTAATGTATTCCCTTATTTCCCTTCTACTTACAGGGAAGCATTTCTGCTAATGTTTATCTCGATTAGCATGACATAGATAAGAGAAAAATCTTTCGTAAGGGAGGTTTGTTTGTGGAACAGTTAAAGAAGTTCATGTGAATGGATCAGTTTCAGATTTTTGAAACATTGAGTTCATTAGTTACAGAGGCAATGCTGCCCATGGAAAATTTTAATTATAATTTTAGCATAACAAATGGTTTAACAGCTCTGTGTATCAGATGTTTGCGTTGTGGTCCGTGAAATGCTTCAAGATCAGTTTAGAACGCTCCCCCTTCCCAGCACTCTACATACTTGTAGCTGCTGAAAAGTGCAAATTTTCCTCGTTATGAAATTCATAAGCATGCACTGCACTTCAGTGCTGGTATAAAGAATAAAAGGCGGCTGAAAAAATGCTTAGTCAGCGTGAACTAAAAGGTTGCGACCACATACATATTATAGGGTGATATGAATAAAAGTGAGATTTTGCTTTGCTTACATCTCAGACAAGAACCTCCTACATGAGGAAGTTTTGTATGAATAAAAACTTGGAGCAAACTCTTGAAATCTTACATTGTCTCAGTCTTAATAGTCACTAGGG
Source organism: Hymenopus coronatus (assembly GCA_030762935.1). Taxonomy (NCBI): domain Eukaryota; kingdom Metazoa; phylum Arthropoda; class Insecta; order Mantodea; family Hymenopodidae; genus Hymenopus; species Hymenopus coronatus. Next base: position 17,859,630 of record CM060887.1, on the reverse strand, counting down.
GTATTCAATAAGTCCTTAGAAAATCAAAGAATCGAAAAAAGTTTTTATTTGGTAACGGTCGTCTCTTACTAGATGGCAGTTAAAGTTTCAGCTATATCCATTACGTGGTTTCGTTGCCATAGGCAATCGAATCAACACTCTTGTGCTTCTTTAGAAAGATGGAAAAAACGAGTTTCGTGCGGTGATTAAACACTTCTATTTAAAGGGTTTAACACCGAAACAGATAAAAGTCGAGTTGAAGTTCAGTGTATATCTGCTCCTGTGTTTGCAACAATTTACAACTGGATAAATGAATTTAAACGTGACCGTGCATCCGTAAACGATGAACATCATTCCGGACGTCCAGTAGAATTGACTTCCTCCAAAATAATCGACATAATCCAAAATATGCTTTTGAGTGATCGACGAATCAAAGTTTGCGAAATAGTAGGTGCCACAGGCATATCACAAGGTGCAGTGTTCTCAATTTTGTACCAACATTTAGATCTTACAAAAGTCTCGGCAAGATGGATGCCGCGTTTGCTTTCAATGGAGTATAAACGCAATTGTGTGATGATACGGAAGCTGCTTTCGCGCTGTTCCGTCGCAATCGTCACGAGTTTCTGTGTCGAAACATAACTGTGGATGAAACATGGATACACTACTATACTCCAGAGACAAAATTACAGTCGAAATAGTGGGTTTTTAAAGGCGACCGGCTCCGAAGAAGGCAAAGGTGGTGAAATCTCCAGACAAAGTGATGTCCTCGGTTTTTTTTTTTTTTTTTTTTTTTTTTTTTTTTTGGGATGGACGCGGAATCATCTACATTGATTATTTGAAGAAAGGAAGGAGATAAATGGAGAGTATTCTCTTTTGGAAGTGTTTAACGCCCGCTTTAACTATTTATGGCACCGCAGGCGGTGACACTCATGATACATGAAGATGGAGCACCGGTGGAATGCGATGGCGGGTGAAACCGGAGAAAACCCACCCCAGCGCCGCTTTGTCCACCACAAATCTCGCATGCGGCCGCTTGGGATCGAACCCGGGCCGTCTAGATGGAGAGTATTACGCATGAAATGAAATAGAGTTTATTTACGGACGCTCTTTAACTGCTATGGTTCTCAGCGTTCCATTCTATGATGGGCGTGAAAGATCGCTTAATTTTGCTCTGAGGCCTGTTTTATTAGGCTTGAGGTTTTTTATGTGCCGCAAATCTTCGACACGGGACCAACGGCTTTACATCCCTTCCGAAGGAAATCATGCTAAGGATTCTTACGCCCGAAAAAATCCATCGTCCTCCGACGGCTTTGACCCGCGACCTTGGAAATATGAAGATGATATGCATCGTTATTGCACCGGCTGAGCGGAGAAATTAAAATGATAACGCCCTCATCTGGCAAAGAAAAATATTCTCTTCCATAAAGACAATTCAAGATATAAATTAGAAATTCGGTTGAAATCATTAGCAGAAGTAGATTCAATTACAATAGATATAAATCTGTATACGCAGTTTCGAGGGCGAACATTGTAGAATTAAGGTTCGAATTAATACATCATCCCCTACATATACCAGATTTGGCCCCCAGTGACTTTTTTCTTCTTTTTTTCCAAACTTGAAAACGTGGCTCGGCGGAAGATGCACCTCTCCCAAACAGATGCTTATGTGAGGGCCTTCCGAAACCTACTGTTTGGAAGGTTTAAAACGGTTGGAGAAACGCTGAGAAATGTGTATCGAGCTAAAAGAAGATTACATTGAAAAACAAGGACTTATTGAACGCCCCTCGCATTTATATCTGTTAAAAATTATGTTTTATATTGTGAGTAGGAAACTTGAGAAACGAGACCGTAGACTTGCAACCCTAAGAGCAATATAAAACCATTTTAACACGTGTGCTATATACCATTATTTTTAGACAGTCGTCAATATTTAAGGACAAATTATTAATTATTAGATTCGTTTTACCTATTTGGTATCTGCGATATTAATATGTTTATTATTGTAAATTAAAAACAAAGCCAATCTATTTAATAAACAACCGCAAATACAAAAAGTAATTCCGATGTGACTAGTCATGAGTTGGTGACAATGGAGTGGCATAAACACTTTATCGCACTAGTGTGGTAAAGTACAATTTTAACTGACGTTAAAAATTCTACTTCTAGTTCGAGCTGTCAAAAAAAAAACAAAAAAATAGTATGGAGGTAAATGAGATATCTGTTTTTCTAGCATACACGCCCACATTAGCTTCTACTCGCCCTGTCGCCAATTTGCTAATAACCTGATGCAAATATTAGTTTCTGTAATTTTCAGTTTTCAATGTATAAGCATAGACAAAGATTTTCTGTCGGATTATATCATTTTTAAGCTGTTACAGATTTCTGTGGGTCTACATTTCTAAAGAAAATGTGTTTCTCCAGTGAAAGTCCTATATTTGGTGTTTCTATGCTTATTACACAGTAACTAATAAACCAGAGGGTAGAACGCAACAAGACCTTTTTTTCTCAGCTAGAGTAAACTAGAGTACTGATATATCCATAGTTTGAATTCTCTGGCTTAATCAGATGAACATTATAATTGGCAAATTCAAGATTTTCTGAAATTTAGACAGGAGAAACTTTTTACTTTCTCTACACGTACAATGTACCTACATAGTGTATAGAGTAGGTATTGTAATGCACCCAAAAATGCGATACCGAGATTTCTCAGGTTGGGTCCCTCTGAATCCAAAAAAAGCATTTTTGGAAAAAGGTCCGAGTGAAGCGTGTGTGTGTGTGTGTGTGTGTGTGTGTATTTGTTAAATACCAAACTTGATATTTTAGTTCAGTATTTTCCAAGGATGCGACACTAAAATTTTCAAAAAAAAATTCCCATCCCCGACTCCCCTTGGTATGCAACAATTTTCGAAAATTTCGATTTTCTCAAAAATGGCTAACGATTTTGATTAAAATATCGTATATTAAAGATATTTACGTGATAAAATGTATATCTTGAATTTTCTGGGAATAGCCTGCATTTTACGGAATTTTGTATACCTGGAAAACCGCAAGAGATAGACAAAATTTTACTTAAAAGAAAATGCAGAGCACGTTAAAACACACAATTTATGTTATATAAATTTTTTTCGTGGAGTGGATCGTTTTTGAGATACTCCTTGTTATTGATTTCAGCTTTAAAATACTTTTCTCATATGGGCATTTGTCAATTCCTGTCCATAGAAACAAAGGAATTTCAGTCACATAGCAACCAGCTTTTGACTAATGTTTTAGCCTATGCTACTCCCTTATTACCCTTCTATTTGAATGGAAGCAAGTAAATAAGACCATTTATGTTAATTTTTATCCCGATTAGCATGAAGTAAATAGAAGAATAGGTTTTTTAACAATTTGTTGCAGAGATGTAGAGAAAATTATGTGAATCGAAAACATGAGATTTTTTTCTGATATGTAAGATAGTGGTAATTATGCTCACTCCATTCAATTGTATCTGGTACATAACATCATTTTATTGATTACTTCAGTAGGAAAGCTAGATTTAATCCACTTGTCATTCCTTTATTTGTTTTATTTCACTCCTCAGAGTATTTTATTTTATGACTTGAGGATTTTATTCCAACCTATTTTGTTCCTTTTGTCACTACATCAGATCTTTACTTATTGACCAAGTCAACTGTGCACACACGACAAAACTCAACAACATAGACGCCACCTTTGGCACACCTGCAGCTGAGAGTATTGGTTCAAGTGGTCGAAAAAAGAAAGAAATGTATGCGGTTACGATTGCTGCATTGCGTATCCTTCAAATTGATGAGGGTCACGGCCTCCTGCTCTTATTCGCTCCACAAGAGAAAAATGGTTTTCCATCTCAGCCAACAGCACCGTTAAAGAGTGCTTGCTCTTTAGCTGCACATGCTTTTGTCATGTTTTGTGACATTCACGCGTTCAGATCAATAACGGGTAGCTTGGCGGTCATAGAGATCCTGATATGACAGCGAGAAATGGCAAAAACGTCTTTAGCTGCTCGTTAGAAATGAAACGTCCATTTGGAGCTTCCTTCGCGATGAGACTTGGCTGGAAGGATGCTGCGTCGGGCCGGAATTGCAGACTGGTATAACATGAAAATGTCTTTCTACGACCGAGCGTAGTTGAGTAGTTTATGAGCTCATTTCAGATCGCAAACTTGGTTTTTATGGAATCCACGTGGAAAGAAGTGCAGCAAGCGTAAAGTAATTTTGTTCCAACTTTACGCTCGCCAAAACAATTCACGCTATTACTGTGTAAAAAGAAACCACAGTAGATTTAACTTTTAAGTAAGCCTTTCTATGTTCTAATTTAATTGTCCATAATAGTTGGCTATACTATGAATCCTGGGTCTTAAAGTACTTACAACATTGTAAGTCGCCATTGGGGGGGGGGGGGTCTGTCATCTCAAAATAATTTGAGATCACCTTGTGGTTTCCTGGGAAACATGCGAGTCAGTTGAGAAAGTTGATGCTGTATCGGCATGTTGCCGTAGTAGAGCAATCGGCTAGAGACCGGGAGACCCGTGGTTCAAATCCCGGCTATGGCATTGAATTTTTCAGTCTGAATCTATCTATCCATTCTAATGTTGATAATCAACAGGTTAGATTTCTAGGCAAGGTAACTTGGGAAGGGAACATCACATTGCCTATATTTCACATAACATTAGTAAAGGCCTTAAGAATTCTAAAGCAATATTTTCCACTGGAACCTTTATTAAGTAATTCACAGTCATCTCACATATAGCACTCTATTGTGGGGCAACCATTCTTCAGCAATTAAATTATTAATTTTGCTGAAAACGGCTATAAGGGTTATGTGTGGAGCTCCACTGTAAACCATTATTTGTATAATTGAATATTTTAACCTTGACGTAAATATTTATTCTATACTGTTTACTCTATGTGAAGAGAGTTTTTAAGAGAACTATAAAATCAACATTGTTATCTAATCGTTATTACAGCCTTAAAGAATTTAAAGACAGCAGAATATTTTGATGTTCTATGTAATATATTGTAATTTTAATGTATTATTTCGACGTTGCTATACAATTTTATCTATACATCACAGAACAACAATACTGGTATGTGACGGCTTGATATGAGCGTACCATCATCGCGCCCAGCAACAACAAAGCGAAACTATACCCGCTGAACGCACCTGCGAAATATAACCCTTGGTGAATGGCTCAAACTTAACTTCAAATTTCTTTCATCTTTCGTTGCTTTTCTTTTAATATCAGAAAATTCCTGTAGAAAAAACATTTTATGATACAAGAGCGTCAAGTTTCTTTTTGATTCTCGCGTGATTGTGAAACTTGACTGCGTCTCGTTTTACAATATTTCGCTCGAATCAAAAACCATAACTTTGCGCTCTTATATCATAAAAAACTATTACAGCAGCTCCAGGGTTTCTTTTTTTGAATATCGAATACATAGTTGCAATGACAATAATGAAACAAGTATCATAAAAAATCGGATTTGTTTTATACATGTCTATCTGTTCTAAAAACAAATTATTCTTACAACAGAAATGGTCTTATTACCTAGTTTCTGATGAGCAAAGCGGAAATACATTAGACTAAAGTGATAGTCAAATCTTTGAAAAGTTGTCGCCATGCGATTGTCATTGAAATTTAGTGCTCTTTCCAAGTTTAGGAAATAAAACAAAAGAGATATGTAATGGATGAGGACTTCCATTTGAGAAAAAGTTTAAATATTTTAAAATTTAAGCTAATATCTCTGAAATGTTTAGCTCTACAAAAAAGTATATATGACATAAATTGTATGTTTTAATTAGATAATTTTTGTTTTTTGTTTTTGTGCAGTACATTTTTGTCTACCTCCTACGGTTTACCAGCTTTGCAAAACTCATTCAAAGTGAAGAGGACTTCAGGGACTTATCCCCAAAAATTCAGGTATAAATTTTATTTGCCATGTAAATATCTTTAATATACAGCATTTTAGTCAAAAGTGTTAGAGCCATTTTTGAGAAAATCGAAAGTTTGGAAAAAATCAAAAAATACCTTTTACACGAAAAAAAAAACACACATGTAAAGCATTCTTTGAGGTGGGGGGGGGGGGCTTCTCCTGAAAATCTTCCTGTCACATCCTTGAAAGATACTGAACTTAAATACTAAGTTTGGTATCTAACCGACTTTTCGTTTTTTAGTAATGCTGTACATCATAACACACACGTACGCGCGCAGAAGCAGGTCTGTATGCATCAGCACTACTAAAAAGGAAATGTCGGTTAAGTAGATACCTAACATGACATTTAAGTTGAATATCTTCCAAAGATGCGACACGAGTATTTCCAACAAAGTCCCCCAACCCAAACTATTCTCTACAAGGAACATTTTCCGAAATTATCGATTATTTTAAAAAATAGCTCCAACGATTTTGATTAAAATACCATATTTTAAAGATATTTCAATCACAAATAAAATTTATAGATATCTTGAATTTTCTGAAAATACCTCTAAAGTCCTCTTCATTCAGAAGGAATTTTGTATAATCTTGTACAACTGGTAAATGTCAAGAGATAGACGAAAAATTGCTTCACAAAAAATCTGTTTAAAATCCGTCATTTTGTGCTGTAAGCATTTACGAAATATCCATTATTAATGGTTCCAAACGTTCAATATTTCTGTCAAATTTTTAAAGTCCTTTCGGTGTTCTGTTATTTCTTGAGCTTGCATGTAATTTTAAGGCGAGTATGCATCGTTCAGTTCTTAAAACAGTTACTATGTATCGCCATTCCCTTTGAATTATAACGAAATGTGTACTATAGCTATTTCTGCAAATGTTTATGTCAAAGTTAAGTACATAGGTATATAAACTTTTGTTAACAAGCGACCTAAGGTAGAGAAAGACATGTGAATGTAACAAGATTTTTAAAGTATATCGTGCTCTAATTACGAATTTAACACCTTTGTGAAACAATAAAAGCAGACGATCACATGCATGAAACAAAGGATCTCTTCTACAGCTAAAATGACTCTTCATATTCCCGATTTAAAGTGATTTGATTATTCAGAGGCTGGTCCCGTAGTCGGTGGAGCTCCTGCCTGCTGGGCGAGTGATCCCAGGTTCGATTCCTGGCTGGGGTGCCGGGAATTTTTCTCTAAACCAGATTATTCCCTATTCACCCCAAAGTCCGGAAGTATGAGTTAGAGTGTGATTATGTATGTGAGTGATCAAATGAACAAAATGAAAAGAAAATAGAAATCCAACGACACCAATAGTACGCACGAATTGTCGACAGAGAAATGGCGCGGAGCTTGATATCAAGCCAAAAGTTTGGACAACTTTGAACATTCATAATAATGTAAACTAATACTTGTCCAGATTGCAGTAGAGAGAAGTTGATCAATAGTGTTGGCAATGAGAAGCAAAATACTGGGAATCCCTAATATAATGCATGGCTATCATCCGAATCTCGAAGCTATTGCAAAGTAGTACAAGCCGTTCATAAATTGTTTCAGGCAGCCTGCACAGCATAACACCTCCTCCTTGAACTCCTTTTCCTCGAGTAGCTTTTGTCTTGTTTGAGAGACTATTGAGAACCACTGAACAAGTTAGGTGAGCCTGTTTGTTTAGTATTGGACACAATGAATATGGTAAGAAGTAGTCGTTTCTAATACGAGGATCTGTCAGGGTAGTTCGTATTGAGTGTTTCGACTCTCTAGGTCGGTTCGATCACCGGTACCTCCATATACAGACGTGTGCAAATTAATAGCAATTTTAAGTTGATATCTTCATTTAATTTCCATTTATTACAATTATTTACAAAGTATTATTCACTTTCATAAAATTTATAACCTTTTTATCATCCTTGTAGGTATATAGCATGACTCCGCTTAGCACTTATTAGGGCCGAAATTCTTTTGGGCATGCCTTCTACTGAAGTTTTATACATATGGAGAATTTCTTCATCATTTTGCCATACTGATAAACTTGTATTCGTCATAGTTTCCTTTGTTCTTGGATGAAACGTTTTACCTTTTTTCTTCAGATCACTGACTCAATAGGTCCATATCTGGGCTGTTACCGAGTCAATTCAAAACAGATATGCCATATTCATTTAAAATATTCATAGCACATTTGTTTTTGTGACAAGGCGCACTATTTTGCATGAACACTCCGTTTTCTGATGGATACCACTCGTACATCATGGGTATAATGCACCCCCTACCACTTCTGAATACTGCTTAGGATTCATTGTTCCCTACAATGTGAAGTTTTCCCACTCCATAAACAGAAATTCCACTCCAGATCATCACTTTTGGTTTGTTCCACATTATGCACCACACATTCCTTTTTGAATGCTGTTCCTGGCGCCTTCTGACATACTGTGGACTTTAACTTCTGAAACCATAGGGAATAATTCCTGGGAATAAAATTTTTTGATATATCTCTCCCAATAAATAAAACAATGTATTCGAAGAAAAAGGTAACAACGGCATTTTAAAATTCCAAATGTGAATTTCTGAAAATAAACAAAATGTATGGGCTATTTTATGCATTTAAATACTGTGCAATCTCAGCTCAATTTTCAGAGGTCCAGTTCTTTAATGCTTTTGCCCTAAGGAAAACGTGTTTTCTTCGTGGTGGGTGTTAGATTCTGCTCTTTGCGATTTCAAATCAGCCTCAAAAAAGACTTCGTCGCATCGTGCTTGATGAGACTGCACACCTATGTTCTAGCGCAACAGCTTGGATTTACGTAATTGTTATGCTTCCATTTTTAAGCTTTTCGCTTATCAATATTCGTTTCAAACTTGAAGTTATCATCCGTTTTCTACCACATTTGCCCACTCTTTGTGGCGAAGTTGCTTTGTTTACACTCAGCTTTTGTGAAAACCTCATCACGTAACTTGCACTTACGCCTACTATTCTTATTTCCTTCTTTATTTTAACTTGAATTTGAACTCTTTGGCGCGGTGTGATGTCTTCATCTTCCTAACACCAAGGCTTCTAGGCAAATGTGTGAGTAACTTTCCCTGTTCTCACCCCCCACCCCTTCCCTACCCACAAAATACCCAAGTGAGGATCTACTTGGAATGTCATTAGGTGTCACAGAACAATTCACGACCGGTGGTAGTGAAGAAATGAGACAACCAATGCAGAAATATGTGCTAAGTTACATGTCAAAATTTAAAAAAATAGATGCATTAGACACAGGAACATAGAAAGATAATGTTATCTTATCGAATTAGAGTTGTGCCTTTCAATAGAAAAATTGCTAATAATTTACTCACGTCTGTATATATTAATTTTGGGATTCATATTTCCAGCTGTTTTAGTCGACATAGTTAAGTTAAACCACTCTAAACAGGTTATGTGCAATCAAGAAAGACAAGTAAGTACCCGATTGTTTTCAATAGTTCGTTCTCGAATGCTGCTTTGGCAATCCTATGTGTCTGAATCTGCTGCAAATGATAGCAGCAAGGTTTCAAACAGGAATTGCTGATATTGTTCTGTTTTTTTTTTTTTTTTTTTAATATACTAACGGCAATGTTGAGCAACCGAGAACGGCCTGCTATAATTTACCTCGTCTGAATCAGAATACTCGTGGTTACTCAACAACAGACCTCTGGACCCGGTTGGAGAGGAAGCGGGATAGCCAAAACGTCACTGGGCCAAAGTTTGCGCTTCATGCTACTTCATTCACTCTTGACAACAGCTTGTTCTCAATGCTGAGGCGTATTGCATACTGCAGGCATATCCCTGTGAGCAAATCATGCTCCTTGGTGTGCAGAAAGCCGAGGCAATGTGTGCTATAGAGTACGATCTCCAAGTCGTCGACTACCCAGTCCTTAAGTGTTTCGGTGCACAGCCTTCAAACACGAGATCAAGGATGAGAGTGCAAGACCACATTCCCGAACAATATCCATAATGGAAGTTTACCAAAACGTGCTCCAGGTTTTCGCAATGACGTAAAAATCATTTGGGATGTGCCGGCAGCCTTGACTATCGAGAGGAGTTGCATGAAACTCATCATGAAGAGTAACCGTTGGTTCCCACATCGGATAGTGCTCGCGCAGAATAACCTAGGAAGTAGACGTCTATTGGTGCAATGAGAATTATCTTTGTTCAACAACCAAATTAGCCCAATTAAGGGTGAAATTAACTCCAGTTTGTGGTAAAAGCTCAATAATGTATTATGCTAACACTTCCTGGTTATGATTTATTAGATAATCGATAAGAATAATCCTGAATAAGAGTGTAATGCAATATTATAATCTGACATTTAATTTAACCTAAAAGTGAATTAATGCCAGTGCTGTTGTTATAAGAAATACCGTGAGTGTTTTCATCTGTTCGAAAATTTACGACCGGAAGAAAGCGACGGGAATCAATTGTCCTAAGAGATGAAAACACGAGTTGTATTTGATAAGATAATTAGCAAAATAGGCTATTAATAATTTAATTTATAATATATAGGAAGGGAAATTCTATCAACGTATGATTGTAATACTAACGTTAGTTCTCAAATGGTAGATGATGCATTCGACCATGTTTATTTACCGAATGTATCGTTTATTTACAAAGGAACGTTCAGGTGCGACAAGATTTCAAAGAAATGAACATCAGCTGCGATAAGCTGTTTCGACAATATCTCTCCAATCAGATGACCGCGATTGGTTGAAATTGCCTAATCTCTGTCATTGCATTGGCGCTTTAATAGTTGAACTAAATTGTCGCATAAAGAAAACGGACATGAAAACGGTTCAATGTATTACTGTATTCCTATCAGACAAATACATTTAAATTGCATATTAGTTCACTGATAATTGTTAAAGAGTATTTATGAAGTTCAGCGTCACAAATTCCATTGTGAAACAGAATTTTACAAATGACAAAAGTTTATAATTTACAAGGATTGTAAACATTGTGAAACAGGCACCAGGTTTAATGGACTAAGCTGCTCGATCGTGCAGATTTGACGCCATCGGATTTCTGTGGAGGCTATCCGAAGAGTAATGTGTCAGGGTGGGGGAGAGGCGACAATGCTGCCTCATTTCCGACGTAGAATACGCGCTCTCAACCATACCCTGACATCCAAGCTGTTGCGTCACATCCACATCGATACGGAAGTACATTTCTCCTATATGTCTGGAGGCTGGGGACTTCATTACAAGCAGCGGCGTTGATAGCCATGTTGTCATCTTGATCTAAACCCATGATTGGGTGTAATTTAAAAAATATATCCGGAAAATAAACAATGGCTCTCCGTTTTATCAATTCCTTTTTTCGGAGATTAAGATATCCAGTACATTAATTTACGAATTGAAAATGATTTACGTATTTGGGTATCACATTAAGTCAACCACGCAGATGCTCTGTGCACAAAACTCAAGAATTCGCGAGTTCGAGTTTTTCGCTTAGGGTGAGTTACAGATATTTTACTTTCTCTATACGTACTATGTACATAGTGTATAGAGAAGGTATTGTATTGCACCCAAAAATTCGAGACCGAGATTTCACCGGAAATATGTTTTGACACCCCCTGAATTCAAAAAGGAATTTTTAGAAAAATGTCCTTGTGTGTCTGTCTGCGTGTGTGTGTGTGTGTGTGTGTGTGTGTGTGTGTGTGTGTGTGTGTGTAGCATAGCTCAAAAACGAATAGACCGTTAGAAACAAAACTTTGTATTTAAGTTTGGTATCTTCCAAGGATGCGATACGAAGATTTTCAAGAAAATTCCCCCTTTACATGGTACTTTTTTTTCGAACATTTTGATTTTCTTAAAAATGGCTTTAACGATTTTGATTTAAATATCGTATATTTATCTGACAAATAAGACATATATCTTGAATTTTCTGGGAATAGCCTCTAAAGACTACTTTATTCTGGATGAATTTTACGGAGTTTTGCATAACTGCTAAATCCTAAGAGATAGACAAAAACTTAACACAGAAAAAAACTTTAGAGCACGTTAAAACACACAATTTATGTTATACATTTTTTCGTGTAGTTTATCGTTTTTAGATATTCCTTGTTTTTGGTTTCAGCTTTGAAAAACTTATACTTTTCTCAGACAGAAATTTGTCAACTTTTGTCCATACAATCAAAGGAACTTCAATCACATAGCAACCAGCTTTTGACTATCACTTTAACCTATAGTACTCCCTTATTTCGCTTCTATTTACAAGGAAGCAAATAAAATACAATTTCTGCTTATTTTTCTCAATTCGCATGAAGTAAATAGAAGCATAAGCTGTTTAACAATAATTTGTTGCAGAGATATAGAGAAAGTCATGTGAATGGAACATATCAGATTTTTACTTTCTGTATACGTATTATGTACATAGTGTATAGAGAAGGTATTGTATTGCACCCAAAAATTCGATACCTAGATTTCACCGGAAATACGCATTTAGGGACCCGCTGAATACAAAAAAAAAAAAAAAAAAAAACATTCTTAGAAAAATGTCCGTGTGTGAGTGTGTGTGTGGGGGGGTCGCATAGCTCAAAAACTAAAAGTCCGTTAAATACAAAACTTGATATTTAGGTCTAGTATTTTCCAAGGATGCGACACGAAGATTTTCAAGAAAATGCCCCCACCACAAACTACCCTTTACACGGAAAATTTTTTGAAAATTTTAATTTTCTCAAAAATGGCTAACGATTTTTGTTAAAATTTCCTATATTTAAGACATTTACATGACAAATAAAATGTATATCTTGAATATTCTGGAAATAGCCTTTTTATTCTGGATGATTTTTATTGAGTTTTTCATAACTAGTAAACCGTAAGAGATAAGAAAAATTTACTACACAAAAAATGTAGATCTCGAAAAAACAGATAATTTAGTTCATATACATTTTTTTTCGTGGAGTTGGCCATTTTCGAGATATTCCTTGTTATTGAATTCGGTTTTAAAATACTTAAACTTTTCTCATGCAGAAACTTGTCAACGCTTGGCCACGCAAACAAACGGATTTCAATCCCATAGCAACCACATTTTAAAACATGCGACTGTTGCTTTAGCCTAGTGTAATCCCTGATTTCCCTTCTACTTAGAAGGAACTAGATATTAAGACCATTTCTGACGTTTTTAGCATGAAATAGAAGAATAAGCTTATTAACAATAATTTGGAACAGAGACATAGAGAAAGTAAAGTGAATGGAGCACATCGATTTTTCCCCCCGTGGTTTTCTCTTATCTTGAGTAGACGAATGTCAAATAAGTTAAAGCATTATGCCCTCCGAGATAATTTGAACATTAATTCAAAATCTTCTCGGGCTTCTAACCAGGTAAAAACTTGGCTTGACACCAACGTTTCGAAGCAGTGCATCTTCCTCGTCTTCAGGGTGAAGATGATGCACTTCTTAGAAACGTTGGTGTCAAGCCAAGTTTTTACCTGGTTAGAAGCCCGAGAAGATTTTGAATTAATACGTCGCCAGGAAAGCTTCAGTTCTTACTTTAATTTGAACATAATTTCACCAATTTCATTTATCGTCCGATTAGACCAACCAGGTTAAAGGATGTTAAACTAATGTTTACTAATATGGGAAGAGGTAACGGCAATTTTGTTCGAAGTTGTCCATTCTAATAGTTATCAGTTAAGTATTTCTAAATTAATAACTTAAGATTTTCTACTTGAGAAAGCACTTTAAAATGTTTAAGCAGAACATTCATTGTTAATGAGGAAGTTTTACACGCAGGACCATCTGTAAAGGTAACAATTCTGCGACCGTCTAGATAGCTTCACTTTATATTCTAAGCATATTACTACACGTTAAAAAAAAATGGTCAGAATCTTAACTTGAGGAATAATATCCATTCTTACTATATCGACAAAAAATTGTATAAGTAATGACTATATTAGATTAAAAAGCCACAACAGAGTTTTTAGTTATACTAGTGGAAGTTTGTTAAAACGGTTTACACTGTTTTAACAAACTTCCACCAGCTGTTGTAACTGTACTTATACAAGGTTAAAATATAAAAATTAAAAAAAAAAAAAAAAGTTGGAAGAATTTGAGTACACGTACACTAATCTAATATTTTGAATGTGTATATCTGTCAATACCAATGTTTTTAATTATGTATTTTACCATTTTACTAAGATGTTTTAGCTATTGCATGTATGCATTATGAGATCTTAGCTGTTTACGATCATCATCATATTATTTTGGTGGCTTGGGTTAATTTCTACGAGAATTTAATGTTTTTTTGTCAAAATCTATTGCAACAATGTTGTTTAATGATCAGTAAAGACAGTTTTCAAGAATGGCTAGTCTTTGATAGCTATGTAAACTAACATAAACAGATAAGCAGCCCGATCTTTAATACACAGAAACTCTCTCTCCGCAAAATAGAACTTTATGGGAGATATGCGTAATCGGCTACAAAATGAATTTTAAAAAGTATTGTTTTAGGATGCACGTCTCTCGACAGATCAATTATCCATATCAATTTCGAGGAAGGCCTTATTAGTTTAACGATAAACGCTTTAATAATAATAGCGAATTCTCTAATAAGAGTCACCGTTTAATTCCCTTCTCTAATAAGAGTCACCGTTTAATTCCCTTCTCTAATAAGAGTCACCGCTTAATTCCGCCTTCTAATGAGTCACCGTTTAATGCTTCTCTTTAATTAGGTTCGCTGTTTTATTCCCTTCTTTAATAAGAGTCACCGTTTAATTGCCCTCTTTAATAAGAATCATCGTTTAACTCCCCTCTAATAAGAGACACCGTTTAATTCCTCTCTCTAATAAGAGTCATCGTTTAATTCCCCTCTCTAATAAGAGTTACCGTTTAATTCCCCTCTCTAATAAGAGTTACCGTTTAATTCCCCTCTATAGTAAGAGTCATCGTTTAATTCCCCTCTCTAATAAGAGTCACCGTTTAATTCCCCTCTCTAATAAGAGTTACCGTTTAATTCCCCTCTCTAGTAAGAGTCATCGTGTAATTCCCCTCTCTAATAAGAGTCACCGTTTAATTCCCCTCTCTAATAATAGTTACCGTTTAATTCCCCTCTCTAGTAAGAGTCATCGTTTAATTCCCCTCTCTAATAAGAGTCACCGTTTAATTCCCTCTCTAATAAGAGTCACAGTTTAATTCCCCTCTCTAATAAGAGTCACCGTTTAATTCCCCTCTCTAATAAGAGTCACCGTTTAATTCCCCTCTCTAATAAGAGTCACCGTTTAATTCCCCTCTGTAATAAGAGTTACCGTTTAATTCCCCTCTCTAGTAAGAGTCATCGTTTAATTCCCCTCTCTAATAAGAGTCACCGTTTAATTCCGCCCTCTTTAATTAGGGTCGCCGTTTAATTCCCTTCTCTAATAAGAGTCACCGTTTAATGCTCTTTAATAAGGGCCGCAGTGTAATTCCCTTCTTTAATAAGTCACCGTTTATTACCTTCTTTAATAGGAATCACCGTTTAATGACCCTCTCTGATAAGAGTCACCGTTTAATTCCCCTCTCTAACAAGAGTCATCGTTTAATTCCCCTCTCTAATAAAAATCACTGTTTAATGCTCCTCTTTAATAAGAGTCACCGTTTAATGCTCTTTAATAAAGGTCGCAGTGTAATTCCCTTCTTTAATAAGTCACCGTTTATTACCTTCTTTAATAGGAATCACCGTTTAATGACCCTCTCTGATAAGAGTCACCGTTTAATTCCCCTCTCTAACAAGAGTCATCGTTTAATTCCCTTCTCTAATAAAAATCACTGTTTAATGCTCCTCTTTAATAAGAGTCACCGTTTAATGCTCTTTAATAAGGGTCGCAGTGTAATTCCCTTCTTTAATAAGTCACCGTTTATTCCATTCTTTAATAGGAATCACCGTTTAATTCCCCTCTCTGATAAGAACGTTTAATTCCCCTCTTTAACAAGAGTCACAGTTTAATTCGCTTCTTAATAAGAGGCTCCGGTTTAATTCCCCTCTCTAATAAGTCAACGTTTAATAGCCCTCTGTAATAATAGTCACGTTCAATTCCCCTCTTTAACAAGTCACCGTTAAATTCCCCTCTTTAATAAGTGTCACCGTTAAAATCCCCTCTTTAATAAGAGTCACCGTTAAAATCCCCTCTTTAATAAGAGTCACCGTTAAAATCCCCTCTTTAATAAGAGCCACTGTTTAATTCCCCTCTTTAATAAGTGTCACCGTTTAATTCCCCTCTTTAATAAGAGTCACCGTTTAATTCCCCTCTTTAATAAGAGTCACCGTTTAATTCCCCTCTTTAATAAGAGTCACCGTTTAATTCCCCTCTTTAATAAGAGCCACTGTTTAATTCTCCTCTTTAATAAGAGCCACTGTTTAATTCCCCTCTCTAATAAGAGTCACCGTTTAATTCCCCTCTTTAATAAGAGTCACCGTTTAATTCCCCTCTTTAATAAGAGTCACCGTTTAATTCCTCTCTCTAATAAGAGTCACCGTTTAATTCCCCTCTTTAATAAGAGTCACCGTTTAATTCCCCTCTTTAATAAGAGTCACCGTTTAATTCCCCTCTTTAATAAGAGTCACCGTTTAATTCCCCTCTTTAATAAGAGTCACCGTTTAATTCCCCTCTTTAATAAGAGCCACCGTTTAATTCCCCTCTTTAATAAGAGTCACCGTTTAATTCCCCTCTTTAATAAGAGTCACCGTTTAATTCCCCTCTTTAATAAGAGCCACCGTTTAATTCCCCTCTTTAATAAGAGTCACCGTTTAATTCCCCTCTTTAATAAGAGCCACTGTTTAATTCCCCTCTTTAATAAGAGTCACCGTTTAAGTCCCCTCTTTAATAAGAGTCACCGTTTAATTCCCCTCTTTAATAAGAGCCACTGTTTAATTCCCCTCTTTAATAAGTCACCGTTTAATTCCCCTCTTTAATAAGAGTCACCGTTTAATTCCCCTCTTTAATAAGAGCCACTGTTTAATTCCCCTCTTTAATAAGAGTCACCGTTTAATTCCCCTCTTTAATAAGAGCCACTGTTTAATTCCCCTCTTTAATAAGAGTCACCGTTTAATTCCCCTCTTTAATAAGAGTCACCGTTTAATTCCCCTCTTTAATAAGTCACCGTTTAATTCCCCTCTTTAATAAGAGTCACCGTTTAATTCCCCTCTTTAATAAGAGCCACTGTTTAATTCCCCTCTTTAATAAGAGTCACCGTTTAATTCCCCTCTTTAATAAGAGCCACTGTTTAATTCCCCTCTTTAATAAGAGTCACCGTTTAATTCCCCTCTTTAATAAGAGCCACTGTTTAATTCCCCTCTTTAATAAGAGGCACTGTTAAATTCCCCTCTTTAATAAGAGAGTCCTTTAATTTCGCTCTTCAGAATGAGGCTCCGATTTAATTCTCTGTTACAATTAAAGGCCCCGAAATACTTCCCCTCTTTAATACCCCTCTTCATTCTGAGGCTCTGATTTAATTCTGCCCTTGAATAAGACGCTCTCGATGAATGTGAGGTCTTGAGTAGGAGGCACCCGTTTAATTTCCCTCTTCATAAAGGCTCCCGTTTATTTTACCCTCTTCAATAAGAGGATTTTGTTTAGTTTCCCTCTTCATAAGAGGCTCCCGTTTATTTTGTCCCCTTCAGTGAAAAAATAATGAGATGGTCTCGTTTATTTTTTCCTGTATAATGAGAGAAAACCCTATCCGTGGGAGTCCTATCCCAGTGACTTAGTTGTTTTGGCCTATGCTTTATTCTTAAGACAGGAATAGTGCAAATTAAACAATACTTAACGCCAGTACTTGATTTAACGACCTTATTCATATACATTAACAGACGGTAGCAAACTAATGCTACAGTTAACCAATATTTTTCTCTTGACCACCACCACTCTTACCACCACCAAACAATGATTTTTCTTTATTTTAACTAAATAAAATACTATATTCGACCTAAAATTAAATATAGAAAATTTTCCTTAAGTTCACGATTTCTGTTGGGAGATAGATTGGGGATGTGCGAAGGATAAGTCAATTGAAGAATCACAAATATTGAAATGCATTTTCAAGAAATAAGACGAAGTGTGTCAGTAAATTTTCCCCGCCCCACTATCTCAATACTTCACAATAATATTTCTTTCTCCTCCATGTACATAGTAGGTAGAAGAAATGTATTGCATTTATATTTTTCCATATATGTGCGATAAATACAGGATTTGAGGCCCCCTGAATAAACATTTTTGTGGGGAAAAATCTTTCTCTATGTATGCATACCATAACTCGAATTCGAAATGTCGAATAAATATCAAACTTAACAAATGTTTAAAGATAACAGAATTTAAAATATTGGTCAATAATATATTTAATTCATTATAAGTAATTACATATATTTCCCTATATAATTCAACTACTTAATACAGTTTTGTATATAAATATTTTATATTTGCAATGAATTTGTTCACTTTTTTATTATTTGTCTATTGACATTAATGTTAATTGTTTTGTTATGGTATTCATACATAGATGTTATTATATAAAAGTACATATTGTTTGCAACTACAGTCCTAACAATTGTAAAATAGGACTAACATTTTGGAAATTCAATAAATAAGATACAAGACGAAGATTTGTTATGAAAATTCGCCACCCTCTAGTTTTTACAGGAGGATTTTTCGAAAGTTTTTGTTTTCTCAAAAACAATTCTTAACGATTTTATTTAAATACCATATATTAAAGATTTTATTTGTGAAATAAAATGTATATATTGAATTTTCTAAGAATAGCATATTAAGTATATTGATCAACAAATATTTTGTATAATTTGTGTGACTGATATACATTAACCCTAGTGAACTGACGCTAGTACGGGTTGCATTAGTGATGGCGTGGGGTTACTTAATACTCCAGGAATAAAATGCTGATTGTAAGTAAGCTGAAAAATATTTTGGTTTAATTATTACTTATAGGAGTATGTGCATATATCAAGCAACACATAATATACTAAAATGACTATCGATAGTAGAAAACTCACATTAAAAATCTGATGTGTACCATTCACATGACTTTCTCTATATCCCTGCAACAAATTATTCTTAAAAAGATTATACTTTTATTTACTTTATGCTAATCAGAAAAAAATAGCAGAAATAGTCTAATTACTCGCTTCCTTGCGAAATAAGGGACAATTGTAGGTTAAAGTGATAGTCAAAAGCTGGTTGCTATGTCAATGAAGTTCCTTTGTCTATATGGATAGGAGTTGACAAGTTCCTGTATGAGAAAAGTATACGTTTTTCATAGCAGAAACCAAAAATAAGGAATGTCACAAAAACGACGAACTCCACGAAAAAAATGTATATAACATAAATTGTGTGTTTTAATGTGCTCTACATTTTTTGTGTAGTAAGTTTTTGTCCATCTCTTACGGTTTAATAGTTATTCAAAATTTAGTAAAATTAATTCAGAATAAACTACTCTTCAGAAGTTATTGCCAGAAAATTCAAGATATACATTTTATTTGTCAGGTAAATATGTTTAATATATGAAATTTTAATCAAAATCGTTAGAGCCATTTTTGAGAAAATCAAAATTTTCTAAAAAAGTTCCATGTAAAGGGTAGTTGGGGGTGGGGGGATTTTTCTCAAAATCTTCGTGTGGCATTCCCTGGAAGATACTAAACTTAAATACCAAGTTTGGTATTTTACCGACTTTTCGTTTTTGAGTTATCGTGTTCACGGACACACGTACACACACACACACGGACCTTTTTGTGAAAATGCTTTTTTTGGATATTGGGGACCCTAAAACATATATTTCCGGTGAAATCTCGGTATCGAATTTTTTGGTGGAGTGCAATACTTTCTCTATACACTATGTACATAGTGCGTATGGAGAAAGTAAAACTTGATATGTTCCATTTTCTTGACTTTCTCTAAATCTCTGTAACACATTATTGTTAAAACCTTATTCTTCTATCTACTTCGTGATAATCACGATAAATATTAGTTAAAATTGTCCTTATTACTTGGGACCAGGCTAAAGCGATAGTCAAATCTTTTAAAAACCGGGTGCCATGTGTTTGAATTCCGTTTCTTTACACGGCCTGGAGCTTACAAATTCCCGTATGAGAAAAGTTTAAAATGTTTTAAAACTGAAACCAATAACAAGGGATATATCAGAAATGGTCAACTCAACGAAAAAATGTACTTATAAACATAAATTGTATGTTTTAACGAGGTCTACATTTTTTGTGTAGTAAGTTTTTATCTATTTCTTGTAGTTTTTTTTTCTTATGAAAATTTCAGCAAAATTCATCCAGAATAAAGAGGTCTTCAGAGGCTATTCCCAGAAAATTCAAGATATACATTTTATTTTCATGTAAATATCTTTAATATACGGTATTTTAATCACAATCAATAGCCATTTTTGAGAAAATAAACATTTTCGAATACTTGTCAATGTAAAGGGTAGTTTCGGGTGGAAAATATTGAAAATATTCGTCTTGCATCCGTGGAAGATGCTGTAGTAATTTTTAAATTTCGTTTTTAACGGGCATTTCGTTTTTGAGTTGTGTTTGCAGACACATGGACGCGGGTGCGCACTCACACACACACATACACATACACACGGACCTTTATCTAAAAAGCTTGTTTTCCAGTTGAGAACTCGGTATCTCTGTTTACTGAAGGTAATAAGTAAGCGGGGGGGGGTGGCAAAATTGAGAGCTTAGAATGCTGATTCTAATTGTTTATTTAACCATCAGCCACAAAGTCACATTTGCGTTCCGGCAGCAAATCTCTGTATTCACGAAAGGGTTGTTTGTCGATTTTGGAAAGAAAAGCAGTCCTATCCAATCTGCTCAGAGGGTAGATAAATTGCTCTCCGAAAGATTAGTAGACTCGGTGGTGAACAATGGTTAAAATAAGTAAATATTTAATATTATGTATACATTCACATGCCTTTCTCTTCCCTCCCTTGTTTGTTACATACTATTCGTACGTAACCATTATTTTTCTATCCTGTTCGATTTAATCGAGTTAAACCACTTTTACAGCAATAGCTACATAATACGAGGGTTGGGGCAAAAGTCATGTCAACTAATTTTTTTTTTCTTGTAGATATGTGAACGGTTCACAAACGTATATGTGTCGTGTGGAAGTTCTGCAGGCATAGTGTGTATGCAGAACAACAGATTGCTCTGTGATAGCTGGTAGTAGAGCAGCGAGGACTGTGAAATCAGTCAGTTGGTGAGTGTCGTGCGAGATGGAAGTAACCCGTGTTGAACAGCGCTTTCATTAAAATATCCGTTCTCCCAGGGAGAAATGCGATGGAATGTCACAGTGAATTAGTGGAAGCCCTCGGGAATAATGCCCTACCATACCGTACAGTAACACGGTGCGTAGAAAAGTTTCAACCAGTGATGAGCAACGTTCGGACGACCTGTCAGTGTGCGAACCTATGTGGCACGTGCCGTCATCGAGCAGCTCCTGTATGAAGACAGACGATGGACGCTCCTGGAGTTAGAGAGGGCAAGTGGCGTCGAAAAACGTACCATCCACAGGATATTGCGTAATGAGCTGCAACTACGCAAAATCGCATCGCGGTGGGTGCGCTATGCAATATGATCCGACCACCTTGCACGCTGGCAACAAGACGGTGGTCAATTTTTGTCACGAATAATCGCCATCGATGAATTTTGGCCCAGGGCATACGAATCAGAATTGAAACGTCAGTCCGCGAAGTGGCGACATGTTGGATCACCAAGGAGGCAGAACTTCCGGCAGAATCCTTCCCTAGTCAAATTGATGGTGATCGTCGCGTATGAAGTCAGAGGTGTCATTGTTTGCCATTTTGTTCCACATGGCAAAACAGTGACTACACAGTACTTCAGGGACTTCCTGGTGCGACAGGTACGACGTGGCGTTCGGGAGAAACGTCCGGATCTTGTGGACAGTGCAATAATCCTGCTCGACAATGCTAAACCACATAAAGCAGAGTGTGTAGGGTAGCTACTGCGACATTGGGGATGGGAATAATTGGAGCACCCACCGTACTCTCCCGACATTTCGCCCTGTAACTTTGATCTCATTCGAAAGATTAAGGAACCACTACGTGGTAGGCGGTTTGCAACACGAGAGGACATTGCTAATGCTGTGCGCGAACAGATGACCCGATTCACACGTGGTGCGGCAAATGCTGCGGCAGCTGGTATTCAGCGCCTCACACATCGTTGGCAGTGTGTGGAGACAGTAGCAGGGGACTCCTTTGAGGGTCTTTAGGCCCAGATTTGTCATGTCAACTGTATGTGTACTGTGTTGTCATTCTTTTGCACCGTGAAGACCATATCGCCCTGTATACTACCGTAATAAATTAATGTGCTACAATATTCAGTGCTATTTATTGTCCACACATGTAGTTAACACCTTGTCTTTTCGTCTGTATAGGTCACATTTTCCAACCGGACTGGTATCTTCAAGAAAATAAATAGTTGCCATGACAACATTTCGTACATTTCGTTATAGATACAAAGGGAATAGCAACAGTAAACTGTTTAAAAACTGTACTTTATACAGGATGATTCAAAAACGCTTTTACAATGTTTGGGGGTGTATTTCTGACATCGAAATAAGAAAGTATGTTTTTATAAACATATACCCTAAAACGCTTCGTTTTCGTGTTGTCAATTTATTAATGAAAGCCACCTTTATCGGCTTTCCAGATACAATCTAAAAACTTCCTTTATTTACTCAATCACAGAAGGCTTTGACCCATTTTACCGTGCAGCGTTGGCCTTGTGTTGCCATGGCTGCTCGTTAACATTTGTTATTTATTAGACTGTAATACATTCCTCCAGCATGCCTTACAAGTGCGTCTACAAGGACTTCATTCAGCACAAACTCCCAACTTTATTAGAAAATGTGCCTCTGCAAATAAGAAGAAACATGTGGCTTATGCATGATGCTCTAGCACATTTAGTCTCATTGTTCGAGATGCTCTGGCTGGTATCTAGCATGACAGGTGGATAGGTAGAGGGGGATCAGTTCCATAGCCTGACGTTCCTTCGATCTCAATTCTTGGATTTTTATCTTTTGGAGGCATCTTAAACCATTGGTTTATGCAGCAGACATCCCGGATGAAAAAACTCTTAATCTGTGTTTCATGTAAACCTGGGAAATCATACGACACCGACTGGGAATATTTAACATTCCATGCTTCGATGAGTGTATGCGTGTCTAGACGCAAGAGGAGTGTTATTTGGTTTGAACACCTTACAAGCTGACAAGGTCAAAAATAGAGTAAAGTGGTACTTTAAAATGTTTTGATTAACAGCATTTTGAAGCTCAATAAATCGAGAACGAAGGGTTTTGGGATATGTGTTTATATGAACATTTTTTCTTATTTCGATGTAAGGACTCTGTCCCCAAACTTTGTAAAAGTATTTTTTAATCATTCTGTATACTGGCCTTAACATTTCACTGTTTCCATGCAACCGCGACAACAGCTGAATATCGAATGATAAACATATTGAACAATTTGAACCGTTAGTAATAGCTATTTTGAAAACGGCTTGGAGCACAAAGAAACATTTTTGTTTCATTTATATACCTAACCCCCTTTAACGTCTAAGGCATTACCGGGCACTGGGCGATCGATCTCCCATCCATGTGCTGTGGTCCAGTTTGTTTGTTCCTTGCTGACCCAAGGCATTGCAAAATCTTGGGAGTGTAAGTCCGACAAAGAGGAGGGTAATCCGATGAAGAAGAAGACAAAGAAGAGTAGGAGGAGGAGAGGGAGTAGAAGGAATAAGAAGATATCGTTGCATGTTTAGATCGTCACTTGTGCAACTCATTTTCAAAGTACCACCTGCGGAAGTGCGAAATGTTATGTCCTTACTCATATTGTATCCTCGTTATTATTGAATAAATAAGCTAAACCAGGGGTTCCCAAACTTATGAGCCTCCCACCTTTTTGAGACGTGGCAAGTCACTATGGGCGCTACTATTTTTCAATGTTGAAAGGAAGAATGTAAATTAAGACAGCATAAAAAGCTCATCATGTTGAACAAACATGTTGAAATAAAATTAAAATAATCTAAACAACATGTTTAATTGATCATTTTTGCACTCATAATATTAAATTGGCAAGCGAAAGTGATTATTAAAGCCACACTGTTTATGAGCGATTTTAGTAATTATATCAGTGAGACAGTTGACACTGCTTTGCGTGAGTTTGGTTTCAAGTGTGAACGTACAAAGATCACTAATGACATCTAGCCAACAAAACTGTTTTAATTACAGTCAAAGTTGAGAATCTTGATTCACATAAATATGCGAACGAAAATGGCACAATAACATCATTACAACTCTTACTGACTGTGAAGACATGTGCAAAATAATTCTTCCAAAACCCCTTGAGATCTCCTATATTTGAGACACGCTTCAGATCTGTGGTTGCTTTTTGCAAACTTTCTGGTAGTACTTCATGTCAATAGTAATGGGATTTTTTTATCGTTACGTTATTCTCGCAAACCTTATATAACCACCTGAGCATAAGCTTGCTAAAAGTAAAGGAACAAGTCAACCATCTTTAATTATGTGTGGCAACTTTCTTCTTAAAATTTTGAAATAATGTACGATTTTTAGGAGGTTGTATAAAGAAATTTTACTAATTCTAAATCGTTCTGCAATGGCTTTAGAGCTGTTAAGGTCCGCTCTCACTCCACGAAATCAAACCGAACCGAAACTCCTGCGCTCACCTGAACCTAACCTCCTGCCGCTCTCATGTAGCGGAATCAAATCGAATCAAACCGAGCCAAACTCCTCCTGCGATCATTTGAACCAAAACTCCTGCCGCTCTCCTCTGCCAGAATCAAATCGAATCAAACCGATCATCTGAAGCGAAACTCCTCCTGCGATCATCTGAACCGTAACTCCTACCGCTCTCCTCTAGCCGAATCAAACCGAACCGAAACTCCTGCCGCTCTGTTCTAGGGGACTCAAATCAAGTCAAACCGAATCGAAACTCCATCTTCGCTCATCTGATCTGAAACTACTGCCGCTCCCATCTAGCGAAATCAAATCGAATCAAATCGAATCGAACTGAACCGAAATTCCTGCTACTCTCATTTAGCGAAATTAAATCGAATCGTCCCGAACCGAAACTCCAGCCGCTCTCATTTAGCGGAACCAAATCGAATCGAACCAAACCAAACTGAAACTCCTCCTGCCGCTCATCTAGCGGAATTAAATCGAATCGAACCGAAATTACTCCTGCTCTCATCTGCCGCTCTCGTATTACGAAATCAAATCAAACCAAAATAAACGTACGGAACTGAAGCATATATGTTCGCGGAGTCATAAAATGGATGGCTTAACAGCGTTACCTAATTTGTGTGAAGAGACGGAGAATGAAGAAACAAATAGCAGAAACAAGAAACGGATATATTGGGTTCACGCCATCTTTCCCACAAGGAACACATATGGTTCCAATAAATTTACTAATTTCACTTCAGGAATTATCGTGTGTATTAGTATGAGAATAGACTTTTTTGGTTTTGTCATAGAGCTGTGCGCAGCTTGCAACTAAATGTACTAGCCTTTCTTCTTCACGTTTTAGAACTGCAAACTTAATGTAACACAATATTCGAGCGGCCGCCCCAGTGGTCTGTGGTAGCGTGTCTGCTTTCCAAAGAGGTCCCAAATCTTGGATAGGGTGAATTGCCATGTTAAGTTTTTTTTTCTTGGAATAATCCCGAGCTAATTTGAGCCTCAATTCACCCATTTCATTCATCTCTCAATATGACCTGATAGGTTAAAGGACATTTAACTCAATAATAAAGAATTCCAGCCTAACCTCAAATAAACAAAAACGTTTGAGGTTTTAACAACATTGCGCAATCTTTTGTTTTCTACGAAGACTCACAATAACTAAAAATTATAAACGAAAATAAAAAACCCTGTGTTCCATTCGTATGACCCTCTCCAGCTTGTACATAAACAACTTATCTTACAAAAAATATTTTTTGTCTACATCATGCTTCTTTGTAAGCTGAAGGAAATAATGGGAATGCACTTGCTATAGCGATAGTCAGATCTTTTTAAAGCCGGTTGCTAAGTGAAGCCATTGAAAATCGTTCTCTTTGCTTCCTAGGAGGGATGCGAAAAGAAAGAAAAATGTCTCCCGTTTGAGTAAAGTTTAATTACAAAATTAAAACCAATTACTCGGAATCTCTCGAAAACGGCGAACTTTACAAAAATAATGTAAGTGACATAGATTGTGTGTTTTAATAGATCTACACTTTTTGTGTAGTAAGTTTTTGTCCATGGTTTATGGTTTACCAGTTATTCAAAAATCACACAAAAGTCATCCGGATGAAGAAGTCTTCGAGGATATTCCTAGAAAATTCAAGATATACATTTCGTTTCTCATGACAATTTCTTAAGCATATGACATTTTAATAAAAATCGTTGCAGTCATTTTCGGAAAATTTAAACTTTTGAAAAATGATCAAAGTTATGGGTAGTTGGGGGTGAAGGAGATTTTCATAGAAATCTTCCGTGTCGCATCCTTGGAAGATACTGAACTTAGGTATGAAGTTTGCTATTTAACCGACTTTTCGGTTTTGAGCTATGCTGCCCACAAACGCATACAAACATGTTTCTAATTTGTTTTTCTATCCATATGTACGTTGTACATTTGGGCTAGAGAACGTAACAAAAAGTTCTACTTTGGCTGTAGAAAAATATTCTTGCCAGCTAATTCTTTGCGGTTCGATTCGACGCTTCTCTTTTTGCTTTTTCCATTATAACTATTGTAAACGGAAATTCGGTTCGGTTCGATTCCGCCAAGTGGGAGCAGACCCTTATATGGCCTCGCAGAGGGGCACGCCTCCCGGGTTGGGAACCCCTGAGCTAAACAGTGATTCCCCTGCTGCAAGGAAGCAGGGGCAAGGTGATTCAGAAAACTGAGAGGGCTGGTGGTGGGTGAGAAATTCACAAGGGGATCGTAAAAAATGGTTCGAAAGTTAAACTGGGCATGCGTACAGGAGGGTACAAGCTTGCTGGCAGACACGTTCGAAATGCAGTTTAGTAGTGATGTTGCGGTACGGTCTGGTGCGGCACGACGCCAAGTGTTGCTGTATTACAGTGTTGTAGTGTCATGCGTCAAGTGTGAGGGTATCGAATTTGTTTTCCTTCTTGCCTAGACAGTATTAGACTACTGGACTGTGTTGACGAGTTAGTTGTAGTGCCATGCGTCAAGTGCGAGGCTATCAAAATCTTGCACAGATTGCCTAGGTAATATTAGACTAACAAGGACTTACCTGGACTGTGTTGATGAGTTCTTGACTTGTTAGTTGTAGTGCCATGCGTCAAGTGCAAGGCTATCAAAATCTTGCACAGATTGCCTAGATAATATTAGACTAACAAGGACTTACCTGGACTGTGTTGATGAGTTCTTTACTTGTTAGCTGTAGTGCCATGCGTCAAGTGTGAGGATATCAAATTTGTTTTCCATTTTTTACAGTGGCCTTCTAGATTGCAAGACAATATTAGACTAACAAGGACTTACCTGGACTGTGTTGATGAGTTCTTTACTTGTTAGCTGTAGTGCCATGCGTCAAGTGTGAGGCTATCAAATTTGTTTTCCATTTTTTACAGTGGCCTTCTAGATTGCAAGACAATATTAGACTAACAAGGACTTACCTGGACTGTGTTGATGCGTTCTTGACTTGTTAGTTGTAGTGCCATGCGTCAAGTGTGAGGCTATCAAATTTGTTTTACATTTTTTACAGTGGCCTTCTAGATTGCAAGACAATATTAGACTAACAAGGACTTACCTGGACTGTGTTGATGAGTTCTTTATTTGTTAGCTGTAGTGCCATGCGTCAAGTGTGAGGGTATCGAATTTGTTTTTCATCTTGCACAGTGGCCTTCTAGATTGCCTAGACCATATTAGACTAACAAGAACTTACCTGGACTGTGTGGACGAGTTCTTTACTTGTTGTTAAAGCGTAACACGTTATTCTTAGTGTGGTTTCTCAGGTTTTGTTTACAGTTAGTGCTAAACTGATGCCACATTAAAATATTAATATGTTAATAAGCGAAAAACGGAGGGGGGGGGTCGTGATTGAACCTAACATACAAAAGGAGTTTGGAATGTCAATAATACGAGGGCCATCCAGAAAATGAAGACGATTTCGCATAACTAAACAATAACAAAAGTTATAAATAATAGCACGAGTGTTTTCATCTTGTCGATAATTCACGACTGGAGAGAAGCGATGGGAATCAACTGTCGTAAGAGATGAAAATACGAGCCGTATTCGAAAGATAATTCATTGATGTAGACTATTAATAATTTATAATATATAGGGAGATTTTATCAGGTTATGATTGCAATGTTTACAATAGTTCTCAAATGGTAGATGGCATTTTCGACCATGTTTATATTTGTTTTCTTTCTTTTTTCCCTGTCCTGAATTATGATGTGACCGAACGTAACTACACCCAATGTACGAATATCGATAGCAACAGTAGAAATAGCGAATAATTAGCTTATGTCAGTTTTAATAAGTAATACATGAAATGGAAACAAACGTTATTTTATTTGAGGTTATTGCACTAATCTCATACATAAGAAATACAAATAAGGATATTTTCACTCCTTTTTTAAACTAACTACATTATGAACTAGATAAAAATTTAAATAGATATTGTAACTGAATCAATTGAAAGTACAATTGTTGAACTGACAGTTATTAAACGTGAAGGTTGGCTGCCTGGATTATCGCCTTCTTACCAATGGCGAAGATAGGAGATTAAACATACGAATGTCAGGTGCGACAAGATTTCAAGGAAATGACCATCAGCTGCGATAAGATTTTTCGACATTATCGCTCCAGTGAGGTGACTGCGATTGGTTGAAAATGCCTAATCTTGGCCATTCCATTGGGGCTTTAATAGTGGAGCTGAATTGTCAACAAAAAAACTTATTTACCTTAACTTAGTACCTTATTCTATTTTTCAACGTAATCGTCATTGCTATCAAGGTATTTATTGTCATCTAACGGTTTTTTCAGTGCAGATGTTAATGCTCTTCCACCGCTAAAGACATGAGCCAAGATGTCACTATTGCTTTGAGGTCTTCATCGGTTGGGAAATCTTGACCATCCAAAAAGTCATGTACGGTGTCCAAAGTGAAACACCGGTTTTATTCAGTTCTTTTTATCAACATTTGCTTTCAACTCCTCCAAAACGATTGATGGACTTCCACTCCGGCCTTTATCGTACACCTTGGTCACTCGTAAATTATGCGTCATGTCCTCACTGAAGTTTCGTTCATTGCATTATCTCCATGCACTTGGTAATTTGCCTATAAAATTCAATTGACCGAACATGTACATTCAAAAATACAAATACATTCTTTTGCGGTAGAAAGTATAACATCGGCACTGGACAATAAATGCCTGAACACAATGGAGCTTACATTGAAAAATAGAGTAGAGCACTGTAACTTTGTAAATAGTTTTGTGTTGGTATCTCGTTATCATTTAGTCGTGATGCCAAATCGTCTGTCACTTTCTGGTTTAATAATAATAATAATAATAATAATAATAATAATAATAATAATAATAATAATAATAATAATAATAATCCCTTGTGTTCCGTTCACCTGAATTTCTCTCTCTCTCTCTCTCTCTCTCTCTCTCTCTCTCTCTCTCTCTCTTCTGCAAACTATTCTTACAAGACATTCTTTTATTTATATGCTAACCGAGTTAAACATTAGCAGAATTGCACTTATTACTTGCTTCATTGTAAGTACAAGGGAAGTAAGGCTACTGCGATAGTCAAATCTGCTGCTATGCGATTGTCATTGCAATTGGGTTATTTTTCCATGGCCAAGGGCAAAACAGAGATGAAACGGACGAGGACTTCCCGTTTGAGAAAAGTTGAATTATTTTAAAACTGAAACTAATAACAGAGAAAATCTCTGAAAGGGTTAGCTCCAACGAGATCTTTAACGATATCTACATGTTTTTGTGCAGTTAGGTTTTGTCTATTTCCTACGGTTCAGCAGTTGTACAAAAGTAGTTGAGAATGAAGAGTACTTCAGCGGATATTTCCAAGAAATTCAGGATATGCATTTTATTTGACGTGTGAATATCTCTAGTATTTAGTCAAATTTGTTAGAACTGTTTTTCAGAAAATCGAACAATTCGAAAAATGTTACATGTAAAGCACAGTTTTGGGTGGAAGATTTTCATGAAAACCTTCGTGACGCATCCCTGAAAGATATCAAACATACCATATAGTGTATATACCAAGTTTGGGATTTAACCGCCCTTTTGTTTTAGAGTTATGTTGTACACACACATACACACACACGTCGTTTTCTTAATGTTTTTTTCGAATTTTTGGGTGGAACACAATACCTTCTCTGCCTACTATGTATGTTGTACATACGTGTTAGAGAAAGTAAAAAAATGCTAAATCTTCTACAAAGACCCAGATTTGTGTTATAATATTAACATGTGCATATTTGATATCCTCTAGAATTACCAAGGTTTTAACGTCTTCCTGGGAGTATAGAGGCTTTAGCTTCACAGATCTTTGTATACGCCTTATCGTCGCTCCGCAGTCGTGGCCTCCATTCATAAAAATATCTTTCGACTACCTTTGTGACTTAGGGACTTAAAAGTTTATGGCTGCTGTTACAGGCCTAGTAAATAAACCCTCTAATGACAGAATACCAGAATTACAAATCAGCATCACATAAGGACGTAGGTGGTAATTAATGCTGATGACTTTTTTTTTTTTTGGTAGTGTTTAACGCCCGATTTAACTACTAATGGCATCGCAGGCGGTGACACTGATGATACATGAATGATGGAGCACCGGTGGAATGCGATGGCGGGGGAAACCGGAGTACCCGGAGAAAACCCGCCCCAGTGCCGCTTTGTCCACCACAAATCTCACATGCGGTCGCTGATGACATGTCAACTTTTAACGATTACATCATAGACATGGCTCACGTGTGTATAAATCCTTACCATGGGTCCCAGATTATGAAAATGTACATTTATTAAGTAAATTTTATCTTGTTATTCCATTTCCTACATTAGGGCATTTTTTGTTTCGACTTTAGGCCATTATTTGCCCTTTGCGTTTTTATTTAGTCATTTTCTTGCAATTATATTGCTTATATTAAGAGTGTTGTGTATTGCTGACGTTTTACCTGGGGATACGTTTTAAAACTTTAGAAATGTTGCTGTTCAAATAAGAAAAAATATTATCTTTGTACAATCTTTTATAAAAAAAAAATCATATTTCTATATTGAAAGGATTGCTTGTCAGTCGTCCTCCGCGTCCTCTGGTTCCCAAGGTTGCGGGTTCAAATCCGGCGGAGGGCAATGGCTTTTTTTCGAGCGCAAAAGTTCTTAGCGTGCCTTCCTTCGGAAGGGAAGTAACGTGGATGGTCCCGTAGATTCATGGCACGTTAAAGATCCTCAAGCCTGACAAAGAGACTTCTGAGCAAAAAGCGGTATTTCACACTTAATGCAGAATGGGACGCCGAGAACCGTCTATAGAGAGCGTCTATAAATAATGCTCAATTTAATTTGATTTTGCTTGGCTATTGCCAGCGGAGAAGGTATACTTACAGTTATGAATTCATGTCCCAAAATAGGGATGAGACAGACCAGTTTTCCAATTTATGCTTTAATCTATGCATACAATCAGGTGGCTATTGCCATCCTTATGCTGTCTCATAGGCTGTGAAGTTCTCTTCATCCACTATGGATTTTAATTATATAGTCTGAGGACAGAAAAGATTAATGCTAAAATTGTGTAAGACGTGCTTCATAAATATTTCTCTTAATGTGCTTTTCATAGCTTCAAACAAGAACATAGAACTACTATATTTTAATCAATTTATTAAATTATCTCATGTAATAAAGTATCATCTCAGATTGAGGAATTTTTGCAATTATTGTATCATTTCATTTTAAAAAGTAGTTTATTTTATAGGTAATCTTTCAAACATTTTAAGCCCTTATCTTACCTGAGGGTTTCTTACCTGAAAGACCAATTAGAACACAGTGAAAATTATGCCGTAACTTCGCTACGAAATGTGTGTTTAGTTTGGGAGGACATCCATGGGATTCTTCGCCTCAAGTATGCAAATTGTAGTTCATTTCATTTCTGACACAAAACAATATATACCAACTTTAGTGTAATAATAAGCATATTTAGGATACAGTCACTACAAAATAAATTGTACATCTTGGGTTTTCTGTATATAGACTTGTTATTTTCACTGAATTTTGTATAGCTGGGGAAACATTGATGATACAAAAGCTTACGAAGGAAAAATGTTAAGCTCATTAAAATATACAAACCTGTTAAATGAATGTTCTGTGGTATTAACATTTTAGGGAAAAGATTGCATTTCTGTTCTTTTCACGTTAATTCATTCACAAAAATCAATTGTTGATAAAGGGAGATGAGTGTTGCACGTAACCAAGGTGATGTGACTGTTTAGGCCAGAATTTATTATGGTGAATAGGACATTTTTATGAACTATTTAACAGGTGCTATTAGCTGCAAATATTTTTTGGTTGAGATCCAGAAGACCTCAAAATATGCTTCTTGGGCAAGCGACTAATGAGAATAAACAACATTCACATGGCTTTCTTCACTGACTATCGTTTATTTTATATGGCTTTTACCAACAATTCTTACGAAAGCCAATGCTTCTTATTTATGTTAATCAAGATATACCTCGCAATCTTAATTACTTAATTGTTTTTAAGCTACCAGGTGGTTAGAAAATTGAGTGGATACTCAGATGTTTAAAACCCGCATTGCTATTACACTCCATCCGCGTTATCGCGAGAAACAATTGAATACGGACAGTCGTATGTTCAAGTTCAAACAAATAACAACGGATATCTCAAAAATTGGTCTCGTGTCCTAGATTTACGGCACGTAAAAGAACCTCGAAAGAGACTTCTGAGCAAAATTAAGCGGTCTTTCACGCCCAATTTAGAATGGGACGTTGAGAACCACAGTAGTTAAAGAACGTCCATAAATAACACAACATTTATTTTCGGAAATAGTTGATGCTACAGAAAATATGTGAAATTAATCGCGTGTTTTAAAAAGATCTAAACTTTGTATGTACTAGGTTTTCTTATGGTTTACATAAAATTATGGAAAATACCTTCTGAGGCTGTTCCCAGAAAATGAAGACATACATTTTATTTGTCTTAAATTTTTTTTTAGTGAAAATATAACATTTTGAAATCGTCCACGTAAAGGACAGTTTGGGATTGGAGGAGGGGCAGATTTTCGAAATTATCCTGTCAAATCTTTGGTACGAGTATGTTGAACGAGTATCAACTATGTTATTTATCGGGACATTTCGCTTTGGCGGTATACTATTCACACACACACACACACACACGCACACGAAGCTTGTTCTAAATACGTTTTTTTGATTAAGGCATCTCAAAATACGTATTTCCGGTGAAATCTCTATATCGAATTTTTGGGTGAAATGCAATATCTTCTCTACCTGTTATGTACGTGAAAAATGAAAGTACCTCTAGCATATTATATTTATATTTTACTACAGTAACGTTCCAATGAGGCATAAGTAGATTATGTAAAGGCGAAGATAATGCACAAAAGATTTTCACACAGAAACAAACAGAAAAAGCACCTAATATATTTAATTTACGTTATTGAATAGCAGTAAAGGAATAGGCAAAACAGGGTATGAAACAGTATTAGGAGTAAAAGAGTATCAGGTACAAATATAAGAATATGTGAATCAACTATCAAAATATTTGTCTAAGTAGAAACCCTTTACGTTCTTTCTGAACACATCTGAATTTTGTCACGTCATTTCTTGTTGTTCAATATCGCATATGAACGGTAATGCCTCGGAGAGGTATTGCTGCATTCGATAAAATATCGAAAAAGTCGATACCGAGATTTCGCCGGGAATATAATGTCTTAATGTCTGAGATATAGCGATGAATAAGCGGGTTTTCCCATGTAGTGGCGCTTACTCAGATCTTGCATTCGCCCTGCTCCATTGAGTCACGTTTGTTTACCTTCATTTGTTTAAGCGTGCTGTCTGTTATTTTCTTTTAAGGGGCACTGGAATTTTTGGCGGTGAAAATGTAAACATTTACGATTTTTAATTATATAACATGATTCGTTTAGGCAACATTTTTCACACCTACTATTTTTAAAAGCTCAGAAACACAATTTTTACTTCCTCTACACGTACTATTACATAGTGTATAGAGAAGGTACTGCATTCCACCCAAAAATTGGATACCGAGAATTCAACGGAAATACACGTTTTAGGGTCCCCTGTATAAAAACAGTTCAAGCAAAAGGTCCATATGTCTATGAACACGAAACTCAAAAACGAAAAGTCTGCAAAATACCAGCATTGGTATTTCAGTTTATTATCTTCCAGAGATGCAACACGAAGATTTTGAGAAAAATGCCCTCACCCCAAACTACCCTTTACGTGGAAAAGAATTCGAAAATTTTTATATTCTTAAAAATGGCTCTAACAATTTTGATTAAAATACCGCATATTAAAATGTATATCTTGAATATTCTGGAAATAGCCTCTAAAGATCTCTTTATTCTGAATACATTTTGACGAATTTTGCATAACTGGTACACCATACCTAAGAGATAGACAAAAACTTGCTACACAAAAAATGCAGATCACTTTAAAATACACGATTTATGTCATATATGTTTTTGTTGTGGAATTGACAATTTCTGGGATATTCCGTACCATTTGTTTCGCATTTAAAATAATTTAAAATGTTCTCACATGAAAATTGTAAACTCCTAGCCCTAGAAACGGATTTCAACCACATGCTAACCGGCTTTTAAAAAAATTGACTGTTTTCCTTCTACTTAAAAGGAAGAAAGTAATTAAGACAATTTCTGCTAATGTTTATCTCGATTATAATAAAGTAGAAGGAAGAATATGTTTTAACAATAATTTGTTACTGCGATGTAGAGAAAGTCATGTGAATGGAACACATCAGATTTTTAAAATTCTATTTTGTTTTACATCGCTTTAACAACCCCATCATATCGCTACGGAATTGTTCGGTACGTTTACGGTTTGTATTGGACAGTTGTCTTTTAAGGTCTTATCCCTATTTCATAGGACCTTCGCTTAGTGCCAAGCAGATGATGTTAGAGGGCCGTTCAGTCTAGCTACACTACTACTCCAGTCTGATAGCAAAGTGCAGCTAGCCTTCTTCTAAGGTCTCATCTCCTCACACCATTCTTACTACTTAGCTCCGCGACAGACAGATGGGGTTAGGGGTGCTTCCAGTCTACTGCTTACACCATCTGTGGATAGAAGACAGCGTAATCGCAATTGCTATTGCTTTAGACGGAAAGTGGAACTTTGGGTCGTGGTATTAAAATCCAATACGGTATTTGCCTTGGCGACTGAGAGGAACCGCGAAAAAACACCCCTGCCAGATTGGTGGACCTCCCGACTGTGGCCCACAGTCCTTACCCCCCGAGACATCCCGCTCGGTAGAAACACTTTTAAATCATCTATGCGCTAAATTTTAACTCTACTTCTCATTTCCGAATGTGCTTTGTCTGTTTTACTTTTATGCGAGTGAACATTATTCCTAGCATTTCAGTTTGCACTAATTTGTATGCAAATTTACATATTCAATATCAAAGCCACAAGGTGATCTCAAATTATTTTGAGATGAGAACCCCAATGGCAACTTACAATATTGCAAGTACTTTAAGTTCCGGGATGCAAATGAGTCAGTAGAGAAATGCAATGCTATGCCGGGATGTTGCCATGTTAGCTCAGTGGTAGAGCCGGTTGACTAGAGACCGGGAGATCCATGGTTCAAATCCCGGCTATGGCATTGAATTTTTCAGTCGGCCTCTAACTATCCAACTCCTGTCCTACACGCGGTTTCTTTGAGAAAACAATTAAAATTATAACAAAATACTTGTTCTCCCAGTCCCGATTAAACATTTACCGTTTATTCATATTGCACATGTACTGATAAGGCTGTCACGGGGCTAATACTGGAATGAACGGGTTTCTTTGGCTCTACGTGACTGTTGAAAGAGAGTATTGGGTTCGAGAGGGAGGGTAAGTTCAAGCCTGCTCTGGAGCATGCGAACGAGCGGAATCATCCTGCCGTAGTGGAAGGGCTGTCCATTCAAGTAGTATTTTTACTGAACATCCTTAAGAAGAATAGTCTCTCCCCCTGGATTAACGTTTTCTGAAATAAGGGTTTATCACTTTCTGTCCGATCTGGAACAGCGCGCTTCCTACACTGATGCCGTTGATGCAGCCGAAGGCAGGCTTTGGAACGCCGAAATAAGAGGTGATTCAGTGCCTTCAATGCTGTTAAGTATAAGTGATTCCTACACGATTGCCAAGTTAAGTTATTAACTTATTTACTACACTCTACTTGACTACCAGCGACTTACCCCTGACTCAGGAAGGAAAATCTGTCAGTATACCTTCTTTTGTTTTGTGACGACTTTGCAATAGTGAAGAAGGCATTTACTCTCTTGTTTCATTTGACGAATATGTTAGTTAAGTTAGAAAATTTCTTTACCCGATTGCCCGTTCTCAATTTTTTTCCAGTATGTTGGACAAATCTTTTGTCCATATAATTATGTTAACTACTTATATTTCTATTTTTGATAGGTATTATGTGTGCATAGGAAATGACTGAACCTCTTACTCTTATGCGGCAATGACAATTTTGACTTATTTACATTAATGCCTCTAGCAAAGGATGGGCAACAACTTCTAGGATGAAAATGTGGTATGTGAACTATAATAGACAGTTTTTGGAGAGGTTGAAGCAATATTTGAAACATGTGTTCAGACGTTGCGTAGTGATAGTCGTGAAGTTGCGTACGTTAAGACGCAAGGAAGATGGAGATACCTCAGCATCTACCGTAGCGATCATATTGCCGGCGTCTGGGAGCCGCAGGTATGTTGCTTTCAGTAGTTGAACAGTATTAAGCATTCTATCCAGTGATTTATACTGATTATACAAATAAAAACATTTTGGGTTGTATTTATGATTTGATGTTAATTGTTGAACTTGTGTGTTTAAATTAACTTAACAGAAGGGAAATGTGGATTGTGCCGGGCTGTTTTGTTATAACCTCAAGATCGAGGTTAAGTCTAATAAGGTATTATCTAATGAAAGCAACAACGCAAATGATGTGATCATTCGACCCCTAATGTTCATAGTGCATTTTCAGCTTGGAGATGCTTAGGCCAGTTCCTTCAATTGCGGATATTTCTCACGGTAATGTCCGTCTCAGGTTGTTGCCGAGAGTCCAGCGCCTAACCTGACCAAGACACTCGCAGCATGGCAAGTCTATACTGATTTCCCTTCAGGAAAATGGTTATACAGGTCAGAAAGAGGAATCCCACATAGTGGAGGATGAAGAATCGGACACGTGAATATCATAGCTTATAAACTGAGGAAAATTCATTACATCCGACTCACTTGATTGATGGTAGGCGCTAGAGAAATAAATCATAAGCTTTATTCACGAATTTATTTCTCCTTTGGCGTTTCAAAACGCCACATTTGTGATAACAATTTACTTTCCATAAATGGATGCACATTAATACTTACAATCAAACTGACAGGAGTTAAAAAATGTCTAATTTTACCGTTTATATGTGTCAAAGTTGATAATTATTGTATTAATTTCTTAATGTGTTTACTTTTACTATCATAGCCTTATTTGTAATAAACTTTCTCTGAAAAGACAGTGTTTTATGATAAATAAGTGAATCCACATCGTAATGAAAACAATAAAATAAAAACAACGTAGCAGTGTGTCCTTATTTTGTTTGGCTCAGTCTCTTCTGTTTATCTGGAGATTCTTGAAACTAATGTTAAACTAAATAATTTCTTCCATGTTAAGCCATAGTGCTTTCATATAAAGTTTGAAATGGCCTCTACGCATAATACTTTTGATTAATTTAACAAAATGACTAGGAATCCGAAGATAAACGGGTACTGATTACCGTAGAGTAAGTAAAAATTTTGATGCTGGAAAGCGAACAGAGTAACAATAACTTACCAAATAAAGAAAAGTTGGATTAAAATATGTTAGTGTTGTATTGTGCGTGGTTGAATTAGTGGTAAAATACTACACATGTTTCGCTTGTATGTTTTAATGCTCTCCTGCGCTCTATTTTGATATACACATTCTTTCAGTCCAATTTGCAATCGCAAGTGTTGTGATAATTGTCATTGACAAATTGCCATCGGGTTGAGTAGATAATATCGGAGAGCTATGTTTTCACCGGACTCACCTGTGATGTGAGTCAAACATTGTAGTCATACAATGCAGTCTTCTCCTGTGGTTAGGTTTGCTTAACGTGTTTATAATTAGCATTTTTGTGGCTTTCCAACATTTCTGTCTCATCCAAACTTTTGAATTGCTGACATAGCTTTCAAAAATGTCCCTGCCTCCTCGTATTATATTGCTTTCCCAATCATGTCGCCTAGTATTACAAATTTCTTTCTACGTTTTTGACCTTCCATTTTATGCTCTTGTCTCATTAATAGGGATTGCAGTTTTTAGCTTTTGATTTAAAATACATAAAATATCCCCTATTTTGGTCTTGTTTTCTCAGAGAATTATTCACCCTGTAGCTTCAATTTTCAACAGCGTGTGTTTGTGCGATATTATTTGTTATAACATTTCCACGCTTTCTGGGTTATATCCTGATTACTCATCCATTGAGCAATAAAGCAATCTAAAACTGCTGTCATTTGCTTTTTAGTGCAGTAAACCATTAACCATCCTTCTTCAACATCATCTGGTCTTAGAAATGCCAATGCTGCACCATTCGAATGTAAGGCGTACTTCTTCATACTCTTTGTAAGCTTCTACACTGCTTCCAGAGATCCACCTTGTGGATTCCATGCTGGTTTCATGGTCTCCAATTCGTAATCCTTATTGTACAGCTATCCATGTTTAGTAAAAAGGTCAGAGAGAGAGAGAGAGAGATTGTGTGTGTGTGCATGTGCGTGTTTGTGGAAGGCATAATTCGAAAACGAAAAGTCCGTTAAATACTAAACTTGGTATTCAAGTGTAGTATCATCAAAGGATGCAACACGAAGATTTTCAGAAAAATCACCCACCCAAATTATCTTTTACATGGAACGTTTTTCGAAAATTTCGATTTTCTTAAAAATGGCTCTACCGATTTTGGTTAATATGCTGTAAAGATGTTAACATGACAGATAGTGTCTGAGTTTCTTGGGAACAGTCTAAAGTCCTCGTCGTTCTCAATGACTTTTGTATAACTGGTAAACCGTAAGAGAGAGAGAAAAACTTACTGCACAAAAAATTTAGATATTGTTAAAATAGGCAATTTATGTCATAGGCATTTTTGTAGAGCTAATCATTTCAGAGGTATTCCATGTTATCGGTTTCAATTTATCATACTTAAACTTTTCTCAAGCGGAAAACCGGTGTACGTTTCATATCTCATTTGATTTACTATTGGCATGGAAAGAGTATGTTTTAATGACAGTCGCATAGCGATAGCTTTTAATAAAGTTGACTGTCGCCCTTAGCTTAATGCATTCCCTTATTGTCCTTCTGTTTGTAAAGAACTAAATAATAATACAATTTCTGGTGGTGTCGATTAGCGGATGTGGTTGTTAGAGTTTTTAAATACATCAACAGCTTTCTTCACTTCTACTTTCGCTTTATCCAATGCACAATCAGGTTTTGTGACATGGATCACCTCATGGTTCTTGCTCTCTAACCGTCCTTTATACATTTTTAAGATTTTTGATTAAGGCGCATCCACGTCAAAGGTCCTTTCTTTGTACTCTGTGTACCTGCAATATGTACGAGGGTGTATAAAAAATTAACGGGAATTATTTTTTTCTGTTTAAACACGCGCTCGTCAAAATTCACCAATCGTGGTAACAGAGAGGTCTGGTCTTGACTGACGTTGGGATATCCGCGCTGTTCAGCCATTGGACAAGCACGTGTTTCAGTGACCCAACATGGATTACAAGCGGCAATTCGGTTTTGTGCTCTTTTGAAAAAAATTGGAAATGAAACGCTGCAAATGATACAAGAAACATATGGAGACGAAGCTTTATCAGAAACATGTGTGTTTTAATGACATAACACTTTTTCAACATGGTGAAAAAAGCAAGGGTGCAACCAAATGCAGGTAAACCATGTGTTTTCGACAAAATTGGGGTAATTTATGACCACGTGGTTTGGGAACACACCACAGTAACTGTTCAATACCACAGTAATGTCCTGAAAGGACCACTCAAGAGGAAAATGGCTACCAAGAGACCAGAACTTGCTCCCAATGGACAGATCCTCCATTAGGACAACGTCCCTGCGCATCGAGCCATAGCAACACAAGAGACAATCACTCAACTAGGTATCGAAACCATCCCCCACCCACCATATTCACCGGATCTAGCTGTTTCCACAAGGGGAAAAACATTTTCGTGGGCACCATTTTCAGAAATAGTGTTATTTCTGGTATATTGAACAAGGGCTTCTTTAAGTGTTTGAAAAGTGGATAGAACGTTGGAACCAGTGTGTAGTCTCAGAAGAAGATTATTTTGAAAGTTTGTAATTAAATTTGAATAAAAAAAGTCTGATGTGCTCCATTCACATGACTTCCTCTACCTCTCTTTAACAAATTATTGTTAATAATCTTATTCTTCTAGTTATCTACTTCATGCTAATCGAGATAAATATTAGCAGAAACGGTTTCTTTTCTCAGTTCCTTATTGGTAGAAGGGAAATAAGGGGTGCACTAGGATAAAGCAACAGTCATGCTTTAAAATAGGGTTGCTATGGCAAAGAAATCCGATTCTTTGTGTGGTCAGATGTTGACAAGTTCCCTTATGAGAAAAGTATTAAGTATTTTAAAACTGAATTTACTAACAAGGAATATCTTAAAAACGGCCAACTCAGAAAAAAAAAATACTTATAACATAAACTGTGTGTTTTAACGAGCTCTGCATTTTTTGTGCATTAAAGTGTTTTTCTATCTCTTACGGTTTACCAGTTATGCAAAATTCCGCAAAATTCATTCAAAATAAAGATGTCTTGAAGGATATTCCCAGAAAATTCAAGATATACATTTTATTTGTCATGTATATATCTTAAATATACGATATTTTAATTAAAATCGTTAGTCATTTTTGAGAAAATTAAAATTTTAAAACATTTTTCCATGTAAAGGGTAGTGGGGATGAGGGGATTTTCTTGAAAATTTTCGTGACGTGCCTTAGAAAATACCAAGTTTGCTATTTAACGCACTTTTCGTTTTTGAGATATGCTGTCTACAGACACACACGGACGCTTTTCTAGAAATACTTTTTTGGGATTCAGGTCATAAAATATGTAAATCCGATGAAATCTCGGTATCGATTTTTTGGGTGCAATACAATACCTTCTCTATACACTATGTATATAGTACGTGTAGAGAAAATAAAAAATCAATGTGTCCAAAAAAATGTTTTTCCCGTTACTTTTTGATACACCCTCATATGGCCGATGTACAGGAGAAAAGATTTCCCTTTTCCAATAGAAATAAGCTTTATCTTATTATTAATTGGCCGTTGTGTCCCTAAAGCGTGTAACGATAGCAGCACATTAAAATTAACATGCTGTTAATTGCAATAAGACCATTTTTACTTCCTCTACACGTACTATGTACATAGTGTATGGAGAAGGTATTGCACTCCACCCAAAAATTCGATACCGAGATTTCACCGGAAATATATGTTTTAGGATCCCTTGTATCCAAAAAAAGAAAAAGGTGTGTCTGTGAACACGATTACTCAAAAACGAAAAGTTGGTAAAATACCAAACTTGGTATTTAAGTTTAGTATCTTCCAGGGATGCGACATGAAGATTTTGAGAAAAATTTCCAAACCCCAAACTACCCTTTTGATTTTCTCAAAAATGGTTCTTACGATTTTGATTAAAATATCATATTTTAAATATATTTACCTGACAAATAAAACGCATATCTTGAATTTTCTGGGAATAGCCTCTGAAGACTATTTTGGATGAATTTTACGGAATTTTGCGTAACTACTAAACCGTATGAGATGGACAAAAACTTACCATACAAAAAATGTAGAGCACGTTAAAACATACAATTTATATCATATACATTTTTTCCCTGGAGTGGATCGTTTTCGAGATATTCCTTGTTGTTAGTTTCAGTTTTAAAAAAAACATACTTTTCTCATACAGGAATTTGTCAACTCTTGTTCATATAAACAAAGAAACTTCAGTCACATAGCAACCAGCTTTTGACTATCACTTTAACCTCTGGTACTCCCTTATTTCGCTTCTGCTTACAAGGATGTA
The DNA here is from genome assembly GCA_030762935.1 of Hymenopus coronatus. Lineage (NCBI taxonomy): Eukaryota > Metazoa > Arthropoda > Insecta > Mantodea > Hymenopodidae > Hymenopus > Hymenopus coronatus. The sequence continues at coordinate 17,817,300 of CM060887.1, read as the reverse complement.
AGTAATAAGACTATTTCTGATAATTGTTTTCTCGATTAGCATGAAGTAAGTAGAAGCATAAGCTTTTTAACAATAATTTCTTGCAGAGATGTAGAGAAAGTCATGTGTATGGAACACGTCAGCCACACAATTGCCATTGAGTTTCCACCAAACTGTCATAACTTGAGAGATTGAAATTCATTTGATTTTTAAGGAAATTGTCGAAGACACAAATGTCTTTAGGGTATGTCTATGCGCCCGATTGCCTTTATAGTTATACATTAGTTTTCCCAAGATCTTTTCTATTAAGTTTCTATCATCTTACCCTGAGGGCTTCTCCGATAAATTCGCATCTTTCTTGATAATTGCATTGTAGAAGAAGGAGTTGAGCAGTTTCTGCTGATAGTTTATAGAGACAGGATATAGGATTTCCATCAAAGAGTTTCATAGTCTGGAGATGTTTCCTGAAGGGTCTGTGTCTAGTAATTACAGGAACTGCTTTTCTAACTTATTTGCAGTCCCTTAAAGTTAGACCTTTGAATGTGGAATTGAAGTTATAAGATGCCTTATTAAGTTTGATATCATGAATAATCTCGACTTTTAAGAAAACATTCGTTTTAATCATTTTAGCGATATAATTGATACCCACCATTTTGAATTTTACATTTCAAGTTTCATTTTGTTAAAAAAAACAAAAACAGATTAGTTCCATTCGCGTGACTTTCTCTAGCTGCTCCACAAACAAACTTTTCTTACAAAAGATTATTCTTTTTTATTTACATCTTGCTAGTCGGGATAAAATTTAGCAAAATTGTTATTGCTGGCTTCTTTATAAGCCAAAGGGACATAGGGAATACACTAGGCCAAAGCGATAGTCAAATCTATTAAAAGCTGGTCACCATGTGAAACAATTGCCATACAGTTCTCTTTGCTTGCCAGGAGTAAAACAAAAGAGAGATTAGATGAAAGACGACTTCTCGTTTTAGAAAAGTTTAAATAGTTCAAAATTGAAACCAATAATAAGGAATATCTTGGAAACGGTTACTATATAAAATCTGATGTGTTCCTTCACATGACTTTCTCTACATCTCTGCAACATTTTATTGTTAAAAAGCTTATGATTCTATTTACTTCATGCAAATCTATAAAAAAAAAAAAAAAAAAAAAAAAAAAAAAAAAAAAAAAATAGCAGAGATAGGTTTATTACTTGCTTCCTTGTAAGAAAAAGGGAAATAAGGGAGTACCATAGGTTAAAGTGACAGTCAAAAGCTGGTTGCTATGTGACTGAAGTTCCTTTGTTTGTATGGACAAGAGTTGACAAATGCCGTCATGGAAAAAGTACAATTTTTTTTAAAGCTGTAACCAAAAACAAGGAATATCTCAAAACGATAAACTCCTAGAAGAAAATGTATATGACATAAATTGTCTGTTTTAATGTGCTCTACACGTTTTATTTGTAAGCATTTGTCTATCTCTTGCAGTTTACCAGTTATGCAAAATTCAATAAAAATCATCCAGAATAAAGAGGTCTTTAGAGTCTATTCCCAGAAAATTCAAGGTATACAGTTTATTTGGCATGGAAATATCTTAAATATAAGAGAGTTTGATCAAAATTGTTATAGCCATTTTTGAGAAAATCAAAAGTTTCGAAAACTTTTCCATGTAAAGGGTAGTGGGGGTGAGGGGATTTTCTTGAAAATCTTCGTGTCGCATCCTAGGAAGATACCAAACCTAAATACCAAGTTTGATATTTAAGCGTCTTTTCGTTTTTGAGCTATACTGTCCACAGACATACACACACACACACGGTCCTTTTTCCAATTTTTTTTTTGATTCAGAGAGACACAAAACATGTATTTCCGGTGAAATCTCGGTATGGGATTTTTGGATGGATTACAATATCTTCTCTATACTGTGTGTGTATAATACGTGTAGACGAAATAAAAACTAATGTGTTCCATTCACGTGGTTTTCTCTAGCTGTTCCGCAAACAAGCTTTTCTTACAAAAGATTATTCTTTTATTTACATCTTGCTAATCCAGATGAAATTTAGCAAAATTGTTATTTCTGGCTTCTTTATAAGCAGCAGGGGAATAGGGAATACACTAGGCCAAAGCAATAGTCAAATCTATTAAACGCTGGTTGCCATGTGAAGCAATTGTCATTCAGTTCTCTTTGCTTGCCAGGAGTAAAACAAAGTAGAGATAAAATGAAAGACGAATTCTCGTTTTATACATCTTTAAGTAGTTGAAAATTAAAAGTGATAACAAAGAATATCTTGGAAACGATTACTATAAAAGTGCACAAGGAAAATTGCGTGTTTAACGAGATCTATATTTTTGTGCAGTACTTTTTGGTCTATCTCTCTTACAGTTTAACGGTTGGGTAAAAAAGTCATCCAGAACGAAGGGGTTTTCAGAGGCTATTCAGAAATTTCAAGATATACATATCGTTTTTCATGAAAGTATCTTAAAACATTTTTTGTAATCAAGAACGTTTGTCATTTTTTAGAAAATCAAAACTTTCGAAAAATATTCCATATAAAATAGTTGGGGTGGGAGATTTTCTTGAAAATCTTCGTGTCTCATTCTTAGAAGTTACTGAATTTAAATACCAAGTTTGCTATATAACCGACTTTTCGTTTATTAGCTATGCTGCCCCCCCCTCCACACACACGTGAGCATTTTTCTAAAAATGTATTTTTTTTTAATCAGGGAATCTTAAAACATGTATTTCAGGTGAAATCTAGATATGTTTTTGGGTGGAATACAATACCTTCTGTATCTACTATGTACATTGTACATACGTGCTAGAGAAAGTATAAAACGTACCAAATCCAAACTAAGATTCATAGCTTAGGACCAAATTTGTTAATTAATTGTATTGTTTCACACAAGTCGTGTTTAGGAACAGGAATTGGACAGGTTGAAAAATGCAATGCCATAGCAGGGATGTGAACCAGGATCTCCCGGTCTCTAGCCGGTTGCTTTAACTTTTGAGTCACTATGACAACATACCGACACGATATTAAATTCCTCAACTGACTCTCGTGTTTTAGCTATACCACAAGATGATTTCAAATTGTATTGAGATGACTTAACCCCAATGGCGCTTACAATGCTGTAGTTACTTTGTAAGTACTTAGTAAATATTCTGACCTACCTAACTCCTCGTCTACACACGGCTTGTGTGGAAAAAACAACACTATTTGGCCTAGTATTTGGTTAAACTATGAAGACTTAAAGTACTCACGACATTGTAAGTCGTCATTGGGGTATGTCATCTTAGTATAACATGAGTTGCCCTTCGTGGTGCAATGGTTCAAACCCGGCGGAGGACGATGGATTTTTTCGGGCGTAAACATCCTTGGCATGACTTACTTCGCAAGGGAAGTAAATTGAAGTTGGTTCCGTGGCGTAGATTTATGGCACGTAAAAGAATCTCAAGCCTGATAAAGAGACATCTGAGCAAAATTAAGCGGTCTTTCTACCCATTGTAGAATGGAACGATGAGAACCACAGTAGTTCATTAGCGTCCATAAATAAAACTCCATTTCATTTCCATGTCAATATAATTTGAGACCACTTTTGATTTACCGGAAACATGCGAATCAATTGAAGAATTTAATGTCGTGTCGACATATTGCCATAGTAGTCCAGAGGTTAGGGCAGCCGGCTAGAGACCGGGAGATCTATGGTTAAAATCCCAACTATGGCATTGAGGTTTTCAGTCTGACTTCACCTAATCAGTATACGATGGTAATACTCACTTGCCGAGCAACGCCATCTATTTTGAAACACGGATGCTTATCGAACCTCCCTCGTACTCTCTATGGTATTTTAATTTTCCCTTAATTTTCTTTCATAAATTCCTTCTCTCATAGGAAGAGAATACGAATTTGCTATATATTCATCGCTGTAGCCGTTATATATCCACCCCTAAGGGCAAAGCTAATTCCCCTACACCCTTTTTCATTTATGACCACGGTCTTTATAAATGTATTGTAGTCTAGAACATTAGAAGCGCCAAGTACTCGACTCTGTTCTGCCTCTTAAACGGATGTCTGCCCATTATATTGGAGAAACAATTTAATGGCTGTTTCCAAGAATTCGAAAGAGGGGACATTACACTAAACCGAAGTACTGCCAACTTTACTGTGGGAATTCTTAGTTTCAAGTTTATCAGTAAATTCTGCTTTGCGATGTTTAGGGCCGGAAAATTGTTTAATCCAGAAGTGTTGTATGCGACCACGTACTTCTGCGCTCTAATAGACGAACAAAATGTTCCATAAACATGTTCCAAAATACATCGTTTTGAAATGGCCCTTCTGGATTAATAAATTTCAACATGAATGTAGTTGCACAATTTCTGCGAAATTGTGTTGTATAAACAATAATAAAAACATCTTATGTGTTCCATTCACATAGCTTTCTCTATCTGTTGCAAACAAACTATTCTTACAAAAGATCATTCTTTTATCTACGTAATGCTGTTCAAGATAATCATTACCAGAAATGGTCTTATTAGTAGGGAAATAAGGGAATACACTAGGCTAAAGCGATAGTCAAATCTTTTAAAAACTGTCGTTATGCCTTTGTCATTAACATTCGAATTTCATTCCAAGACCAGTGGTAAAACAAAATAAGTATGAAAGATAACTTTCCATTTGAAAAAAAAAAAGTTTGTCTACTGTCTATTGTTTTATTTTCAATGGCAATTTTTGTTTTATTACCTGCATATTTTCCAATAAATGTCATTACTTTTGAGCAGTGTACTGAAGGTTTACAGTTATTTCTATTGGCAAAATTTGGAATTTACAAGTTAATATTTGAAGAGCTTTTTCAGACTCTGCCAGGAATCTGGTACTACGTCATAAGCAAACAGTAATGTATTTACCGTATCTTTATGATCAATTAAAATTTCTTCATTGTTTAAAAGCTTTTTTCCATTTTGTTAGAGTGTCTGTATACATATCAGTGCAGGATCTTCCTTTGCGAAATCCATTTTATTTATCTGATAAATATTTTGACATTTTACTTTCTAGAACACACATGTACAATGTAAACATTAGGTAGAGAAGGTTTTGCATTCCAACCAAAGATTCTGTACCGAAATATATGTTTTGAGGTCCCCTGGATCCAAACAAAAATTCAGAAAAAGTCCTGTCTGTGCGTGTGTGTGCGTGCACGTCTGTAGACAGCATAACTAAAAACGAAAAGTCAATTAAATATAGCTTGGTCTTTACATCAATATCTTTCAAGGATGTGACACGAAGATTTTCTGGAAAAATCCCCCCACCCCCAACTACTCCTTACATGAACATATTTGGAAAATTTTGATTTTCTCAAATATGGCTCTAACGGCTTTGATTAAAATACCATATTATTAATATCTTTTTATGATAAACGAAAAGTACATCTTGAATTTTCCAGGAATAGGCTCTGAAACCTCTTTATTCTCGATGACTTATAACTGGTAAACCGTAAGAGATGAACAAAAACTTGCTACACAAAAACATAGATCTCGTTAAAACTCAATTTATGCCTCATACATTTTGGTATCGTTTCCAAGATTTTCCTTATAAGCGGTTTCAGTTTTTAACTACTTAAACTTTTCTCAAACGGGAAGTCATTTTTCGTTTCATATCTCTTTTGTAATATTTCTGTCTTGCAAAGAGAACCGAATTGTTTCACATAGCAACGGGCTTTTATAATTTTTGACGCCTTAACCTAGTGTATTTCCATATTTCCCTTCTATAACAAGGAAGCAAATAATAAGGCAACTTATGCTCTTGTTTATCTCAATTAGCATGATGTAAACAAAGGAATACTCTTTTGTAACCATAGTTTGTAGAAAAAGTAATGTTAATGGAACACATCAGTTTTATGTATTCTTTTTGTTCTTATTTTAGCATTTATTTTATTTGCTCTATTTCTAATCCATTCTTTAATTGTTCACTCTGAAAATATAATGGATTCAAGGCTATTACCCTAAACATATTTTAGCAGCATTTGTGGAATTAGAAGGTAAATATTAAACATGCTCTGCGCGTGGCGTCATCTCGCTGTTTCAACTCTTGCACTTGCATTACTGGATTCGAGCAAAGTCGTATCTAGGATTTTGTGAGAAGCCAGATGCTCACAAAAGAGGCTCTTTTGCAGGCCTGTTATAGAAGAATTTTGAGACAAAACATAGCCCCGTATATTAAATTAGCGATAGCTGATTAAGTATTAATAGAAATTTGTCAGGGAAATAAAATAATCAAGGGCAGGTAAATAAGTTGAGAAAATTTTGTGTTAGCTTGTAAGTTACTGAAAAGTGTTGAAGTTAAGAATTGGCTGGAATGAGCCTGTAAAAGTAGCAAGGTCACTCAGAATCGCGCATGTCAACGACAGTTAGGCGCCCGGTCCTTCGTATTTAAGTGAGGGTGAAAAACGGAGACATCTTTTGTTAAATTAAGTCCTGTTATTGTAGGGTGTACTAGAGGCACGTGGGCCGATGAACAACTCCTCGAAGTAACGGAGAATGTTCACATGACAAAATTAAACACACGAATCTGTGATGGGAATAAGATGACACGGTGATAGACGCCAATAATAGCGCGAAAATCGTCCAATCCTATAAAGTGAAGGCATAAATGTCACAAATCTCAAATCTGTTTAAAAAGGGAGGAAGAATCAGAGCAGAGCGCTCTTTTCTGGAAGACATTGACGACGAAGCTATGTCCAGACGGGACAGGAACGCGCGCGCAAAGTGTGCGGCATAAGTTTAAAATTGTCATAAGTCGCGAAATAATTATGCGCGGCGGACAGTTAATTAGCGAGCTGTGAGAAAATTCTATTGTTGTTATCGCCAAAGTTACCTCCGGAATTGTGAGTTTAAATCCGCTGCGAATGCTTGCAAGTCGCAAAATTGGCGTCAGAGGATTCTGTAGGGCGTTTTGAAGCCACGAAGTGACAAAGGTCAGCCGTTAGGGAATCAACCCAGCCAGTTCATAGCTGCAACCAGGGCCTGTAGAAACTTTGTGAAGTGTAATTTATTGGCTCACCGGTAAAGTAAAGAGAGAAAACTGAGTACCGTGCTTCTTTTTCCATTACTGAGATCTCCGTCCTCCTGAGACTAACGTCCTTACCAAAATCCGAATCTATACTCTACCGATCCCGCATTCCCAGAAACCATTGTAGCCTTCTGCAGGAAACGGGATTTGAACCTGAGACCAGCCGAGGCACGAGGAAGAACACGGTTTCGGAATATATTGTCAGCCTCTTACCGTTAAATGGACATTTAATTGGGAAAATGCACGTTAGATTTGGGCTATGTCTTTAAAAAATCACTTCACTTACCAGTGTCGTGAGAGTTAACAGCACTATCTATGAATGAGACAGCTTTTGTGTATTTAATTTTCCTCTCAGTGGCTAAGTATTTGTTTCCTATACCTTCCTAGCTACCACAATTTTAATATTTAGTTTGCATCCCGGGATAAATGCATTATGCTAATCCTTGTATTTTATAACCTACCTCGTATTCTTCCGCGCTGCGTTATCTTCCTTTCTGAGATATTTGTTCTTGTTAAATAAGGAAAAATGTACCCCAGAACGCCTTATTCCACGACGGTAGCCAATAAGAGGTAGCTAGTTAATGTGAACATTATAGGGGACAAACCCTAGCTCATATTTGTTCCACTTTTGCTATTGTCACCCTTATGTTTATTTTCCGCACTATAAAGCTTCAATTAATGGCTCGCAAATCAACCCCTTCTCGCTACCTGTACGCGTGTCGATCACAGTACTCGCTTTCTAGTCGCCTCCCCTCCCCCTCTCTCTGCTGTTACTCCAGAGCATCGAACACAGGACTCGTCGCGCAGAACTGGCTGAGTAACCAGCACATATCAGTGGTGTATCTACAATCTTGTTCGGCGGTGACCAAGTCGCCTATTATAACCGAACAAGGACGCCTAGAAAGTTCTGTCTATGGAAGGATGTGCCTCCTTGTGCCTTGATAGGTTCTCTACGTTTTATTATCCAAGAGCGTCCCCTTCTCTCTCTCTCTCTCTCTCTCTCTCTCTCTCTCTCTAACCAATCATACGCCGGCCCGCGTGAAGAATATACCCGCTATCCATGGCCCGGAAATAACTTCCGGCACAATACCTTAGAGTTATAAGGAGGGTTTCGACACCGCGGCCTAGGTAAGGTCTGCTTCGTCTACTTAACTTCCCTGAATGTCCCTCAATACCCCTAATCTGGGAGAACAACAGACAGGTCCAGGTAGGAGGTTGCAAAAGTAAGTATAGTGGAGAAGAAACACATTGTATTGCACAAAATATGACTCTTCTAACCAGATATTCAGATTTCTAAACAAATAAAAATAAAGCGTGCCCTCTGGCAAATGTTTGACAGTCGGGTTAGTTAGGGGCATTGTCATATTTCCGAGTAATATACGCATTAACAATTATCTGCCCTTATAGAAATGGAATTAGCAGGAATTGTTTAAGGTAGGGTAATAATCCGGACTCCGACAACGTTATATGAGAGACCCTTCTCGCATGGGATTACTGTAAGTAGATTAGTAGTTGAGGATTTTTGTATTGTTTCATTTAACTCTTATGGTCATAAAGGAGACTTTACTTTAGAAACAACTGGTGTTTTCTCGCTAGGATTTTTGTTTTGTTTTATACAGTTAAACACGTACACATTCACTCTGAGATACATACGAGTTAGGGATATGTTAAAGAAATATTCCCCACCCCAACCGGGAATCGACCCCGTGACTTCTGATGAGAAGCCAGAACGCTGGCCACTCGACCACAAAAGCAGTACTTAATTTAATATTGCTTCATAAGAGCCGTTGATTCAATGTATACTTCATTTTAGTTACTAGAACAAAATGTCGAAAGGCCCGCCTGGGTAGTGTGGTGGTAGCGTGTCTGCCTCACATTCAAAAGGTCGTGAGTTCGAATCTCGCTTAGGGTGAGTTACCCAGATAAGGCTTTTTTCGGGGTTTTCCCTTATCCTGAGGAGACGAAAGTCGAGTAACTTTAAGCTCTGTTGACTCCGTGATCATTTGAGCATCATTTCACTAATTTCATTCATTGTCCGATATGAACAACCAGGTTAAAGAACGTTAAAAAAAAAAAAATTCGAAAACAGCTGCCAGACAAAAAATCAAAAATCCCAACATTCCCCTTAATTTGATGTTAAAAACTGTCAATTAAGTGAATTTTGGTCTAATAATTAAAATAAAAATCTGATGTGTTCCATTCACACTTTCTTTACATCTCTGCAACAAATTATTGCTTAAAAACTTATGCTTCTATTTACTTCATGCTAATCAAGAAAAAATTAACAGAAATAGTCTTATTACTTGCTTCCTTGTAAGTAGAAACGAAATAAGGTGATACCATAGGATAAAGTGATAGTCAAAAGTTGGTTGCTATGTGACTGAACTTCCTTTGCTTGTATGGACAGGAGTTGATAAATTCCTGTATGAGAAAAGTGTAAGTTTTTCAAAGCTGAAACCAATAACAAGGAATATATAAAAAAAACGATCAACACCACGAAAAAATGTATAAAACATAAAGTGTGTGTTTTAACGTGCCCTACATTTTCTGTGTGGTAAGTTTTGGTCCATCTCTTACGGTTTAGCAGTAATGCAAAATTTCTTAAAATTCATCCAGAATGAAGTAGTCTTCAGAGGCTATTCCCAGAAAATTCAAGATATACATTGTATTTGTCAGGTAAATACTCTAATATACGATATTTTAATAAAAATCGTTAGAAGCATATTTGAGAAAATCAACATTTTCGAAAAAAGTTCCATGTAAAGGGTAGTTGGGGGTGGGAAGATTTTTCTCAAAATCTTCGTGTCGCGTCCCTGGAAGATACTAAACTTAAATACCAAGTTTAGTATTTTAGCGACTTTTGGTTTTTGAGTTATTGAGTTCACAGACACACGGACACACATACGAACCTTTTTCTGATTTTTTTTTATACAGGGGCCCAGAACATATATTTCCGGTGAAATCTCGGTATGGAGAAAGTAAAGTACGTATAGAGAAAGTCAAAATATGAGTTTAGTGAGCAGAATTGAGGCAGACTGTTTGCAACACGGTTATTAAGTGAACTAGCAAGCTCCCGCGACAACATGCTTATAATATTCAAGCACAATATATTTAGGCCACTCCCCTCTATAGTGTGAGGGTAACGTCTGTCGCGAGTTCGAATCTCGTTTAGAGCGAGACATTTCAGGGTTTTCCCTTATCCTGAGAAGATGAATGTCGAGAAACTTAAGCTCCGTGGATTCCGATATATTTGAGCATCATTTCAGGATGATAATGGGATGCGTGAGCGTGCGCCTGCGCAGGCTAATTCGAAAGTATATTTTTTGGTGTCTCAAAGAGGTCCGTGTGTGCACAGCATAGCTCAAAAACGAAAAATCTATTAATACCATACTAAGTATTTATGTTTAGTATCTCCCGATGTCGCGACACTAAGATCTTCAAGAAAGTCCCTCCATCCCCAACTACTCTTTACATGATTTTTTTTTTTAAATTTTCGATTTTCTCAAAAATGGCTAACGATTTTGTTTAAGTATATATATATATACTTTTCTGGGAATAGCCTCTGAAGACCTTCTTATTCCAAATGAATTTTGCATAACTAGTAAACCGTAAAATATAGACAAATATACAAAAAGTGTAGATCAATAAAACACATAATTTATGTCAACACTCTTTTGTAGAACTGACCGTTTCTGAGATTTTACTTGTTATTGGTGTCAGCTTTAAAATTACTCATCTCAAACGGGACCATATAAATTTCAATTGTTTCACGAAGTGACCAGCTTTTAAAGGATTTGACTATCACTTTAGCCTAAGTGTTCCCTTAATTCCCTTCTTCTTAAAAGGAAGCAAGTAATAAAACCAATTATGCTAATGTTTATATGGATTAGAATGATTTAGATAAAAGAATAGTCTTTTTTAAGAATATTTTGTATTTGGATCAGGGAGAGAAGGCTACGTAAATGGAACAATTAGAGTTTTCTTCTCAAAACGCCTTACGTTGGTTCCTATGCGAATTATAGAATACATGCCATTGTTAAGTCTCCATATCCGCTTAAGTGTAATTGTCCAGTGTGATTAATTGACAATAATGGAAGACTTTTGCATAGGAAAAGTTGGTTAAGACCACATATGTCTCCAATAAAAGCGGAAGAATTAGTTGTGAACTGGATGAAACAGTATTGGTTAACAAGTAGAGAGTTAGCATTAATTGAGCAATTGTCTGGATTGGTTGAAGCTGGACGGTTCTAACCATTAATTTTTCTCATGTAAATCTTGCACATTACTTCACTTTTGTGATGAGAAAGTAGTTGGGTAACATAATGTGTTTATGTGATTTTCAGACCCGTCGCCATGATGATGGAATTGAGTCATAGTCTGACGTTGAATGAAGAGGCGCTGAAGCAGATCCCCGAAGCCAAAAGGCCTGTTTTCGTTTTCGAATGGCTGCGCTTCCTGGATAAAGTGCTGGTTGCAGCACAAAAGGTAAGAATTGCTGCTCTTATATTATTCTTAAGGTGATGTATTCCTGAGATTTGGAATACCCAAAGTGTATTTAAATATTTTATTGAAATATATACCAGTTATTTTTACACAATATCAGTGATATTTTTGCCATATATCAATATTCTAAAGTTCATGGCAATTGATTGTCTAAATTAATTGTTCTAATAAAAATTAGCCACGTGATACATTTTTAAAAATGTTCAGCTTTACAGCAAATGAGTTTACAAATACCTCTGCCATATTATATTCTTGTTTCCCTTAATTAGTGTGGAAAAATTGTTACTTTTGGCTCTCCAAAATTCTTGATTTTTCAAAATGTAATAATTTTTTCGTTAAAATTGGAGCATTGTTTAGAAAACCTTTATGACTATTTTATTTAATGTATTTTTAGAAGCAGTATAAAAAGCTAGAAACAATATAAAGATAAAGAGTATACAAAAGTGTTGAAAAAAAAGTTTGCGAGAAAATAAGGTTTAAAGTTGGGAGTGCCTATTAATAAACTTTCGTCTGCCAATTATAGCTTCAATTAATTGATCAAGTACGCCAAGTGGGCGTAAAGTTTAGAAGCTATTTTGTTATGGAGAATAAATTATGTTGCAATTACTCTCTCTCTACATGTACTCTGTGCATAGTGTATAGAGAAGGTATTGTGTTGCAGCTAAAAATTCAATACCGAGATTTCACCGGAAATACATGTTTTGGGACCCCCTGAATCCCAAAAAAGTATTTTTAGAAAAAGACCCTGTGTGTCTGTTTGTGGGCAGCATAACTCAAAAACGAAAAGTCCGTTAAATACCAAAATTGGTATTTCAGTTCAGTATCTCCCAAGGATGCAACACAAATTTTCAAGAAAATCTCCCACCTCCAACTGCCCTTTACATAGAACAATTTCGAAACTTTTGATTTTCTCAAAAATGACCCTAACGATTTTGATTAAAATATCCTATATTAAAGATATTTATATGACTGTTAAAATGTATATATTGAATTTTCTGGGAATAGCCTCTGAAGACCTCTTTATTCTGAACGAATGCTGCAGACTTTTGCGTAACTGGAAACCGTAGGAGATAGACAATAACTTACTACACAAAAATGTAGATTTCGTTAAAACACACAGTTTATATTATATACATTTTTTTCGTAGAGCTGACCGTTTATTTTTTGAATTTGGTTTCAGTTTTAATATAAGTATACTTTTCTCGTACGGGAATTTGCCAACTCTTGACCAAACAAACAAAAGAATTTCATTCACATAGGAACCAGCTTTTAAAAGATTTGAATATCGCTTTAATCTATCGTATTCCTCTATTTTCTTTCTACTTACAAGAGAGCAAGTAATAAGACAATTTCTGCTTTTTTTCTCGATTAGCATGAAGTAAATAGACGCTTTTTATCAATAATTTGTTTCAGAGATGTAGAGAAAGTCATGTGAATGAACTACATCAGATTTTTTATTACATTTTTTTGTCAAATTTCACAAATGTATCACCTTAGGGTATAGCTTAAATATGGAGACCAAAGTGTAAATCACAATTGGCTGCCGACAGACAAGGCAGGCAGGCAGGCAGGCAGGCAGGCAGACAGACAGACACACAGACAGACAGACAGACAGACAGACAAAGCATAGCATTCTTCCAGAAATTCCGTACTCATTTTGCCTTGGGCAGCCAACTCGGATCGATGGAGTGGTTAAAGTTGTTGGCACAACATCGTATTCGCTAACGTTTACTGTTTGCTCTGTAAAATATACGGAAGCAGAGACTTTTTTATGACTTTATATGGCAAAGGAGAGGTTTTTACGGCTTTGTGGGCAGAATCAAGTGTTACAGATTTTCACCAAGGATATAACAAAACATAAAATTCTCTCGCACTACATTGTAATTAGGGCGACATACTGAATGCACTGCATTAACATGGAATACAGCATTGCGGTAGGCCAGAGCTTATCTCTGTCTATTCATCATGTTCCCCCTTCATTGGGCTGCAACAAAATACATAGCATGCGGATTTAAAATTTGAATGTATCAATCAGTAAGTAGCCTGTGGGACCCAATGAGAAATGGGCGTGAACATTCAGTAATGGACGACAAGAATTATAAAATCAACCCCCTCTCGTTTATTGTTTAATATATTTGCACATTAAGGCTTCCGGATAGGTTTTGCATTTGTTGTGACAGTTTTTGTTTTTAAATCATGTTATGAAGCGTGAAATATGGCCTAGAAAAATATATGGCCAATTTAACGCAGAATACTTATTTTAGTTCATGTTTGCAAGTATAATATATCTGTTTTAATGTCAAGAAACTCCGAGATGTAGTTGTGATAGAAATATAGCCTAAAATCTTCAGTACTACCTCCGATAACAAGTTTGAAACCGGTGTGTACCAATTTACATCGTTTGAACAATCCAGACACAACACAGGCAGGAGTACAAATTGCATGCTACTCAAGACTTTCAAAAACCACCCAATCCTTGTTTTAGCACCGTTTTACTTTCTTTAGCACGTGTGTACAATACGCATAGCAGATAAAGAAGGTAGACATTGTATTCCACCTAAAAATTCGAAACCTAGGTTTTTCCAGAAATATATATTTTGAGGATCTCCGTTCCCCCCCAAAAAAATTAGAAAAAGTTCCGGAAAATCTTCCACCCCAAAACCAACGGATATTTTCGAAATTTTCGCTTTTCTAAAAAAATTCCTAACGATTTTGATTAAAATGTATATTTAAGAAGATATTTACCAGGGAAATGAAATATATATCCTGAATTTCTTGGTAATAGCCTCTGAAGGCCCTCTTCATCCTGGAAGATTTTTTTATAACTGGTAAACCGAAAGAGATAGATAGAAACTTATTACACAAAAATGTAGATCTCGTTAAAATACCCAATTTACGTCAAATTCACTTTTTTGTAGAGCTAATCATTTACGAGATATTCCCTGTTATTGGCTTGTTTTAAAATACTAACTTTCTTCAAACGCGAAGTCCTCTTACGTGTCATATCTCTTTTATTTTACTGCTGGCAATGGAAAGAGAACGGAACTTAAATGACAAGTGCATAGAGACGGGGTTCAAAAGATTTAGCCTAATGTATTCCCTTATTTCCTGTCTTCTTCCGTGGTTTGAGGGTAACGTGCTAGAGCTGGTTCCCAAGGTCGCGGGTTTAAACCCGGCGGAGGGCGATGGTTTTTTCCGGACGTAAAAATCCTCAGCATAGCTTCCTTCGGAAGGGAAGTAAAGCCCATGTCTCGTGTCGTGGATTAAGGTACATAAAAGAACCTTAAGCCTGATAGGCTTCTGAGCAAATTTAAGTGATCTTTGACGCCCAATATATAATGGGACACTGAGACCATCATTGTTCAAGAGCGACCATAATTAACAATCGATTTAATTTAATTTTCCCTTGTTTCCCTTCTGTTTATAAAGGAACTAAGTAATAAGATGTTTCTGCTAATAGTTTTCTTGACTAGCCCAATTTAGAACAAGAGGTATCTTCTACAAGAATAATTTGTTTACAGAACAGATAGAGAAAGCCATGTGAATGGAACACATCAGATATTTTACAGATTGCACCCTGCAAAGCCAGGTAACAAAACTATTTGGATTATAAAAATATCTTACGTTATATTATTATGTCGCATTCACATGACTTTCTCTACCGCTTCTACAAACTATGATTTAGAAGGTTTATTACTTTCTCTACACGTACTATGTACATAGTGTATAGAGAAGATATTGCACTCCACCCAAAAATTCGATACCGAGATTTCACCGGAAATATATGTTTTAGAGTCCCCTTTATCTAAAAAAAAGCATTTTCACAAAAAGGTCCGTGTGTCTGTGAACATAACTCAAAAACGAAATGTCGATAAAATACCAAACTTGGTATTTAAGTTTAGTATCTTCCAGGGATGCTACTCAAAGGTTTTGAGGAAAACATCCTTCCACCTCAAACTACCCTTTACATGGAACTTTTTTTTCTCGAAAATATTGATTTTCTCAAAAAATGACTAACGATTTTGATTAAAATCTCATATATTAAAGATATTTACCCGAAAAATAAAATGTATATCTTGAATTTTCTGTGAATAGCCTCTGAAGACTACTTTATTCTGGATGAATTTTATGCAATTTTGCATAACTGGTAAACCATAAGAGGACAAAAACTTACCACACAAAAAATATAGAACACTTTAAAACACACAATTTATGTTATATGCGTTTTTTCGTGTAGTTGATCGTTTTTGAGATAATCCTTGTGTTTGGTTTCAGCTTTAAAAAACTTATACTTTTCTCACACAGACCTTTGTCAACTCCTATCCATACGAGCAAAGGAACTTCAATCACAAAGCAACCAGCTTTTGACTCACTTTTAACTATGGTACTCGCTTATTTCGCTTCTAATTACAAGGAAGCAAGTAATAAGACCATTTCTGTTAATTTTTTCTCAATTAGCATGAAGTAAATAGAAGCATAAGCTTTTTAAAAATAATTTGTTGCAGAGATGTAGAGAAAGTCATGTGAACGGAACATCAGATTTTTTTTTTCTATCTACTTCATTTGAGTCTAGATAAACATTTGCAGGAATAGTTTATGACGTGATTTGTTTGTAGATGCAAGGGATCGATAGTCCGATGTTTAAAAGCGATACTATGTTCTCATCTTTATGCTCCTTACTCTTTCCAGGGCAACGTGAAAAACAAGTGAATAATGACAGTAGGTGCTTGAAAATCCATACCAATAACAGATTCTCAGTAATATCTGATGCCACTAGAAAGATTGTTTGAAATAATGCGACCTGTAAAGAGATCTGCATTTTTTGTGCAATAGGTGTTCGTTTACTAGTGTTCAAAAATGTACAAAATTCACAGGCCATTACTAAAAAATTCAACGTAAACATTTTATTGTCATTTAAATATTTTAAATGTGGTTTACTTGGAGACGTAGATCCATTTTAAATAATAAAACATAACGAAAAGTGATCTATGTAAAGTTTAGTTTGAGGTGGAGGGATTTGCTAGAAGAATATTCGCGGCGTATGTTTAAAAGATACTAAACTTAATGCCAAATATATATTGGATTTTTCTTTTTAAGTGTTGCTGTTCACAATCACACAGATTCACGTGCTGTTTCAAACATGTATTTCCGGTGAAATTTTGATAAGAAATATTTTGGTGAAATACATCTTCTTTATCTACTAAGAGACAGAGAAAGAGAAAGAAATAATTTACCCACATGAGTCATGCGCAAAACTTGTCAACGAGCGATAACTTTCTCCTAGAAGACCCCTTGCGGGTTGCGGTTGAATAAGTTGACCTCGCTCCCAAAAGAAAACTTTATTTCAGCACGCCTACGCTAAGAACTAAAGCAAAACTTAACACATTAATTTAGTGTTTTGTCAAATTTTGTCTCCTCTGAGCAACATGAAAAAAACCACAATTTCTGAGCTAGTCAATACTTATCAACAAGTTTTACTCTCGGCAATTGTCTATAAACATACAGAAATTCAATGTGCTTTTCTAGATGATTTCATTTGCTATAGCGTTGGAAAAAGTTCCAATACACCTATTTACTATTCTTTTTACATTCTCTATTATTTACCTATGTCAAATAGAAAAAAATATCTGATGTGTTACACTCACATGACTTTCTCTAGCTGTTCTACAAAACTTCTTATATTAGATTATTCTTCTTTCCGCATCTTGCTAATCGAGGTACTCATTGGCACAATGTTCTAATTACTTAGTTCCTTATAAGTAGGAAAAAAAAAAATAAGGGAATACACTAGGTTAAAGCCACAGTCAAATGTTTTAAAAGCTGTCGTTATGCGATTATCATTACAAATCCCTTCTTTTCCTAGCCAGGAGTAGAACAAAGAAAACCGCACACTCCCGTCTGAGAAAAGTATAAGTACTTCACAACTGAAACTAATGACAATGAATACCTCGAAAACCGTAAGCTCCACGAGAAAAATGCATATGACATAACTTATGTATTTTAACAAGATCTACATTTTTTGTATAGTAAGTTTTTGTCTATCTCTTACGGTTTACTAGTTATGCCAAATTAAGCAAAATTCATCCAGAATAAACAGGTCTTTAGAAGCTATTCCCAGAAAATTCAAGATGTACATGTTACTTGTCAGCTAAATATCTTGAATATACCATATTTTAATCAAAATCGTTAAGAGCCATTTTTAAGAAAATCAAAATTTTCGAAAAAAAGTTCCATGTAAAGGGTAGTTTGGGGTGGGAGGATTTTTCTCAAAATCTTCGTGTCGCATCCCTGGAAGATACTAAACTTAAATACCAAGTTTGGTGCTTTACCGACTTTTCGTTTTTGAGTTATCGTGTTCACAGGCACACGGACCTTTTTGTGAAAATGTTTTTTTTTTTTTTTTTTTTTTTTTTTTTTTTTTTTTTTTTTTTTGATACAGGGGACCCTAAAACATATATTTCCGGTAAAATCTCGGTTCGAATTTTTGGGTTAAATACAAATGTACATTGCACATACGGGGCTAGAGAAAGTAAACAAGTATTAAATTTTACTAAAAGATTCGACATCGAGATTTAACCAGAGACACGCATTTTGAGTCTCCCTGAATAAATATATAAACAAGAATAGTAAAAACTTTCAAGAAAAGGTCTGTGTGTGCCTCTCTGTGAACAGCACTTGGTATATAAGTTCATCTTCCGAAGATACGTCACGACATTTAAGAAAATTTCCCCAACTCAAGCTACCGTTTGCGTGGACAAATTACCGTTATTTTTATTTTCTCTAAAATGGCTCTAACGATTTTGTTAGACAAAATGTACATCTTGAATTTTTTGGGAATAACTCATTCTGAATGACTTTTGTGTAATTGGTAAATTAAAAGATAGTCAAAGTCGTACTACACAAAAATTGTGGATCTGGTTAAAGCATACAATTTATGTTAAATAAAGCTGTTTGAGATGTTCTTTGTTATTCGTTAGAGTTTTCAGAATCTGGTACTTTTTTTTTTTCTTTTCAACTGATTACTCGCTATTCATTGTTCTCGTCATGCAGAGTCCGTTCCATTAGCCCAGTGGTAGAGCGAAGGACCAGGGGTCGATCCCCGTATTAGCATGGGGATTTTCTCCCCTGGTGGAGGCACTGGAGTTGTGTCCTTACATCATCACCACCCCGCGGAAGGCAAATGCCAACACCATTATTGCCTGAGCGCTGAGCTCGGATTGTGGTCTCTCCCACAACTCCGTCCCGGCCATTCACCGACTTTCAGGATGAATGCTCGTCGTCATAATGCAAAAATCGTGGAATTTCAAAGACACCATTCCCAGAAGTTGATAAAAGAGTAGTTCGTTGAAGAGTGCGTAGAGTACGTAATGTGAATGCATCCCTTGGGCATTTTAGGAAGAGGTCTGCGCGTATGTTTGTGAACAGCATACTCAAAAACGCAAAGTTGGTTAAATACCATACTTGGTGAAATATACTTCTTAATTGTGATTAAAATGTCGTATACTTAAGATATTTAAAAGCCAAATAAAATATGTCTTGAGTTTTCAAGGAAAAGCATTTGAAGTCCTCTTCATTCGAAAAGAATGTTAGCAGGTAGACAAAAACTTCAGTCATTTCCGAAATATACGTGAGAAATTATTGGTTTGAATTTGTCAATACTTTGTCGTCTTTTGAAGTGCTGCCATTCAATTGTTTTTCATGATGTCAGAGGGTGGAATTTCAACGCTAACACATAAAGATTTGACAACTGCTTCGGCCTCCTATATTCCCTTTGTATCTTGTGTAATTAAATATTTTCTGCAGACGTTTATCTAAATTAACATGAAACAATTGAAAGATTAGGCTTGTGACCAAATGTAGAAAGGGTAAAATCAACGATCCAGGCTAGAAAATGGCGCGTGAATATAACCAAAAGAATATTTAGAAGTATCTGGGTACAGATCCTGTTCTGTTAATATTATACAGGCCTTGATAAACGTGTTTCCCTATCAAGCATGACAGCTTGCGTGATATATGCGCAGAAGCTCTCGACACGCAACTTCCTTCTATCATCCTGCACCTTCAAAACCACAATATGGCTGTAAAGCATGTTGCTTGAGCATTTCAAGTGAGTGGGTGAATCATATACAGGATGATTTAAAAATACTTTTACAACGTTTGGGGATGGATTTCCTATATCTAAACAAGAATATAGGCGCATATAAATTATATGCTGTAAGATCCTGAGTTTTCGCGTTATCAATTTACTAATGAAAGTTTACGTTCAACGGCTTTCCGGGTCCAACCCAACAACTTCATTCATCTGTGTACTCATTCTTTGAAGGCAACCGTTGCAACCTGCGGAGTTAAGCTACATTCACAAGGAGATGCAAGCGCAGGCGTAATGCAACATAATTGAACATATATATATGTATATATGTGTGAATATATATATATATATATATATATATATATATATATATATATACGATATTTTAATCAAAATCGTAAGAGCCATTTTTGATAAAATAAGCATTTTCGAAACTTTTTCTATGTAAAAGGTAGTTCGGGTTGGCGAGATTTTCTTCAAATCTTCGTGACCCATTCTTGAAAGATACTAAACTTATATACCAAGTTTGGTACTTTACCGATTTTTCATTTTTGAGTTATCGTGTTCGCAGACCACATGGACATTTTTCTAAAAATGTTTTTTTTGGATACTGGGACCTATAACGTCAATTTCGGGTGAAATATCGGTATCGAATTTTTGGGTGGAATGCAATACCTTCTCTATACACTATGTACATAGTACGTGCAGAGAAAATAAAATTAGACGTTAATTCATCCCTTCAACTCTGCATTCGGATTTTGCAATAGGCATTGCGCCAATCTGAGTTAAATTCCCTGAGGCCTAGCCGTGCCGCAGCACACGAATTTCTCTCTGTTGTCGCTGTCATCTCCTGCAACCCCCCTCCGCCCCGCAAAGCTGCTGGTAAATGTGGTGCCATCTTCCTTGTGCAGACGTACCCGGAGCATAAAGTGGACTATCAAAGCCGATTTACCCTTTGTTAGAAACAAAGAAACTAAAGCAAACCCAGGAGAGAACTTATATTTTCTGCCCTTTGAAACTACAGAGTGCGGCATTTAACGTTTTCCATATTTAGTTGGTTGTACTGTGTATCAGGAAGCCGGTCCCCATGGCCACGCTCGCTAAAGCGTCTCGCTTTGGTGCTTCGTGGGCAGGGGATCGTGGGTTCGAGTCCCGCCTTGGGCATGGGTGTTATATGTTTGTGCAATGTGTATATGTTTGTAAAAGAAACAGTAAAACCAGTAAACCAGTAATCAGTAAAACCTACGGGGGGAAATGTAAATAGGGATACAGTACCGGAGTCCTGATCAGACTCCGTTACTGTTTTAAAAATAAAAAAAAAAAGTTGATGGGTTTACAGCACTGTGACTGCGTCTAGCATTGTCTTGGATTCAGTTTTCCATGGAACGTCGGCCTGTGCAGAAGCGCATTTTCTGCGTTGAACAGTTTATTGCAAGCAAGTCAATTGTTGCTGCCCAGCGCGAGTTTTGGCGATCAGCAACGTGGGGTTGACGCCGTCACGAAAAATAATCAGTGCGTGGGTGCGTCAATGGCGTGAAGCAGGATCGGTTCAAAACAAACCTCGGGTTCGTCGAAAAACATTTCGGATATCTGAAAATGTCGAACGTGTGACAGCGGCTCTGCAGAGAAGTCCATGTCGTTCCGTGAGGCGGAAGTCCCGGTTCATGAATTTGTCGGACAGAAGTGTACGAAGAATTCTACGTGAAGATTGCTGTTCCATCCATATTCGAATCGTAAACTGCATGTCGCACAACAGCTAACAGTAGCAAACAAAGCCCTGTGTCCATTGTTGTCAGAGAATCCAGCAGCTGTTTAAGGCTCGTTTCACACCGGAACGCTGGTGACGGTCACCGGTATCGGTCACTGATAGATACATTCGTTTGAATTGGAGCATTCGCATCGGGACACTACACTGCCTCACCGAGTCACTGTGACGCAGCAAAGTGTCACCCTCGTCGTTTGTGACATACAAGGTCACTGTGTTCAGAGCAGTTTCAATAAGAAAAGTGGTAAGTTGTATGTTATTTTAATGTCGCATTTTTCATACCATAAGACTAGCGAAATTTAGTTTCTATCCCTGGAGATTCTAGGAGGTTAACCTTCAAAGGCATTTGCACCCCTCACCCCCTTTATTTTGTGTTACTAATAGCAAGTGTACCTTTATGCAGTCTCAGTGCGAGAAGAATGGACAAAATGGATGATAAAAGGATGTTAAGCTAAAAAAAAAATTATGCAATGAAAAAATGAATGATCGCGGAAACCATGAACGCACCCTTTCAGGGCGAATGGAGAAAATTTTAAAAAATATGTTTATTTCAAAATTTTCATAACAAAATTAAGGGTCGTCTTATTGTCGTGTTAAGGCCTTATGGTCCGAAAAATTTCACTAACTAATCAGTTGGCAATATCACCAGTGATCTAGGAGTGTTCACCACAGTCACCGGTGGCCGTCACCAGTGTCCCAGTGTGAAACGAGCCTAATACTCATCATGACCTTCACTCCTGCCTGATAATGAATCAGTGACAAAGCAAACTTCTGCCTCAATGGCTCTATAAATAGGCAGAACTTTCGATATTGCGCTCCGCAAAATCCACGCGAAAGTTTTGAACGGACACTACCAGTCCTAAGGACGTAGGTATCAGAAAGTATCATTGGTCCTTACTTTTTCGAAGGCGACAGTGGTGCTGCAGTAACTATGAACTGAGCATTACAACGGAATGTTACAAACGTTTTTCCTGCCTAAGCCGAGACGTCGTAACTGGAATATTCGGCGCCTGTGGTTTCAACAGATGGAGCCACATTTCATACAACACGTTTCAATGAACGCACTCCACGCTGCTTTCCCTGGGCGACTTATCTCCAGGCCCTCTGTATCCCCGACCTCACTGCACCAGACTTCTTTTTGCGGGGTTATTTTAAGGGTAAAGTCTATTGTTATATCCTTCGTGACATTGACAGCTTTAAAGCCGTAATTGCTGATGTTACACCGCAAACATTGCGGCGAGTAATGTCCGGTGTACAACAAAGATTACAACTATAACTTTGACCCAATGGAGGTCATCTTCAGGACGTTATTTACAAAATATAAGATGTACACTGTAATTCCAAGATTATAATGTTCCTAAAATTATTAATTTATTGTAATTTACTTGTAAAATAGTTATAGGCTTTTGAAAATGGAAACGTTAATACTGCAGTCTGTAGATATCTACATAAAATGTGTTCATTTTGTGAAGTCATTAACCTCAGCGCAAATTGTGGGATAGGGTAAAAGTTCAGATTTAGATGTCAAGCAATTGCTAATTTCTATTATAGCCCATGATGGAAATGTCAGCGCAGTATTTCTCTCCTGGGGACATTGCCCAAATGTCACAGTAGACCCTCCTCCATTCTGTATTCTTGCAGCTTCAGGAATATACCGTGTCTCGGTTTACATAAATCGCACTCCATAAATAAGAGTTTAACGAATGGCCTAAAAAGAATTCAACATGAGTACCGTTTTCTTTGTCATGCAGTTATCTTGTTCACTCATTTTAATCCAAACCATTAAACCATTGTTGGAAAAACCCAAAATTGCTTCACGTTTTACTTTACTTAGTATATATATAGTACGAGAAATATTGCATTTCACCGAAAAATGTTGTATTGGAATTTCATTGGAAGTATACGTTTTAGGGACCCCTGTATACAACCATTTTAAGAAAAAAATGTGTGTGTGTTTGAAAAACATAACTCCAAAACGGAAAGTCGACTAAATACCAAACTTACTGAGCTCAACATCTTTCAAGAATGCAACATAAAGATTTTCCCCCCGAATTACCCTTTATATGAAAACATTTTCGAAAAGTTTAGCTTTTTTTCAAAAATGGCTAATGATTTAGATTAAAATGCAGTATGTTAGAGACGTTTACATGAAAAATAAAATGTATATCCTGAATTTTCTGGGAATAGTCTCTGAAGCTCTTTTCATTCTGCATAATTGGTAAACATAAGAGATAAAAATTAGTAAAGAACAAATGAAGATCTCGTTGAAAACGCAATTTATGTCATGTAGTGCTTTTGTTTATTTGTTTTGTTTTCTGTGTGGAGATATTTCCGTGAAATTCCTTGGTATTGGTTTCAATTTAAAACACTTTTTCCCTGAGGGAAACTTGGCATTCCTTTTTCTTTTGTTATATTCTTAGTCATGCAAACAGAACGGAATTACAAATAAAAGATTTGATTATCGCTTTAGTTTAGTGTATTCCCTTGTTTCTCTTCTACTTATAAGGAAGACTATTTCTGCTAACGCTTATCTTGATTAGTATGAACTAGATAGAAGAATAAGCTTTTGTAAGAATATTTGTTACAGAATAGGTGGAGAAAGTCATGTGAATGGAACATATAAGATATGTTTACAAGACTTTCGTTTGAGAAAATGTCTCATAATTTTCTGTTTTATCAAAAATGCTCAATCTCGGTATTTCTTTGGAAGTATACATTTTGAGTTTAGCTCTATCCTCCAAAATGAGGATAAAAACAAAATTGGATAAATACTAATTTTATACTACAGGCCAGAAGAAGGATTTTAAGAAATTTCCTCTACTCGAACTATGTTGAGTACGATGAACTAAAGTTGATTCATAAAATGTTGAATTAATAGATTTATCGCATATCCTGTATTATGACGTTTTCAACATATCTGACATGTCTTTATGCTCTTCCGTAATATCTGTTCCAAATGGTTTGCAACCCTTGGAGAAATAGTATATAGGAGATTATGAGAAGCCCAGGAGAGGATAGGATATCGTACAACGCAAGGGGACAGACAACTCGCATCGTGACCTACAGAGAACTATTGTGGTTACCACCCTCCAGAAGGAAAGGACGAAGCAAAGGAACCACAGATGGCTACAGTCGCAGCTGTCTGCCTCGTGCCACGAAACCTTAAAGCAAACTTGAAACGTGAGAAGGAAGCGGAATGAAAGGGAACGAGGGAAAGGAAAACATCCCAGAATTCGCCTATCCATCCCCTAGTCTCGTATGTTACCGCAGAGTCAACTCGCTCAGATGAGCAACCCCAAAGCCAAAACATTTCAAAATTAAAGGTATATTTTCCAATACATATATTTCTTACATGCATTTATATTCCTTAAAGACAATGAAAAGATAACTTGTTTTAAATTTATTCCGTAAATAATTTTAATTTTATTTGTTTTTTATTGGTGGCGTCGTTGGCGAGTGGTTAGAGCGCTCGCCGCTTACCAACGCGACCCGGGTTCAATCCCAGGGGACCATATGTGGGATTTGTGGTGGACGAAATGGAGTTTGGGCGGGTTATCGCCGGGTTCTCCGATTTCTTAAAGTTTAATGTTTATGAACATTGTATTGGCAAACATATTTCAAATAAAAAAAGAAAATTTACAACAGCCACGGGAATGGTGGAGGCTGCTTTAAAAAAAAAAAAAAAAAAAATGTAGAGATTATGATTTTAATGTACCTGATGACAGTTAGAAGGCTTATGCTTCTATTTACTTCATGCTAATCGAGAAAAAATTAGCAGAAATAGTCTTATTACTTGCTTCCTCAAAAGTAGAAGCGAAATAAGGGAGTACCATAGATTAAAGTGATAGTCAAAATCTGGTTGCTATGTGACTGAAGTTCATTTGTTTGTATGGACAGGAGTTGACAAATTGCTGTATGAGAAAAGTATAAGTTTTTCAAGCTGAAGCCAAAAACAAGGAATATCTCAAAAACGATCAACTCCACGAAAAAAAAGTATATAACATAAATTGTGTGTTTTAACGTGCTCTACATTTTGTGTGCTTTAGGTTTTCATCCATCTCTTACGGTTCAGCAGTTATGCAAAATTCCGTAAAATTCATCCAGAATAAAGCAATCTTCAGAGGCTATTCCCAGAAAATTCAAGATATACCTTTTATTTGTCAGGTAAATATCTTTAATATACGATATTTTATCAAAATCGTTAGAGCCATTTTTAAGAAAATCAAACTTTTCAAAAAACTTTCCATGTAAAGGGTAGTCTTCGTGTCGCATCCTTGGACGATACCAAAGTTAAATACCAAGTTTGGTATTTAACGGTCTTTTCGTTTTTGAGCTATGCTGCCCACACACACACACACACACACAAGGATTTTTTTTCTAGAAATGCCTTTTTTGGATTCTGGGGGTCTCAAAACATATATTTCCGGTGAAATCTCGGTATCGAATTTTTGGGTCCAATACAATACCTTCTCTATACACTATGTACACAGTACGTATAGAGAAAGCAAAAAAAAAAAAAAAAAAAAAAACAGAATACAACAAAAACATCGATTGTCAGGAAACTGTCTCAGTACAGTTATATGAAAAATAGCGTGAACCATGGAGACGATAGGAAACACATTTATTTGTACAACTACTTCATACATAGAGATGTTCAATTATCATATACGATTTACTATCTGTGATTATTATATTTTGTACCGTTTATCACCTGGCCATTCTTTGTTTAATCAGTGTCGCCAGGTTTATTTCTCTACACATACAATGTACAGAGTGCATAGAGATTTTTATTCCACCCAATAATTCGATTCCGAGATTTAACCGGAAATGCATATTTTCAGGTCACCTTAATAAAAAAAAAAATAATTTTAAGGAAAAGGCGCGTGCGTGTGTGGACATCATAGCTCAAAAACTAAAAGAGCGTTAAATACCCAACTTAGTATTTAGGTTTGGTATCTTCCAAGAATGCGACACGACAATTTTCAAGAAAATCCCCGCATTTCAGACCATCCTTTACATGGAAAAAAATTGAAAATTTTGTTTTCTCATAAATGACTGTAACGATTTTGATTAAAATACTGTATACTAAAAATATTTATATCACAAATAAACTTTATATCGTGAATTTTCTGGGAATAGTTTCTGAAGCCCTAACATTCTGAATGAATTTTGCTGATATTTGCATAGCTGGTAAATCGCAACAAATAGACAACTTACTACACAAAAATGTAGATCTCGTTAAAACACACTTTTTGTGGTAGAATTGACTGTTTCAGAGATATTTCTTGTAATTGGTTTAAATTTTAAACTAGTATCTTTTCAAATGGGGTCACCTTTCGTTTCATCTATCTTTTGTTTTATTGGAAATGTAAAGCGAGGCAAACTTCAGCTGTTCACATGTTGACCAGCTTTTAAAAGATTTGACTATCGCTTTAGCTAGTGGCTGCCCTCAGTGGTGTAATGGTTACTATGCCTGCCTCCAAAACCCAAAATTGCAGGTTCAAACCTGGCGGAGGGTGAACCAATGCTTTAGAGCGGTTTAATTTGTTGGTTTGTAGTTTTTCTTTGTAACTTAAGGTCATTTAATCTGGTTGGTCATATCGGACGGTGAACTGATGGTGAAATGATGCTCAAATGATCTCGGGGTCCATGGAGCTTAAAATTACTCTACATTCGACTTTCAGGATAAGGGAAAACCCGGAAAAAACCTTAGCTTAGGAACCCACCCTAAGCGATATTCAAACTCCCAACCTGTTGAATGTGAGGCAGATACGCCACAACCACTTTACCCAGACGAGGTTGTTTAAATTGTCTTCTATTTAATTCAGTGCTCAAGTGATTTCGGCTTACTGTTGACTGACATAATCAACCTTTTCCAACTCAATGGTGCCACATGATATCTGTATTTATTGTTCGAGGCGGGTAAAGATTAACTTTCTTTTAAT
The DNA here is from genome assembly GCA_030762935.1 of Hymenopus coronatus. Classification (NCBI taxonomy): domain Eukaryota; kingdom Metazoa; phylum Arthropoda; class Insecta; order Mantodea; family Hymenopodidae; genus Hymenopus; species Hymenopus coronatus. Next base: position 17,789,962 of record CM060887.1, on the reverse strand, counting down.
TTAATTATATTAGCACCGCTTAGAACAAGCAAAAGCGAAAATAAAATCCCTTCAAAGATACCTTTTTTCCTAATAAATACAGGATGGTATTCCAGTACTCTGCTACTGCAAGGTCCAGTCAACGTTGAGATATGTCAACTAGCGTTTATTTTACCTGGGCCTATTCATTCCTTTATTTCAGTAGAATTGTAGCGAAGATTCCGACCTAGGTAAGTCTGTAATATTTTTAGAAAAATGTCCGTGTGTGTGGGGGGGGGGCAACATAACTAAAAAAACAAGTCCGTTAAATACCAAACTTAATATTTAGGTTCAGTGGCCTCCAAGAATGCGACACGAAGCTTTTCAAGTAGTCTCTTAAAATATTTACATGCATAGTATTGCCGTTGTACTATCATTTAAAGTTAAGTTTGAATCTCTCTTTTTTTACATTTTTTCATTTGTACAGTTCCCCCTTTTAAATTCAATGACCATTATCGGGGGCTCTGACTTGTGAAACAACTCGTATTAATGTAGGTTTACAACATTAAGTTAATCACTTTATATCAATAAACACACGCACATTCGCACTTGGGGGGGGGGGGATAGGGAATAATTCTGGTTAAAGAAAAATTCCCCGCCCCAGCCGGGAATTGAACCCTTGAGTCGTCGTCCCGGCTTTTGGCAAACAATATAGCAAGCAACCTTGCTGCATTTCTCTGTAGTGAACAATCAGCATTTCAACACACTTTGTTTGGTTCTTGTGTCTGCGGGTTTCTTTCTATTCGAAAAGTCTTGTTTCCTTTGCGGTAACTGGGACAATGGATTTATCGTGCTATGCAGCATTTGCTCTAGGGTTTAGCCGAAAGGTTCTCTCGCAAGTCATACATAAGTAAAGCGTGCGATGCAGGCCCGGAGACTCCTGCATAATTAAATATCCACTAAAGATGGGAAAGAAATGGGTAATGGGGTTGTATACACCAAGCGATGGGAGGAATATAAAACAATCTCTAGGGCGGTGTCTTAAAATGTGGTTCCCTGGAGACGAAATGCAGCATGCGTGTTATGTACGAATTATCGTGAGTGGCACACCAAGTTAATTCATAAAGAGATATATCGATCTCTCGAGCTCGACAGGTCAAATGTGGTTTTCAGCGCAAGATGCAACGCCACGGAATCCGGCGAACCGATACATTTCGTAATTCGAGTCGTCGAAACTGTTGTGAACTTCAAGGTACCAGGGGAAACTGAAACATTTTAGAAAATCAAATAAGTGGTATTAGCTTAAAATATTTAACATATGTATTGCTTTTTAAAACATTCACCTTCAACATCAACACATTTTTTGCATCTAATGAAACCAGATCCATGCCACTCTTCTTAAAGCTTTTCAGAAATCTGGTATAAGTTCCGCTGCTTCATCTATAACATAAGTATTTCCACAGATTGTATCTTTACTTTCTCTACTGAGTACTGAGTGCAATGTGCATAATTGGTAGAGAAGGTATTGTAATACATCCAAAATTTGATACCGATATTTCACTGGACATGCATGTTATGAAGACCCGTGAATTAAAAAAACATGTTTAGAAAAAGGTTCGTGTGTGTACTTGTGTGTGTCTGTGAGAGGCATATGAAAACTAAAAGTTCGTTAGTTACCAAATTTGGTTTAAGTTCAGTATCCTCCAAGGATGCAACACGAAGATGTTCAAGAAAATCCTCCACCTTTTTCGTGAAAGTGGTGTGTATCTAAATAATGGCTAACGATTTTGTTAAATACCGCAAATTAAAGATATTTTCATAACAAACGAAATTTTGGATTTTCTGGAATCGCCTCTAAAGACCTCTTCGTGAATTATTTTTCTTAATCAGTAAACCATGAGAAATAGACAAAACCAAACTATACAAAAATATAGATCTCGTTAAACACACACAATTAATGTAGTATACCGTGTTTTTTTAGTTTATCATTTCCGAATTATTCCCTGTTATAGGTTTCAGTTTTAAAATACTTCCCGTTTCTTAAACGGGAAGTCTCCATTCGTTTTATATATTTTTTGTTTTACGGCTAAAACACACAATTATTGTCGTATATACTTTTTTGAGTTAACCATTCGTTTTATATATTTTTTTTTTTGTTTTACGGATAAAACACACAATTATTGTCGTATATACTTTTTTGAGTTAACCATTTCCGAATTATTCCTTTTTATAGATTTCAATGTTAAAATACTTTCGTTTCTTAAACGGGAAGTCGCATTCGTTTTATCTCTCTTTTGTTTTACTCTTGGCAATGCATTAAAAATTACAGAATTTCAATTGATTCACATAGCGACCAGGTTTTAAAAGATTTGACCATCACTTTAGCCTAGAGTATTTACCTTATTTCCCTTCTACTTGTAAGGAAGCAAGTAATAAAACCAATTCTGTCAATGTTTATTCCATTAGAATCAAGTAGGTAGAAGAATAAGCTTTTGTAAGAGTAATTCGCTATTGAATAGGTTAGAAAAAACATATTAAACACATCATATATATATATATATATATATATATATATATATATATATTCTTTGTTGTGCTAGGTGACGACCGTATTGTGAAGGGTCCATGGTTGTCAGTTTTTAGTTGTGTGACGATGCGTTGTCATGGTGTCAAGTTATTTTTCCTATTCACCAACTTTTTCAAAACAGACATTTGTGTATCAATCGACAGTAATGGTATCTATATCTTCTAACACTATAGTGCAATGTGGCTCGTTTTAGGGAAGGGGGGAAGGCCCTGCGAATTCGTCGGAACTTTTGTAGGTTCTGTTCTAAGGAATCAACGAGTCGATTGCCTTTTATTTTCAGGATCATAACAATAAATCCAAGTTTCATCGCCAGGAATCATAACAATAAATCCAAGATTCATCGCCAGTGACGATATTCCACACCAAATTTGAAGTGCCGCTTTGGAATTTTTCCAGAGTTTTTCTCTGCCAAGCATTGCAGTTTTATTTTGATCGGGAGTCAGTTTATGTGGAATCCATCGGCGACAAAGTTTTCTCGCGTTCAACTGTTGACGTAAAATATTTTGGATTTGACTCATACCAACGAGGCCTGAATAAATTGATAAGATGTCCTTCAACCTTCTCTAAGCATTGCTCGAATAGCGGCAATATTTTCACCAATAATAGCAGTTCTTGGGGGCCGTTCACGAAGTTTATCACTAAGAACAAAATCTGATGTGCCATTCACACGATGTTTTACGTGCCATGTACATAGTGTATAGAGAAGGTATTGTAATCACCCAAAAAGTCGATACCGAGATTTCACCGGGAATACATCTTTTGAGACCTGAATCCAAAAAAAAAAGCATTTTTAGAAAAATGTCCGTGTGTGTGTGTGTTTGTGATCAGCATAGCTCAAAAACGAAAAGTCCGTTAAAAACCAAACTTGGTATTTAGGTTTGGTATCTTCCAAGGATGCGACACGAAGATTTTCAAGAAAATTCCCGCACTCCCAACTACCCTTTACATGGAGCTTTTTTCGAAAATTTTGATTTTCTAAAAAATGGCTCTTAACGATTTTGATTAAATTCTGGATGAATTTTGCATAACAACTAAACCGTAAGAGATGGACAAAAATTTAACACATAAAATGTAGAGCACGTTAAAACACACAATTTATGTGATATACATTTTTTTCGGGGAGTTGATCGTTTTTGAGATATTCCTTGTTTTTGGTTTCAGCTTTGAAAAACTTATACTTTTCTCATACAGGAATTTGCCAATTCGTGTACATACAAACAAACGAACTTCAGTCACATAGCAACCAGCTTTCACTTTAATCTATTGTACTCCCTTATTTCGCTTCTACTTACAATAAAACAAGAAATAAGACTATTTCTGCTAATTTTTCTCGATTAGCATGAAGTAAATAAAAGAATGAGCCTATTAACAATCATTTGTTTACAGAGGTATGGAGAAAGTCATGTGAATGGAACACATCAGATTTTTCTACTTATTTTGCAACAAACTATTCTGACAAAAACTTGTTCTTTTATGTACTTACTGCCAATCAAGATAAACATTAGCAGAAATTGTCTATATTCCTTGTCAGTAGATGGGAAAATAGGCCATATACTAGGCTTAAAGTGATAATCAAACCTTTTAAAAATCCGGTCTCTATACGATTGAAATTCGCTCATGCTTGGCCAAAAGTAAAACAAACGAAACGGGAATGTCAAATCCCCGTTTGAGAAAAGTTTAAGTATTACTTTCTCTAGCCCCGTATGTACAATGTACCTACATAGTGGATAGAGACGGTACTGTATTCTACTCAAAAATTCGATACCGATATTTCAGAGGAAATATATCTTTTGAGGTTCCTTGAGAGCGAAAAAAGCATTTTTAGAAAAAAGTCAGTGTGTGCGTATGTGTCTGTGGACAGAATAGCTTAAAAACTAAAAGACTGTTAAATAAAAAACTTGGTATTTAGATTTAGTATCTTCCAAAGATGATTTTCAAGAAAATCCCCCCACCACAAACTACCCTTTACATAGAACAATTTTCGAAAACTTTGAGTTAACCGTTTTCGAGATATTCCGGATTATGGTTTCAATTTTAAACTTTTCTCAAACGGGAAGGCATCTTTCATCTTTCTTCTCGTTTGTTTACTGAACCTCAATTGTTCACATAGTGACCGGTTTTTAAACGGCGAGACTGTCGCTTTAGCCTGTGCATTTTCTTATTTCCCTTCTACTTGTTAGGAAGCTAGTAAAAAGGCCTATTCTGCTTATGTTTTTCTTTATGATGTAGATAGCAGATTAATTTTTTGAACAAAAGATTTGTTTACCGAACACTAGGGGACATCATGTGAATAGAACACGTTAGATTTTCTCTCCTCCTACTTACAAGGAACTAAGTAATAAGGACAATTTCTGCTAATGTTTATCTCGATTATCATGAAGTAGATAGAACACTACGTTTTTACACACTAATTTGTTACAGAGATGTGGAGAATGGCATGTGAATGGAACACATCAGATTTTTTAAAATTGAAATCAATAATAAGGGATGTCTCGGAATGGTCAACTGGGGAAAAAGGTATGGCATACATTGTGTGTTTCAACGAGATCTGCATTTTGTGTAGTAAGTTTTTATCTATCAATTGCGGTTTGCCAGCAATGCAAAAGTCATCCAGAATGAAGAGGCTATTCCCAGGAAGTTCATTTTATTTGTCATGTAAATATCTTTACATACGGTATTTAAATCAAAACGTTTAGAACTTTTTGAGAAAATCAAAATTTTGGAAATATTTTCTATATAAAGGGTAGTTTGGGGTGAGAGGATTTTCCTGAAAATCTTCATGTCACGTCAATGATAAATTCAATTCAAGGTTGCGGTGCACTTAGTTTTGTATGTACTTTTGTGGAAATGACTAAAGTGATTAAAACGTGTAAACTTTATATAGGGATACATGTCGTCAGGAATATAATTATCCGTATACTGAGCGTTTAATTTATTATACCCATTCCGTATGAATGTTTTATTTCATTCCTGAGACCAACTACAGCGATTTCATTTGTACGCGTGGCCGGTCTAACGGGAATTTTCTTGGTACTGGGAAGCAGGCTGTTTGCGGCGAAGTCAGATTTTCTTAGCCCCTAAACGCTATACTGTATTGATGAATATAACACGTATTAATTATTGCATACATGGGATACGGTGGGACCCCATCATCATCCAAAGGGCTTGAGCCTCATGACATTACACCCCCCTAAGAGTTTGCTACGAGGGGCGTTCAACAAGTCCTTAGAAAATTACAGAAAAACAAAGTAATTTTGGTAGATATTGTTTTTCAACATAATATCCTTTTAGCTTGATAATTTTTCACAGCGTTTATCCAATTGTTTTAAGCTTTCCAAAAAAAAAAAAAAAAAAAAAAAAACACAGGATTTCGGAAGGTCCTCAAAATAGGTATCTGTTTGGGAGATGACTGACCTCTTCGTTAGACGTGAATCGTTTTCCGCCGAGCTACTTTTTTAAGTTTGGAAATAAAAAAATATGTCACTGGGAGCCAAATCTGGTGAATACGGTGGATGTTGTAGTAATTGGAACCTTAATTATATAATATTCGCCATCGAAAACTGCGCAGGTGTACACCCTTGTATTGTCTTGATGGAAGGGAATATTTTTCTTCGCCAGATGAGGACGTTTTTTCTTGATTTCTCCGTTCAATGCATAATACTCTCCATTTATCGTTTTCCCTTCAAGTAATCAATGTAGATGGTTTCGCTTGCATCCCCAAAAAACGAGGCCATCACCTTGTGTGCAGATTTCACCACCTTTGCCTTCTTCGGAGCCGGTTCGCCTTCAAAAAACCCACTGTTTCGACCTTACTTTTGTCTCTGGAGTGTAATAGTGTATTCATGTTTCAACCAGATGTTCATCATTTGTACGCCCTCATTTAAATTCATTTATCCAATAGTAAATTGTTGCAAACGCAGGAGCAGATATGCCAGGAACTTTATTCAAATCGGCTTCTATCTCTTTCAGTGTTAAGCCTTTTAAATAGAAGTGTTTAGTCACCGCACGAAACTTCCCCCCCCCCCCCATCTTCCTAAAGAAGTACAAGATTGTTGATTCAGTCGCCTATGGCAACGAAACCACGTGATAGATATTGCTATAGCTTTAACTGCCATCTAGTTAGAGACGAAAACTTTTTTGATACTATGAGTGTAATTTCTTGGTTATTCTAAGAACGTATTGAGCGCTTCTAGTATTATGTATATTTGACTGTGTGATAAACTTCTATTACAACACTTGCACAAACAAGTTTTATTCATAGACACTCTTAAACGGCTCTCAGCGTCTCCTTTTATACTGGAAGTGAAAGACCACTTCATTTTGCTCAGAAACCTATTAGCCTTGAGGTGCTTTTATGAGCCGTAAATCTGCGATACGGGATCACTGGCTTTACTTCCCTTCCGAAGGAAGCTATACCGAAAATTTTTATGCCCGAAAATACTTGCCTTCACCGGGATTGAATCCACGATCTTGGGAACTAGAGGTTAGTAAATAATCCTAGCACAACGAGGGACGCTACACTTGCACATCTATTAAAAAAATCTGATGTGTACCATTCACATGACTTTCTCCATATCCCTGCAACAAATAATTCTTAAAAATCTTATACTTCTATTTACTTTATGCTAATCAGAAAAAATTAGCAGAAATAGTCTTATTACTCGCATCCTTGTAAGTGGAAGCGAAATAAGGGACAACCGTAGGTTAAAGTGATACTCAAAATCTGGTTGCTTTGTCAATGAAGTTCCTTTGTTTATATGGATAGGAGTTGACAAGCTCCAGTATGAGAAAAGTATACGTTTTTCATAGCAGAAACCAAAAATAAGGAATGTCACAAAAACGACGAACTCCACGAAAAAAATGTACATAACATAAATCGTGTGTTTTAATGTGCTCTACATTTTTTGTATAGTAAGTTTTTGTCCATCTCTTACGGTTTAGCAGTTATTCAAAATTTAGTAAAATTCATCCAGAATAAACTACTCTTCAGAGGCTATTTCCAGAAAATTAAAGATATACATTTCATTTGTCAGGTAAATATCTTTAATATCCGAAATTTTAATCAAAATCGTTAGAGCCATTTTTGGGAAAATCAAAATTTTCGAAAAAAGTTCCATGTAAAGGGTAGTTGGGGGTGGGGGCATTTTTCTCAAAATCTTCGTGTCGCATCCCTGGAAGATACTAAACTTAAATATCAAGTTTGGTATTTTACCGACTTTTCGTTTTTGAGTTATCGTGTTCACGGACACACGGACACACACACACACACACACACGGACCTTTTTGTGAAAATGCTTTTTTTTTTATATTGGGGACCCTAAAACATATATTTCCGGTGAAATCTCGGTATCGAATTTTTGGTGGAGTGCAATACTTTATCTATACACTATGTACATAGTGCGTATGGAGAAAGTAAAAAACTGATGTGTTACATTCACATGACTTTCTCTACCTCCCTGAAACAAATTATTGTTAAAAAGCTTGTGCGTCTATTTACTTCATGCCAATCGAGTAAAAACTAGCAGAAATATTTGCTTCCTTGTAAGCACAAGCGAAATAAGGAAGTACCATAGGTTAAAGTCATAGTTAAAAGCTGGTTGCTATGTCACTGAAGTTCCTTTATTTGTATGAACAGGAGTTGACAAATTTCTGTATGAGAAAAGTATAAGTTTTTCATAGCTGAAACCAAAAACAAGGAATATGTCAAAAATGATCAACTCCGCGAAAAAAAAATGTATATAACATAAATTGTGTGTTTTAATGTGCTCTACATTTTTTGTGTGTTAAGTTTTTGCCCATCTCTTACGGTTTAGCAGTTATGCAAAATTCCGTGAAATTCATCCAGAATCAGAGGCTATTCCCAGAAAATTCAAGATATACATTTTATTTATCAGGTAACTATGTTTAATATATGATATTTTAATCAAAATCGTTAGAGCCATTTTTAAGAAAATCAAAATTTTCGAAAAATTTCCATATTAAGGGTAGTTGGTTTGGGGGGATTTTCTTGAAAATCTTCGTGTCGCTTCCTTGGAAGATACCAAACTTAAATACCAAGTTTGGTATTCAACGGTCTTTTCGTTTTTGAGCTATGCTGTCCACAGACACGCACACGCACACACACGGACCTTTTTCCAAAAATGTTTTTTTTTTGGATTCAGGGGGGACCCAAAATATGTATTTACGGTGAAATCTCGATATCTAATTTTGGGTGCAATACAATATCTTCTCTATACACTATGTACACAGTACGTGTAGAGAAAGTAAAAATGAGTCTCTGACGTAAGAATTCACAAGCAGTGTATACAAATGTCTCGTTTATGCTCCGCACACCACTTTAGAATATTGAGTTTCTGCGAACCCAACTAGGCGGAACAAGGTCATATTTTCCAAAGCTCAATTGTCTCTTGCCCTTTATTTATCCCTGACATTTCATTGTACCTCCTCGTTTATTCTGGACTATGTGTTAAATATACTGTGACAAATGAAAAACAGCAGTTACCGCTATTTTGCACTAAGGGCCGTATTAAACAGTGCCGATAATTTCTGTCGTTAACTCAGGTTTCTAAACCTGGAGTACACCATTAACTGGAATAACGCCCACACCTTTATTCACCACGGCAATTATAACCCCCGATTTTAAGGCATTTTCCTTGCAAATCGCATTTCATCCTTAAATATTTCGTATCGAAGCCTGAAAACAACTGATTTGAATCAGTAAGTTTGAGTGCAAGCTGCATTTGATATATAGACGATAGATACAGACTGGTTTACAGAAACGGTAGGTACGTGAATCTAGAGACATCTCTTACATTTCTGCTACATGTCACCAGTTTAATTAATTAATGTTTAATGAGATTAAAATTAAATGTACCCCACCCGATTTCTTGCTACTTTATATTTTTATCGATACCTGTGCTCTTTCTCTACATGTACTAGTGCATAGTGTTTAGAGAAAGTATTGTATTCCATCCAAAAATTCGATACCGAGATTTCACCGGAAATATGCATTTTAGGGCCCCATATATGAAAAAACAATCTTTAGAAAAAGGTCCCTGTGTGTGTGTGCGTGCGCGGGCGCGCGTGCGTGCGTGCGTGGTATGTGTGTGTGTGGTTTGTAGACACGATAACTCAAAAACGAAAAGTCGGTAATGTACCAAACTTGGCATTTAAGTTTAGTATCTTCCAAGACACGAAGATTATGAGGAAAATCACCCTACCCCAAACTACCCTTTATAAGGAAAAAGTTTCAAACATTTTGGTTTTCTCAAAAATGGCTCTAATAATTTTGATTAAAATACCGTATATTAATATTTATATGACAAATTTTTTAACATTTTCGAAAAAAGTTCCATGTAAAGGGTAGTTTGGGGTGGGGGTATTTTCTTGAAAATCTTCATGTCACATCCTTGGTTTTTTCGTTTTCGAGTTATGCTGCCTACAGACACACACACACACATACGGACCTTTTTCTGAAAATGCTTTTTTTGGATTCAGGGGGAACCAAAATATGTATTTCCGGTGAAATCTCGGTATCGAATTTTTGCGTGGAATGCAATCAATACCTTCTCTATACACTATGTACACAGTAAGTGTAGAGAAAGTAATATAGACGATAATGGCTAAAGAACGTCATGTGAATGCAGCAATACAGGTCCTGTTCCGATAATATTATACAATCGTTGAGAAACGTGTTTCCTATCAAGCTGGTGTGTGACCAGGCACTTCATGAGTCATGACACGCGACTTCCTTGTTATCGCCCTGCACCTTCAAGAGCACACCATGGTTGTAAATCTTGTTCCTCAGGCATTTCAAGAGAGAGTGATCTGATGTGATCCATTCACATCACTTTCTCTACATCTCTGCAACAAATTATTGTTACAAAGTTTAGGCTTCTATTTATCTTCCTTGTAAGTAGAAGCTAAATAAGATACCATAGATATAAGTGATAGACAAAAACTGGTTGCTATGTGACTGAAGTTCCTTTGTTTGTATGCAGTTCTCCTGTATAAGAAAAGTACAAGTTTTTCAAAACTGAAACCAAAAACAAGGTATATCTAAAAAACGGTCAACTCCACGAATTCATCCAGAATAAAGTAGTCTTCAGAGGCTATTCCCAGAAAATTCAAGATATACATTTTATTTGTCAGGTAAATATCCTTAATATATAATATTTTAATCAAAATTGTTAGAGCCAATTTTGAGAAAATAAAAATTTTCGAAAAAAGTTCCATGTAAAGGGTAGTTGGGGCTGGGGAGATTTTTTTGAAAAGCTTCGTGTCACATCCTTGGAAGATACCAAAATTAAATACCAACTTTAGTATTTAACGGTCTTTTCATTTTTGAACTATGCTGTCCACACACACATACCTTTTTCCAAAATTTTTGTTTTTGATTCAGGGGGACCCAAAACGTGTATTTCCGGTGAACTCTCGGTTTAGAATTTTTGGGTGGAATACAATACCTTCTCTATACCCTATGTACATAGTACGTGCAGAGAAAGTAAAAATCTGATGTGATCCGTTCGCATAACTATCTGTTCATGCTAATCGAGATAAACGTTAGCAGAAATTGCCCTTATTACTTGGTTCATGTAAATATAAGCGAAATTAGAAAATGCACAAGCTAAAGGATAGTCTCATCCTTTAAAAGCCGATCGCTTTATTGAACAACTGAAATTCCAATATCTTACCTTACCAGAAATAAACAAACGAGAAGAAAGATGTCTGCCCGTTTGAAAAAAGTTGAAATGGCAACAATCGAAACTAATAATCCGGAATATCTCGAAAACGGCTAACTCTAAAAAAATGTAAGTAACATATATTGTGTGTTTTAATGAGATCTACATTTTTATGTGCTATGTTTTTACATATCTCTCTTACACTTTGCCAGTTATTTAAAAGTCATCCAGAATGAAGAAGTCTTCAGAAGCTATTCCCAGAAAATTCAAGATGTGCATTTTGTTTGTCACAAAAATATCTTATACACAAGGTATTTTAATCTAAATCGTTAGAGCCATTTTTGAGAAAATCAAAATTTTCGAAAAACGATCCTTGTAAAGAGTAGTTAGGGATGGGAGGATTTTCTTGAAAATCTTCGTGCCGCAATTCTTGGAAGATAAACTTAAATACCAAGCTTGATATGTAACGGTCTTTTAGTTTTTGAGCTATACTGCCCCCCCCCCCACACACACACATTTTTCTAAAAATGCTTTTTTGGATTCAGGGGTCTCAAAAGATGTATTTCCGGTAAAATCTCGGTATCGAATTTTTGGGTGCGATACACCTTCTCTATACACTATATACGTAGTACGCGTAGAGAAAGTAAAAATCTGATATGTTCCATTCACATGACTTTCTCTACATCTCTGCAACAAATTATTGTTAAAAATCTAATGCTTCTATTTACTTCATACTAATCGAGAGAAACTTAACAGAAATAGTCTTATTCCTTGCGTCCTTGTAAGTAAAAGCGAAATAAGGGAGTACCATAGGTCAAAGTGATAGTCAAAAGTTGGTTGCTATGTGACTGAAGTTCCTTTGTTTGTATGGACAGGAGTTGACAAATTCCCGTATGAGAAAAGAATGGTTTTTAAAACTGAAATCAAAAACAAGGAATATCTAAAAAAACACCACAACACCAAAAAAATCTATATAAATAAATTCTGTGTTTTAATGTGCTCTACATGTTTTGTATTGTAAGTTTTTGTCTTATCTCTTTCGGTTTAGCAGGTATGCAAAATTCCGTAAAATTCATCCAGAATATAGTAATCTTCAGGGGCTATTCCCAGAAATTCAAGATATGCATATTATTTGTTAGGTAAATATCTCTAATATACGATATTTTAATCAAGGTCATTATAGCTATTTTTGAGAAAATAAAATTTTCAAAAAAAGTTCCATGTAAAGGGTAGTTGGGGGTGGGGATTTTTTTTTAAAATCTTCCTATCGCATCCTTGGAAGATACCAAACTTAAATGCCAAGTTGGTATTTAACGGTCTTTTCGTTTTTGAGCTATGCTGTCCACACACACACACACACACACACACACACACACACACACACACACACACACACAGGACCTTTGTCCAGATATGCTTGTTTTTTATTCAGGGGGACCCAAAACATGTATTTTCGGTGAAATCTCAGTATCGAATTTTTGGGTGCATTATAATACCCTCTCTATACACTATGTACATAGTACGTGTAGAGAAAGTAAAAATGAATTTTCGATGTCAACAAATGAAAGGCCACTTCTAAATTATATGGAAAAAGGCTTCTTATATACTCTTTCGTTAATGAATTTTGCAGTAGATTCTTTGCTTGAAGTAGCACATGTCTTGAGTATTACGTCATTTCCTAATTGTAGTACTGACCTCTCAAACTCTTACTGTAAGTACTTGTTGGCATGGCAGTTAATAAATGAACTGTAAATTTAGCTTACATTACCAAATATGAGTTCAGAATGATTAACTTACATATCAAATATTTAAAAAAAAAATCTTTTAATATCTTGTTGCTAAGTGATTTCTTTATTTGTATAACCAGGAGTTGACAAATTTCGGTATGTGAAAAGTATAATCTGAAACCAATAACAAGAAATATCTCAAAAACGGCCCACTCCAGGAAAAAAAATGCACTTAACATAAATTTGTGTGTTTTAACAAGCTCTATATTTTTTGTTTGGTAAGTTTTTGTTTATCTCTTGCGGTTTAGCAGTTATGCAACATTTCGTAAAATTCATCCAGAATACAGTAGTCTTCAGAGGCTATTCCCAGAAAATTCAAGATATACATTTTATTTGTCAGGTAAATATCCTTAATATATGATATTTTAATCAAAACCGTTAGAGCCAATTTAGAGAAAAACAAAATTTTCGAAAAATTTTCCACGTAAATGGTAATTGGGGTGGGGGATTTTTCTCAAAATCTTCGTGTCGCATCCCTGGAAGATAATAAACTAAATACCAAGTTTGGTATTTTACTGACTTTTCGTTTTTGATACACACTGACTTTTTTCTAAAAATATATTTTTTGGATACAGGGACCCTAAAACGTGTATTTCTGGCGAAATCTCGGTATTGAATTTTTGGGTGGAATGTAGTACCTTCTCTATACACTATGTACATAATATCTATGTGTAGAGAAAGTTAAAATGGTTCCTTGAAAGAAACACTCAGTAACCTTCTTACTTATGTCAAAGACTGCGTTAACAAGAACTAGCCCATTTTCTTGCAGGTTTTAGGAACTTCTTTCAATATTTTGAGAGGCGATCCGATCGTCTTGTGTAGGCTCCGGTCTCAGTGGTCGTGGAGTATTGGTAGGTATGAACTTACAGTATGTCCTTGGTAAAGGACGGCCAGAGATCACGCATGCGTATTGAATTTAGCGGCTGAGAAAGTAAGGGGGTATTAAAAAAGTAGTGGCTTGTTCTTAATGCCTTTTTACTTCCTCTATCATGAATGTACAACGTAAATAGTGTACAGAGAAGATATTGCTATCCGTCCAAAAATTCGATACTGAGGTTTCACTGGAAATACGTGCCTTGAAAACCCGTGAATAAAAAAAAAAAAAAATTAGAAACATTTCCTCGTGTTTGTGTGTGTGTGTGTGTGTGAACAATATTATTCAACAACAGGAGCTCGGTTAAACACCATACTTGATAATGAACTTCAGCATATCACAGCCAAAACCCAAACTGATTTTTACATAGAGCATTTTTAAAAAATTGGATTTCTCAAAAACGCTGTAAGATTTCGATTAAAATACCCTATGTTACAGATATTTGCACCATAAAAGCATAACTGGTAAACCGTAAGAGATAAGACAAAAATTTACAACACAAAAAAATGTTGATCTCATTAAAACACTCAATTTGTCAAGTTCTGTTTTTTTTTTTTCTTTTTTTTTGTAGAGTTAAGCCTTTCCGAAATATTTCTTGTTATTAGTTTCAATTTTAAAATACTTTAACTTTTCTCAAACGTGAATTTGTATTTCTTGTTTATTTTATTTTACTCCTGGCCAGGTAAAGAGAATCTCAACTATATAGCAACCAGCTTTTATAGGATTGGACTATAATTTTAGCCTAGTGCATTCCCTTATTTCCCTTCTGCTGTTAGATACTAAGTAATAAGACCAGTTTTGTTAATGCTTATCTCTATTAGCATGAAGTGCAGAGAAGTACTTTTGAAAGCTTAGTTTGTTACAGAATAGGTAAAGTTTTGTGACTATATGAATCCTTGCTCACAAGCAAAGAATGTAGAGATATAAAAAAGGAGTTCAAAAAGATAAGTGGAAACAACAGACAGGCTTACCATAAATTATTTCACCAAAATATTCAATATTTTGCAAATAAACTAGCAGCAATTGAACAAGGAGAGCCACATTGAAGGGTCCCTAACATTGTCTAAGCAGTTCATCTCATTGCGAGGAGCGGTAGGAGCCCGCGTCCCAGGTTTGACTGAACTCCCTGCAGACAACTCCAACGCCACCCGTCATCAAGAGCAGTATTTACAAAACGCATCCACCACCACTGCAGTCCTCGCGACACTTACAACCCTGAAAGAGATCGATTGGAATGAAATGGAGATGCAATGAGGGACAGGAAGTTCTGGGGAATGAAGGATCCTCTCCATCACTCACCTAGTGACCCGGGAAACCCCTGAAAAAACACTAGATGAGAGTTCATCCGCGGGAATCGAATCTACAGCCTCCCGAATGATAGTCCCAGACGAAACGCCTGAATCACATGTTTCGGTTAGCTCGGTGACCTGACCGGACCGGAACGGACCTGACGTGATCGGACCGGAACTAACCTGACCGGAACCGGACCTGGCCTGCATCAGGTTGGACCTGAACAGACAGACCGGAAACGGACCGGACCTTGCCTGCACCGGACGGAACTGGATCTGACCGGAACCGGACCTGACCGGACCGGACTAGATCTGACCTGACCTGACGTGACCCTGATCGGACCGGACCTGAGTGACGTAACGTGACGGATCTGACGTGAGCCGGACCGGATCTGACCTGAACCGGGCCGGATTGGACCGAACCTGACTGACGTGACCCAGATCCGGACTGGATATGACGAACCGGACCGGACCTGAACGGAATGGAACTGACGTGATGTGACCCGGACAGGATCTGACCGGAACCGGGCCAGACCGGCCCAGACATACCTGGCCGGACTTGACGTGACCCGGACCGGACGTGACGTGACCAGGACCGGATCCGAGCAGAACCGGGCCGGACCGCACCTGACCTGACATGACTTGACGTGACCCGGACCATACCGGACCTGATGTGACGTGACCCGGACCCGGAACGGATCTGCCGGGACTGGAAATGGCATGACCCTGACCGGAACCGGACCTGACCCGGACCGGAACTGACCGAACCGGACCTAACCGGACCGGATTTGATCGGATCTTACCGGACCTGACCTGACGTGACTCGGAGCGTATCTGACCTGAACCGGGCCGGACCGCTCCTGACCAGACGTGACGTGATCCGGACCCGATCTGACGTAACTTGACGGTGACCCTGACCTGACCTGACCGGATCTGATCGCAGCCGGCAGAACCGGACCTGACCGGGCCGGACGTAACGTTACGTAACCCGCACCGGATCTGACCAAAACCGGCCCTGGCCGGACCGGACGTGACGTGACCTGAACAGGACCGGGCCGGACCGAACCTGACCGGACACAACCTGACCGGACCGGACCAGATGTGACGTGACCCGGACTGGATCTGACCGAAACCGGGCCTCATCGGACGTGACCCTGACCTGACCTGACCTAACCTGACCGGACCTGATCTGACCGGAACAGGGCCGGACCGCACCGGACCGGACTGGACGTGTTCCGGACCGGACTGACCTTACCGGACCGGAAGTGACGTGACGTGACCCTTACCGAATCTGACCGGTACAAGGCCGGACTTTACGTGATTTGTCGTGACTGACCTGACCGGACTGGACGCGACGCGACCCGGACCGGATCAGACCAAAACCGGGCCTAGCCGGACTGGACGTGACGTGACCCGGACCGGATCTGACCGGAACAGGGCCGGACCGCACCGGACCGGAACTGACGTGACCCGGATCGGACTGACGTAACCTGGATCGGACCTAACCGTTCCGGACCGAACCTGACGTGACCCGGACTGGATCTGACCAAAACCGGGCCTCACCGGACGTGACGTGACCCGGAAAGGACGTGACGTGACCCGGACTGGATCTGACCGGAACAAGGCCGGACCGCACCAGACCGGGCTGACGTGAACCGGACCGGACGTGACGTGACCCGGACCGATCTTACCAAAGTCGGGCCTGACCTGACCGTCCGGACGTGACGTTACCTGACCGGTGCAGGACCGGACTTGGCGTGACCCTGACCTGACTGGACCGGATCTGATTGCAACCGGCAGAACCGGACCGAACGTGATGAGACCCGGACCGGATCTGACCGAAACCGGGCCTGGCGCACCGGACGTGACGTGACCTGGACCGGATCTGACCGAAACGGGCTGAACCTAACGTGACCCGGACCTGACCTGAACTGACCGGACGTGACGTGATCTGGACCGGATCTGACTGAAGTCGGACCGGACCGGACCTGACCTGACCCGACCCGGAGGTGACGTGACCGCAAGGGACGGGACCTGACGTTACTTAAAGTGACCCAGACCTGACCGAAAGTGTCTAATAATGCCTTTAAAGCATCTGCAAGGTGCAATGTAGCGCTATAATTGCGCAATGTAGCATATATAGATGGTATTGCGAAAAGGACGAACTCAGCGCGCCCATAAGGTATTGAGAAAAGGATGACATACGGTTAACAGCGTGGGTAAGCAAGAATGTCATTGGCATAACAGCAATGGCAGCCCTTTCATAGTGTAGGTAAACGCTGGCATAGGCAATGAATTACATTAAGGAGACAGTCACAATAACTTTCATGCTTCTTCCGAATCTCTTTCTTTCCTTTACTCCTAACGTTTTCCACCTCTTTCTCTATTTCCACAATTGCAATGTGATGGTGACGTGGGTATCTTCATGTTCTTTAGTTAGCTCATGTACCGCATAACGTCAAATAACTAACATCTGCAATAGGACGTTAAACCCCGCTATTTTCAGATTCCAAGAAGGGTTAATGGTTATGTGCATACTTTATAACCTGTTCATTTTAAAGAATATACTTATTTGTTTATTTAAACGATGTGATTAAGGGAACCATAGTTAATATATAAGAAATATGTTTGATTCTCACAGTTACCTTGCGTCATTGTCTTCATAACCGGGCACATTCCCTTAGCATTGGAGAAGAAAAATAAAGTGGTAAATACTACGGCCATCTGATGGCAAATAAATGAGTAGGTATCTATTTTAGGTGTTCGTCGCCAGGAAAGAAATATATTTGATTTTCATAGTTATCTTGCGTCATTATCTCCATAACCGGGTGCATTCCCTTGGCACTGAATGGGGAAGAAAAATAAAGCAATAGGTATTACGGCCATCTGGTGGCAAATAAATAAGTACGTATTTAGGTGTTCGTCGAAGAGCAAGTAGATTTGGTTGGGCAAATGATAAGGTTTTATTTGATGATAGTTTTATGTATTAAATTTCTCCATTTAACCCAAAATATTACTTGATCAAATGTATTAAGAGCAGCGCAATTGTAGTGTGATGGTGACGCAGGTATCTTCATGTTCTTTAGCTAGCTCATGTATCACATAACGTCAAATAACCAACATCTGCAATAGGAAGTTAAAACTAAAACAGATCCCGTTATTTCTCCGCCAATTTCAGATTCCAAGAAGGGTTAATGGTTATGTGCGTTGTTTATAACTTGTTCGTTTTAAAGAATTACAACAAAAATATACTTATGTCTTTATTTACACGATATGACCAAGGGAATGATAGTTAATACATAAGAAATATATTTGATTTTCACAGTTATCTTGCATCATTGTCTCCATAACCGGGTGCATTCTCTTAGTACTGAAGAAGAAAAATAGAGCAGGAGGTACTACGGCCATCTGGTGGCAAATAATAAGTAGTATTTAACGTGTTCATCGCCAGGAAAGCTCCTTTATTTTAAACGATAGGAGTACGGAAAGGGCAGTTAATACTTAAAAATGTATTTGAATTTCACTGCTGCATTGTGTCATCTCGATAAACTGTTTCGTTACCTTAACATTGGATGGGGAGGGAAAATACCACTATGGCCATTTAGTGGCAAATAAATGAGTACTTATTCTAGCTGTTAGTCGCCAGGAATGTTTCTTTGATGCTTTATTTTAAACGACAGGAGTAAGGAAAGGACAGTTAATATATGAAAATGTATTTGAATTTCGCTGCTGCGTTGCGTCATTGTGTCGATAAACTGGTGCGTTACCTTAACATTGAATGGGGAGGGGAAAATATAGCAGTACTACGACCATTTAGCAACAAATTATAGCAACAAATTACCGTGATACCACTGCCATCTGGTGACTATTAACCGAAATGCGTTCGCTTGGCACGGTTTTTATTCGTTTTATGAAGTTTTAAATACTTTCGCGTACTCTTTTAATCTTTTTTTTTTCCACAAAACTTGTCGTGACAATAACAAAAACAACAAAAAAAAAGATTTGTTCAATTTGATGCAGTAGTTCGGAAGTGATACGCGTGCATACATTTCAGCGATTCATATATATATATATATATATATATATATATATATATATATATATATATATATGTGTGTGTGTGTGTGTGTGTGTGTGTGTGTGTGTATTTATGTAGGTTGTCAATTATTGTAAGTTTTGTCATTTTGTTGCTTAGTCTTAATTTTATACTTGTATTCTATTTGTACATATATAATTGACAATGTCAGAAACTGTGAAGTCTATTGACAATAAATGACATTATTATTATTATTATTATTATTATTATTATTATTATTATTATTATTATCATTATTATTTAAAGGATAGTAGATAAGAAAGAAAGAAAGGAAGGAAAGAAAGAGGTAGGGGGGAAGCTATGCATATTTGTAATTGCAGCAAAGGGAAATTGGGCTTGACTTTCTTTTGTTTCATGTTATTGAATTTAGGATAAAATATGGCATATTCCTTCATCTATTGTCACGTTCACCAGCTACATCATTTGAGACTCACATTTTTAGAGACTTCAACGCACAAATGTTTTTGTGATGGCTTACAAATTGAATTACAGATACTGTGTGGGCATTTCTGTGAATGTTTATGGGAGGTCACATTGCAGATTTATAAGCAACCTTTTTTTGGCCGAGCTTTGTACATTAGTTTATGTACAGCATAATGCTGCCAAATTCATTATAAATTATTACACCTGACTTCCATTTCTCCTTAAAATATCAAATGCTTTTGTCTGTGCATCACAACTGAGAAGAATGCAAAATGCACATGTTGGGCAAAGTCCTGAAAATTAATTATGTATTTACCAATAGAGGGATGCTATTCTAATCCTTTTGTAAGTCAGTGTTGAGTTTTGTGAAATATATAATTTGTGGCACAGTTAGCCAAGTTATTAAATTGAACAGTAATATAAGACATATAAAAAGACTGTACCTACTATAGTATTGTTTGTATTGTTGATGTTTCAGTCTGACATCAAGGGTTGCCAAAAGAAGTTGGTGGAACAGTTGACACAGCATATCCAAGAGTGTCCTGGTCCTCCCACACGCAAGCTGATAGCACGATGTCTTGCTACACTCTTCAGCGTTGGAGACACATTCCTGTTATTTGATACTGTCAACAAATGCAATGACATTCTCAAGAACAAGGATGATTCCCCCAGCTTCCTGCCTACAAGACTGTGAGTAAAACTCTATATTGCAGAGTAAGAAACAGGTTCACCTTCAATTAGTATCTTTATAATAACTCTCTGAGAAGTACCAAAATTTGGAAAGGCAGTTGCACTTTTTTCCAAAACATAAAAGTTTAAGCTTCCATTCCACATTGGGAACTCAAATTGTTCAGTTTCACATCTTTTTGTATATGACACTCACAATCCATTTCATATTACATATTTGAAAAAATATCTTGTTATTATCGAAAGAACTAGATACCCATTTTAGATGTTAAATCTCATTTTATAAGCTCCATTCTAAGAAGTATGTATTTATTGAATTTTGCATTTAAACGCAAAAGGAAATGCTCACCACAAATATCACTGTTAAAACTGCTTTAGTATCCACTGCTTTGGCTGAATGAAGCATTAATAGGGTTTAACTCAGGCAATGGACAGCTCTTTAACCTCCCTACAATATTTTCTGCAAGAAAAAATGAGAAAAATGTATATTCTGAAGTTTGTAAACACTATGATACTATAAGTTGTTGCACCAAAAGAATGCACGGGTACAGTGAACTAATTGTTAATGTCACTCGTGTAAAAGTTTCTAAATCTTGAAACAGTTGTCTTCCCCTTGGGATAATACATTAAAATACTGCAGTGATCTCCAGTGTAGAAGACATTCTAGCTAGAAATATAATGCTGTATCAATGGCTTCACAGGCATGAAGCCCACAGACATTTGTCTTGGCCTGAACCGGTGGCAATTCCAAGTCCAGATGCCACAGGTCTACATGCCCTGTCACACAAAAGCAAAGTTATATTTAATGTCAGTGAAAGGGGAAGAAGGTAGTTGGAGGTAGAAAGAATTTGGAGACCTATAATTCTAGAATTAGAAACTTAGGCTTTACTCTGTACTATTCTAAAAAGTCTGAATACAAGAGTGCTAGAGATAGAAAAGATCTCTAGACAGCTGACAACTTATCTGGGATGCGAAGTTGAGAGTTGAATCATCTTGAATTAATCGGAATACTTTTATATTATAAAACTAAGTTCCCTTTGGGAATTCAGACTTTCTTGGATTATAATAGCAGTACAGCCATGAGCTTCCAGAGATTAAGAAGCTAGGGCTTTAAATATGTTTTTCATGTTGACATTAGCAGAATCAGTTATGGGCAAAATGTCGGGTGAACTTTCATCTGTTGGACCACAGCCTACAAGCCCAGAATCTACATTTTATGGTATGAACACTGATCATGAAAGCCTTAGTAGTTTTATCTCAACAAATAGTTTTAAGGAAGTAAAATTAATCTATTTTCCATAGCATTATTGTCAAATGGATGGGGCTGAGCAGTAGAGCCAGGACATGAGGAAAACTTTAGTTTCCTGTACTTTTCTATGTCTACTCCTCAAATCCCTTTCACTGTCTCAAAAGTGCATGCAAAGATCTGCCTACCGCTGTAGTGCGAGATGTCAAGAACAATAAAATATTTCTCAGTTAATGAGTTTATGCAGTTGCCTGAAAATAGGAGGTTTTCTGTAACTGGTTATATTATCAAAGTTGTCTAAGAAAATATTGAGATATGTGATAAAGCTACAAACAATCCTCTTAACAGTTACAAGAAAAAAAGTGATTGTTAAAGTGGGAGTGCTGGGCGAACTATTACTAGATTATAGATCCAGCAAAAATGAGCTATTGTCCACTTTACACTTGTAAATGAAGTAAAATAACTTTTTATTGATACAAATATTGCATGGAAGATAATGTTCTGTAACCTATAAACTGCTGGTAATATCAAAAGTATAATGTTTGAACACGCTATATTGCTATAAAAAAAAAAAAAAAAGCATCACTTGTATAAGCATTACTCTTAACCAAGACTACTTTCTCTCTTTGGATCACCCATTTACAAAAGCCATCAGTGGAACTCAATATCTGGAATAAGCTATTAAAGCTTCATTCATTTTACTAAAATAAAATGTAATAATATAACTCCATGGCACGACAGTCCCAAGGAATCTTAGCCTACCACCCAGCTGCTGTGCCCCCCATCTTGGTCCAGGACAGACGTCATGGATTGGGTGCCACATTGGAGGGTGTGACATTGTCAGCACCTCGAAGCCCTCCCAGCCAGTTAATGCGGTCCTCTTGACCTGGAGCTGCTATTTCTCCATCAAGTAGTTCCTCAATGGGCCTCCTAGGGACCTCATGAGTGCACCCTGGACCAGGTCTGCCAGCGGGGAAAAAATCCCCATACTGGTACTGGAAATCGAACCCAGGTCTCCGGCTTGGCAAGCAGCTGTGCTACCACTGGACTAAAGAGACAACCAAAATAAGATGTGTCATCATTAAAATATAATGGCAGAAGATAAAAGTTTGAAAAATTTGGACATGTAAAGTCTTATTCACCGTATTAGGACCTTGAAATCTGGAAGGTAATCCTTAGGAAACACTTGAATGTTTCAAATAATTTGCTTCATTTCCTCTCAGACTCTGTTCATAAGTGCCACAGAAACAGTGAGAATTTTTTATAAATTACTACTAAGGCAAAGCTGAGCCAACTCTGCTGTCACTACTGGGTAATCTCTCAAGATACAAGGCTTTGAACATTTCTATTAGATCATACACAATTAAATTATCTAAAACTTTATTAGTTCTAAAACTCATAGAGCAATACAAAATAAATGAAATAAACAACATTCCATTGATTATTAATGAAATGTAATAAAATATAGTTATTAGATGAAAAATGCTATTACAATGTTACACCAAATTTGGATGATTTACCTTTACTCTTATTTATACTTTACTCTTCTGGATACTTAGCATTTTCTTTTATTTGTTATATGGCTAAGACTTTTACTAATAACATATGTCATGTTTACAGGGCTGCCATTTGTTGTGTTGGCTGCATGTATGAGAAGCTGGGAAGAATGATGGGACGATCATATGAAGAGACAGTTCAGATCTTAATGAAATCATTGCGCAGTGCAGAATCACAGACAAGAATAGAAATAATGTTAACACTAGAAAAGGTAAAATATGCCATAATATAGGAATGCATGCTTTTATTCTCTGTTATACCAAGGATCCAAACATATTTGTGATGCTCGATGCATAAAACTGTTTTGTATACTTGAGTGAGAAATTTATTCTGAGGATATTTCTTCTCTTCTCCTCACCCTCATCATAACCTCATACTCATCATACTCGCACCTACTATACAGAGGAGGATTTAATTTAATCAAAAAGCACTGGTAATAATGTAACATTGTAAATATAATAACATGAATATTCTAAGAATGCAAGTGTACGAGTAGGCTTTTGGAAACAGACATGTAATTGAAAATTATGCAAAACTAACACCTGAAAATTAATTGTCAGAGTTATTATTTGTAAATAAATGTATTAATAAGTATGAATAAATGTAATTCTTGACATGATCTACATCCTAGAGCTTGGGCTCCAAGTCTAATCTCGTAAAAGGAACTACAATGTTATGCGTGCACATGGTGTGGGTGTGGATGTTGCTATACTGATAGAACTGTTTATAAAAAGAATCCACAATCACCTAAAGTTATCAGTTTTTGTTGGTTACAGTTAGTACAAGTATTTTAAAATGTAATTCAGAATTTGTTGCTCAAAAAATGATGCCAAAAAACAGTTTCATAAATATTTTCTGTTAATAAAAGAGGATTATTCTTGATCAAAGAATAATAATATTTAGCTAATCATGCCGAAATTCAGTCAGTCATTGAAAAGTAAGGCCGCACAGTGGCCAAGTAGTTAGACCACTCACCTCTCACCTAGATGGCCCAGGTTCGATCCCAAGCAACCTCATGTGAGATTTGTGGTGGACAAAGTGGTGCAGGGGTGGGTTTTCTCCAGGTTCTCCAGTTTCCCTCGCCATTGCATTCCACCGGTGATCCAGCTTCATTCTATGTATTACCAGTTTCATCACCTGTGGTGCCACAAGTAGTAAAATCGGGTGTTAAAGACTATATAAAAAAAAAAACAAAAAAAAAAACATTGAAAAGTAAATTTCATAGCCATTTTTCAATTTGATGTCCTTGTTTTTTCAACTGATGGAGCAAACTTTATGTAGTATAAGATTTGAGAAAGAGAAAAATATTTTATCAGTTAATACTTAACAACAAATCTGCTCTCATATAAAAAATTTACTTCCAATAATCATTGCCACTCCAGCAATCAGTCACAGTTTTGATTAGATTTACTTAAAAGCATTAATTTAAGTTGACAGAGCGTAATACAAGAATATATTTTATAGCATTATCTCATCAATAAAAATATATAATTTGTATGATTTTTAAAACCGGATATTGGTTATCAAATATATTATGATTTACTTTTTAAAATATACAATGTCTATATTGATTGTTATAAACACTAAAACTCCAATAATTTGTCTTCTTCATTATCAGCAGGTATAGAAGATATAATTTGTGAGTCAGAAGTGAACTTTCTGTACCAGTTGCTATCATTCTTTAAAACCCATGTATCTTGACTCCATTAGTGTCTGCTCTTTGGTTTATTTTTAATTCTCTTATTTAGGCTGGCATGTCTTTAGACAGAAAAGTCTCTTGAATTTACATCCAATCCATTAGAGCAGAAGATAATAATCAATAGTGCATGCAACTGTCCATCACCCTCTTGCTCTCAAGAAAATACTGTTTTTAATGTTATACTTTTGTGCAGGTGTGCTCTGGAATGGGAAGTGCTATATCTAATGTACACAAGGAGATATACAAAGCCGCAAGACATTGTATGACAGATCGTGTCATGGCTGTGAGGTGTGCTGCAGCAAAGGTATGGCCTAGAAATTGGATTTGCATGATTTTCTCAGTAATGAACATTTTGTAAGGATTCTAGACTTTTCTTTCCAGGCTCCTGCAGTATAGTATATATTTATGTCCCATTCACAATAAATATAAGTGTAGCATAACTTTTAGTTAAAAACTGGAAAATATATATTTCAATGTAACACGTAAAGAATCATTCATTTAAATCATTTAAATATAATAGCTTAAAACTCTCCAATAATTTTATCATCATAGAGTAATATAAGGTGTGTTAAACAATTCAAAGTTGATTTAAATAAATTCTTGCTTTCTAACCAATTTTACTTATTTGAGGAATTTAATCAATATTATGTACCTAGAAATAAACCCCTGAAAGCAACAGAATATTTAAAATCCAAATAAATGCTGAGCTTCATTTTTCAATTTACTCAATGCCAAAATGATGTTTTTAATCAGTTATTAGATTTTTTGAAATTGTTTAGTTAAATAGTTAATTACAAATATGTGTTATGTTTACTATTTTACTTTTGCTGTATAAAAACTCTTGTTTTGTATAAATGACATTATAAATCTGGGTTTGCAAGCTATTTTTTTGGCATATGCAAATATTTTCTATTAATATTATTAATGTGACTGCATTTATTCTATCCATGTATATATATTTTCTGTTAAACTCGATGTGTCCAATAAAATGAATATGTTTCAAAGAATAAATGAAAGGAAAGTAAACACATAAGCTTTCAAGTTTACGTGAATGTCAAACATAAGAAACTAGCCAATCAGAGAGTGATTCTTGGGACATGATTACTCTTACATCTCAAATCAGATTTACTGTTGTGTGTTGGCTTTCTTTCTGCTTAAGATTATAGTTCAGGAATCATTGATATCGGAATTATGCTGTATTAAGTTAATCATTATTTTATAAAGAAATGATAGGGAAATGTAGAAATAATTGTGATAAATAATTCTATATATTAAAATAAAAAAATAATGAAAAAATGCATAAATATAAATTACATAAGTCATTAGGCAGCATGAAGCATGAGTTACAACATTTTCTACTAGATAAAAAGTTATTAGTAAAGGCAAGTTATGTTAGAAGAAGCAATTAGCTCAGAGTCATAGTAATAAAGGTACTTAAGTTTCAGTAAATGAGGAAACCCATTTGGCTCAGTTCAGTTCATCGAATTAGTGTGTTAACAAATCTAAGTGATGCTTAGAAGATTGTTGAAAAATCACACAAGGCATTTCTGAGTTTTTAGGAAATGGAATTAAGTGATCAATGTAAATGAAAAGCATGTATCTGATGTTTGATATGAAATGTAACATTTGTCAATGTAGAACATAGGAACTGTGGTGGTGCATTTAGTAGTAGGTGGGACTTAGGTTAATTAAAGAGGATGCATTTCTAAAATTTAGTTACACTCCCTTTTCACCTCTTGCACTTCTCACACTTCAAGATCCCTACTATACTGGTTGTAGTGCAGTGCCAAGTTCATTACCCCGTTAGAGGACATGATAAAGGCATATAGCATTAGCAAGTCACAGTAATAAACTCTTTATTTATGATGTAAAGAAAGTCTGCAGGTTTAATATAATACAGTTATAATTCCTTGTGCTTAGATTCAAGAACATTAAAGATATTCTTAAAACAATTAGCATGTTGTTTCAAACATATCAGTAATTAGCATCCATTATATATTCTCATAAAATTTAACTTGTCCATTCTCATCATACCCATGCCCACCCTGAGAGAGAGAGAGAGAGAGAGAGAGAGAGATATGTAGACATATGTATATATAGAGACATAGATATAGAAAGGTAGATGGGTAGATGGGCAAAGAAATACAGATAGAAAAAAATTACAACTGGGGTAGGTATAAAAATCACAGAAAACTAATTGTGATTATTTTTATTAGTTTAGCTACGTTAGACGGAATGTTGAATTTTTTATTTATTTTTATTAGCTAACATCCTTAACTTGGTTAGTCATATTGGACAATGAATAAAATTAGTGAAATTTTGCTCAAATGATCTCAGGGTCCATGGAGCTTAAAGTTACTCAACTTTCGTCTTCTCAGGATAAGGGAAAACCCCCAAAAAACCTTATTTGATTAACTCACCCTAAGTGAGATTGGAACTCATGACACGCTACCACCACTCTACCTTGGCGGGCTTTATTGATTTTGATGCATATACACAACCACTTTTACTTGCGAATACTATCAGTGATGACTTCACAGGTAGCCACATTAACTCAGCTCTGCATGCTCTCTTGTGATTGGCTGCATTTTTGTTTCTCTTTGTTATTGTGAATGTAAAATTTTGCTTAAGTTTTATGTTGTTATTTTGATGCCTAATTTTCATTTAATTTGTATAGTTTTAATTTGTAATCAGTAAGACTGTTTGAGAGGTATCTATATTAATGTTACAGTGCCTGTTGGAGATGTTGAACCATGCACCATTTCTATATACAACAGAGCTGGAGAGTCTGGCAACACTGTGCTTCCGAGCGTTTGACAGCTCCAACTATGAAGTTAGATGTGTTGTGGCCAAGTTACTGGGAACACTGATAGCAACAACACAGTTTGCTCCTAAAGGAAATGCTGCAGGTATAAGTTATATAAGAACTCAGAATTGTGCAAGAGTCTTGGATGAAGTTTCTATTTTCACCTTTTTTTATACTTACCAAAGGCTTCATTTTTCATTCTTTGCCACATACCAGAGGATTATTGTATTCTGTCCAAAAATTCAATATTGAAGTTTCACTGGTAATGCATTGAATAAAAAAAAAAAACATTTTTAGAAAAAGAGTCTTGCTGGGTGCAAGCCTGATTATGAGCAGCATAATTGTTAAATTATATCTTGCATAGATATCAAATTTTATATTTATGTTTAGTAGCATCCAAAAATGCAGCATGATTTTCAAGAAAAGTCTCCTACCTCAAACTACCCATTATATGGAAAGTTATTCATTATTTTTAATTTTTTCTGGGAATAACTTGTGAAGATCATTTCAAAGGAAAACAAAGTAATGTAATTTTTGTATAACTGTTAAAGAAGCTGACAAATCTCTCTAAAAACGTAATTTATTTTAAATAGCCTTTATTTATAGTGTCAACCATTTCCCAGATATTTATTTTTATTGGCTTCACTTTTCCAATATTTTGTCATTTTTTGAAGTAATCATCATTTGTTTATCATGATGGCTTGGAAACAGTATGAAATTTCAAGGCTAGCATATAGTAACCTTTTTTAAACATCTTAATATTGATCTGGTTTCCTGTATCCCATTTTTACCTACAACAGAATGTGTAATGTAACTTTTTCTGCAAATGCTTATTTGGATTAGTAGATACTAAAACAAGCTTTTGTAAGAATAATTTGTAGAAGTTATATAGAAATAAATGTAATTGGGTAGAGTAAACAAGATAAATGTAAAAATCAGATAGTAAGAGGCATAAACTTTTTAAGAAATAGCTTGTATGAAAATTAATAGAGAAAGTTTTGTGAATGTAACAAAAGTTTATGTATAGCCTGTTATTAGTTGTCACCTTAATAGTTTTTGTGTTATTAAAAAAAATCTGATGTGTTCCATTCACAAGACTTTCTCTACATCTGTGCAGCAAATTATTGTTAAAAAACTTATTATTCCATTTATTTCATGCTAATTGAGAAAAAAATAGCAGAAATGGTCTTTTTAGTTGCTTCCTTATAATTAGAAGGGAAATAAGGGAATACACTCGGCTAAAGTGATAGCCAACTCTTTTAAAAGCTGCTTGCCATGTAATTGAAGTGCCTTTATTTGTATGGCCAGGAGTTGACAAACTCCCGTTTAAGTATTTTAAACCTGAAACCATTAATAAGGTAAATCTAAAAAATGGTCACTCCACAAAAAATGTTTATAATAAAATTGTGTGTTTTGACGAGATCTACATGTTTTTATAGTAATTTTGTGTCTATTTCTTATGATTTACCAATTATACAAAATTCCGTAAAATTTATCTGGAATAAAGATGTCCTCAGGAGCTATTCCCAGAAAACTCAAGATATACATTTTATTTGTCATGTAAATATCATTAATATACAATATTTTAATCAAAATTATTGGAGCCATTTTTGAGAAAATCAAAATTTTCGAAAATTTTTCTATGTAAAGATCAGTTGGTGGTGGGGGAATTTTCTTGAAAATCTTCATGTTGCATCCTTGGAAGATACCAAACTTAAATAGCAATTTTGGTATTTAACAGTCTTTTCGTTTTTCAGATGTACTGTCCACAGACACATGCATACATGCACCTTTTTCTAAAAATAATTTTTTTGGATTCAGGGGGGACCCAAAACATGTATTTGCGGTGAAATCCCTTGTATCAAATTTTTGGGTGCAATACAATACCTTCTCTATACATTATGTACATAGTACATGTAGAGAAAGCAAAAATGTAATTTAATGTATGTAAAAATATTTTTATGTTGAAATGGCATAATTTATGTTTTTAGCTAAGAAACTATTAACTTGACCCAAAATAAACGTCTGTAATTTTTTGTACCATAATTTGCAGAATTGCTATAAGATTTTCAAGTTCCTGGCTTAAAAATTGTGGCATTCTATACCATTTAATGAGTTAATGTTGAGATAAAAAAAAAAAACACCTAGGCAATTAAATATTACATAATTAAAGGCCAGTTTTGTAAATAAATTGTTTCTTTCTTACTAGCCATGTGTAGAGCAGGAATTGGTAAGGTACTTACAAGGGTCATAAGATAAGATTGGCCAACATCTAAATTTACAAATTATTATTTGATAAAAAACTGCAAATACATTTTTTATCTTGAAAAATTACTACAATTTCTTCCATGACCCCCCTTAATACATTTGGTTATTATAATTTTGCACTACCAATGGGTGTGATTTTATGTCCATTGATTTCCCATAAAGTAGTTTAATTTTAGGGATTATTTCTTGAAAAAAAAAAAAAAAAGTAGACCATGGTATGTATATTTTACACCCTGAAAAGGAATTTGTAAAATTTAACTGAAGAAAATCTAGGATATAAAGTGCTGCATACAAGCATATGTTACTTTTTTGTCACATACAGAGAACCAAAGTATTCATGTTGTATTCTCTTTACACTGTAGATTTTTCATACCCAGACAAAATATCATGGCAACATGATAGTTCAGCAATTAGAGCAACTCAAAATGAATGAAGACCAGGAGATCTGTGAATCAAATCCTGGCTATGGCATTGAATTTTTCAGTCTGACTCTACATTCACTGTTCATCTCTTGATTCATCACTAGATTATTTCTGTTGCACTTCTGATGACTTTTCAATACAAATGGTTTTCCAAACAGATGTTCCTCTAACAACTGGACTATGCTCTGTGCCAGTTTAATTTCCTCTTCAGTGATTTCATTTGTTGCACATATATTTTTTATCAAAAATAAATTGCTATATGTAGCAGAACATTCACAGGATTTAATGCTGGTTTATCCATTTTAAACTTACAATATTTTCATTTTATCCAATATTACAAATTATGCATGATCACAATGCTCCACCACCATGGTAGCTGACAAAGGCTACTCAATGTTTTAAAGTTGCAATATTAACGTATTAATTTCATGCACTTGCAGTTTAATTTGAGCAGCTAATATTTTATGTGTAACTAACTATTGTGTTTGTTTTTATTTGTGCAAAATTGGAGGTTTGTTTTCAATATACACTAATATACTGGTCCCTTGTAATAATGATTTTAACACCTTTGGGTAATAAAGATACCTTATAGTCACATAAAATGTCTTTTTATGCAGAAAATGTTCTTTACAGTTGACATATATTGCTGTAAACCACAGAAATCACAAATACTTTGAAAAATATCTATGGTGATCTTCAAGAATGCCAGTTAGAATTTGTTACTACTCTCCCTATCTCCTGTCTCTTCTGCTTGTTCTTTTGAAAAATTTTGAAGTACTTAACACAGTTTTAAAAAGTCCTGTTTCAAAAAATCACCTACTTCTAAGATTGCATTTAACTTTCTGTAGTAGACTATTGTCAACCACTTTTTTAAGATAGAATAAGATGGTTTATTGTCATATACACTTACAATTTGTTGAACAAAAACTCCATAAGCAGTTGACACATTAATGAAAGCCCAGAATTTACAAAGTAAATTTACAAATAATAAAAGTTGAATGTTCAGTACATTATATACAAGTATTGTAGTAACTAAGGAACAATTTTATTTCAACACAAATACATATTAACATAAACACATTGAACATATAGGTTACAAAAATTATTATTGCAAATCAAGTTCTAAATTATACTATATTCTGCACTTGATTAGTAGGCCTTGACTATTAATAGAGTTCTTTTACTATTGTTGAATTTTTTGTTGTTTTTAATTGTTTCATTTCTATAGCCCTCTTTAACTTCTATGGTCACATTGGGGGCTTTGACTTGAGAAACATCTACTGGTGTTTATCTCACTGTATTGTAGGTTTTTTTTAATGTTGGTTTTTCGGTTTTATACTATTGAACATATATTCATTCACTCTCACATTCATACTTCCAGACTCAATGGGGGATAAGGAATGATTCTGGTTGAAGAAAAATATGTTGCCCCAGCTGGGAATCAAACCCGGGACATCTGAATGAGAAGTCAGAATGCTGACCACTTGCAGAGGCAGTCATTTTGAGTTTTTGACTGCTCTGATTTTGATGTATAATTTATTGCACTCTTTTATTCTGGCATTTATATTCCTGTACTTAGAAAATGTGTTAATGTTTTGCAGCGCTGCAAAATAAAGGAACAAAACCAGTTTCCTTGGAGGAGGCCTTAGGTGTGCTTATGTCAGGATTTCTTCGGGGTGGCGTCGGTTTTCTAAAAGGCACAGGAGAGATGATCAAGGGCAGTTCAGGGGTCAACAGGGAAGTCCGAGTTGGTGTTACACATGTAAGTGTAAACTTGTGTTTTGGAGTGTTATAGTATTGCATATTTCTCTTCCTTTAACATAAGAAGAAAGATCTCTTGCAACAGATCCTGTGGTCTTAGAGAAATTTATGTACATTTAAAAAAAAAAAAAAAAAAAAAAAAAAAAAAACTGTTTATTTTACTAAATCTATAAGAAATGAAATGTTGCAACTCCTCTTCTTTAATCTTTTAATATTTTTATATTAAGGTTATCATCTTAATTTGCAAAAGTTTCTATCTGCTTTTGGAGATAATCTCAATGGATATTATGTTCATTTAATTCAGAGAAAGCAGATTTCTGGTGTAAATCTGTGGTTTTAAATGCTCTGAGAAACAGAGTTCTAACCAAAGATTCAAAAAGTAGTCATAGTTCTCACAGTAGTCATGTGTAGCCATTAGACAAGACTCTTAGAAGCATAAATGTGTAGGATCACAATAACTTAAGTAGTTAGAACGATACAATAGCAAGACAAAGCCCAAATACCACTGTCCTAATCTTAGCTGATAGATTTTATTCCACTGCTAAAAATTATAGTTCAGTTTCTACGTTTCAAAGCACATGTTGCACAAATATTTTCAACAAACCTTTTTTTTCTTTTTTTTTTTTTTCTTACATTAATCTATGCAGGTTCAACAATTACTGCATTTAATATTAAACACTGTGTAGATTTCATTCAGTCTTTTGGAAATAATTTGTACTGGAGAGTTTATTGTCCAACTTAAAAAATGTAATGTAAGTGCATTATAGTGGCGGTCAAATTGTGTACCTCTTTGAAAACGAAAAAAATAAAAAATGAAACTTTCGCAGAGCGGTGTGAACTTAGAATCATGGTACTCTGTGGCCAGCGCTATATGGACTCACCCACCAGTACATACTAGTGGAGCACTGTAGCCATCCACATATGATATGAAATCAACTGAATGGTTGTCAGTGGCGTGCACACCTTCAAAGAAGGCAATTTTGCCAAAATTGGAAATCCAATAATTTTAAATATTGTATTGATGGTGCACTAATACTGCAGTCTATCAATTACAGGCCTACCAATGAGGCATTCTGAATGAAAATAGAACCCCCATGTCCACATACTTTTAATTTATGGCCACTGGTGTGCAATCTAGAAAACATGCCATAACTTTGACATTTGGCAAAAGGGGCAATTCTGTAATGAATTTTGTTTTCATTAATCTGTAGAGCAAATACCAAACTTTGTTATTTCATAGCCTCCTTATTAAGGTATCATTTGATGTAATTGTTGTTTCCATTAAACACTGAAAAGAAAATATAAAGTAGGTTACTAGAACATTTTAAAATGAGAAATTTCAATAAGTTTAACAGTTAAGTTATTATGTTGCTGCTAATGGTAAAGCAAAATAAGGATTCACTTTATTCAGATATTTGCAAAGAAAAATCTGTACTTTAAATATATGGTATAGTAAATTAAGGACTAAAAGTATTTATTGGATATTATTTTATGCATTTGTTTAAGGCATACGTAATCTTTGTACAAATTCTGGGAGGTGTATGGCTGGAGAGGAATATCACTACATTCCTAACTCATGTACTGGACTTGGTGGCTAATCCTAAAGCAGCGTCATCACACGTTGATGCTGTATACTCTCGCAAGTGCATCAACTTTATCCTGAGAAGTATCCTTGGGCGCATGCTGGGTGAAAAGGCACAGGCTTCTGCATGCAAAGAAATAGCACAAATTGTACTCAAACAAATGAACTCCATTGGTAAGTGAAATTTTTTTCTGTGTATTTTATTTATAATACAAAGTGTTACCAAATATGTATAAAAAAAGTGTCTTCCACCTCCTCCTCAGGGCTTTAAAATCTGTCCCATCTAAAAGAATATTCCCATATCACAATCTTGATATATCGTATCATATCCTATTGATCTTGCATAACATATAGAAACACTTTAATTCTATTGAGATCTATTCTTTTGTCGCCCTCCGTGGTGTAATGGTTACCATGCTAACTTCATATACGCAAGGTCGCGGGTTCAAACCCGGCGGAGAACGATGGATTTTTTCGGGCGTAAAAATCCTTAGCATGGCTTCCTTCGGAAGGGAAGTAAAGCTGTGGGTCCCGTGTCGTTGATTTACGGCACGTAAAAGAACCTCAAACCTGATAAGAGAGGCCTCTGAGCAAAATTAAGCGATCTTTCACGCCCAGTATAGAATGGGACGCTGAGAACCAAAGCAGCGTCCATAAATAACAGGTCATTTCATTTCATCTATTCTTTCACTATGTCTATACCATTGTTGTTTCAAAAGTCAGCTTTTTCTTGTAAGCTATAGATTTATAACCGCTCTTTATATCTGTTTTGGGTATATGATCTCTTAAAGTATAGCCAGGTAATTTGTTTTGAAAATCTTATCTCTCTGGATGTGGTTTTTCTCTTATTTGTCCTATTTAGGGCCCAATTCTCATCGTCATAGTGGAAAAGCTAAGATTTTATAAACTCAAACTGCCTCTATTTTTGTTTGCTTCTCAAAGTTCTGTAAATAGTTTAAAAACTCCTGGCTCAACAGCCCACAAGGGGCCAGGGCTTACTGGCCGCTGCACCTCCCATCTTGGAAGAGGACAGGCATTATGGATGGGATGCAGTATTAGAGGGTGAGACATGGTCAGTGCCTCGAGTCTCTCCCAGCCAGTTAAAGCGGTCCTGTCAACCAGGAGCCGCTACTTCTCCATCAAGTAGCTCCTCAATTGGCCCCCCACGGACCTCACAAGGCTGAGTGCACCCCGGACCAGGTCTCTCAATGGGAAAAATCCCCATGCTGGTATCGGGATTGAACATAGGTCTCCCGCTTGGCAAGCACCTGCACTACCACTGCGCTATAGTACTACACATATATAGAATTTTAGCTACTTTTTACTATAGATCATGATCTCATATGAAATTAAATAACCTCTGAAAGGCATCACCTTGGATTTAGCTATGGATACTTTAAAACTATACCTAAAGGGGTCATTGTCACAGTGAAGTCACAGATTGTGCTGCAATTTCATAGTGAAAATACCCATGTCTCGGATTTCTCTCCTATAAAGTGCCTATTTGTCGAAAAAAAAATGTAAATATTTTAGGCTGTAACAGCTGACTTTAGGTATGTTTACTGCTCAACATAAGTTGCCTACTACTCTATCAGGCACTGATAATGAACTTTACCAACACTGAGTCTACAATTATCTGGGTGTAAGTCTGCATTAAAGGTAACTTACCCAAGAATTCATTTAACAAAGAGAATGTTGGCCAAAGATTGTTTCATTTTTTCCCAGTGATTTGATGCCTCCAAGAAAACAAATTAAAACCTGAGGAGATAAAAATGATTTATTACTTTCTCTAGCCTGCATGTACAATGTACATAATGGATAGAGAAGGTAATGTATTCCACCCAAAAATTTGATACTGAGATTTCACCAGAAATATATGTTTTAAGGTCCCATGAGTCCGAAAATAGCATTTTGAGATAAAGGTCCATGTGTGTGGAGATCTAGCTCAAAAACGAAAAATCGGGTAATTACCAAACTTAGTATTTAAGTTCAGTATCTTCGAAGAATGCGACACAAAGATTTTCAAGAAAATACCCTCACACCCAAATATCCTTTACATGGATAATTTTTCAAAGTTTTCAATTTTCTCAAAAATGCTCTAACAATTTTGATTAGAATACTGTATATTAAAGATATTCACATAACAAATAAAATGTGTATTTTTAATTTTCTGGGAACAGACTCTGAAAAGCTCTTTATTCTGGTTGATTTTTGCAGAATTTTGCATTATGGTTCAATTGTAAGAGATAGACAAAAACTTGCTACACAAAAAAATGTAAATCTCATTAAAACACATAATGTATGTAATATAAATTTTTGTCAAGTTGATCGTTTCTGAGATATTCCTTGTTATTGGTTTCAATTTTAAACTACTTTAACTTTTCTCAAACATTTTGTTTCTTCACTCTTGTTTTACTAGAAGCCATGCAAAGCGAGTCGAACTTCAGTTGTTTCATATAGGACCAGCTTTTAAAAGACTCGATTAACCTAGTGTATTCCCTTATGTTCAATCTACTTACAAGGAAGCAAGTAATAAGACCACTTCTGTTAATGTTTACCTTGATTAGCAGGTCGTAGATAAAAGAATAATCTTTTGCACAGAAAGTTGTTTGTGTAACATCTAGAGAAAGTCATGGGAATTGAATACATCAGATATTTTTTATAAGTTGTCTTGTTTAATATATTTTGCACACTGATATATTGAAGGAATTAAATATTATCAATGAGTCATTGTAATTTGAAATAATTTTTTTCTTATCAAATATAGGCCTAAGGGACAGTAAACCCAGACATGGGTATTTTAATTTTCAATCTATTTTAAATAAAAAAAAATTCTGACTCAATCTGCAATGTGACAATACCTCTTATTAATTATTGTTACTTGTAAATTATGTACAGCTTTTTGTAAACCTTCTTCAGAATCTGAATGAATAACCTTCGCCAGCAAATAAAATTGTGTGTAAATTAAAGCAACCTGATGTATACTGTTCATCTAGGTATCTTTTCCAGTTATCTATGACTGCACAAAATAAATATTAAATAAATTCGGTGACTGAGGGCATCCTTGTCTAGCCCTTTGATTTACAGTTTATTTTTTTCTGATTACTTATTTATACAGATTGATATACCTTTGTATAATATTTATAAAGTTCTTATAAAGTGTTGTGGATATCCTTTCTGAATTATGATTTGCCACAGTTTTCTTCTCTTAAAAGTTTTAATAAAATCGACAAACATAATGTGAATTGCAAGATTAAATTCCCATCTTTTATAATTACCTGTTTTAACTATAAAAGCACAATTACGGTAATACTGGCCTTTCCAGAACCCATGCTGTTTTGATTTAATATTGCATTAAGTATACAAGTTGCATAAAGTAATTGTACTCCTATAATTCCTTTGAAGTGACGCTTGCTTATTTACTTGCTTACAGATTTCAATCCAGAAAATGCTAAGGATTGTAACCAAGAGACTCTGTTCAGTCAACATCTATTGGTGTGCGCTTTGCAGGAAATGGGAAGCATTATCTTGGGGCTTGGCACAACTGCTAGCAACCTACTAAGTGATCAGTCTCTCAGTAAGTGTATAAACTGTAATTATCAGCACCCATTAATGTAAGTGCAAGTCATCTGATATGTTTCTTAAGATAGACATATCAGTTAGATTACTTTCAGAACATATCTTGTTCATGTTTTGTGTAAATTCTGAGTTGTCACAGTTTAACTTAATGTTGATTATGTAAATTTTCAAGGTGGCTTCCTTTCTAACATAGTGGATTAGAAATTAAAGAGCCATTAAGCTTTATTTATAGAAAAAATATATAAGCCTGAAGCATAATTATTTTTTGAACACTATCATCTCTGAACCATTCTTTTAATTCTTCATTGCCAAATTATTTTGCTACTTGTGCTGCTCTTCCGTTAATTCCTAAACTGGCTTTTGCTGTGGATATCCCTTTCATAGGCACTAAACTGAAATGGTTTGACTAGCCGTAAGTGGTTAGGAGAGAGGCGGCTGGCTACCCATTCAAATCTGGATGAGAAGGGCCAAGTAAAATAATAGGTGTGATAGTTGATGCTTGGAAGCTGATGGTTTGCATTTAACTGCAGTCGTTTCTTTGGAAGGGGGGGGGGGGGGCACGAGAAAACAAAACAAAACTACAGTGTTTTGAAAAATGTAATATTTTTATAGTATACAACAACTATAAACTTGTATGTTATTATTAAAGGTTAATGTAATATAAAATTAAAAAACAAAACAAAAAAAAGTCTGAAACCTTAGCAAAACACCAAGTGTGTCAAATATGCTACACCAGGCTATAGGAGTTGTGCTCCTATTTTTTGCAATTTATTATTGTTGTTATTTTTTTTTTAATTTATTTTAGTATATTGAAGCAGTAAGGAATACTTATATTGTACAATATATATCTTCTTCTGCCCATTTAATTTATTGTTATGTTGACTTCTGACACCTTTATCACATTTACATGCTAACACATTTCAATTGTGGATGTTGGTTATTTAGTCATTTTAAATTGTTTTTTAGGTTTGGTTGAAGCCACAATGGCAGTTCTTGTTCATCCGTGCCAGGCAGCAAGACTAGCAGCAGCATGGTGCTTACGTTGCATATGTGTAGCAGTGCCAAGTCAGATCACACCTCTTATTGACAGGTACAGTAAAACCTAAACCTGTATTGAGTGACCACCAATGGTTCCCTCCACTGTGTTGCAAAGCATGAAGTTCTTCCAATGTGCTCTTCAGGAGACAACTTTCATGCATTGTTTTAAGCTGCATGTGTTGGCTTTAACTATGGTGATTGCAATTCAAAGTTAATAAGTAAATTTTATGTAAAAATCTTTATTTATTGGAAAAAAAAAATTGAGTCGATAGCAGTTAAAGTTAGGGCCCCATTTGTGTTTGTGCTCAAAGTGTTATAATCGACTCAAACAACACTAAATGTAGTGTCCATCATCACTGTCACAAAATAATCAATTTCAAGTAAAAATATTCAAACTGAACTTGAAGCTGCTAACTTTAATACTATAAACATATATATTTCCAGATCTAAAGTTAGTCTGTGTATTTCTATGTATTTTATCCCAATTTTTGGCTATAAAATCAGTTTTTTGTAATTTGAAGTTAATGGTACAACTTCAAAAATATTATCAAAATTTTAATGGACAAAATTGTTTCACATTGTGTAGATAATATAAACACAAGTTACTAAAATTTGGCGGAATTTCGGAAAAAAATTTAATGTCCATATTTTTGGGTCCAGAATTCTGGTAAACCATTTACCATAGACTGTGCTCACAACTGCCATCTAGCATTTGCATGGTGCACTAGATTAGTTCATTGTCTTATGAATGCATGTGGCCATAGTATTGTAAAATACTGCCTGTAAATTGCTTGAATACTTCACTATGTTTCATGAGCAGATGTATTTTGTGTCATAATTTATTAATGTTGGGTTTAAATAAATAATATTTTATGTTTTAGATGTGTGGAAGGCATAGAGAACATGAGAACATCTCCAGAAGCAATATCTGGTTACAGTGGTGCATTAGCTGCAGTATTAGGAGGGGTGAGACTTTCTCCTCTTGGTGTTCCTCATACTAAGGGCAAGGTCAGTCATATTGTATACATTAAATGTTTAAATGACAATAAGCTAGGGGGCATTCACAGTGGAAAGTAAGCTGTAACATAATTATATACAATTTTAGCATAATCTTAATGGGATACACTGTCATTCCAATCTCAAATAGATACATAAATATAGCTATTTGCAAAAGAGCATGAAATAGCAGAACTAATAAGGCAGCCTGCAAGGCAACCATAGGCAGTATACATGACAAAAGACATTAGGACACACTTAAAATAAACAATAGGCAGTATACATGACAAAAGACATTAGGACACACATAAAATAAACAATAGCTACCCAGATAAAGGATATAAAATGTACTTATTTATTCATGTACTTAATGTTCAGGCTGTTCATGTATCATTTGCCTTCTTGCATTTCTATACAATGCTGTAAATCACATGGGCAGCCCTTTAATTTTACACAGGTATAAAGATGGTGTTTTTTCTTAACTAAACCACTTTCACAACACAAAATATGTACTGGGAAAGGGAAGATGGACATTTGGTGTAGATGAGTGGCCAGACTTTCATGACTTGTTAATGTTTGAAATATTGCCAGTGTGTTTCTTGTTGGTGCTGCAGGTATTATTGATTTGTAGTTTATTAGCATTTTCCAGGATTTTCCCTCGCGGAAAATGAGGCTAATTTGCGTTAATTCATCTTTAAATTATGTTAATAATGCATTTTATTTCAGAGTAATAAAACATTGGTTTCTAATTTGTTTAATTCTAGTGCCCCTTTTTGCTAATAAAGCCTTCATTTTCATTCCATGTAATCCACGGTGAGACAGGACCCATTATATTACAACTTTCTTGCCTTTCTTCTGTAAACAGCACATTTTATGTTGGATGTTCTTCGATTAATTTTTGTGTCTTGGAAGTTGCATATTGCTGCTTTTGAGTCACAGAAGATGACTGCATTTTGGAATTTGTTCATGAAGTTATTTAATTGGATAATTTCAATATTGAAACACTATTTCTCCATCAAAATATGTGTAATAACACCCTAATGTTGACTAAAAGGAAAGAACCTGCTATGAAATTCTAGACCCACATTTCAATCTACCTCCATCAAGGAACAATCAGTTTAAATATATAACTATTCTTCTTCAGAATATGTATCTAAATTGTTTCTACTGCAGCAGTTCTCATATATAAATCATTTTCTTCAACTTTTTTAAAAATCTTCTATTATTTACATTTACAAAAATGTCATCCTGTTTATTTTGCTTTAAAATATTCACGTGACTTTCTCTACATCTCTGTAACAAATTATTGTTAATCTTATTCTTCTATCCACTTCATGCTAATCAAGATAAACGATAGAAGAAACTGTCTTATTACTAAGTTCCTTATAAGTAAAAGGGAAATATGGGAATACACTAGACTAAACCAAATTTAGCATGTTTTAAAATATGCTTGCTATGGGATTGAAATCTCTTGCATGGCCAGGAATTGACAAGTTTCTGTATGAGAAAAATGTGTTTTAAAACTGAAACCAATAACAAGGAATCTCTCAAAACAGTCAACTCCATGAAAAAATGTATACATTCTGTCAAGAAAGTACCGGGAATTGATCATTTAAAAATCCAGATAAAAGGGGATTTGAAATTATTGTTGTCGCTAAGTTGGTACAACTTTCCTCTATACCCATGCAGTGTTTGATCGTCATCTGTCATCTAGTTTGTTTACAGTATGCCATTTTGTTAGTTCATCTCAAAGGTGATTTGCGATTTTACGATGGATACAAATATTGAACAAAGAATCCGTCTCAAATTTTGCATTGCAAATGGTATTTCGTGTGCCAAATCGTTGAAAATGTTACAGAGGGCTTACGATGAATCAACTTTATCAAAAACACGTGCATATGAGTGGTTCAGTGCATTCAAAAGTGGTCGAGATGTGGTGGAAGATTTGCCTCACTCTGGTCGACCATTAACGGTTTCAGTGAAGAAAATTGTGTCTGAAAATCATCATTTAGGTCTGAGAGAGATTGCCGCTGAACTTTCTGTGTCTCATGGATCGATTCATACCATTTTAAACGATTGTTTGGGCATGACACGTGTTGCAGCTCGGTTAGTTCTGAAAGACTTGAATTTTCTACAAAAACTCAATCGCGTAAAGATTGCTGTAGACATGCTAGAACGAGCCAGTTCCGACCCCACATTCATGAAACACATTGTAACTAGTAATGAGATGTGGGTTTACAAATTTGACACTCAAACCAGTCAACAAGTTTCCGAATGGTGCCTTCCAACTGAACCAAAACCTAAAAGGGCACACCAAACTCGATCAAAACTGAAGGTCATGTGAACAGTTTTTTTTTCGATTATCGCGGTGTCGTGCACTCAGAGTTCTTGCCAGAAGGTCAGATGGTAAATAAAGACTAATATCTGAGCATTATGCGGCGTTTGAGAGAACAAATACGGCGAAAAAGGCCAGATTTGTGGAACAACAACTATGGATTCTGCATCACGATAACGCACTAGCTCACAAGGCTATTATTGTGAACGAATTTCTGGCCAAAAACTCAACAAATTTCATCGAACAACCGCTGTATTCACCTGATCTGGCTCCTACTGATTTCTTTCTCTTTCCAAAACTCAAGTTACCACTTCGAGGCACCCATTTCGATAGAAGACATAAAAGGAAAATTCGCAGCGACAATTGACATCAATTCCTAAAAGTGCCTACAAAAAATGTTTTGATGATTGGATTATTCATTGGCATAAATGTATAATTTCAGAAGGGGCCTACTTTGAATACGATAAAATAAAATTGGATGAATAATTCATTTTTTGTGTTTTATTGACCAATTCCCGGAACTTTCTTGACACAGTAGTATGATTAAATTGTCTGTCTTAAGGAGTTCTACATTTTTGGTGTAGTAAGTTTTTTTCTATCACTTATGGTTTACAAGTTATGCAAAGTTAAAAAAAATTCATCCAGAATAAAGAAGTCTTTAGGGGTTAATCCCATAAAATTCAATGTTTACATTTTATTTGTCATGTAAATATCTTAAACATAATAGATTTTAATCAAAATTGTTAGAGCCATTTTTGAGAAAATAAAAAATTTTGAACACTTTTCCATGCAAAGGATAGTTGGGGGTAGGGGTGATTTTTTTTGAAAATCTTCATATTGCATCCTTGGGAGATATTCAACTTACATACCGAGTATTCAAGGTTGGTATTTAACCGACTTTTCGTTTATGCTGTCCACAGACACACGTATACGCGGGAATTTTTCTAAAAGTACTTTTTTCGCTCTCAAAATATATATTTCTGGTGTAATCTCAGTATCAAATTTTTGGGTGGAATACTATACTTTCTCTATACACTATTACATGGTATGTGTAGAGAATGTAAAAATGGTTCATTATCTTACACAGAAAAGTAGTTAATGAGTCAATGCTGTAAAGGAAAATCTGTTTAGAGAGGGCAAAATATGAGATGTATGGAAAATCACTTTCTGTCTGATTAATTTTGTATGTTTGACACAGACAGAAGCATGAATGCTTGGAGCTTGCAACTTTTATGTTTAAGCTATAACTTTATGGCATGTTTATGACATCAGTCAATGTGAACACTAGCATTAAGATAACATGAAATAAGCTCCTCGCTTTTGTTATGCTTACATTTATGTTTCATTATAAATGCCCCCTTATATGATGTTTTCAAACTTAAATTATAATTTTTATGAAATTATTAAATTTTTGCAGGTAATATTTAACACGGCAGAGGAGTTGCTTCGTAGTGCAAGTCAGAACAGCAGGTTGTCACTGAATAGAACTCAAGCAGGATGGCTACTGATTGGTGCTATAATGACATTAGGTAGGGCTGTGTATACCAGAATCAAGACAAAAACCTTAAGCAAGGAAAGTGTGTTTTATGAGTTATTAAAAGTGGAACTATTAGGAAAGTGGAAATGGTATTCAAATGTTCATAAACTTAAAACTATTTCAGAAGTTCATAATTAATTAGATTTAACATAAAACGGAAGCTCAGTGGAGTGTACATATTTATTTTTTAAACTTGTCTTAATTTGGTATACTCTAGGTGTTCCTGTGGTACGAGGTTTACTGCCTAGAATGCTGCTACTATGGAGAAATTCATTCCCTCGTTCAAATAAGGAACTGGAGTCAGAAAAAGCAAGAGGTGATGCATTTACTTGGCAAGTAAGTCGTGCTCATCATGGTTAACAAGTTCTTTTACACATTGTTTTTAGTTTTACAGAGAAGCTTCCATTTTATATATTGTTGTAATGACTGCCAATCACATAATGCTTTTTGGCTT
The DNA here is from genome assembly GCA_030762935.1 of Hymenopus coronatus. Lineage (NCBI taxonomy): Eukaryota > Metazoa > Arthropoda > Insecta > Mantodea > Hymenopodidae > Hymenopus > Hymenopus coronatus. Next base: position 17,746,300 of record CM060887.1, on the reverse strand, counting down.
TGAGTTAAAACTTTAGTTGTAACTTCAAGTTTTTAGTTTAATAAGCTTATACATTCTTCTCACTTTTCACAGCAACCTTTACTACTGTACTTATCCAAATACAAGATAATATTTTTTTTTCAAAATATTAATATTGAGAACTGGGGATTGTCTTACATTTACTATAATGTTTTCCGAATTGCATGCAGGAAAAAGCAAGTTTCAAACTTTGCGGGTATGGTAGTGGTAAGATTACTGCCAAGATGGTGGGGATACATGCATCAGATTTTGTGCATTTCATTTTATGCTCAAGGTTTCCCAAAGCAAAATTAATTCAGAATGAAGAGAATTTCAGAGACTGCACCCTGAAATAGCTAACTGTTAATGCACTAAGCATTTGTTGGAAATAAGATATCTCTCTGGGATTTAAATAAAAATAGGGATTTCCTTTCACATCAGTGGCTTTGCATAATATATTGGGAGCCAGTGGTCAAACAGAAGGTGAGAGATACATATCCTTTCTCCCCTCTCCCTTTCTCACCCGCCCACCATGTGATTTTCCAAATTTGAATTGGGCAAAATTTTTTATAATGATATGTTATATTAAGTATATTGTCTAAATAGAAATTTTTATCCATCATTATCATTGTAACTCTGCTGCTGTCACCTCTCACTGCACACATACTAGAATATTTCCATTCCTCTCCTTGCCCCCTCCTTTCCACCCAGCATTCTGTGCCAATTTGAATTAGGTAAAAAAGACAATCAGCTTAAATATTCCTAAGTTTGTTCAAAAGATGTATATGCTCAACATTTTAAATTTTAATGTAACAATTAATAATTTGTGTTGCTTCACTGTTACTAGCTTCATTTTTTAATATTATAAAGTTTAAATTTTTTTTATAAATTATGTCTTCTTTTTATATACAAGATATACTAAGTTCCAAAAGTAAATTATGAAAAAATAAGGGGGGGTCTTGTATTTGAGATCATCTTGTATTCAGATAAATACAGTAATTTATCTTTTGTTTATTACTACTTAAGAAGTTGTTGTATATTTGTATACTCCACTGTCATTTAGTTTTAAGGAATCACACTAGAAAGAGAGAGAAAGTGGTTCTTAGAGTAAGAGAAAGAGTGGTTGTGTACTTCATGGTGTTGAATGGTAAGTATATTATTTTCATGCTTATGCAAATATATTGGTAGAACTGCTTCAAGCTTGTACATTTTTAGCTTGTTTCTGTTTGCTGAGACTTTTAAATTATATTTGTTTGCAGGTAACACTAGAGGGGCGAGCAGGAGCATTGTCAGCCATGCACAGCTTTATACAAAATTGTCCTGAATTGGTAACAGATGACATAATCAGGCGCCTTCTCACACCAATAGAATCAGCTCTTGCAATGCTTACAAAGTATGTAGAAAAACTAGAAGCATAAACTACTGCAATATTTACATAAAATGCATATTGTTGATGAGTATGGTACAGTGAAACCCTAATATAATATTTCTCGGTTTTACATTTGCCCACATTTTGCATTGACATGCAGTGGTGCCTTAAGAGCAATGCAAGCTTAATTTCAGTTTAGCATGTATTAATATTGCATTTGCCCTATTTAGCATCTACAGACAAAATAGTTTTAATGTTTCTTCAACTTTAGACTCATATTTAACAACTTTATTAAAACCTTCTGGTTAATTTGATAGAAACTAGTAAATCATAAAGTTAATGTTACCTCTACTTTTTGAGCATTGTGTATAATCTTTCATTTATTTACACCTAACTACTATATTTCTCAGAATAAAAGATAATGCAAAAGCAAGATGATCCTTCTTTTACCTGAATGTGAAGTAGGAATTTTACTTGTTATAAAAAAAACAAAAAGAGTGAAAGACACAATAGATTAAAGTGGAATTTAATACATCTTTATGTATAATGTGTATAAATGAGACAATTATGATGTTCGCGATGGTGATAAAGCAATGACGCATCAGTGAACCTAGCAGTTAAAGTGCCTTCCAATTTGTAAACAGTCTTGGGTGCACAATAACAAAACATTACAATTCTAGCCCAATCACATATTCCATATTTCACAAACTATAATCGGCACCTTAATATTTAAGCAATTTTTATGAAAAATAAAATTTTTAACATTTATCATTACCTAGATTTTACAGCCAGACTAAAAAATTAAATTTTATTATGTATAAAACCGAAGACATCTTTAAAATTCCTGAAAATTTTCATCTGAATTTTCTTCTTATTTTGGTTTTGGTTTGCAAGTTAAGCCTTGATGCTTCATAAACTGCATCACCAACCTACACCACTCTTAAAGTCTGCTAGGTTATACTGTAGCATTAGATTATGTGCGTATGTTTGAATCTTTCTGTATTCTAATTCCATTTTCATATATCCTTGAATCCAATTCAGTACGTACCTCATCTTTTAGTTTTGGCCATTTTGCATTCAGTCCTCTATTTGCATATTTGGTCCTCCCCAATTTTTTACTTCTTGTTTACTAGCCTGCTAATCATAATTTTTTTTTTTTTGGTGGTGATGGGCCAAAATGTCACTCAGCTGCCCTGCTACTAAGTTGTTCTGCATATGCTCTTACCTTTATTTTGTAGCTCACATCATATGAATACAATTTTTTTTTACTGTGATGAAACTAAGCAGAAAAATATTGTACGACTTTTACTGATAGCACAAGTTACTTTCAATTCAAGTTCACTGTAACTGCAGACTACAATGACACAATGATGTGCACACATGGCTTGTGATTGTGGGGTGGGAGGGAGATAGAACATTGTTGTGATTCCTTGCAACTCTTGTTTGTTGCATTGTTGCACAGCTACTCTCAGTTGAATCCATTGTTGCCAGTTAGCAATGGGTTTCTTGTGGCATTGAATATATGGCCATTTTTAAGATTGGCAGGATTTTAAATCCAACACTGAACATTTTAATGTTATGCTCTAGATGTTCTTGGGCTTCAAGCCAGGTGAGGCGATGTGAAGACATCAACGTTTTGGGAGCGTACATCTCTCCCTTCTTTGTCGCGAGGAAAGCTTCAACTCTTATTTCATTTTAATATTAGTTTATCTGGATTTTGGAGCCAATTTCTCAAAGAAAAAAAATTGTTTTACAGTCTGTAAAATATGGTACTGTCCCTTTCCATTTTGTCTCATCAGATACAAGAGAGAAGGATCATGAATGATAGTTTTTAAGGCAGTACTTATAAGAATTATATAGATGTAATGAAAAAAGCATTGTTTGTATGGATTGTGGAAATACATGAGGTGGGCAGAATAGGGAGGGAAGGAAATGCACAACAATATCTCGCTCTTTCTGCATGGGATCTGCTGCCAAACCGCTGATTAAAAATAGGCAATTTTGTCATTTCCATTTCTATGCTCTAAAGAAAATCTCTGTGCTAAAAGAAACACTCGTGTATGTCTAAAATTGTAGTGTTGTTCATAAATCACTAACTTATATATGTAAAATGAAGTGCAGATGGCACTTTGATACATTGTTTCCTTGTTAGTAACCCCTCACCCTAAGCCTCCAAAGTTTGAAAGTTTGTTTCTTTCCGTGTATTTTTTGGAAAGTATGTATATATCATGAGTGCAATACATGAATATTTGAGAGAGCATTTTATGGTTTTTATAGAAGTGTGGTGATTTAAGTACAACTATTTACAAACAATAAAAACATTTGTGTTTTTATAGCATATCAACAGTTTTGAAAGCCTATGGCCAGCACCTTAAAGCACCAGCAGCAATGGTACGTCTAAGACTGTATGAGACCTTATCTCTTCTGCCGCCGC